>OZ023205.1:24920089-25253327 GCA_963995525.1 Escarpia spicata | reverse complement strand
ACTTGGCTGTCCGGACCTGGTTCCCGTCGCCAACTCCTGGCTGACGAGACTGGGCGACAAAGTCAAGATACGATGCAACTTCACGCGAGATATTTACGAGCTCAAGTGCGTCGACCACCGATGGGTTGGCTACGCCGGCAACTGTTCCGCAGGTAACCAATCAAATTTACTGATTATTTCTTCGCAAACTTTGCTAATATTCTAGTATGAGCACATGTGTTACGAACATGCATTTCGTCGAAATGACGCCCGCATGCTGTAGCAGTCACGTCATGCGTCAGTCCTGGCCGATGTCGGTGAGACGTTGATGGAACACCGGCCTGGGGCGTTCGTCACCGCTGTTCCTTAATAACATGATTGTAACGAATTATTACCCCCAGACAAACACTATATTTTATCACAGGATCGCGCATATTCGTCGTGTACGCACGTAAACATGTACGTGAGCAATTGCGCACGAAAACACACGCAGGCAGACATGAGTGCATCGGGGCACACACGCAAACATGCACACACACTCTCTCACGCACACTCACACAGACACACGCATGCACGCACGCACGCACGCACGCACGCACGCACGCACGCATACGCACACATACACACACATAGTGCGATATATTAATATAAAAGTGCATGTCAAAGATACTCCCTCGTGACGTTTCTCCATCTCCTGAGAGACACAACACTTGATCTGTGATCCGGATAGTAACCTATATTGTGATCTGTTCGTTGATGTACATGTTCTCGAACATTAATAATTAATATTTTTTTTTATGAACAAAAACATTGCGCTGACGTGAAACAGCCACTCGCGTCGGTCCAAAATAATCGATGTCTCTTTCATTTCGTTAACACAATCGACATGCTGGTCAATTCAAGCTTTGAGAACAGTCACCCTTGTTCGCACATCTATACTCAGTCGGAAGGGTGCAGCCGGTTTGTTATCGATGGTAGTGATGGATTTAATCACAACTCTGACACCAACGGATGTAAGTGCGTCTTCAGTGTCGCAAGGACATCTCGACCGCCCGGTGTTCCGCTGGGAGGTCGTCGGTAAATTTGTTTTGCATAATCGCGTCGTTCGGACGAGATGGGTGACGACGTATGACACGTGAGCGGCACCGTGCAAAATTAGCCTACAAGCTCTGCGATTAGTCAACTCACTCGGGACTTCAAATTTGATTAGGCTTTAAGGAACGTCTGAGCCCCGGCAATAGAGATCGGCGGTACATGGCCAAAAGTGTCGTCAGCGTACACCTCTGTCATACTCTTGGCACAATTCTCTGGACAGTCAGCGCTAGAATTATGAATTGTGTCATGGCGTACATTAGGGATAGGCATATTGCGAGACGCAGTATTGTTATACATAAGTTTGGGTATTGCGAATGTTTGCAGTAGTGTTTTGACATTGTCTATACTTCATTGCCATTAATTTATTGTCATCACTATCAAATGTATTAGACTGTACACACACACACGCACGCACACACACACGCACGCATGCACGCACACACACACAAACACACACACTCACACAGACAGACATACACACACGCACGCACACACACACAGACACACACACAGATACACACACACAGACACACACGCACACGCTCACACACACACACACACGCACGCATGCACGCACACGCACAGACAGACAGACAGACACACACACACACACAGACACAGACAGACACACACACAAACACGCAGACAACAAACACAGTTTAATTAATATCAATGCCCGCATGCTCTTGTATGAAATTGATTGTATTGTGTGTTCCTTTACAGCGCTACTAGCCAGCGGGAACAACATGTTCGCTCCTGAACCAGTGGTTCCATACGGTAAGCACATCTCACAAGCGTCCTACTTACATTAAAACGACCTTTTCTTTTCCTCAATAATTACAATAGTTATAATAACACCATGCTCTTAACACTAGAATAGATATGACGAAGGCACAATACACACAAAATTGCGTTTGATAGGACCGAAACAATGTTGAATGTTGTGTCCGCGAAAACTTTTGATAGGACCGAAACAGTGTTGAATGTTGTGTCAGCGAAAACGTTTGATAGGACCGAAACAATGTTGAATGTCGTGACCGCGAAAACGTTTGATAGGACCGAAACAATGTTGAATGTTGTGTCCGCGAAAACGTTTGATAGGACCGAAACAATGTTGAATGTTGTGTCCGCGAAAACGTTTGATAGGACCGAAACAGTGTTGAATGTTGTGTCCGCGAAAACGTTTGATAGGACCGAAACAATGTTGAATGTTGTGTCCGCGAAAACGTTTGATAGGACCGAAACAATGTTGAATGTCGTGTCCGCGAAAACGTTTGATAGGACCGAAACAATGTTGAATGTTGTGTCCGCGAAAACGTTTGATAGGACCGAAACAATGTTGAATGTTGTGTCCGCGAAAACGTTTGATAGGACCGAAACAGTGTTGAATGTTGTGTCCGCGAAAACGTTTGATAGGACCGAAACAGTGTTGAATGTTGTGTCCGCGAAAATGTCGACTGTGCAAATTATATATGAAACGTTCAAAGTGTAAAGCAGCTAGTGTATAACTGATGCGGCGAACTTCCTGCTAATAATTACTATCCCTAGCTTGGCTGTAAGGTAATAGAACATACACGATCGCCTTAAATAAAAGTGTATTCGATGAGACTTGGGACGTAGCTACTATCTGGAAAGTGTAAGCCATTTCAAAACTATCGCACCGAAGCCAAATGCCACATCGGAAGAGATACTGCTACAACGCTACAAAGCCAGAGTATCGATATATAGTAAAAAGATCGCAGTAACCTCGAAGTATACGGCCAGCTTGTTCTTCGTGCAGGCGAATAATATACAGGGATACCTGTTTCTCTGGGGCACTCGAACACATTTCACAGTTATGTATCTGATATTCCTGTACGATGACATTGGCGTATCGGAATATCGACGGGGGACGACAGAACGATGGGCAAGCTTAGTATTAGATTGTAATGCTAAATTCCTTGTAATAATATTACAGATTACATATAACAAATAGTATTGCCAAAACGGGGCAAAAGCACAATGCCCTCTACATATGCGACTGGTGAATGGCATTAAAACGGGAAAGGATGGGTACAAGAGATGAGAGAGTGTGTGTGTGTATGTGTGTGTGTGTGTGTGTGTGTGTGTGTGTGTGTGTGTGTGTGTGTGTGGTGTGGTGTGTGTGTGTGTGTGTGTGTGTGTGTGTGTGTGTGTGTGTGTGTGTGTGTGGTGTGTGTGTGTGTGTGTGTGTGTGGTGTGTGTGTGTGGTGTGTGTGTGTGTGTGTGTGGTGTGTGTGTGTGTGTGTGTGTGTGCGTGCGTGCGTGCGTGCGTGCGTGCGTGCGTGCGTGCGTGCGTGCGTGCGTGTAATGTATATAATAGGATGTTGGTAATATAAATTTAGATATAATATTACATTAATACATTTTCCGTTGTATCTTTGCAGGTGTGTCTATCGTGATTGTGCTCGGCATTGCACTCATCATTGGCCTCATGGTGCTGGCCGTTGGATTGATAATACTCAGAAGGTAAGCATGAGTCCCCATCGTCGTCTGTCCCGCAAGCACGCGAAAAGTTTGCCTGTACGTGGGAAAAAACTGACGACAGGCTGAAAAATATACACACGCACGTACGCACACACACACCGATGGAAATGTAGAACAATACGAAAGAAGGATTATTGTAGTGCGGGGAACAGTCAACAGCATGAGTCATTAGATAATGATTGAGAGATGACACTCAATAATTGTTGAAAACATCCGTTCCATTAGCTGCTATATTATTGGCAATTAGTGAAAAATCACTTGAATAGAGAAGACAAATTCGTGTGTGGACCAAATGAGACAGGCGTAGACCGAAGACGGATGTGCAACATAAAATTTAAGACATCTATGTTAAATTGTGCCAGGCTGATCATTGACTGTTGACGCACGGTATGGAGTGGGGACGTATAGAAGGAAGTCGACGTTCTGACAGGAGGCCGTAGTGTAAGCGATGACTGTGATGAAGGATGTTGGGCTGACTGAGCGGGGTGTGGAGGGTAGAGGGGCCGGGGAAGGGGTGGGAGGAAGATAAATCGAGCAAGGCATGAATAATTTACCAGAGAATACGTTAGAGCAAATATATACATATATTACATTGTTTGTGAGCATGAGCGCACGTGTGTCTATTGGATACACGCGTGCGTGCGTGCGTGCGTGCGTGCGTGCGTGTGGGTATGAATGTGTGTGTGTGTGTGTGTGTGTGTGTGTGTGTGTGTGTGTGTGTGTGTGTGTGTGTGTGTGTGTGTGTGTGTGTGTGTGTGTGTGTGTGTGTGTGTGTGTGTGTGTGTGTGTGTGTGTGTGTGTGTGTGTGTGTGTGTGTGTGTGTGTGTGTGTGTGTGTGTGTGTGTGTGTGTGTGTGTGTGTGTGTGTGTGTGTGTGTGTGTGTGTGTGTGTGTGTGTGTGTGTGTGTGTGTGTGTGTGTGTGTGTGTGTGTGTGTGTGTGTGTGTGTGTGTGTGTGTGTGTGTGTGTGTGTGTGTGTGTGTGTGTGTGCGTGCGTGTGCGTGTGTCTCTCTTATCGCCCAGCTGCGTCCCGTCACAGTAAATGTCACCGCCCATTGTCCGTGCGTGCCTTGCAGACAGTCGCCGTGCCGATTCGGCCGTCGTCCACCTGCTGCTCCGGCCAGACGAGACAAGGACAACGTCAACAACGCATGGCAGGAACACCGGGACAGTCAACTGAGCTACGGCCGCGCCAACTGGCTGACCGCTGACCGGACGATGTACGCGGGTCCGGAATTACCCCCTTGCACCCCGCTCATGGATACGCTACGCAAGCAGTCGCTGTACGGACAACTGCAGCAGGCGACACTACCTTGCGGCTGCAGCACCTACGTCACTAATGCCGAGCTGGGAAACTACACTTCCGGCATGAGCACCCTCCCCCGTACCGCACCCGTGCCGCCCAAGGTGAACCAAAAACCTCCGCAGCCTCCGCATTATTTCGTCCTTGACCCCGCCACGAAGAGGATCATGGATACCGGAAACAAACTGGCGTCGCAGCCTGACCCGCAGGACGGGTGCAAAAACAGTTTCGGCTTTGTTGCCATGGAGACGGACGATGTGAAACTCCGCCAGCGAACGTCAGATGGAGCCCCGAGTTGTTGCGCGGAGGAAGAAGATTTGAAGTCGCCGGAGAAACGTATTAAGTACATTCAACATTGTGATGCCCCAGATGTCAGTTACACAGCGATATGCAAGGAGAGCATAGAGAATAACATGCAGTGAAAGCAGCTGGCGTATTACTATGTAACATAGCATGTAAAGAAATATAGGCCCTATATGGCGTACCACCGCCAATACGATGACATACCGAGAAGGCGTAGGCCCTACTGCGTGTTACTGCATTGATATATAAAATTACTATCAAGGAATTCGCCGTTACATTGATAACAATATACAATGATAATCTCGTGTGTTACGCATACATAATAATAGTTATCTAACGTGCTAAAGCTGTCTATCGGGAGATAGCATGGCGCCGAACAGTATGGATACTTGTATAAACCAGCCATAACTTGCAGTAATATAACACGTATCGCTATGTGTATACTATATATTTATGTTATTGTAAGTGTGTGTGTGCGTGTGCGTGTGTGTGCGTGTGTGTGTGTGCGTGTGTGTGTGTGCGTGTGTGCGTGTGTGCGTGTGTGCGTGTGTGCGTGTGTGCGTGTGTGCGTGTGTGCGTGTGTGCGTGTGTGCGTGTGTGCGTGTGTGCGTGTGTGCGTGTGTGTGCTCGCGTGTGCTCGCGTGTGCTCACTTGGAATGCGCAGAAAAAAGTGTTACATAAAACAATGGTGCCACATTGTCATATATGTAAATAATCACATTAAATAATGAATACAACCGAAATGTTATTTCTTTTTTGATGAAAAATACACCTTTTCAGAGATAATAATAATAAGTTAAGCCTTATATAGCGCTGTATTCAGTCCTTAGTTCTGTTCAAAGCGCTTTTCAAAAAGTTCATAGACAATTACATTAATTCACACTGTGTGTCCAATATTTAGGGTGCGTACATAGTCGGTTAGTTAAGTAATTTATTCTTAAAGTTATCTGAAAACGTATACTTGTGTATTCTAATAATAAACCGAACGCTCATGTGAACATGTTCATGTGAGCGCACCTGAATACTCCAACATATCGTTGTACATGCATTACCTTTGAAACACTCACATTTGTTTTGCCTGTTGTAGTAACACAAGCACGTCCTGTTCTGTCGAATGCCTTCAACGATGGATAGGGCTTACATAACGACCTTAAAATGGTCAATACATAATACTGTTTCGTTCCGTTCTCATTGAAAATGTAAGCGTATTTAATACACCCTAACGCTTCCAGTGTTATACAACCAATAACAGAAGACCGCCGGTTCTCTATACCGCGTTCCCTCACGCGTTGATGTTATGTGACGTGGCTCAGATTTTGGCGGAATGATCTGGTTGTAGATGGCGGGCAGATGGTATCCCTGGTCTCGGTTCATGGTGGGGCTCTCTGTTTGATGTATATGGCCTCCATTACTTTCCTCTTGTGCCAGTTATGTTCTCGGGCCAAGACCTTGGTGTTATACATGGACACTGAGTGCCCTGTGGCCAGACAATGATCTCCTACTTCTGTAGGTTTGTCCAGGTTAGTGTGTTCTTTGAACCTCTGGCTGAGTGGTCTTTTTGTTTCACCGATGTAGGTTTGACTACTGTTGTTGTCACAGGTGATGTGGTAGACAGTTCCACGTTGGTGTTCTTTCGGGGTTTTGTCTTTTGGGTGCACTACCACTGAACGAGTCGTGTTGGCGGGTTTATTGTACAAGTGCACATTGTGTGACTTGTAGATTCGTCCGAGTTGTTCTGATAGCCCTACTACGTATGGTAGTCCCAACATGGGTCGGTTTGATTTCGTTGTTTGTGCATTGTTGTTGTTCGTAGGTGGTCTATTCGCACTACGTGGCAGAACTACAAGCGCCCACTCCGGATAGTCATTGACTCTCAGGGCATTGTGGACATGTGTAAGTTCTGATTTCCTGTCTTCAGCTGTGGTGACGTACAGCTGCGCCCTGTTAGTGAGAGTGCGTATGGTGATCTTTTATGAGTTAGAGGAAGGTGTGACTTGAATTTGAGGTACTGGTCCGTGTATATAGGCTTCCTGTATATGGTTAGCTTGGTGGATCCATCATCTAGAATGTGGGTGCATAGATCCAGGAAAGGAAGTTTGCTGTCTTTCTCTGGTTCGATGGTGAATTTGATGTGTGGGTCGATGTTGTTGGTATGTTTTGTGAACTCTTCCATATCGTATTCATGTAGTACAGTGAATGTGTCATCCACGTAGCGTAACTACAGCGATGGGGGTTGAGGTGCTATAGAGATGGCTTGTTTCTCAAATTGTTCCATGTAGCAGTTAGCTACTAGGGGGGATATAGTTGACCCCCATAGCTGCACCATGTTTGTGCTGGTAGTATATGAAGTAGGTGGTGTTCAGGCAGAAGTCAAGGAGCGCCACTATCTGTGGGATGGTCATTTCCGTGTGGCTGGTTAAAGTGTCATCTTCATGTAACATCTCAGTGATTACTTCCAGAGCCTTGTCTACAGGGACACTGGTGAAGAGCGCTGCTGTGATCGTTCTTACCCACTAAGAGGTGAGGATGATTGTTGCGTTGTATGTTATACTGCCACAGCTGGATACTATAGGCCTGAGGTGTTTAGGTTTTGTGGATCTTAGGGGTCCCATGTAATTGGGGGGTTTCTTCCGAGTCTGGGTATGGTTTCCAGTACAATTTGTATGTGATTGATCCATTTCTCTTCCACTTTCTTTGGATGTTGATAAGTCTGTTTTATATTCGTGGGTAGGGTATTTGCTTAGTTTGGTATACGTGTTCGTATCATCCACAATGTCTGCCATTTTCTTTCTGTATTCGGTAGTGTTCATGGGAGCATAGCATGATGACAGAGTTGTCTTTTTTTAGTTCCTGTAGAGCCGCCCTCTCCCCTTCAGTGATGTTAGATTTAGGGAGTTTTGCTCGTTGATGGTGCGGACAACCTCTCCTCGGAGTTCTTCTGCAGCGATGTCAGTCATTTGTTTAGCGACTGCCTCTGTACCGGCTATGTTTTCTTCAACTGGGAGGGTGGTAGGCTAAGTTTAGACCTTTGCTAAGTATTGATCGATCATCATCACTAATATGTATGTCGCTCAAGTGCATTACCCACACATTAGTGTCTATGCCGGTGTCTGTCATTTCGTTCGTAATCTGATGTTTGTTGTCAAGTCTCTCGAACTTGATTTGTTGTCGTGACCTAGTTTCCTCGAATGTGTGTTTCTGCCCAGCTGCGAGCAACCTTTCCGTTTCCGCTGTCTCATCACTATTAACTATGGCTTCCAAATTGTGTTTATCCGTTGTCAGGGATTCTTTTAGTTTCTTAATCGTGTACGTACATTGTCGTGTGCGTACTCCGAGCAGCCGTAATTCTGCTTTCTTCACAATTTGCTGTGCTCTTACGTCAGATACGTTTGTATTCATTTTGATGCGTGTCGGTGTGATCGTGTTCCGAATGCATCTTATCTTGAACCGTTTGTGATTATCCCATCGGGCGATCTTCCTCACTATCTTTTCCGCCGATCTGAGCAAATCTAAGACCTCTCGTCCGTGTTCTCGAAGAACGATATGGAAAATAGTGTTCATGGCTCCAAGGTTTGAATGGGCAGCAAGAATTAACACTTACTTTGGAAAGTGGAAACTTGCAACTTTTCGATCCACCATCTACAACCAGATCATTCCGCCAAAATCTGAGCCACGTCACATGACATCGATGCATAATCAAGATTCACAGATGGTGGATCGAAACGTTGCAAGTTTCCACTAAACGCTCAAAAGTAAGTGTCAATTCTTGATGCCCAGTCAAATCTTGGAGCCATGTACGATATTTTCCATATGCATTGAATGGTTTTTAAAATGCAGTATCACTGCGGCAATTATGATCTCGTCACGTACAACAATGTTGTACAACTCCTCTAAGTTACGACAAGACCACTACTGGATTATCGTTGTGGATTCGTCAATTAAGTTGAAAATGCAACGATGTTTGCTGATTAACTACACGATTGTCTTAGATACACTGCAACACCGAATTTATTAGTATTTATATTACATCGGTCGATCACAAATAATACACATACTAAACATGTTATTATGGCGGTCATTCAAGTTCTCCACACAAGTGCGTTATTACTCCGGTAACCAATCAACACATCAGAAACACAACTGGAATAAGAATCGTTGTAATACTGAATAACACCGTGATGCGGCCTCGCTTCTTGGAGTTGCTGAACTTGCGATTATCAACACAGTGAGACCGCTAAACGGTATGTTTAACGAGATTGGACTCGTCCTGTCAGTCTGCTCTGGCAGATGGTGCAAAGCATCAGGCACATCCAATCTATGGCGCTATAATGGGTAGTTCTACGCTACCTCTGTCTGACATAGACCGGGGTCTATATCCTACACAAAGTACTTTGGTTCGCCGAAGCAGTTATACGTCGCGACACTCGCTGTCTTCGTCAGTCTTGGTTGTAGGAACCAGACGCGCGATCCCAACATTAAAAAGCAATTCCAGAAAACCCCCATTATTTTCCGTCAGATAATTCTCAGGCTCACTGTTTGTCAATTAAGGTGTCAATCAATCATAGTACTCGCTTTCAGATTTAAGCTTCTTGGGTGTCGGTGTAAATCCGGTTCTCGGGTGGTGGAAATACTGATTGTTCGGAGGCTTGCGGGAGGCCTGTTACGCTTTATGCGACTCTATCCACTTCTCGCGTAGTCTGTCGACCATGTAGTGTTTGAGTACATTAGAGCGGCGAAGTCTGTCGTACTCGGGGATGGCCGGAATCATGTGATGGTGTTCATGCGAGTGGTCGAGCAGTCGATACGGCACCTTCGTGAAGGAGCATTTCTTCTGCTGGATGATCACCTTGCCGCCAGGCAGCAGCTCCGTCTGAAACAAGGACACGTGATCAATGCATGGCATCTATGACGGACGTGCAAGCATGTATGTTTGTGTGCGTGTGAGGCACTATTGAATGGGTAAAATACTTGGTTATTGGGTAGATGGATAGTACATGTATATGGATTATTGATATTAGGCCGTATCATCGTGGTTCACTGTCGCAAATAGACCTCTTACCCAATGTTCGAAGAAAAGCAGACAAATCGAAACATATCCCGACAGTCACATATAATTTGTGATTAAGGTCAATTAGTCGCTGTGTTGAATGTTCTTATAACAGTTTTCAGTTAATTATTAAATTCATATCGGGAATTCAATGGTCAGGTTTACCAGCCAGTCTTAATACATAGACGGCCACCGTACACTTACTTTAGCTTCAAACCTCTTGAGCTTCGGCAACGACACGGGCGCCTTTCGCTTGCCGCTTGTCGGGTTGAACAGCTGCAGTCGCCGCTCTAGATAATTGAGAGACTTGTCGCTGGTTTCCCAGTCTGTGTAGACGGTTTTGACGAGGGACGTTTGTCGGGACAGCCGGGGGAAATAGCACGTATCACTGCGCTCGTCGTACACGGGTTCCGCCGCCGCCGCCACCGTGGTCTGTACGTTGCTCGCATCGCCGGCAGTCACCTCCACACCCGGCGCCATTTCCGTAACGAACGTCCTTTCCTTCTGCACCGGATCCGTCGGCGCGACTCCTGCCTCCTGCATTTCCGGTTTGACTTCATTCTGGTTGGTGACCGCACCGGAAGTGATGTCAGCACCACCAGGTGGCACCGCGTCTCCTTCCTTCGCCGGGTCCTTGGGCTGTCGTTTATCGGTCGCCCTCTCGCACTTCTCCAGGTAGTCGTCGATGAACTCCCGGTTCTCGGCGAGCATCTCCTGGAGCAACATCTCCTCCCGTGTGTGCTCCGCCCGCAGCTTCGCGTCCGCCAGCAGCTTCATCGCATCCTCCTCGTCCCTCTTGAGGGCCGCGCGGAGCATGCTGGTCGAGCGGGCCTTCGACAGGGCCTGACGCGTCTTCCACGACGGACCTACGATCAGACATGTTCCGGTTTGTACCCAATAGCAGTGGCGTATTCAGTTGGGGGGCGTATATATATATATACGTATATATTATATACGCCCCCCTATATATATATATATATATATATATATATATATATATATATATATATATATATATATATATATATATATATATATATATAGGGTATTGCTGCCATTGACTATCGATATATCTCGACAGTCGATGTGACTATAGTTTACTATCAAATATAAATTTTGGAATCGCCGTTAGTATATTGAACTAACAATAGTAACGATAGTTAAAAAAAACAGATCAGCATGGTTACTTGCACCACACAGATACAATGTTCGTAAACATTCTTTTTCGATTTCATTTTGTAATGTTCCTTATTTACCGACCTAAAACATACAATCGTTATTTAGGGGTTACTAATTATGGAAACAAATCGCCACCCTTACATTATGATTTGGGATTGCTTTACCTATAGGTATTCATTACTCAATAATACTACCGCGATACAACCACAGTAGTTATATCGCAATACTATTGCTATAGTTACATAGCGATCGCAATAATATAGCATTACATTTATGCCCACCTCGCCTCGCCTCGAGACTGATGCCGAGTCTCTGTCGCGCCTCCTTCCGCTGCCTCGCCTTCTCCCTCATCATATGGCGGTAGTATACAGCCCCCGGTACAAGGGGGATGGACAGCTGTGCCTTGTCCTGCAGATACGAGTCCATCATGTGCAGGAACAGATACTCCTCGTCCGGCACCGTCTTGCTCGGCCGCAGCTGAGCGAGAGAGCGCGTCGGTGCCTTCGGTTTGCGGTTGCACTGGAACAGCAGATAGCCGAGCAGCGGAACGGACTTAGCCTGGGGCGTGTTGACGCGGTACCGCAGCTTCGTCTCAACCATCATCCGTAGAAGAATGAGAGTCGCCGGGTTCTTGCGCACGATCAAACGGTCTGTGTTCTTGCCGTTCAAGTGAAACACGTCGGTGAGGGTCGTGCACACGACGCTGTGAGCGTGCGTCGGCAGATTGCACACATACTCGATGTCGGCGATCAGCTCAGGGTTCTGGACGGTGCACAGGAGCAGCTTGCGCCTCTTGACGCGGCGTTCGACCGCGGCGTAGTCCCGGCGGCGGTCCCGTAGACTGGCGCGATGGTCCGCCATCTGTTGGCGCTTGCTCTCGGTCACGTAGCGGTCGCGCTGGCTGCAACGACCGGTAGAGACGGGAGTTGCTTAACGCGTAATAACAAAGAACATGCAATAATATTGAGGACACCCACACAAGCAGCAGCAGCAAAAAAAACAATTGCTGCAAGTATCACTATTACAGTAATTTGAACTTGTTCCCATGACCGTATAATTTCTACTGTCGCCAGCTAAGGGATTGCATGCAGCAAACAATGATTCCCTGATTAATCAAACCTAATTCCATAGTGGGGCCACCTGAGTACGAGCTGACCACTCAATGTTGTTAGTGTACTTGGTACTGATGGTCCATTTCGGTTTCAGCATTAATTACACTATTCCTGTTGTCTGTGGTAAAATTACAAAACTTTTTCAAGCAATATAACTATAAAGAACGTTTCGTATTTCCTCAATGAGTGTTAAGACGTTCTCTGAATGTGTTGTTCACTTAGTAATATTCACAGTAAACCATAAAGGTATTATGGATTTTAATGTGAATGCATGGCACATTTTGAACAATCGTAAATGAAAGACCAGCAACCATACTTATTAGGCCGTACAGTGTACTATAAAACAAACAAGAGGAATTTGCAACATCGTAGCGGAATAATCATAGCGGGGTCATATAGACATGCTGCGTTCATATGTTAAGACGTACTGTTGGCGGTAAGTTTCCGAGTAGACGTCGCTCTGCTGTAGAAATGGGTACATGTTGGGATACTGTTGGTTGTGTTTGCTGCTCTCCACCATCACGCTAGCACTGCCGCTGGAAACGACAGCAACTGTCAGCACCTCGCCTTAGGTGACGTCACCATATTGGTGTAAACATAATACCTTCACACTGGATCGACCTCCCTCCCTCCTTCCCTCCCTCCCTCCCTCCCTCCCTCCCTCCCTCCCTCCCTCCCTCCCTCCCTCCCTCCCTCCCTCCCTCCCTCCCTCCACCATTCA
The DNA here is from genome assembly GCA_963995525.1 of Escarpia spicata. NCBI lineage: Eukaryota > Metazoa > Annelida > Polychaeta > Sabellida > Siboglinidae > Escarpia > Escarpia spicata. Next base: position 25,240,085 of record OZ023205.1, on the reverse strand, counting down.
CTCCCTCCATACCTTCTTCCATCCATCCCCCACTCCCACCCTGCCTTCCTCCCCCTTCCTCCATCCCTACCCCCAATCCCCCCTTGTTTTCGCATTCGAGTTAGAACACTGCAGCAAGTATTGATATTTGTATTTGAGTATTGTTTTTAAATAACCAATATTCGGATACATTTAAAAGTAGCGCAGCCAAGTGTTTTCACAGTTCTCTCATTCCACAAACATTTCACTCGCATAAACGATTAGATCGATGTCGTCTGCAATCAACCTGACTGTGAGTGACTCACTGGACGATGAAGATGAGTCCGTCGATGGGGTCGCCCTGGGAGACGATGGTCGCCTCGAAGGGCAGCGTTTTCTTGACGAGACTCATCACGAGTAGATGCTTGCTGTGGGCCTTCCATTTGTGGAACAGTGGGTGCCGCTCCACGAAGTGGCGTCGCTCAGCAAACTCACGCTCATGGAACTCCTGGGACAGCAAGTGTATCGACGTTGGAGTGTGTTTGGTGTCGTCGTGGTAGTGGTTGGGCTTGTGGTGGTGGTTGTGGTGATGGTATTAACGGTTATGACTATGATGATGGCGATGGATATGATGATGATTGTAACAAGGTGGTGGTTTATATTAACATCATATGTTATTTATAAAGACACATTATATGAAAATATGAAAGAATTAAGAACTGTATTAACACAGCACCGAGAGCAGCAGCATCGGTAACACCTGTGGACAATGGCAGCTATTAGAAAATAATTACTGGCATTTTAGGTTTATTCTGAGCTTACATTTTTAAAAACTTTTGATGAGTATCATTTATATATTCCTCGGAATACGCTATTGTTTAGCAATTTTTCAAATATATGTATATATTAACATTCCTAAGTGTAGTAATCATGATGTAAACGCATCAGCATAGGTTATTACATAATGCATAATACGACCTTTTGGCTACTTTCCGTCATGTGGCTGTCTATAATGGACTACTTATAACCAATTTTAATAGATGGTTCATGTAAATTTATGATGCATGATCTAATGAAAGCCGTTTGTGAAAATGTCGTGAATTATACATACGTATTACTATTTGCACAAACACACCCGCGTGCACATGCACGCACACACATATACACAGACACCCGGTGTTAAATAAGACACGACCCTCGTACCTTCAGCGTGTTGTCGTAGAGACTTTTACGTATGACCAGTAGATGCGTGTCCTCCGCAGCCACGACACTGGCGTTACGTCGGTTGTCCTCGCTGATCAACGCAATCTCACCGAAACACTGGCCGACTCCTGCGAACACGAGTAAGACATCTACACACACCTGTCTCGGTGGCATCCAAATAATGCGTGTGTTTTCTCAGACCAACAATTTAACGCGAACGTTGAGTGTTGGATTAATAACAAAACAACTGTATCCAACATTATATAATAATTAGATGTGTCGCGTGGTTATTTCGTGTTGCAAAATTTACTTCGTAAACAAAACAATTATTACATTTGCGTGACATGTAGGAAAAGTTGTTGCACAGCGCCAATAAATCGTCCATGTAAGAATAGTGTGTATCATATGCAATCAGAACGTGAATATTTACTTTATAATGTGTTTTGAACGAATCTATGTGATATCCGTTGTCTGGTCATTGTTACTTTGAACACCTGTTTTCCCTAAACGTGCCTCTAGTAGCACTCAATAGGTCATAACTTATAAGAATATGTTACTCCCACGCACGACAGATCAAACAAGAGTCATAGGCACGCTAAGGCTATATGGCATCGTGCAGTGACGTATTTTGCAAGGATGTTTAGATCGTTTCATAACTGCGCTGCGGATAAATTAATTTTCATAACTTCATAACCGAGAATATACTCGCAAATCAGATAATGAGATTCGAAGTTGATCAAATCAGTTTTTTATCAAATGACTTTCCTCTCAAAATAGCGCTTGGGTAGCTAATTGGTAATGACGTTAGGCACGCAATTGGACAGGATACCGGATGCAGGAATAAAAATATGGTGGAGAAGACAGCAGGGAAGGGCCAAATGGAGTTTAGAAAGCAGAACGGAATAGCTATTCTAATATAAGGGAGACTTGGGAATTCCTTTATAAATATGTTCCATTTGAACATGTGGTGTTATCAGAGAGTACATGTATGAACATTCATCCATCTTGTTGTGTGAAACCCATTGCTTATATGTAGTGTAGAAAACGTTGCCATAACGGAATTACACTATTTGTTAATTTCAGTTCAATTGATATTTTGCACTTTCAGTTATAAGTAGGATTAATAATACACGAATGCAACACTCGACGTCCAATACAGCTGTAAAATATAACGATAATTATGCAATATAGATCGAACTAATGTGTTACGTCATGACGTTCAAACTTATTTAAAACCCACATGACAACCGACCGGAATTGGTTGAATTAAATCATTATGAATTTGAAATAAATACCAAGCGGCGCCATTGCGACATGCATCCGCTTTAAGTGGACTCGATAGTGGCGCAGTGGCACACGTAATCGGACACAGCACGAGGTTTTGTCTGATTGCGTATGATACTCCGCCACCGGTCATACTCGATAACATTTACATATACACTTACATGGTATTCCATTCCTATTAAAGATTAAATTCCGTTCTTCCTTCCACGTATATATCCTAAAAATGTATATTTCGCCATACAACATCGCTTGAGGCACAAAATGCGCACCTACGTGGAATCACACATTGGGTTTTGGGACACTTCTGTGCATGGTCCAGCGATGCGAATTGCGTCTGCCTGTGCAGTTAGCGCCCATTTCGCGCGCGTCTACGTAACAAATGTGCATTGGCGTACCTAGTGAGACGATGAACTTGCATTCCTTCGCGAGTTTATCTACGTTCTTCTCTCTGGCCGGTTGTGGTGATTTCCTTCTTAGTGCACTTTTTCCAGCCTGGCTTGCGTTGCCTAGTGGCAACAAACAAATAATATTAAAAACCAAAGTGACCACCCAAATATAATTATACACTGCATTACTTCAGTCGGCTTCGTTTTATATATATATATATATATATAAAGTATACATATATATATATATATATATATATAATGAACAAACATTGAAAATTATGTATGTTCCTATGCGATCCTTTGCTATGGCGTGGAACCTAACACTGCGTTACTTTCACTACATAGAAATTTAAAAGGTAAAGCTAAGTTCTTATAAAGCGTACTATCCAGCCATTAGAATTACTCAAAACGCTTTGCATGTCACTCCTTGTCAGACTTGTTCAATTGAACGCCATCTATGGGAAGCATTCAGCGACGTTGCAATTAATGCGCGAAAGCTATTCGTAGACAAATAGCCACAACTGTCTATTGCCACATATTTATTCACAGAGCTGAGTGACCTGGAGCAACGTAGCGTGAACGAACTTGCTCAAGTTTCGAAAAGGTTTCACAAGATATGTCATAGCAGTTTGATGTTAATTTTAATACAGTAGTATTTTGCCAGTTCATTTTCACTTTAGAATATATAGCTAATATGAATTTGTGTATGATATGACAATTGAATCTACGTTATTACGTTACTCATCTGCCAATTTGGACGGTTTTGTCACGAAATTGATCGTGGCGGCAGTCATGAATACTGTACTTCATAAGCCGTTCGTTGTCTTACCTTTCCTAGGAAGCCGTGAGGCGGAGCCACCTCTCTGGCTGCCTAGTCTGTGACTGCCCGGCCTCGACTGACGCGAGGTGGCGCCACTTCTCGTTCTCTCCAGCTTCGGTTCTTCATGCGGCACCTCTAACTGGTTGCCCAGTTGGTTTTCTGACTTCTCAGGCTTCTGAATAAATATGTGTTCAAGAATAGTGTAGGTTGTTAGGTTGGTGTTTGGGTGAATAATTGCGTGGATATTTGAATGGCTTACAGAATACAATTTTTGGGGATTTAAATCCGTATTTTTTTATGATAATTTCGCATAGCGATGTAAATCTGTAAAAACACTTTGCATTATTTAATGGTTCTGTTTCTAGTATCACCATCTCACAGACTGCGAAACGTGCATGCATAATAGAACATCCACTAAGTGTTGTCTGAATTCTGCTTAGGATCAACATAACGTTCCCTTTAACCACGACTTCATACTTGCGTACAGTGTACCGTGCCACAGAGATAACGAGCTCAAACGGAAAAAAAACATAATTAAGCAGAATCGGTTGCAACATTCAAGGACTGCTTTCCGAGGCCAGTGGTCCAAGGGAGCGAATGGACATAGATAAAGGTTAGTGGACTCCGGCACCTGGGGGAAGATGCACTTGCGGTGTTGATCGTGATGTATTTCAACTGCAGCTCTGTAACAGGACGTCTTACAGACCTGGTCAGGAGGACTGGCGACGGGAACACAGTGCTGACTGGTGGAGGCGTCTCTCTTGGCCGACGGGTGTCGCACCACCAGCCGGTCGAAGCGCGGGGACGGGGTATTTCTTCGAGGCGAACGTTCCGATTTCTCGTCAAAATTCTCGTCGATGAAGACGCTCACGCTACCTTCCAATATGATGTATAAACTGAAAAATACCAGTTGACATGGCGTAATTGAACAGATGGTACGTATCGTTAGTGAAATAGTGTCCGTGCGTACGTGCGTGCGTGCGCATGTGTGTGAGTGTGTGCATGTGTGTGTGTGTGTGCGTGCGTGTGAGTGTGCGTGCGTTCGTGCGTGTGTACGTGTGTGTGGAAAAGATTACCTGCAGATAAATATAGGCCGTTACTCCATTGCAATATGTTTAATGTCTCCAGATAACAGCTTTACATATGATCTATGTTAGGGATGATGTCAAACGACAGATGTACGAGAGTAAACAAAAGCGATATAATTTAACCTTCCAAACCATCCTTGTATGCCTTATGAACAGCGGTCAGAAAATACAAGATGAAAAGATGACAATATAACGAGTCATTTCGCTAAATAAAAGAGCTGCTCACATCCTCCCCATCATGAAACCAATCTCCGAAAGTCGACCTTTTGAGAACATCCCTTAAGAAGCACAATTTAATCAAATCAACTGCAGATCAAATGTATGATTAAGCAGCCAATACAATGTGCGCGTTTTAGCAGAGCTCGAAACAGTGCCTAGTGAACTCGGAGGCGTGTCGTTTAGATACAGATAACCTTTCCCATAGCTGACCGTGCGTTGTGTCAAAATGGCATTGTTGACTGACTTTGATGTACAGCTGTAATTGGATTATGATGGACACGTGGGCCTGTGCCTATTACTCGTGTGATTTGGGTGGCACTGCGAAGCCTTGACCAATGTTATATTATACCTGGCTCAGCAATTAATTCGATTGTTCGCGTATCCTGTTTCACACGCAATTCGCACAACAATCGAAACTACTTTAGTACAAACTACGAGGCGCTAGCTCGTCTGTGCAAATATGTTACTTCTTTTTAATTAAATCGTATCTGACAAAACGATTTCGCTTAGATCTATTTGGGTTAGTAGTACTGAAATAAGGCGAAAATAAAACGATTGGATATATACATACATATATATATATATATATGTATATATGTATATATGTTTATATACATATATATATATATATATATATATATACACACACATATGCGTATTATCCATATATAAATATATATATATTTATATATATTATATATATATATATATATATAATATATATATATATATGTATGTATATATATATATATATATATATATATATATATATACATATGTATGTATGTACGCATATATGTATGTGAATAAAATCCTTTTGTACGACATACGAAGTTTGCAAGTCAGCGGCGCTAACGATCAAAATCGATCGATTCCTTCGAGGATTGTAACAAAGGTTAACACTGTTTTTATTAAACTTCTGGACATATATTAAGTATGTCCTAAACTGGCCGCACGCTACGTATTTTAACACATACGAACCCGATGCGTGTTGATCAGAATTAATTGTGGCGGCACCTTTAACATTGCTATCTAAAAACATTGTGCAATGAATGTTTTAATTATTATTTTATGGTATACATTTTAGATGATTTTTTCTATATAAATACAATTCTGAATAGTTACATGTACATGCATGTAAAGCGCCTGAGAGCAATCTCATTGATGTACAAATAAATGGTATTATTATTATTATCTAAAATGGACGATAGGGTTTCGGTGGGCAAGGATGAGTGAAGGGTTTTAGTCGGGCATTATTCGCTTTCAGAATTGCATAAATGCTTATCCCAATTTCCGAAAAGCAAGGGCATCATCAGGGGGTAGGGAAACGGAGTACAATGTGCATGGGTTTTGTGCAAATTGCAGAGCAAGACGGCGAGTTCATTTTTGCGCGTTTTTGTTATGTTGGTACTCACCAGTCTCCGACTTCGCCTTGTTTTATAAGCATCTCGTCGGTAACTGATTTCGTGTAGTCGCACTTACAGACGAGATTCGTCAGCACATCTGTGGGAAACGAGGCCAATAGAATTCAATATTAATCATATCACTCTGTCTGCCAACGCGAACACCATGGATAACACGCAACAATACAACCGCGAGTCGGCGTCCACATGTTGATAGACAACCAGGCACCGAATAGAGAATGACATGTGTGCATTAGTGAAGAAACGCCGCGGCGGCGGCTAAATATTTATTATATAACATAATCATCCGGTTGATCATGTGTATAGGTACTGGCATGTAGCCATCATGTAATCGTTTTACACTCGATAGTTCTCATTATTAAAGAGGATAAATAATAAAAATAGATTTAATCATGAGACGCAAATGAAAAAAGTAAGTGGATTCTTGCTATAAATTATGAAATATGTTGACACTTTGGTCCAGGACCTTTATGGTTTGAGTTGGAATAAATTGCAACAAAAGCTATTTCCAGTGTTTTGATTACACTGAAGGTACCAATAAAACATATCAAAAGTATACAGCAAAGAAAACTGTGAAAGTGACTCAAAACAAGGAATCAATATTTCATATATATATATATATATATATATATATATATATACTCCCATGTTAAATACCATTGATACCTAAAACAGTGTCATTTACGCAGACAGACAAGACCCTACGGAAAATCTAGACATGCTGTGACAAACGCCATTCATGTTCGGATCAGCAAGGCCCTCGTGATCAAACGTCCATGTCAGCTAGTCACAGACTACCTGGTGACTCATATTTGGTTGACGTCCTCTGCTTCTATGCTGACCCAAATGCCCATAACTTGTTCATACACAGTGAGGCAAAGTCAACCACAGAGAAGGACTGTGTGGAGAACATAGACACCGTAACAGACCAGCTAGGCAAAGATGTGTTCGACGGAACACGTCTGCCACGGAGTAAAGGGTAACGCGCTTTGGGCAGCCCAACGGACTTGGTTCTGCATCATATAAGAACTTATCTTTTGGGCCACTAGAGATTCGTGAATACATGTCTTGACCTTACATCACGGAAGAGTTCATTATAATTATTCATCCAATGCTAAAATGCAGTTGTGTTATGTTATGCATACGGACAATGTTCATATCAGAAGCACACTTATATGGCAGTTTATAATAATGTTATATGGAAGAGAATACGGCAACTGTTTTTTAGTTAAGTTTATTAGCTAGATTCGTGTATTTATATGTTGACCTTATATCAAGGTGTCATTATAAATATTATACACAATATTCCCCTGTTAAATGTGCTTGTGCTATGCTACATGTACAATATATATTTGAGGTTTACAGAAACATTATCTTGTTTATCCTTTGTCCCGAAAGTAAAATCGTTACGAAATCGCACAAGAAAAAGCTACCGAGGGGGCCCGAACATTTGCGTAATTTTGACAAAGTTCCCCAATTTTTAGAGCTGTATACTTTTGATATATTATAAAGCCTGCTTTCAAAATTGCAAGAATTGCTTATGTTGCAATTTGTTCCAACATGACCCTATTTTGGCTATAAAAGTCCTGAACTAATTGGCCAAAGTCTTCTAGATATCCAGTGTTCCTTATGTGCCTGGTTATAGCAGAGGATGACCAACAGTGCAGGGCAGAATGGGGCTTAGACATTCTGGACATATTGGGTTTAGCCATGCAGATCCTCAGGATACTCCCGAAAGATCCATCTCAATATCTACTGGCACGATGTCCTCTTTGTGTTCAGTTGTTCTAGGTGCTGACGAATGGCACAGAACGATACAGACGTACCTACTTGCACAAAAATTAAGATTTTGAGTTTATTCTAATACAACACCGATTTCCACAGTGCTAGCGTGTTATATCGAAGACCGAGATATGTGTGTTGCTTCGAACAACTCTGGCATGGTCAGCGGAACGAGTTTACAATCACAGTACGGTAATGGCAAAAACAACTGCCCTTTGATTTGTTGCTCCATGCATGGAAAGATATAAGGAGGTATACATAATTTATATTGATGTGTTTAAGATTGGTAAATGTTACCAATACACATCAATACTCAAACCACATACAAACTTAACTCTTAGTAATTAACCCATTCATGCCCACGGGGCTCTAAATGGACCACCTGTTCAAGGCCACCCCACGAGCTAATAACACAATTCTAAAATAATCAGTTCTTTGTGTCAATACTAGGGAGAGTATGCCAACATAGGTGCGTAACATAAATAGTGATTTTTAGCAAATTTGACGTTATACCAGTGAATTTTGCCTACTTCCTTCTTCTTTTATGGAGGAGCTGTTTGAGTTCCAGGGGTGGGGTGCGCTAATTTGATGCAATCGATACTTTTAAATATTATTATATAATTAGTTTTGCACGCTAATATTGATGAGCCTGAACCAGGGCCTTCTTACTAGCAAAGACTGAATATAACGCTTCAAAATGTGTTGTTGTATCAGGTGAAACATATGCGAGGTGTGACATGTATAGGAAGTGTAACCGGTGTGACATGTGTGACGTGTGTAACATGGGTCATATGTGTGACATGATAAGTGAGACATATATGACGGATGTATCAGGTGTAACAGGTGTGGCAGGTGTAACATGAGTAACAGGTGTAACCGGTGTGACAGGTGTGACCGATGTGACACGTATGACAGGTGAGACAGACGTGACAGATGTGACTGATGTGACCGTGGTGGCATGTGTACTTCTTGTGGTAGACAGCAGTCGAACACGTAGACATGTGTTCGACTCTTCTCGCTGCCGTTTTGAAGTTTCGCCAATTTAGTTCACTCCACGTTGCCTCAGTTTACTCAGCCATCTAAACCAGCATCTGGCAATGGTGTAGTAGGCTTAGCCCAGTAATTATAGTGAGGCCAGATAAGTCACGTTGGTACTGCAATTAACAGTTTTGCCACGTGGTAAAACGCAAAGTCTCTCAAGCAGTCGTATTAACTTGATAACTCGCTACAAAATTAATTTACCTTGATACATATTTACTTTTTTAAGAGTGACGTAATTATTTCACAATGTACTTTGTAAACACATGGGTATTTATTAAGTTTGCGTGTATAGTCTGGCGCCAATGTAGCTCAAACAGGCCAGCGCAGTTCTCAGTGTTCACGTACCCTCTCGCGACCAGGTGGCTCTAAAGGGACCGCCTCAGGTGTCACATTGCAGAACATGCTACTTTAATGAAACCGAAAATACATGTTATCTTAACCAGATGCACTAATAAAATAGAATAAAACATATACTGTTCATGTTCAGTACGTTTTGGGCATGAATGGGTTACAACAAACATAGTACAACAAACAATAGGAGGGAGACATCGGGGTCTCGACCGTTCACCTGAGTCCAGTTCACTGAGGAGGTGACTCTTGCTCTTGAGCCATGGCACGACCATCTGCGCCGAGTGTCGGTTCCGGTCTTCTGGGTCCAGGCGGATGACGTCGATTACTTGGCGATGCATGTCGACCGCGTCTCGTGAGAACTACACTGTCAAGGTGGTGAAGTGTCCAAACATTCGTCGTCGACTGAAATCGCAGAAAACGTGTGTCATGTTCTCATACTCGAGTAGTGTTTCTTGACAGTCAAATTATTTAAATTTTGTAAGTGGGTGAAAGGAAAGTATTTATTGGTCTTCCATCAGGAATTTGGTATAGACACGAAGTCTGTTTTATTTTTGTTATCATTGCATGGTAAAACATCTGTATTTATTATCTCTTCTTTTTCTTGTTCGTCGTCTGTCTTTCCCTCTTTCGTGCGTACACGCTCCCCCTCTCCTTCTCCCATCTCTCTCCTTTTGTCTGTCTGTCTGTCTCTCTCTCTCTCCCTACCTCCCTCCCTCCCTCCCTCCCTCCCTCCCTCCTTCCCTCCCTCCCTCCCTCCTTCCCTCCCTCCCTCCCTCCCTCCCTCCCTCCCTCCCTTTTTTTTCTCTCTCTCTATCTATCTATGTCTTTCTCTCTACATCTCTCACTCCACCTGCCCTCTTTCTGTCTATTCTAATGTATAAATGTGGATTAAAATTTATTAATATAAAATAGTCAAGTAGTGTGTTTAAATGTCATGTTTAGTCTTGTATGGCAGGTATCCTTCTGTCTTGCTAGACAATGGTTTGAGCCGTGATTATCAATTTGGTGAAGTGCAACGCCTGGAGTGGCTTAACAGTTTCACACTGGCATGGCAGTCTGTGGCAGACATAGGCAGTTGGCTGAGAAGAGAATGCAGGATTGGTAGATCTCTGTTTTCGGTGGTCCCTCTCTTTTCAGCCAGTTGTGTTGTTCTTGTATCATCTCCTCTTCTCATGCCTGTTTTAATGGTCGATTTTCAATGAATGCGATCATCAACGATTCCCGCCATCTTCATATCCGATTTACAGACGTCTGTGTACCGCAGATATGGACGGCCAATAGGACTCGTCCCACTAACACGTTCACCGTAGAGTACATATTTGTGTGTACGATCATCAGCCATTCGGTGAATATGGCCGAGCCATCGCAGACGTCCTTGGCTTAACAGTGTGTATATGCTGAAACACTGAGTACGCTCCAGGACATCCGTATTCGTGACCACTTCTTGCCAGGAGATGCCGAGAATACATCTGAGGCAGCGAAGGTGAAAGCTATTCAGTTTCTGTTCTTGTCTTGTGTGTGTTTTCCAGGCCTCACTGCTGTAAAGGAGTATGCTGAAGACACACGCCTGGTATACACGTGGTTTGGTATTCTCCGTCAAGTTGTTATTGTTATAAACTTTCCTGTTCAGTTTGGACATGATTGTTGCAGCTTTTGCTATTCGCTTATTAATTTCAGCATCTAGTGACAAATGACTCGTGATTGTGGAGCCTAGGTGTGACTATGGAGCCTAGGTATGTAAAGTTATCGACAACATCAAGTGTCACATCGTTTATCTTGATTAATGGTTACACTACAACGTTTGTCCCATGGCGTTCGTCTTTTTGATACTGATAGTCAATCCAAATTATGTGCAGGCGTGGGAGAGTCCCTCCATTAATTGCTAAAGATCTTCCCAGGTGTGAGTTTCCAGTGCAGCAACATCAGCGAAAAGCATTTCTAGGATGAGGACTTGACGTACAATTGTCTTAGCTTTCAAATGGCGAGGTTTTTCTTGCAGTTGTCGAACTAAGAATTTCATGTTTATTGTCGATCTTCCGGTTCTGAAACCACATTGAGAGTCAGGACAGATGCGTTCAGCCAGGATATGCAGTCTGGCCAAGGCAACACGAGCAAAAACCTTTTCCACGAAGCTCAAAAGGGAGATGGTAATATGGGGTCATATGACATCATTTACAAGGGCTTTTCGATTGGTATGTGAGTCAGTAGCTTTGCTGATCTCTTCCACTGTTGGTTCTATGTCTAGCTCTTCTATAATAGACAAGCTCTCAGTGGTGTCTAGTGCCTCCTTGGTGATAGTAATTTCCCGGGAGTATAATTCGAAGTAGTGTCTACTCATCTGTCCATTTGTTTATTGCTGTCAGTGATGACTTATCCTGACTTCGTTTTCAGTGGACCAGTCTTCTTTATGGATGGACCTGTTGCCATCCTAATTCCATCATACACACCCCTGATATTCCCTCCGTCATCGGGATGCTCTGGCTAACTTGCAGGCAGTAATTATTGGCGCACCGCCGAGCAGTCTGTTGGGCTTTGTTCATAGCAGCTCTTAATGCACTCAAATTCGTTTTGCTTGGCTCTCTCTTGAACTTGCTGAGAGCAGAGCGCTTGGCCTCGGTGACAGGTTCCATGACAGTGATGTTCGCTTCGTACCAGTCAGTGTTTGTCCGTTCCTTTTTGTCATATGTTGTGAGTGCTGTGTTATACATGGCATTCCGAATAACGTTCCATTTCGCTTGAGCATTTTGAGCTGTGTTGTTGGAGAGCACCGTTCCAACTGAGTCACAAAACTGTTGATTCTATTCTGGGTAGGCAGTGTAATAATAATAATGTATTTCTTATATAGCGCCCCATCCAAATAATTGTTCAGGGGCACTTTACAATGGTTAATGCAAATAAATAAATAACATCATATGATATATAGTTAACAATACTAATGTGCTACAACATATGCAAGCATTACTACTAAATAAAAAAAAACTATACTGTCTTTAAAAAAAATTTAAATACAAGTATGCAAGGTATTCAAACAATAAAATAGATTAATTATAATATTAAATTAATAAAAATAAAGGTATCAATAATCGAAATCGAATGTTACAATAATTTGTGAAAACATGCGTCTTCGGTGCCACTTTAACCTGATTGACACTAGTGCATTGGCGCATGTGAGTGGAAGTTGATTCCATGCAAAAGAGAATGCTCGTTCGCCGAGTTTAGTGCTGGTAGTGAGTTGTTTAAGGAGTAGCTGATCGGAGGAGCGTAGACAGCGTGTCGGGCGATACGGAGAGAGAAGTGGTGATAGATATGGAGGTGCGAACCCATGAAAGCATTTGAAAGTGAGAAGTAAGGTCTTGAAAGTAATGCGACTCTTCACAGGAAGCCAGTGCAGCTCCAAGAGCATGGGCGTGACGTGGTCTCGTTTCGACCGCATCGTTATGATACGAGCACATGTATTTTGGACACACTGTAGTTTCTCAATTATTGTCGCTGGCAACCCATTAAGAAGACTATTGCAGCAGTCAATTCGCGAAATGACTAGCGCATGTACAAGTTGTTTTGTGTGTTCTGTTTCTACGCATCGAAGAATGTGTCCAATGCTATGGAGGTGGTAATACGCATTTCTGGAAATGTCTGTTACGTGTCGCTCAAGGGACATATTGGAATCAAAGGTCACCCCCAAGTTTCTGGCGTGTGTGTTGGGTAACATACGCACAGAGTTCTATTTTCGTGATGGCAATGTCGGGTGAAATATTATCGCTCAGGCTAAATTCTTGGAAAGTTGGATGTCATCAGCATATAGACCGTAAGCCATGCCATGGTGATTGAGTAGCCGAGAGGAGTCGTGTATGTATATTGAACAGTAATGGTCCAAGAAATGACCCCTCGGGACACCGCAGGTCAGTTTGTGAGGTTTAGACTGCTCACCGGCAATCAATACCGTGTATTGTCTGTGTTGTAAGTAGGAAGCGAACCATGACAAACAGTGATCGTCGATGCCGATGGTGTTGCTCAATGTGTTTCAAAGAATGGCATGGTCGATTGTATCAAATGCTGCGCACTGATCAATTAGCAGCAAAACCACACCTTTGCGTTCGTACATGCACCTAATCACATTATCATGCACGTGCAGAAGCGCAGTTTTGAATTGCGTTGTAGAATTGCGCTTGGTTCCGGACGTCCGTCTTTTTTGCTTCAGCGCCCATGTTGTTGACTTTGTTTCTTTGCTGTACAAGCATGTCTCGGTGCACTGTTAATCGTGTCCTCCTGTATTGATGTTCAAGCCGCTTACGTTTAACTTTGATGTCCGCGTTGTAGCACGTTGTTTTTCACGTGAAAATGCCGCTGCTGTCGATTCGCTGGCTTGCTGAACAGTCAGATCAGAGCAAGTAATGACATGGCTGATTTTCTGATGGTTGATAGTTTTCAACTTGCGCACAGCCATTGTTCTCTTTGGTGGGACTGTAGTTGTAACATGGACCGTAACGATAACGGCGGAGTGGTCAGAATTGACTGAATCATCACAGGTGACATCTTCAACAGGCAGCTCACCACATCTCGTTATAATAACTTCGAGGATGTGGCCTTTCTCGTGAGTTGCCTGGGCAACGTGCTGTTGGTGGTTTGTTGCAGAGAGAAGGTCTATAATTGGTTTGGGATATGCACTGGTGGAATTGTCAAAGTGAAAGTTCAGGTCCCCAACGAATAGCAGCTGACCGGATGTAAGTGTGAGGTTATCGAGGAGATCGGCAAACTCCCTCAGAAATACCGGAACATTTGGTGATTTCGGTTTTAGTGGATGTCTATACACTGTTACAAATCGCGATAGTTCGAGGCCGACTTTGACTATGCAGTTGATATACTCCATGGAAGTGTAGTTGTTGTGCTTCATTACTGTTACTAAGATGGATTCATGGAAGATAATGGCGACGCCTCCGCCTCTGGCGTTGGCTCGCGGTATGTGTTTCATAGCGAATCCAGGTGGCACCACTGCCTTTATGGCAATATGCGATGGCCTGAACCAGGTTTCCGTGAGCGAGCATATGTCTAGTTTGTTTTCAGTTATCATAGCTTGGATTTGTTGACACTTATCAAGCTCATACGCTGACCGGATGTTCAGAACAGCAACTCTAAACGATTTAATTGCGCAGCTTCGGTGTAGTTTAACATGTATCAGGTTGCTCCGGTACGATGCTATTGCGTATTGACCGGGTGGACACATCTGTTCTGGCCGCAGTCACTTTCACAGGAATTGTGTTAGTCACTTGGCATTGTCTTCGACCGCCAGTGGTCCCTCTGTGCGTCTGTATTGCGCAGGAAATGCCTAGTTGTCTCAGATAGTTGTAGACTGCCTTTGTAACACATCTGAAGGCTTTCGTGGTTAGCTGACATAGTTGATGCAATTGAAGACTTGTATACACTACCATCATGGTAGCGGTCACAGTGTAGGTGATGTTGATACGTGTAGGACCCTTCTGTTTGGAGTGGAAAAGCCTCTTGGGTTTTATTTTAACCCTGGTGTAAACCGGGGAGTGATCAGTGTCACAAACTGCGCTATGATAGCTGCGTGTGTTCAGAACATTGTTGTAAGCATCACGTCTGGTGATGACTAGACCCAGGTGGTGCCAATGACCCGATCTGGGATGTCTCCAGGACACCTTGTGACATGACTTGTTCTGGAAGAAAGTGCTTGTGATGCCCATGATAGCTGCAGAGTTCAAGCAGTCTCTGTCCGTTTTCATTAATTCTTCCTATTACATAGCGTCCGAGGCAGGCAGGCCATGCCTCATGATCGGCACCCACTCTTGCATTCAAGTCTCCCAACAGGTAGAGTTGTTCAGGCTTGGGAATTCTGCTGATGACAGCATCAGGCTCCTCATAAAACTGACCTTTGGACGCTGAGGTAGAAAAAAGTGTTGGAGCGTAGATACTGATAAGGTTGACTGGTCCTGTCTGGGTTGAGAAGGGCACAGTGAGGACCCGTTCTGAGCCACATTTTGGGGGGTTCCTTCATTGTGAGCAGCGAGTTCTTTACAACAATAACCTACGTCATGTTCACGCGTTTCTTCAGAACTCTTCCCCTGCCAGAAGAACGTTGTTCGTTCAGTGATGCACTGTCGGCAAGTCTTGTTTCTTGTAATGTTGCTATATCAATGTTCATCCTGTCTAGCCCAAAGTCGATGATGGCTGTCCTCCTTGAGTCATTGATCTGTTGAAGATCATTCGACAAGCCAGGACACATGGTTCTGACACTCCAGCTTACCAAGCAAAGAGCTGGCATCTTCTTGTGTTTCTTTGATTTGTCTGGTGTAGTTTGTCGATCCGCATGTTGAACAGATGCTCTGATCTCCACACACCCATATATGCAGGAAGACCGTGGAGGATCAGCACCTTACAGACCGGGGGCTGCCCAACTTGAGGCGGGCAGTGGCTAACCAGTGGGACACAATGGTCCCTCCCACCGTCGTAGGCTACCAGTAGTACCTGTTTCCTACGCCAATTGGGTTGGGTTTATAACTCGTGACTGCTCCCTCCCGTGTTGCGCTGCCGCTGATCAGTGACACTGGACTGTTCTCCCCAGGGCGGCGCAAGCCTGGGTAATGTGTATGGAGATCCTTGGTTGCCCAATCGTCAGGGTCCCCCTCTCTGTCTCACTGATGTAATCCAAGGAAATGCAAACAATACATATGGCACAAGCTCAGCTGCAGGAGCTACCGAGAAGATGGCAGGGTTGACATCAAGCTGCCTCCGGGGCTACACTCGGGATTGTCTCTTAGGGTTTACTCCCTTAGATCACTGGCCTACCAAGGCTAATGGGCGTGATCTGTCCTGTACAATGTTCCCATAGATGGGGATTGGAATAATGCGATGTGGAGACATACCCACACGCCGGTGTGCCCTACATACCACACCTATGGGCTCCAATCTGCTCCGAGATCCCTAGCACATTCGCCTTGGGCCGCAAGGTGCCCAGTATCACCAGTGTACAGAGAGGTTGTGCTAGAGTCTTGTCTATGGAGAGACTATGTATCAGCAGGGAAGACCTACGCACTCGGCTCCCTTTTCACTCCAAGGAGCTGTAGCTGAAAGCGAGAGTATGAAGCAAGAACTGCATACTACACACTACACTACAGCACCACACACACAAACACACACACACACACACACACACACACACACACACACACACACACACACACACACACACACACACACACACACACACACACACACACACACACATATATACATATACATATATTATACTACAGTCCTGTGTATGATTATATTGCTCGCTGAACCATGACAGTAACGTTAAGTATTATCAAACAGTTATTTCGCGTCATTTGGTACGCACATGGGCTGCCGATATCTTAGACTAATGTAGTTATTGGATAACCCGATCTTACGAGAAAAAACGACCAGGCATCCTACCTTCATGTCTTCTAAAGAGTGCCTCAGATGTTATCATGAGCATTACTAAATCGATCGTAAACTTTAACGAAACATAAGAATATAATTACGCCATTTTGATTTATGTAATTATTACTACTAATGTAGTTATTTAATATAGCACTGTACTATTAAGTGTCATAACTGTCATTATCGTAGCAGTCACGCTATATAACCCCATCAAGTCATATACCTACATGAATGCATTGCCAACAATGATGTGAGATTGCACTACGGGACTCAACCACTTAACGGCTTAACTGGTTATCGTAGGTGGTATATCGTGTGGTGTAGTTATATGTGTTCTGGTGGTTAAAAGACTCGACTACCGATCAAGGGAATCGTCGGTTGTTTTTACCTGATATCTGTGCTAGGTGAAGTAACAGACTATTCACGTGGAAATTGAAAAAGTATTATACGGTCTCTTTATTTAACAGACACACATTTATGCGAGTTTGCATACTTGAGTGTGCATTGTGTGTGTGTGCGTGTGTGCGTGTGTGCGTGTGTGCGTGTGTGCGTGTGTGCGTGTGTGCGTGTGTGCGTGTGTGCGTGTGTGCGTGTGTGCGTGTGTGCGTGTGTGCGTGTGTGCGTGTGTGCGTGTGTGCGTGTGTGCGTGTGTGCGTGTGTGCGTGTGTGCGTGTGTGCGTGTGTGCGTGTGTGCGTGTGTGCGCGTGTGCGCGTGTGCGTGCATGCGTGGTGCAATGCTTTCAGCTCAACAATATTCTAGTCACATAATAACACAGGTATGGGCTTTGTATATTCGGCAGGAACAAACTGCCAGGATGGAGGACGCAGTAAGGTGGTACGGTATAGAGGAGGGTACAAGCAGGAGGGCAGCATAGTGCAGGGTGGAACATATTAGGTGGAACCAAACATTGAAGAAACAACTAACAAAAAAAGTGTGTGAAGTTAGGAAGCCTGCGAGGCACCAGCCTGTATATACTGGTTCTGAAAACCGGCACCGGCAGAGAGACAGGAGGAGAAGTTACAGGAAGCAGAAACCAATTGTGTCGGAACAAATTACGAAGTGAAACAAGAACACTCGAGGAATATGTAGGATTGGTATGAAAAACGACCTGAAAATGAGTAGTTGAGCAAAAACTGGATTGGACATTTTCAGAGAATGAGTGAGGGAAGGCTGACAAGGGAGCACGGAAAAAGAAGCGGATTGTAGAAGAACAAGGGAAAGTCTAAGATAAACTGGAAAGACATTGTAAAGTGAGATCTCAAGAGAACAGGCACGGGCGGCCACGAGTGGAAGACCATCGCGGAAGACCGAGAAAGGTGGAAAGAGATGGGAAATAGAGCAGAACGAACCGTCCAGTGGCGTGGAGCCTCCACCCCACGGGAGCAAGGGGAGAAGAAGAAACCATAGAAGTGAGCTAAAAATAAGAAGACAGCCTGAAGACGACATCGGTGTTAAAACTCTGTGCCATTCTCGTGAGAGGTTCACGTCCGTAGTCATGTTGAGTCTTTGCACCCTCTTCCGCCATAGGCTGTTGGATACATCAACCCTGGCAGAACGACCCATTGAAACAATGACAATGATATTACGAGAACCCAGAACATTGGCCTGCATACGGACACTTTAGGCTGTAGACAGACTTATATATGTAATACCAGGCATGTTCTTAAATGGCTCGTTAGTATTGAGCCTGATTCTCGGAATCAGAGATTGCTTGTTAGATCAGCCACGATTGATCTACAGCCAAAAACGCTAATTGTTTGTGTATATGGTTCCACCAAAAACGAAGTACCAAATATGAACAACGTTTAGAGCAAGTGGGCCAGAGTTTGTATCCACATTTCCAATGTAGGTGTTCCACCGTGGGTAGATTTAGTAGACAGAAAATTATGCTGCACAAGAGTGCAATCACATACGCAGGAGATGGTTTCCTCAAGCATTCGTACATGACATTTGATAAGACGTAAATTTATGTGAGCTGTTTTTCACTACGAAAATCCCGTAAAGACGTCCACAACTGATGAGCGGACCGCGGAACAGTCGCAAGAAACAGGCGTACCGTTGTGAACAATGGACTAACATATGTTTAACGTCCGCTACAAACCATAAAACCGGAAGACCCCATAGATAAGAGGGGATTTCGATAGAAAATAAAGGCATAACGTTTACTCAGACGGGTCGTAGATTAATCCGTTAAAGTTTGATACACGAGGTACAAGCCATCTAGCTGGGAAAATGTTAATGTTAACATACCCTCCACATACATGCACGCCCGTGCGCACACCCACACGTACATCCACATTCATCTCCACACACGCACACGCTGTTGCACATCCACATCCATCCCTCATCCCTCACACACTAACACATATTACTTAATTTTATGTTAATAAACTTCTTAAATCCGTATGTATGTGTGTACGCACGCACGCATACTCCACCACAACCACCACCACCAAGAAAAGGTTAAGAATTTCTTATATGGACACATTGACTAAAACCTTATATTTTGGTATATTTCTTTCGTTCGTTCGTAGTTCGAATACTATTATGTTGAATACTATTATGTTGAATCTGCGGTGATTGCACTAATGATGTACACGGAGGACACGGAATAGGGGTCGCAAATGAGGAAGGCATAAAGATACTAGACCAACTGAGGATACTTAATGCAGTCTACAAGAAGAGAAGGAACCACCTTGTAACCTATAACAGTGGGGGACGAGAAACCCAAATTGACTACATCATGGTGAGGAAAGAGCATGCTAGGGAATCAAAGAACTGTAAAGTACTACCCTCAGAGGCCATCACCACACAACACAGGGTACCAGTTTCTGAACTGGAGGTGAGGAAAACAAGACAGAGGAGAACAGTTGGAAGGAAACAGATCAGATGGTGGAAGCTAAAAGAGGAAGAAGTGAGAGAGAACTTCAGGATAAATATAGTGGAGAGACTATCAGGTAAAGATGAAGTAACAACGGAGAACGTGGAAGAATGGTGGGAAGAAACTGCGGAGCAGATCAGGAAGTGTGAGGAGGAAGTATGTGGGAGATCAACGGGGAAGAAGAAGCCCGGGGTAGAAAGCTTGTGGTGGAATATTGATACTGAGAATGCAGTTAAGGAAAAGAAAGGCAGACTGTATAAATGGAAACGAACAGGAGCAGAGATAGTCAGGGCAGAAGAAGCAGTAGAGAGATTGTACGACAACCTGGAAACTAGTGATGGTCAGAAGGGCATCTATAGACTAGCAGCAGCTAGGGACCGTGCAGGAAAGGACGTAGGCCAGATACGTACAGTCAAAAGTGAAACGGGAGAAGTATCGATGAAAGACGATGACATCAAAGAGAGACGGGGCCAATATTTTAACTGGCTGATGAACGAGGAAAACCCGAGAGTAGAAACCGAGGAGAGGGACGTGAATCAAGGAATGGTAAAGAGTACCAGTGGCGAAGAAACAGAGAAAGCACTCGGAGGGATGAAAAGTGGGAAGACTGTAGGAGCAGATGAAATACCAGCTGAAGCTTGGAAATGCATGGGCAACTTTGGTGTAAAGTTACTATGCAGACTATTCAACTCTGTCGTGACTTCAGAAAACATGCCATCGACTTGGCGACAAAGCATACTGGTCCCAATCTTCAAGGGAAAAGGTGACGTTCAGGGGGTGTAAGAACTGCCGAGGGATCAAACTCCTGACGCACACCTTTAAGATATGGGAGAGAGTCATAGACAAGAGGATGAGAGAATGAACAGACAAACATGAAAGTCAGTTTGGGTTTATGCTAGGCAGGAGTACCACAGATGCGCTTTTCATTCTCAAACAAACAAAAGAGAAACACAGGGGGGACAGAAGGACATCAGAGTGGTAATTATAGACCTGGAGAAAACGTATGATCGGGTACCAAGGGAGGAGATATGGAGATGTGCGAGAGAAAGGAATGTACCGGAAAAGTACATCAGACTGATACAGGATATGTACCGGTGGTGTGAGACAAAGGTGCGCCTTGTGGCTGGTGAAAACAGCAACTTTGGCGTAGAGGTTGGGTTGCACCAATGATCTGGATTTAGTCCATACCTGTTCCTCATATTGGTGGACGTCTTGACGGAGAAGGTGAGAAAAGATGCACCAGAATCAATTATGTTCGCAGATGACACCGTGTTGTGTGGAGGAAAGGATGTACACTTGATAGATACCTGAAGACGTGGAGGAAGGCACTGGAAGAGAAAGGAATGAGGGTTAGTCGACCGAAAACCCAATTCATGGACTTCAGGTTCGAATGGAATGATGAGATAGACAGACCAACTGTAAAGATACTGGGAGACGAGCTGGAAAAGTGACACACTTCAAATACATAGGGTCAGTCGTGGAAGAGAAAGGAGGCATGGAAACGGAGATCAAACAGAGAGTGAGTGCAGCTTGGAGAAATTGGAAGAAATGCAGTGGAGTTTTGTGCGACAGGAGGATGCCAGTGAAGTTGAAGGGGGAGATCTATAAAACAGTAGTTAGGCCAGCAATGCTGTACGGGGCAGAGACCTGGGCAACAACGAAAGGACAAGAATGAGATGAGGATGCTGAGGCGGATGTGTGGAGTAACAAAGAACGATAAGATCTTAAACGAATATATTAGAGGTGCAACGAGAGTGACACAAACATACAAAAAACGACTGAAATGGTGTGGGCATGTGATGAGAAGGGAAGAGGAGCACATAATGAGAAGAGATACCAGGAAGAAGAAGGAGAGGACGATCGAAGACCAGTTGGAAAGACACATGCAGAAGAGACATGGAAATCGTGGGTCTGAGTGCAGATGTGGTGATGGACAAGGCGACATGGAGTAAGAAACTTACAGCCATACCGACGACCCCAGATGACGGGAAAAGTCAGAGAAGAAGAAGGTTATGAAAGACGCCTATTAGAATGTGGGTTAACAACACTAGAGACTAGGAGACTAAGATGAGACCAAATATAAGTTATGGTTATGAGGATATTAATAACAAATATTTTCTTCAAACTGAAAGGAGGCAGTATACCAGATGGCACAATGCAACATTAGTCAAGGAACAGTGTAGATTGGATATGAGAACGTCTGTCTGCGTCTACTCCATGTTGCCAAGTCTGCAACGCAGGGACCGTTTTCGCGAAGTTTTTGCCTCGCACGCTTGGTTCCTGCGATTGTTACGTTATATTTTACGGATTACGCGCTCATTACGTTTTATCAAAAATAGATAAGCGAGCGAAAATGAACAACTCGGAACACGTCAAAAACATGAAATTCTACGGTCGCTAGCACCCTCACGGCTCGTCCTGTCCCGACGATCTTGGTATCATTTGAAAGGATGCACTTTTGTTATTCTAGCGTCATCTAGATTTTTCACGGTAACCGTTTAAAGAACACCGATAAACGGACCTACATTCATGCCGTTTACGGTATTCTGTACGGTTCCGAACGATGTTGGCGGCGGATACTCAGTACACTAATCTTCCGATTGCGGCGCTGTTTTCCTCATTTGCATAGGTTCAGACATGCGCACTTCACCATTTCTTGATTTCATGTTTAAGCTCCACCCACTTTTAACCCGCGGCGAAATTGTTGTGCTTTGATCGCAGCGAAACCGTTATATCTCTACCTCGGCGTGACGTCACAATAACGTACGCCACCTAACGGGTCTAAATTCGTTGCGTTGGTTGGTTGATATACGTGATTGTGACGTCACGCCTACTTCGCGTATGTCATTTTAGCAGCCGTTTGAAAGTGGGTGAAGTTATACCATGAAATCAGCCAGTGATGCCTCAATCGGTAGATTGGTGAACTGTGTCGACGAAACAACATCGTTCGCAGTGTCTAAGACATGTTTATATGTTTGAATAGCAGAAAGCTTAAACTTTCAAACGACATCAATATTGTTGGGATCCGACGAACCGTAATGGTACTAGCAGTCGTTCAAAAGGCGTTTTTGGAACGTGTTTGACAGTTGTTCATTTTTCGCTCGCTTATCTATTTTTTGTTTTATGTATAACTTGCATACGTTTTAAGTTCAGAACATTTAACGAACGAACTAATTTTCAGCATAAAGTCTGGTGACATATGCGGGGTACTTTGAAAAGTTCTAGGTATTACGTCCAACTCTGGGGGTCTTTGATTAATCCCTGAAAATTGGGCGTTCGGGGTTCAAGCCGTCTAAGAGGGAAACGTTAAAGTCGATTATTGTTAGATCTATTGAATGTGCAATACCATTAACTGTCAATATCACTGAACCATCGACAATGAACTCACCACGTTCGTGGTGATAATTATTGTTAGATCTATTGAATGTGCAATATCATTAACTGTCAATATCACTGCACCATCGACAATGAACTCACCACGTTCGTGGTGATAATTATTGTTAGATCTATTGAATGTGCAATATCATTAACTGTCAATATCACTGCACCATCGACAATGAACTCACCACGTTCGTGGTGATAATTCCGGTACTGGTTTATGACATAACTATGATGAAACCCGATGCATACAATTTACCCCCTATCACTGTTGCTAATCCACCAATGATTACTCATACATTATCGATATTTCATCGCATATACATAAGTAACATATTAAAGTATCCGATAACAAGTAAAAACCTATTTTCCAATATATAGATGAATAGCTTTTGTTTTCCTCATGCAATGGTCTGATATTGTCAGCAATTCAGATGTATCAGAAACGCCACTTAACTTTGTAATTAAATGTTACTACTTTTCGAAGTATGCACTCTTATTGTTCCCAGTTAAACTTTTTGAAATATAAAGCCTATAAGTTAATTGTTACTGTGCGAAAATCTTCAAAGGTAAATATATGGCTAATATACCACTGCAATAAGCCAATACTAGTTACATGTAAGTTATCTTGCTCATCACTCACTTCATGCCAACCCCATTAAATTACCATATTTTCACAAAAATGAATACCATAAACGGCGATGAGTACAAGTTTTGTCCCATGGGTGAGGAGAAAGCCCTGTTGACCAGTTTCACAAATTGCACCAGGTATCCCATCTAACGTATTCAAAATAAGAATGATATGAAAATAATTTTAACAACAACGTATGTTGACTTTTGGCGATCACTATATCCCAAAAGTCACACAGACAACGTAGGTGAATGAAGTTGCCCAATTTTCGAAAACGGTTGCACTTAGACTCAAGCCAAGTGTCCTTCCGAGTGACAGTCCGGCGTTCTACTACCGAGTGACAGTCCGGCGTTCTACTACCGAGTGACAGTACGGCGTTCTACTACCGAACAACCATGCCCAACAACACACTGTGTTTCGACAAGTGTATTCATTTGTACCACTTACTTCTCTGTGAATTCTGGTGAGGTCTGTAGGTTTATCATTCTCTCAGTCGACTAGCCACAACATCTAGCCTGCCGTAGTGTCGGTTCGTTCATAATCCCTCCACCGATCTGCCGTAGTCCATGTAATCGTCGCCAAATCAAGCCTCTATATTTCACCACCCGTTATTCGGCACTGACTTTCTTTCGCAATCCGACAAAGCGCGTCCTTCTTGGTCACAAACGAACCTTTCTAATTGTAAGCCAAAGCACAACTTTAAAACTCGCTGCCAAATCGCGTCGCCGTCAACACCACTAGAGATATGGCGACGGTAAATACAGTTGCCTACTCGAGCCGTTCCGCGTTCAATCAACCTACCACCACCAGCAGCAGCGTGTAATCCGTTTCTTTCAACGCCGTTAATAGAGTGATTGTCGTCTCACGACGCCGGATCATTCAACGGGAGCATATTTACGACAATTGCTTCCTGTGCGGACAACTGGACCTTTGTGTCTTACTACAGCGATCAATTCACCAGCGGTGCAAAGGTCTGTCGACTTAGCGGCAAGGAACGGACCGGTTCCGCGTGGCTGCACAAACACACTGTCTAATCGCAACGTGCTCATAATGAGCAATTGTCTGCTCATAATGTACGGACAAATTACAACACCGCGCGGAGAATATCGTCTCAACAGTGTTACAAATTTGTACAATAAGCCTACTTAAAATTTAAGATATGTTTAATTTAATATAGGTTGTGTGGCAGTGTGTATGTTAATCAAATGTCTAAATAAACATGTACGCGCACATTGCCGAGAATATTATTGCACACGTAAACTGATTAAATGGCAGTTCAAACCGTTTAATCAGGGAGTGGCCGAGTGACCGTTTATCAAACGCCGATACTGCCACTGTAAATAAGCCGTCGTTGTAAATGTCAAGCTGTTCTAACACCATCGAAAAAAGCAAAGAAATTATTGTGTCAATTCTATTACAGTAACCACGATATGAAATATAATATAATATAAGCTAACTTTGTCATAGGACACCATAGTTGTTACACAATTAGTTGATCTACCTTTATTCCAATTTTACTAACTTTACATTAAAACAATCAAATAAATCGATTTACATTAAAAATCGATTAACATTTTTAAAATCCGATTTTAAAAATCGTTGTTTTCCAACCTGGCCCAACTATATCAGCCGACTCAGTCAGTACGTGTAATTTCAATAGTCGATCATCTTTTCTGCCGGCCGACGGTAATGGAGATCTGTTCGTATATATTTCGAGTTTAAGAGAATTATTGAGTGATGATGAATTTTCCAGATGACGCCACCGAAAACAAATGGCTTGTTGCTCTACAGGTGGGCGTGAGCCTGTTCTCAATTATGTACATAGGCGCATCCAGGGGGGTTAGGGGCACATGCCCCCTAAACCTTTGGAATTTTGTGTGCCCCTAGACGAATGTGCCCCGTTACTTATCTCCCTAGACCTGTGGAATGCGCCCCCGTTTAGGTTAGAAGAAGCTGAAGTTACGGCGGCGCGGCAGCAAAAGATTTTCACCACCCCCCACCCACCTCCACTCCGGTCTTCCGATGTCATCAGTGGAGCCGAGAAACAGCGGAAATTTACGGCGGGCGCCGCGGCGAAAACTTTTCAACAGCACCCTCCCGTCCCCGTCTTCTAATGCACTGTATGATCCAACAGCGCGACAGCAGAGACGTGCTGAAGCTTCGGTTCAGACCACCCAAACATATATAATTATATATATATATGCATTTTCTTCGGCCGCCAAACTACCCTTTCTGGGTCCGTGCCCTGGTGTATCGATGAGTTGTGTTTGATTATCTGAGGGCCCGATGTCTTACGGGGCTGCATTTTGTTCGCTACTTCGTCATCACGTATCAATACAACTGATCTGTCAGACGTAGAAGACGTCGTTTCATGATGATGAAGATCTGACCGAGGGTGTCGTACAATCCCCGATTAAAGATGTGATCGCGCCAGAATAAATTGAGGATGTTGAATATACTCAATACTTTTTGCAATAGTATAAGAGGATTAATTGGTTCAACAGATATAACAATTATACCTGCCGACCTAATCCTCTTATACTATTTTCATTCTGTCTGGTGCGTACGCACAGGGGAACTCTGCAAGTTTAGTCAAGCGCGTGAATTGAATTGACGCTCATGTCTGTTTTGTTGTGAAAGCTACCGCGTGGATTAGTGCAGTAGCCAGTATATTTCTTGTCCTCTACTGTGTTGTTTTGCCACTGATGACTCCTTCGGCTGAATATGGAGACGACAATCTTTGCAACTGTTAGGATCGAGCGTCTATAGACATTGTCCACGCATACCAAGAATCTCTAAGGGGCTTCACGTCAAGAATATCCACCATCGACACGTCACTCTCACTGTGTCAGTTGCAAGAAAAACGTACAGAACATAGGAGACGTACAGCCCTACACCGCTTGTGTCGATCTGACGTATTCGTTTCGAAATACAGCAGGAAAGGACTCTTCATACGTACTCCCTAAGAATATCAGATGTCCCCCGTGGTTGCTTCGTATGATTACCTCATTCAAGGAAGTCGTGCATGGCAAGGTGCAGTAAGATTGCTCATCATGAAATATCCTCCCAATTCAGAGTGATGTGAAGCAGGATTGCGTCTCTGCGCTAGCCTTATTCGGGATATGTTATCCCTGTATTCCCTTTGATGCATTCGTCCTATCTTTAGAATATGTGCATACATATAATGACTACTGGCAAGCTATTCAACCTGCCACTCTGTGTACACAATCCACAGTACGTTAGGCCGTAATTGGAGACATGCTCTTCACTGATGATGCCGCACTAGCGTCACATACCGGCTTTCAGACACTCACAGGCGAACTTCTTAAGGCTTGCGAGGCCTGCATATAAGCCAGAGCGGTGGTCCAAATTTGAGAAGTCAGCGAAACTACGGCCATCAGCATTGACAATCAACCTCTGGAAGTGACGGAGGAGTTTATCTATTTAGGATTAATCAGCAAGAAACTTGTTCCTCTAGATGATGAACAAACGCACCGGAAACGACGCAGCTGTCACGTCAAGGCTAACTAAAATGGTGTGGGAGAACAGCTTCGTCACAACAGCTTGAAAGCATGTCAGACGTGCGCGGCAATAGTAGACAGGACAACGGAAAAACCGGAAATGGGTAGGAGTAAGAGCAGATCAGATGTTAATGAGTCATTCGATCTACTTATAAAGACCGTTTTATCGGAGTCCTTTCTACTACTCCCTGCGCATAGGCCCTACTATATAGGCATCACGTGGCTGGTACACACACAAAACAAGGACGTCGTCGATCGAGCACGCGCCCCCAGTGTTTTTGCGCTGGTCAGTCACCGACGTGTGCCTTGACTTGCCAATGTCTGCCGCATGGAAGAGGCAGAAGGGCGTTAAACACACAACGGACGGACAAGAGAGAGCGTCCGAGAGAAATCCGACAGATTGCTGCGCCTCTGTAACAAATAATTGATCCGTGTAACAGCTGTCACATGTGAGACTTTTCAACAACAGCAGAGATTGCCGTGCGAAACAATGACCGATTGCCAAGGCGCACTACCGTTATCTTTCTAGCTAGAATGGATATCGGTTGTCTGTATTGCGTGTACGTGCTACAGCAACGGGTTGCGGAGTTAGTTACGAGATGACGTAACTCAATCGTGGCGTCCGGAAGTCGTTTCACTGGGAAATATATGTGCGTGCGTGCGTGCGTGCGTGCGTGCGTGCATGTGTGAGAGAGAGAGAGAGAGAGGGGGGGGGGGGGGAGGGAGGGAGGAAGGGATGGAGGGAGGGAGGGAGCGAGAGTGTGTGTGTGTGTGTGTGTGTGTGTGTGTGTGTGTGTGTGTGTGTGTGTGTGTGTGTGTGTGTGTGTGTGTGTGTGTGTGTGTGTGTGTGTGTGTGTGTGTGTGTGTGTGTGTGTGTGTGTGTGTGTGTGTATCCACGAGGGAGAGTGCACGTGTGTGTATGTATGTGTGTGGTGTACGTGGGCATGGTGTGTGGTGTGTTTACATGTCAGGATTGTGTCTCGTCGCATTTACTGAACGGCAAACACCCTACGATTCCTACCCAAGATGCTAAAAAGACATACAATATACAGACAATGGTTGTAACCAGGTACACTGTAATTAACACTACTAATCTTGCCAGGAGACTGTGTAAACCGCAGATTAAACGTTTGCGCGCCAATATTTGGAAGAGGGGGGCTGGCGATACGATTAAACCCCAATATTAAAAGAAGGGTTTTGCAGTTTGTTGTGTATTTTTTGTTTGTGGGGGGCTGGAGATAACATTAGATTAGATTTTCGGATAGCCTGAAGAGCATCAAAAATATTGAACGTCCCGGCGAAAATCGGCTTACGTGCAAAGTCTAATGGTGGCTTCCATTGTAGCACAGTCGGTGTGGGCCGGTGTAGTGGATACACAGAAGTGAGGGAGTCTGGTCTGGAGGGGCGGAAAGTGCCAATGCCTCCCAGCCTTTAGCCTTAGATTGATTTAGCAGGTTGATAAAGACTTTCAATCTTCAGCAGATCAACGCATCCACATTTTTTTTACATATATCCAATAAGGACAATTTGTAGAATTATATTAATCCACCCTTTGGAAACACAAAATAAAGCAACAGTTGATGCCGTTTGTGAAACTGCTGTGGGCCTATAAGCAGATACAGGTCATTTTTGTTTGTAATGACAACATATTTGAAAATCGATCCTCTAACCTAAAAATCGTAAGTCCATTTTGAGCACACACACGCACGCACGCACGCACGCACGCACGCACGCACGCACGCACGCACACCAGAAACCCAAAATTCACAACAGAATACTCCAATCTCACGATCACCTTCTGAGCACATACAGTGTATTAATAATACTTCCAGCATTTCATTACAATAAAACACAACAATGTTTGCAGAATTATTCCTGTTTTATTTTTTCTTCTTTGTTACGGTTGTAGCTTACAATAAAAACCAGCTCCCACATGTGCAGTAACCAAACACCGTTTGTTGCGACAATATAATCTCTGTAACGTTGAACAGGGAATGTTGGAGTATTTGCGAACAGAAAATCATCTACCCTACTGTTGCTTTGACTGCGCTAGTGTAAGTCACACGATCAGTGGGGTGATCATGTGACAGTCACATGATCAATAGTGTGCAGAGAAGGTGCAAACACGAACAAATAACGTAACAGTTTGTAGCCAGTCCTGTAAAAAAGAAACAAACAGCATACGTGCCGACTCTAATCACGGCTTACCAGTAACTCGGATTATCTTAAATCTGACTGGTGTTGGAGATTTGTGCATTTTTACCAAGATTAAATGTATAGAGCAATATGTCAAAATTTGCATGTCAAGCTCCTTTTGAAGCTGTGCTGCAAAGGAGAGGAAGTAGATGATCAGAGTTTATTTGTGGATCTTATGGATTTCTATTACCGACATTACAGGTGGGCGCCAATCAGGGTTGGCACGTATGATAGTGATAATCTTGAGATACATTTTCCTGGATAAATGCTCTACACAATGTAATAATACCAACACATCAGACAATGTCCTATAATAATTCCAAGTAAACATGTTGCTCAACCAGTAAACCAAACAGCAAGTGACAACTGCAATTAGAAACACATAAAACATTGAGGCAAGAAAATAAAAAACTAAGGGTGACACACGCTATGCAGCTGACAGCAGAATGCGTTTTGCATGTGTAAGTATGCATGCACACAGGGGTAAACTGGTTTTAGTACTTGAAAAAAACTGTACAGTGTGTACGTTACAAAATAAAAGCAGTTAGTTTACACCTGCATGGAATATACGACCATCGGAACATTTTGTTAGTCAGGGGTTAGTCGACAACTCCAATCCTTGTGGGATATCAACTCTGTCCAATTAGATCAAAGTGGATCATTCATTTTAGGGTTTCTCTTGTGTGGGTTACACTTTACACTGCCTATGGATTGCATCCAGTTCATCTAGTGCTGTCTTTAGCTTCTGTTTACATCTGCAAAAGAAGGTGGATATTTTCAACCACATACATACTTAGTGCATAATTTCTCAAACCTTATGCTACACTTCATGAATATTTGATACTACCTGACACTGCCTAACACAAGGAATGATTCATATGACAGTGTGTAACCAAACTCTCCAGAAAACAGACAGGCTACCAAATGAACGGTCTACACACTGAGATTCGGCCATACATATGGAAGTGTAAACACACAATACAAATATCCAGTAACTGCTAACAAACCTACAGCAAAGTATTACTCAAGTTTATAGCAGACATATACCTTAAAATGTCACGCCATGTGAATAGTCATAAAAAGCAATAACACAAAAGTTCAGATGTTTAAAATATGTCTGCCAGAATTCACTAATTTGTCAATTCACAATACCTTTAGTATAGCAATAGTTATTATATTTGACTCCCCCATCTTTGGATATATTGCTAAGAATATTAGAGTGGATTCTACAATCATAAGGCCATGAAGGTAAACAGGTCGTTGTACGGCTCTGCTCACAACATTTCTTTTAAAATGTTCTAATATTTATGTTGTTGTTAAGACAAAGATGTACACTACAGATGTATGCTGTTGACTTCGCTGCAAGTATAGTTTCACACCTATTATAAGGTCCATTTGGGAGATGTCATGTCACTGTTATTGACTGTCACTGAAACTTTGAACACGAAAACTCCTAACCACAACAACTAGTTACAGTCCCCCATTGCGCGTACACACACAAAGTAATCTGTACACTATTACACTCCTACTTTTACTGTTGTAACAATCACAAGTGAACAGATTTCACACAACTGCCATCATTGCGTAGTGATTAGTCAAATATGAAACACCATTGGAATCACAGGTTTACACTTAGAAGAACATCTACACCGTAACTGATGTGACTATCACTGTAAAATGTTCACAACTGTAATGCCATCACAGAACTTTTGGACAGACATATTATCGTAGTACAGTGTAACAAAATATACAAATTACATCTTTTGATTACGATTGCAGATCTATATATATATATATATATGTAAACACAAATTACACCAACCAAACATATATATATAATATATACAAACAGATAACATTATATACACATCAAGGCTGATATTTGATGTTTCACTGTTTTGTGACACGTTGCTTTATGACAATATTTCACACTTACACATTTTACTCTAGGGGCGATATTTTACAGAGGTCAGGCAGATTTGGCTATTTTAAAACTAGCCATGTGTACTGTTGCATATGTTTGGGTCGGCGATTACTGTTTCAAGAATTCTGTATGGAAATCTTTCCTGTTTAACATCGATCGACCAAGACAAGAGCTGAACAACAATTCATCAATTCACACTTAATCAATCACAATCAACCGCTCCAGAGTGATCAAAGCATGCAATTAGCATGGTCATAAACAGTAAAACAGACTGTCCTGACTTGAATTAAATGTCCTAATTAATTAACTAATTGTTCTGTCTATAAATTTGAGCTTGTTAGTGGCAACACTTATGTGGTGTGCAACAAAAATAGTGGAATAATTGTTTACAAAAATAACAACAAACTAATATTTATTCGTGCCATCTAAAATCAGTGTCAACTTTGTACTTTTTGTATGTATGTCAAATATTAAAATGACACCTAAAATTAACATCATTGTGCTGTTAATTAGTTGAGATTAAAACAGCTCAATCACATTTAAAATCAGATATGATTACATGAATAATGACATAAAACAGATCATTTGCTTCCAGTTTGCAAAGAAAAATTTATTTATCTCTCAATAAAAATAATGAAGTGTTCAGCTAAATCTTTCTTTTACTTTTCTGATATAATGCATACCTCCTCAGCAACCCAAAATTTAAATGATTAATGTTTATTCTTCATTTATATATACAAATACCGTCAAATATTTTGTATTAAAAACCCAAACCATTTATTCCGTAATGGATAATGAAATCATCATTAAAAAGAAAATGAATCCTTCATTGAATCCTAAATATTTGTCAGTTCTTAATGAAATCTGTATTTCTTGAAACAAATATGTCTGTTTTAATTATGATGCAACCTGCTGACAAATGTTAGAACTATATTGTAACAATGCTAAATTTACAGAGTTTGAAACACAAACCACTGAACGTGGTTGTAATATGAGTCACCTGTACAGACGTACAGGTGACTCATATTACAGTACGGCCATAAATGTAACAGACTCAACAATACTGGCAAAGCACATTTGATGTTTGCATCACGTGAGGCATCGTACTGAATAACATATACACTGGTGATGCTGCATCACCTCAGAATAACATACACACTGGTGATGCTGCATCACCTCAGAATAACATACACATTGGTGATGCTGCATCACCTCAGAATAACATACACATTGGTGATGCTGCATCACCTCAGAATAACATACACACTGGTGATGCTGCATCACCTCAGAATAACATACACACTGGTGATGCAGCATCACCTCAGAATAACATACACATTGGTGATGCTGCATCACCTCAGAATAACATACACACTGGTGATGCTGCATCACCTCAGAATAACATACACATTGGTGATGCTGCATCACCTCAGAATAACATACACACTGGTGATGCTGAATCACCTCAGAATAACATACACATTGGTGATGCAACATCACCTCAGAATAACATACACACTGGTGATGCTGCATCACCTCAGAATGACATACACATTGGTGATGCTGCATCACCTCAGAATAACATACACATTGGTGAAGCAGCATCACCTCAGAATAACATACACATTGGTGATGCTGCATCACCTCAGAATAACATACACATTGGTGATGCTGCATCACCTCAGAATAACATACACATTGGTGATGCTGCATCACCTCAGGATACTTGAATAATACACCAAATACACTTAACGTGTTGGCATAATATGCCAGATGCTGACATAATACTCCAAATGCCTGCACAACATTCCAGATGCTGACATAGCATTTCAGGTGCTGACATAATACTCCAGTTGCTGACAACACTCAATACTGGCATAACACTCCAGATGCCTGCAGAACACTCGATACTGACATAACACTCCAGGCGCTGACATAACACATCAGATGACACATAACTCCAAATGTTAGCAATGCAGTATCCTACACAAGATGCTTGCATAATACACCAGATACAAGGAACACAACAAACACTGGATGATACAGTGCACCACGTGAGGACAGTCAGTCACCGGCAACGGACACCAATGCATCTAACAAGCCATACTTCACCAGGAAATACCCAGTCGAAAAACTTACTAAGTCCCCATATATTCTAGTCGCTTGGTGCGCCTACATCAGCTGATATGTCTGCTACATTGACGCGATATACACTGCAGTAGTAAGATATTTTGGGGAATTTTTTTGTTTTTAAATGTACTTCATGGGATAAGTGTACTTTCTCGTGTAAATTTAAAATCCACATCACTGTATATGACTTGCTACCTAAACAGAGCACGTGTTAACTAACATCTCTCAGATCTATCATAGAGCAATGGGAATATAATCCGCTGGATGGTTCATTTCAGGGACACGCATGATATCAATAGGACCCGCCATGAAATCCACAGCACAAGGACTGAAAGCAATTTGTGCGTAAACAAAGACATTGAACTCACACACAACTGGAATGTTTCACCGGCATGGATATGCCGTCTTAAATTGACACATATTTGTACAAAACACCAATGAGAGGCACACAACAGATTTTATCGAACAACAAGGAAAGACATCAATGTCATGTTGACATACATGACAACAGTGGCACCTGTCACATCGATGCACCACAGTTATGCTGCGTCATGCAGTCGTTTACCCCGACACGCTGATCCCCGGAGTTGAGTCTACGCCGCAGTGCTCCCTGGGGCCCCCATAGAGACGGCGTACCTCTCCCCACTTGAGTCCTCACCACGCTTCCAGAACTTTACCTTTGCCAGTTGCTCCTTCAGTCGACTCGGACGGTGCTGCAACAGTATTTGTACCAGACGTTTTACAAACATTACGTAACTTTAAATGTTCACTCACAATGCTGTGTTTAATTACACATATTTACCTCTCAAAACCTGTTTTAGATTTTTTTGTACATTTCAACCACTTCGCGCGGTCTTCATCAGCAGAATGACGTTACGGGTGAGTGTTGAGAGGTAAACACGTCTAATTATAAAAACCAGAAGAAACCCGGATCATCAATCCATGCAAGAATGCTATGCTTGTTTTCACTGATTGTTCAGAGTTTTTAACGTAGGAAAATATATTAATTGCCTCTAAAATGTAGGAAACTAGCCAAGTTACCCCGGCACTGCATGGAGAGAAGACTATTTTAATTAATAATTTCTGGTTAAAGATCGGACATCGACGTTCTGAGATGATCCCTTAGAGGATCAGTAATGTAAAATGAACGAATGTCTGGCAGCATGTGTGTAGGCTGCAGGGGCGTACCTCAATGAGCCACTGGCCAGACCTGGTGTTGGGGTTGCGGTAGGCGTAGATGACCCAGCCCACAAGAACCCCGACAACGCACAGCAGCATGAGCACCGCAAATAGGATGCCTACGTTGAAATGCCTCTGCCGACTTGAATTGGGCAACGCCGCACACTCGTCAAGTTTGATGTCCTACAAAGAGCAACTATCACCGCTTAACAACGCACGCATTAATAATAATAAAGATACCTAAAACAACAAAGACCAACATTGGAGATGCCCAAGAGACCCCCAGTACATGTGTCAGAAATCTTAGGGGTCATGTTCAATGCTGGACTTAAAATGGATCAACAAGTCAGTGCCATCTGTAGATCTTCTGGTCTGCAAATCCGAAATGTGGGTAAAATCATCAAATTTCTTACGCCAGGAGCTGCCGAACAAATCATCCATTCATTTATAACGCTCAGACTGGATGGTTGTAATTCGCTGCTGTTCGGAATTAACAAGTGTCAGCTACGTAGACTGCTGTGCATTCAGAACACGACTGCTCGTCTAATCACATGAACAAGGAAACACGAGCACGTAACACCAGTCCTGAAATCTCTCCACTGGCTTCCCATCCAAGAAAGAATGACGTTTAAAATTCTCCTGATCACCTTCAAGGTACTCCACGGACTTGCACCGCAATACATTTCCGAGCTTCTTGTTGAATATCAGCCCACACGCTCCCTCTGATCAAATAAAAATACAATTAAAATGTTTTTATTGACTACAGGAAAATAAAAAAAATTCGGTCCATTGTTAATTACAATTCGTAGGAAATTATAAATGAGTTTGTGTGTACAGCCAGTGATAAAATCCATAGGTTACGAGTTCTTAATATGTTCAGTCCAACATTGAGGAACCCAGTACCCAGTTGCATTGTGGGTTGCATATGGAGATACATGGAAGAGAAAAAAGATGCTGTGGTTTGTAAGTTCATTAACAGAATTGTGCATAGGTCTCCCCCCAGGTCTGTCAGCGTTGGAACTTGGTAGTCTCACTACGGTGATCGCTTCGTTGTAACCCACATCGCGAAATGTGATCCGCATTCAATTTCCACTATCAGTAGTGCTGTGTACTGGTATGTTTAAGACGTTTTGAAAACGGTATTTTGATTCTGTCAAATCATTGGTCAGACCTGCCACATGATACGGATTACACGTATCCGATACGGATTTTGGCGATTTTTTTTGTAATGCGGCCATACTCCATCTTGATATGGATTTCAATAAAATTTAGAAACAAATTATATAGCCACACTATTTACTTGTATGCGTCACAAAACCATGTTGCAGTCATATCAGTCAAAACACCAACAGCTTTCGATGCAATGAAGTAATCGTTTATTTTAGTGACTAACTACATCAAAAGAACGAACTAAATCACTGGCAGTGATTTAGTTCGTTGTAACGCGCAGTATCCAATAGATAGTGCACTCGTAGATTGTAGTTCTGAAAAATGCGGCAGTTGGCTCAACGGCGGTAAGCAGCTAATCACTGAGGTGAATGTAGTTTGTGGCAGATGTTAGTAAGAGTATAATAAAATTATGTACTTGTTGTTATGGTATATGCGACATATATATATATATATGAATGATACAGATTGATATAGAATTTTAGGTCAAAAATACAGATTGCAACCCAAAAAATGTGGCAGGTCTGAGTGGTCCATATAGTACATTACGTCGTCAAAAACTGATAATACGAGAGTAGATCATATATGTGGTATAGAAGCAGTAATAGCGAACACAGTTTTATTGCATGCGGCGTGTGGAGTGGAGCACTTTTAGGGTATAACTCGAAAAACGGAATACAGTAAACACTGGATCATCGTCAAATGGCCAAACTATAATGCCTCAAAATTGATAAAACTCTAGGCAACAGTACTGGTCTTGATCTTTGAGCTAAATTTGAGGCCTGATAGATAGCGAGTGTTGTACGCCACATGGATCATGCGATATATGGTATGTACTTTATACGAAGGGCTTCAGGTCAAAATGTGGCACATCCATTTTGTTATTTTTTAGAAAAACTAACTTTTGTGATTCATCCGCGAAAATAACAAATTATATATGGAGTTACAATATATTAAGCATTGTTTAATGGGGATTTGTCGCATTTTGTTATAAATTTGATATTATACTAGCTCAAAATGTGGCTAAACAAACGTCATTTCAATTGTGTTTGGATGAAATTTCAGAAATGGTGTTTATTACGTTTTGCTCTGTTGCTGTTCCTTTGACTATGATTGACTGGTTCCAAAACCTACCACCTGATGGCACGTGTTTTGCAGCCACTCCTGTCGTTGGCGATCGAGGCCGCTGGAACATCGCTTGACTTCAGGGCACCACATGCACTTGAAGGAGAAAGTGGCGCCCTCAATCAGACACTCGGCACACGACTTGTAGATATTGCACGCTGTGCAGAACAACAGAATCAGAATCAACTGACCAGCAGATCATAACAAAATTGATATATTAATACGCTAACTTTTTATCAGTGTAACTGCATCTCCTCCGAGGAGCCGAGATCCTCTCACATTATACTATATACATTAGAAATATTCAACTTAAATATGAAATGTTTCTTCGAATAGTAAACACCCGTTATATGTAACAGAGGCAGTTCCCACAATCAGGACTGGTGTAGACAACAAGTGGGACAAAGTACAATTATAATATACACTTGTAATAATAAATATTTTATTTGTATAGCGCCATGTATCTGGATAAAAAACCTGTTCAGTGGCACTTAAAGGGATTCTTTGTAAGCTAATATTCAAGGTGTACCGTATCAAAACGTATTAGTTTCCCATAAGTACTTTCTCTGCTACTTATGTCTTGCATGTTTATGCATAATTTGTGTTATCTGCGCAAAAAAACGATAAACAATTGTGTTTACGCGAATCATTTTGAGCTTGCTGCCACGTGGATGATTAATTCTGCAGCCCGCATATAATGAATATTCATGCACGCGCATTGAACCACACGAAGACCGTTGACGTCACACACATAGTTGACATGTTAGTTTCTGAGGTGAGTTGATTCAAGCAATGGCATTGTAAATAAGCAATTTGTAGACATGCATATTGACAGCTATTTTTATAAGTATATGAAGCATATGTACTGTTACCCTGCTTCCCAATGCCGTCAGCCGAGAAACGTTTTGATTAAATAGAATTATAACGTCCGCTAACGCGGACGGCTGCAGTCGGTGTCTGCTGCCACTGGGACTGTCACTGAGTTGTCGAGCCTCAACTACAATAACTAACATAGCCTTAGGCAAAGGTCTCGTCTTTCTAGTTAATAAAACTGCATTGTCCAATATTTGACATCCCCGTTTCCCCACTTATTTGAACCGAAACATAAAAATGTGAGATTCGTATGTTCACAGACTGTTTTTAATGCTACAGCTACGATTGCCAGTAAACCTGGCTGGCATGTCATCATTCAATGTAAACATTTTAGGTGTGTAGTACACAATACCATGTTGCCACGGAATTTTGCGATGCACAAATTTTAGACATCAGCACTCTAGTTTACATAAGTTTTTATCTATGAATATATTATTAAAAATCTAATAATACATCAGATCAAGTTGTGCTGCTTCATGTGAATAGCACATTTGATAATAATAATAGTACTCGCTAAAAACAAATTAAACATTTATTTTTGACATGTTACTTTACTGTTATTATACACCCATATGTATAATCATGTACAACATTAATTATTTGAGCAAGAATAAAGGAAAATATACAGTGCACTCTGGATAAGGTCGAACTTCCAGGGACTCATGACAATACTGATAAGTGGAATTTCTAATAACTAGAAAGTTATCCCCTTATTGGGACCTTTGCCCTGGACCGAGGAAAAGATTGATTTAACTTAGCAAAAATTCACTTATGTGAGTTCAAGTTATCTGGAGTGCACTGTATTTGACCAATGCATGCAGGTAATTATGTAGAAGCAAATTAAAAGTTGGCCAAAGTAATGGACTGGGATTTTAGTCTGACTGAATCAACATAACAAGGTTCTCTTCTTTTCCATTTAGCCAGCTGTACACTTGGTGATAAGTCCCATAATCCAACATATAAACTGAATTAATCTGCACAGTGTTGAGGTAGTTAACTCATATTTAGGCTCAGTTTCATAAATTCAACTTTGTTTATTTGCAGGAACATTGGAAATAGCTGAGCTGATGGAAAGAGGAAATTGAAGAGCTCTACTTAACATTGCCATTAATTGGACAATGGGTCACCTGACATAAGATGATGTCTGACTTTGTTCTGTCCCATTCTGTTCTGGGAAGTTGTACCTCACTTCGAGTTTCAAATGGATGTGTGCGTCTGATAGTTTTGTGTATCAAAATGCATAGCAGTGCTATTAATAGGACAATATATTAACTGACACAGTAGTGAAGAAGTACAGAATAAAATGTATGCTTTCTTATGCTCACCATGTTTTGATTGTGTTCTACAGCATATTCTTCAAAATTTGTTAAAACAAGTTTGTGTTAAGAGAATTATACTGGGAGTAGTGTATAAAAAGGTGTCGACAAAGTTGCTTTTAGAATAAT
Source organism: Escarpia spicata (assembly GCA_963995525.1). Lineage (NCBI taxonomy): Eukaryota > Metazoa > Annelida > Polychaeta > Sabellida > Siboglinidae > Escarpia > Escarpia spicata. The sequence continues at coordinate 25,200,653 of OZ023205.1, read as the reverse complement.
TTTGAAAATTCATAAAATATAAATGTTCCACAACGTTCAAAATGTCTTAGGGATCTTCTTGAGCTAATTACACCAATGATGACTGAAAACAGTGTTTTAGAATATGCGTTAATTTTAAAGTTTTGTAATTTTATAACTTTATTTCCATCATACAATGGCCATTTTATTTGTTATCGAAACGGGAGTTCGACAGAAACAAATTCAATATCTTTTACTTTAAATGATGGACAGAACAAATAATTATTGCACTCCCAGTACAAAATAAAATAAGTTTTTACACTGGTGCAATAGATTTTAATATTTTGTCGACAATAATGTTATGCTCTTTATAGATCTACATTTTTCAAACTAAAACTAGTAAAAGTAAACCTTACGTAGATAGGAAAGTACATAACCACCTATCCTGTTTTAATACCGTAAATTATATCAGTGATGTATAATGTATTTATACTGCTTATGGAAATAGCAGTTGGATTTATGGTGCAAATAAAATGGTTTCATTATTGAATGTTTCTCGGCTTCAGTAAGTTTCTGTTATCTAAACGTTTCATTAAAACTTCACTTCAAAATGTATAGCCAGATGTACCTAGTGAAAAATTAACATGATAGTACCATAGTTTTTATATTCCAACAAAAACAATGCTAATTATTCAATATGACATCGGCTTCATGCATGGAGAGGTGGAGTTTTTTTCTTTTAAATCAATCCGTCTGTCATGAACTGTTGCTATGTTCATTCTCCGTTTATTCCATACATTTTCCTTCTTTACTTTACTGAATCTGTGACATAAACAGCAGCTGGTCCACATTTCATTTTGATAATTTTATTGGTCACGACTCATTCGCATGGCGGTGGCTAATCCATATACACATATATTGATGACGTATTTCTTGCATATATTAACTCGGGGTAGCTAATCAAAGTCTCAAAGAATCCCTTTAAAAGACATCGGTAAAACAGAACCATTACAATACAATGGAAAATAAAATGCATATGTATACAATACAGAATTTAAGTATACATTTGTAAATAAATATAATTTATGTAAAATAAAGTATCGGCTAAATACTGACTAGACTTATCTAATTAAAACTAAACTAGTCACTGCTTAAAAGCAATCAAGTAGGGCTTAATAAAACTAATTAAAATGAAATATAAAATAAACAATGCTAGTGACGACATGTAATAGTTTTTCAATTTTCAAATGCTAATCAGATGTGTCTTAGGTTGAGACTTAGAGTTCGAGAGAATCAGCGACATGGATATGTAATGGAAGATCGTTCCAAAGACTTGGTGTAATCAGAAACTCTATCAACAATACAAACTGAAACAAAGAACTTCTGTTCATTTAAGTTGGCAATACACTGGAGACAGATTATCAGTATTACCAGCCCTTGCTCGAGAGGATGATTCTGGGCATAGCTTCATCTACAGACCCGTTCACCTATCATTTGGATGGGTAGTCATTTTTTGAAGGGTACAAATTTGAATTTGGATGGGCAAAAATTTCAGGAGCAAAAAACATTCTTTATTGACTGTGTCCACTATGCTTTGAAAATATATTTGTCATGCGTATACATGTATGGTATTTCTTTGTATGTGCACATTTGGAACTGGATTGTATTTGCGCAGATGCGAGTATCTACCAAGCTACCAGGACATCTTTGGACTGGTAAAATTTTTATCTTGCATAAAGGCCTGATTCCGGGTCAAGTTGCAGCTATGGTCGCGTATATATTGTTACCTGGATAGTACTGCATCTACACTTACTTGGCAGAGGTGTGATAATAATGGCCATATGACTGGCTATCATCGTCGCATTTATCCTCACGCGGTGGTATTCATAGATTGTACGCTGCCTCACATCTGAAGAGACAGATTTCATAGTATTTACATCAGTTGTAACATCTGTTCATTTCTTACTAGAATAAACGAGAACACGTCACACAAATGAATTCATTAACATCTAGTTTTGATAAGTTATTCATGCGATGCAGAAAATGGGAAATAAGGTACACCAGACATTGAATTCGGTCAATGAAACAGGCGTGGGTCTTAGTTTATAAAAAGTCACTAATTACGAAACAAACACAAAGTAATATAAAACAGGCCTATACTGTTGAATATAATTACATTTAATGTAAATTTCTTTTCAGTCTTAATTACAGTATTAGCACACTGACAGAAAATCCGTGGAATCTCAAATGAAGCAATCAGGAGCGAGATTTACCATGCTAAGGAACACATTTAAGGAAAACCCACTATAAAAAAAGAATCATGTCTGAATAAATTTGATTAATGTATTAACACATTACAAAAAAATGCTCATCCACCTTATGAAATACAGAGCAATGAAAATATTGACAAAAAGAAAACGGCAAAATTTAAGACGTCTGACAGAATACTGTGTAGGCAGCGCCACCGGAGAGACTTACGTCCGTCGTTTGTTGATCTGTCGAAGTAGTAGGCGTCAGAGAGTCCGACCTTGACTGGGTGATTGCTCGTAACGATGGAGGAAACATTAATAGGGATCTGAAACACAAGTCATCCATTCACAAGACATCACAGCGCAAAAGCAACAGAAACAAATGCATTGTTCGGACCATAAGAAATAAACATACTTTGGAGCAAATGTTGAAATGTATGCAACATTTTGTCTGCATTTTGTTTGTCTGTCACCACAGCTGGTCAATACCAAGGTGTCATTCTTCAGATATACACAGAGATGTATATTGACTGTCAGTGCCACCATATGGAGAGTCACTGTTTAAACAACCTTACAAACATCACAACACTGATGTTTCGGGAAGGTTTTTAAAATATTTTTCTAATGAACTGGGTAATCTATCATCATAAATACTAATTCAGTAAAATGGAGATCCACAGGAAAAACTACTATATAAAACAGATTTACTTTTCGTACACAACTGGGGATCCTTCCAATACTAACACATGAATACACTAGAAATTTGAACTGTAAACCTGTGCGCATCGGAAATGTTACGGTACACAAGTTAAATAATGATCGATCCCCGGTTCTATCCACATGGTGGCGCTAACAATCAATAGGTTATTTTAAACTGGCACAAACTGGAGTGATCCTGTTCAGTACTTACTAACTCTGCTATCACTTTACTAAACAATCAGTTATCAACATCTCCCAGTATTAGGGAGAAAACAGGCACACTCCAAAATATTTCACGTTTCCATTTCAAATTTAGTAAGCAGATAGATTTTATGTTGGTACTGTTAAATTTGGCTATATTTAAAAGGTTTCAATTTTGTGTATCAAGGTTCAGATATAATATCACTGAAAGTTGTGACATGTGAAACCTTGGAAACATGAGCAATTGACCTATCCAAAATGTGAACTGTTGCCCAGCAAAACCTCCGTGAAACCATAAGAAATGGATGCCGTTCAAATGGTGGGTTTGGACATTGTGTCGTACATTTTGCTGAAATTCTGATCCCAAGAGTTTTTTATGACAAAAATATATGGCAAAGTTTTTAAAAACATAAGACAAAGTTTTTAAAGAGATATCTGTATGTGGGAATGTTTGATTTATGAGATGACATGCACCAATAGTAATGTAATTCACGCTTGAGATTACACGCAAAATTTCAATTGTGACGTACGCAAACCGTGACGTACTTGATACATTAATTATGGCACTAGCACGGTCACATTTGAAAGGTGGTCATAATAGTGAATATTCTTTCCGTGGTAGGTCATGTCAAAATTTTCATAAATAAACCATGTATATTATGGGAGCGTCTATTGTGTACGGTCTAGAGTCACCTGGTAGTAGCTGAATATAATGGTTCCGTCGACATGCAAGATTACTTGAAAGGTGAACGGCCCAGCTGGAACAGAAAAAGACGACACAGTCAACAAACTCAATTTAACAAGATTTAGAGATTTAACAAGATTGCCATCCAGAAAATTACTCTGGATGGCAGGTGGACAAGGAAGCCTTTTGGCTTATCGAGAGTCCAATACTTTTTATCTACACGTATCCCGCCTTTTTAAGGTGTGTGTCGATTTTATTTTTAAACATATTCACGCTACTAGCACCAACACAATCAGGAGATAATCTGTTCCATTCATTTACAGTCCTTTGTGAGAATGAGAACTTTCTTATATCTAATCTACACTGCTCCTTTACTAATGTAGCTTCATGTCCTCTGGTCCTTCTATCTTTCTTAACTGAGAAAAAAATGTTTCTATCAATATTTTCATAACCCTTCAATATTTTAAACACTTCTATCTGATCTCCTCTCAATCTCCTGGTCTCTAGTGTTGTTAAACCGCATTTTTTTAGGCGTATTTCGTAACTAAGATCCCTCAGATTTGGTATCATTTTAGTTGCTCTCCTCTGCACTCTTTCTAGCATATCTATGTCCTTCCTGCGATATGGCCTCCACGCTTGAATACAATATTCTAAATGAGGCCTAACTATTGTTTTGTACAGCGGTATTATTAGCTCTTTTTCCTTATACGTTATGTTTCGCCTAATTAATCCAAGGATTTGATTTCCCTTTGAAGCTGCAATTCCGCACTGCTCTGAAATCTTCATATCAGCACTAACGGTTAACCCTAAATCCTTTTCTTTTACAGTAGTATTTAGTACAGTACCCCCCATTGTATATTCTACTTCTTTGTTCCCATGTCCTATGTGGAGGCATTTACATTTCCCAAAATTGAACATCATTTGCCACTTTTCAGACCATTTGATCAACCTGTCAAGATCATCTTGTAAGTGCTGTCTATCTCCATCACTTTTAATCCTTCTAAACACTTTTGTATCATCCGCAAATTTCAACACCTTGCTTGTTATTTCATCATCCAAATCGTTGATGTATATTAAGAATAATATAGGACCTAATACTGATCCCTGTGGTACCCCACTCAATACCGATTTCCAGTTTGAAGCCTCCCCATCAACTACTACACGTTGTCTTCTGTCAATCAGCCATTGTTCTATCCAGTTTATTATACCATTTCCTATGCCATGGGCCTTTAGTTTAAGCAGTAATCTTTGATGTGGTACTTTGTCAAAAGCTTTTTGAAAATCTAAGTAGACGATATCTACTGGTGATCCCTCATCTACCCACTTAGTGATGTCTTCCAAAAAAACATAACATATTTGTTAAGCATGACCTCGCTTTTAAAAACCCATGTTGAGATGGGTTTATCAAGTTATGTTTAACAAGAAAATCCACCATGTGATCTTTAATTAGTCTTTCTAATAATTTACAAATCACTGATGTTAAACTCACTGGTCTATAGTTCTCTGACTTGTTTCTCGAACCTTTTTTGAATAACGGTATAATGTTTGCTTCTTTCCATTCTAAAGGAACCACTCCCTCTTCTAATGACAAATTGAAAACTGTTGCAAGCGGTGCGCTAATTTGTTCTACAATTTCCAATAGTAGTTTGGGCGGAATCCCGTCCACTTCAGGTGATTTATTAACAGAATGTACACATCACTCTTTACAACAAGTGGCAATACTAACACATTTAATCATTATATAACTGCTGTAGTGGCTATATCTTCAGAACCTGAGTTCAGAGGTGCAACAAATAAGAATAATTCGTCACTAGCACAAATGCCTATTCTCTGGCTAGCGCTACGTATATACAGATGAAGCAAACAATAGTTAATATTCTGCGTAATTTGCTTATGCGGTTTTGATATGCATGGCTTTCTGGAGGGTCTTTCTCATACCAGAGATGATTGACAGGGGATTGATCTACAGATAACGTCACCATAGCGGTGATAACTGACAGCCTTTGTTTGTTGCTGGGTGTGATTTAGTCTTCAAAGACTCTCAATTTTTGTGTAAATCATTGATAACATCAGCCATATCCTACCACTAATATTGAGTGTGGATTAACCATGTCTCTGCAAATACGAAACACGAAATATCAGCGCACACTGATCAAAATACACATGATGTGCAAACAAAAACCAAAATTACCGTCCTCGTTGTCTTTTAGATGCACCTTTTCCCACAACACAATGAACGATGTACCTGAAACATAGCATGAGTCTTGAGTATCGTAGAGGTCTACCCTTATGGCTCACTCGGAGTCAGTTATACGTGACAGTACAATGGTGCCAATTTTAAGTAACTGTTGAGAATTACATCAGACCTTTGTCTTAAACTTAAGTTAAAGTCTAATCTACTAGTGCCTTTGCTTCTAATTTTGCCTTTTAGTGCCCAAACTCAAAATTATATGCACCAGTGCCTTAAGTTCAAACAAAAATGTTCTTATATATTGCAGTATCCACTTCTATCTAATCGAAAAGCTTCACTTCACCCTCCCCCCTCACACCAACTCAAGCTTCTCTGGTAATCATTCAGCCATCCTGCAGTTATACACAAAAAAGTATATGTTCAAATTTATCAATCACCGTCCATAGGCAAGTACCCATTAATACAGCTGATTAAACTGAGGTAATGTGATGACATTATCCATGCTCTGAAGTGGCAGGAAGAGGATTCTTAAAGGGATTCTTTGTAAGCTAATATACATTCGAGGTGTACCGTATCAAAATGTATTAATTTCCCATAAGTACTTTCTCTGCTACTTATGTCTTGCATGTTTATGCATAATTTGGGTGGTATCTGTGCAAAAGGCGATAAACAATTGTGTTTACGCCATTCAATTTGAGCTTTTCGCCACATGGATGATTAATTCTGTAGCCCGAGCATAATGAATATTCATGCACGCGAAGTGACCCACACAAAGACCGTTGACATCACACACACAACTAACATGTCTGATTCCGAGGTGAGTTGATTCAAGCAATGGCATTGTAAATAGCTATTTGTAGACATGTGCATATTGACAGCTATTTTTACAAGTGTAGGAAGCGTATGCATTGTTTATTTATCCTGCTTCCCAATGCCGTCAGCCGAGTAATGCCGACGCGGACGGCTGCAGTCGGTGTCAGCTGCCGCTGGGACTGTCGCTGAGTCTGTTGAGCCTTTACTACAGTAACTATGGCAAGGGTCTCGCTATTCTAGTTAGAAAAACTGCATTGTCCAGTATTTGACATGCAGTGAACGAAAAAGCACACTAAAATATCAGTATATGCAACCATAGCAAGAGGATTAACTTGGTCATGGATGTAATTTTTTGGCCTAAATCTGGGATTTGGGTATGTGTGTCTACGCGTCTTGCCTTTCCAAATTCCAGTCAGCCGTTTTTAAAAAGTCCCCGTTTCCCCATTTACTTGAACCAAAACAAACAAAATGTGAGATTCGCATGTTCACAGACTGTTTTTAATGCTAGAGCTATGATTGTTAGTAAACCTGGCTGGCATTCAATGTAAACGTTTTAAGTTTGTTAAAAAGAACACAATACCATGTTGCCACGGCATTTTGCGATGCACGAATTTTGGATACCAGCAGATCTGCACTCTAAAAACAAATTAAACATTTATTTTTGACATGTTACTTTACCGTTACTGTACACTTTTCACGGGAATGGCCAATATGTATAATTATGTACAACATTAATTATTAGAGCAAGAATAAAGGAAAATATACGGTGCACTCTGGATCAGGTCGATCTTCCAGGGACCCACGACAATACTGATAAGTGGAATTTCTGATAACTAGAAAGTTATCAGAAGGTCCCTTTATTGGGACCTTTGCCCTGGACCAAGGAAAAAATTGACTTAACTTAGCAAAAATTCACTTATGTGAGTTCAAGTTATCTGAAGTGCACTGTACATGACCAGTGCATACTGTAATTACAGTGCAACATGCTTATAACGAACACGGATACAACGAACTGACGGATATAACGAAACAATTTGTTGTGTACAGATTTTTTCCCTATCTTTTCCATTATAAGTGTTCACGCATACTATGAACACGGGTATAATGAATTCACGGTTATTATAAACACCTTTTCCCGAACAAATTTCTGTCCAACTGAAAATCGCCCGGTTGTTCACAAATACTTTCCACCCGTGACCTGGAAGCCATGCTGTGGCCGCGCAGAGTGCCAGTATCAAAATAATTAGGTCAATGAGGGAAATCATTCGTAACAAGGCTATGCAGTCAGATGACGCTGCAGCACACTGCGACTGGCTTGAGGATTTCCTTTTGTCTGGTGCCCTAGCCAAGAGCAAACAAACGACAATGGAGGACTTCTTCAAAGCAGATTAACTGGTGTCATTCTGTGTGTGTTGTTCAAGAAGTAGTAGTTACCTTGGCTCCATCCTGCCACAGACAGTTTGTGTTTATTGTACTTGGACGCGACGTGTTCGCCATGTGTTTACGTCATACTGTATTTCGTTACTTTTTCACAGACGGTGGACTGTGATCTTACACTATAACTACACTTAATAGTAAGATTTGTAACTGTTTTATGTGTCATCTAAATAAATGTTACACAACAAAATATCTCTGCGTTTGACAGACACCTGGCGAATAGTTTAAAAAGTGTCATATACAACACTGCCACCTAGCGGGTAAACATGTACACGCATATAATGAATTCACGGATATAACTAACTCGTTAGCTACCTACAAAGTAGTTTGTTATAAGCGTGTTGCACTGTATGTATATATAGAAGCAAACTAAAAGTTGCCAAAGTAAAGGATTGGGATTTTAGTCTGACTGAATCAACATAACAAGGTTCTCTTGTATTTCTTTTCCATTTAGCCAGCTTTACACTTGGTGATAAGTCCCATAATCCAATATTTAAACTGAATTAATCTGCACAGTGTTGAGTTAGTTAACTCATAATTTAGGCTCAGTTTCCTAAATTCAACTTTGTTTATTTGCAGGAACATTGGAAATAGCTGAGCTGATGGAAAGAGGAAACTGAAGAGCTCTACTTAACACTGCCATTAATTGGACAATGGGTCACCTGACATAAGATGCTGCCTGACTTTGTTCTGCCCCATTCTGTTCTGTGCGACATCTACTGGGAAGTTGTACCTCACTTCGAGTTTCAAATGGATGTGTGCATCTGATAGCTTTGTATATCAAAATGCATAGCAGTACTAATAATTGAACAATGTGTTTACTGACACAGTAGTGAAGATGTCTCACTTTGTTCTGCCACATTAGTTCCGTGTGGCTTCTGCTGGGAATATGTACATCACTACGTTTCAAATGGATTTGTGCAATCGATCGATCATCCCGTCATTATGTTACAAACTAGCAATATGACATCGGCGTCACCATCGGCGGCTTCATGCATAGAGAGGTAGTGTTTTTTCTTTTAAATCAATCCGTTTGTCATGAACTGTCGCTATGTTCATTCTCCGTTTATTCCACATATTTTCCTTCTTTTCTTTGCTGAATCTGTGACATAAACAGCAGCTGGTTCACGTTTCATTTTAATAATATTATTGGTCACGACTCATTCGCATGGCGGTGGCTAATCCATATACACACATGTTGATGACGTATTTCTTGCATCTATTAACTCGGCGTAGCTAATCGAAGTCTGACGGATAGTCCCGAATTTTCACGAGCATGCCTTATACGGATCGTGAAGGTGGGCACAAAGTAGAAACTCCACATATGCGGAGTTGTTTTTTCGATATATTGTCAGGGTCATTAGTGATTAATAAAACATAATTATAATGAAACAAAGGCATAGAATTACATGAAATAATAATATATTAACAGGATTACCTAACAATTGCATACATTACAAAGCGATTACAATTCTCAAAGAATCCCTTTAAGTGATTCCCTCGATATGAGTCGATAAAGAGTTCAATGTTACAAGATACTTTATTGAATTTGTATTATTAACTAATTATTTATTATAGTTATTATTTAATTATTTACTTATCAATTAATTAATTATTAACTCAGTATTTAATAAAATGTTCTAATCACAATACAATCTACGACTGCCCAGACTTGACATCCACAGCATCCTTGGTCCACTACTTTATCTTAACAAACATACTGAGAACACAATTTCAATAACAGGCCATACTTCTGGACAAGGCCATCATAACCAACATAGTGTAAGTTATTAATTATGTCGTGTAACCAATACTAACTCTGATGTTCCTCCCCCAGACTACCTGTCTCGCTATAGAGTTATGGTAAACTGCTCACCAAAGTCTTATCTTCACAGTAAGGTGTACTGACATTATTATCAACTCACTAATATAATGTCTTACCGTCATGGTAAGGACTTAGGAGTACCGACATAATTAAATTAATCAACGTACCATTGTCTTACCATGTCTTACCACTGACATGACTCATCAACTCACCATTGTCTTACCTTCATTTGACTGATATTTTCTTTGCATTCTGCTCATATTTACGTTACATTTAACACTTTACGTTAATCAGATTTTGTATAGCACATTGAGCATTTTATTGGAAATGGCTCTTTATAAAAATTCATATTATTATTATTTTCACAGAAAGGCACACACTGACATGGCTCATCAAAAAAGTAATTTTTAAGTTCTTATATAGCGCAGTATCCAGTCCACAGGACTGCTCAAAGCGCTTTACACTTACTTCCTGGCAGACCTGTTCAATTGAACACCATCTCGACTTCTCTGGGAAGCATCCAGCAACGCTACAATTAATGCGCGAAGACGTAAAATTCCACCACATGCCGGGTACTCATTCCTACAGCCGAGTGAACTGGAGCAACGTAGAGTGAACGAACTAGCCCAAGGTTTGACACCGCAGCACAGGATTTGAACCTGGGTTCTCTCGGTTGAGAGTCCAAAACTCTACAGCCACCACACCGCAACGCTCACCAATGTACAAAGTATACAACTCACCATTGTCTGCATAGTGGATCAGTGATGTGTTTCCAATGTTTGTGTCAAAGTTTGCCATGAGAGGAGCAATGTATTGCGTGGCCGTCAGCCACTGGTGGAGGAAATCACTCATGTAGAGAAACCCTGCAAACATAAGTGATCTACTCTTAGAGGGGGCATAAATTTCACAAAAATCTAAAGATACATTTAGCTTATGGAATAGATATTCTAAATCAATACAAGTTATTTAATTGAATGGTGTCCGTACAACTTGTTAGCAAAACTTGTTTTGCAAATTTGTTTTTATTTAAATTCTTCCGAATTTTGAAAACGGGAAAAAATTTTGTGGCACCCAAATCTTACCAGTTTGGTTCTGCAGAGAAATGATGGAGTCCATTTGGTCACACATATATCTAACTGATGACATATGTCTGTGAGATTCCACAAAATATCAGTGCAACAGAAACTGGTAGGTAGAAGAAACCATTCTGGTGTAGACAAGTAAGTCACTCATGTAGAGGAATCCTGTAAATATCATTGATGCTCTGAGAGGCAGGTTAACAGCTGATAGCGAGTGACAACACAGTTTGTTTACATCTGTGAAGTATGCTAATATTTTGAGAAACACAATTAAAACGTAATCAGATCACTTTTCCTGCACACTGTTCTCACCTAAACAACTTATTGCTTTTTTTGCCATGAAGAACAGAAACGGGGCCATACACAAAGTCTGGTAGCTTCACATTTGTGGTCGGCATTTTAGTAAACTTGTCAGACCTAGTTGTTAGATAAAACATGATGTATTGGATCGATCAATTGCTGTGAAACCTTTCTGATTTTTAGTAGGATCTGACCACCACAACATTATGTTTCAACTGCAGCCAAAGTCGGGACACAGCTCCAGGCTACTTACCTCCAGTGGCAATGGTCACCTTTCTTACATCATGGCCGTAGAAAGGAAACGTGAATTTTGTTGATATCGTCTGCAATGGATACAACTGTCATTACTACATCGTATAAAACAATTAAACTACATGCTTTAAAAGTAAATCTATAAAATGGTTAGAAAAGGTAGATAACAATCTGAAGTCACACCTGTAAGGGCAGGGATTTGTTTCCCTACACGTGTCTCATTAACAAAAATGTGATGAACATTAGATTTACGATGTGTTGTCACGACATACGATGTCAGATTTGCATTGTTTAATCATCCTGTGATGTCAGATTTGCATTGTTTAATCATCCTGTGATGTCAGATTTGCATTGTTTAATCATCCTGTGATGTCAGATTTGCATTGTTTAATCATCCTGTGATGTCAGGTTTGCATTGTTTAATCATCCTGTGATGTCAGGTTTGCATTGTTTAATCATCCTGTGATGTCAGGTTTGCATTGTTTAATCATCCTGTGATGTCAGGTTTGCATTGTTTAATCATCCTGTGATGTCAGGTATGCATTGTTTAATCATCCTGTGATGTCAGGTTTGCATTGTTTAATCATCCTGTGATGTCAGGTTTGCATTGTTTAATCATCCTGTGATGTCAGGTTTGCATTGCTTAATCATCCTGTGATGTCAGATTTGCATTGTTTAATCATCCTGTGATGTCAGGTTTGCATTGTTTAATCATCCTGTGATGTCAGGTATACATTGTTTAATCATCCTGTGATGTCAGATTTGCATTGTTTAATCATCCTGTGATGTCAGATTTGCATTGTTTAATCATCCTGTGATGTCAGGTATACATTGTTTAATCATCCTGTGATGTCAGATTTGCATTGTTTAATCATCCTGTGATGTCAGATTTGCATTGTTTAATCATCCTGTGATGTCAGGTTTACATTGTTTAATCATCCTGTGATGTCAGGTTTGCATTGTTTAATCATCCTGTGATGTCAGGTTTGCATTGTTTAATCATCCTGTGATGTCAGGTATGCATTGTTTAATCATCCTGTGATGTCAGATTTGCATTGTTTAATCATCCTGTGATGTCAGATTTGCATTGTTTAATCATCCTGTGATGTCAGGTTTACATTGTTTAATCATCCTGTGATGTCAGGTATGCATTGTTTAATCATCCTGTGATGTCAGGTTTGCATTGTTTAATCATCCTGTGATGTCAGGTTTGCATTGCTTAATCATCCTGTGATGTCAGGTTTGCATTGCTTAATCATCCTGTGATGTCAGGTTTGCATTGTTTAATCATCCTGTGATGTCAGGTTTGCAATGTCAGGGGCTTAGCCTGAGATCAGTCTGCCTGTCTTAAGACTGGCAGATGATTGGCCAACTGATAAGACTGGTGGAATTTAGAGGGGTCCATCTGGTCAATAGATTAACTAATAGTTCCAGTCAAGGGGGCCCACATTAGTGACTATCATTGACATAGCTGGTAGTGAAACAAATGGAATCCATGGATCAGTATTAATGAAATAAATGTCTCAAATGACACTGTCATAACAAAAAACAAACTGGCCAATAATGGCTGTGACTGACATGAATGGTCTCTATGCAAGCCATTCTCATGCTAAAAGACACAGTGTTTCCCCTGGTATATAACAAGCGAGGCGGGCCGCCTCGCCGTTTTTCTATGCCGCCTCGTCCACAATATGCCGAAATTGCCGCCTCGTTGCTATTTCATACGCCCATTTTTTTCGTTCTTTCACGATATATTCAGCGTCGGCGGGCGGCGCGTAATGACACCACAGTCATTTATATTTCTGCAAAATCGCAGATTTGTAGCAACATCGTTTAGCCGTCATTGCCATTGGACAACGTGAAAGATATCACTTGTCAGTTGTCCAATCACTGAATATTCCTGCAGGATCCCCGGTGTCTCCAATGGTGAAACCATGCGGAGTTTCGACGTACTAGAAATCTAGACATTCATGTAAAATGGCGCACAAACAGTAACTTGCGTTTTGGTTTATGACGGTGGTGGGAGTGAAAACCGTGCAGGCTGTGCCTGATGGCACTACATCACTTGTCGACACTTTTGAAGCCCAAATAAAAACTGTGCATCCTAATCCTATTCACTAGTCGGCATTTGTATCGAATCCGGATTCTGTTGAAGCTCAAATAGCGATCCGGTTTGCGCTAGTCTATGCCTCTGGCTCTGAGACTGCGGCCGTGCGCTACCGCACAGCGCGCGTAAAAAGAGATATATATAGCAGCGTATGTTGATACAAACCGGGGCGCTATTTACGCCTCAAATGGACGTAAGACGCAATATTCTTAAAGGTAAATATGCCTAGGATAATGTTGAATGATGGAACTACAGTGTATCTCACTGAGGTATCAAAGTTATCTAAATTAAGCAAAACTCATGCGGCAAAATCAATGACAAAGTGGGTCCGGATTCGACGCAAATGCCCACAGCACAACAAGTCTATTCAACTAATGTTCTATGCGGTTTGGTTGAGTAAAATAAGGAATGTGATTCATAAGATATCTTTGTGCTAAATATATAATACATATTCCGACAAAGTTGTGCAAACAAACTTTTGGGAAAGTTGATTTGAATGAAATACTTACGAGACCACAGAAGTTCACAAAAAAGCCTACTACCCAAAACCGTGTATACTAACGGGTTATCAATAACTTTGGTTAGTCAATGATATGTTTGCACAGCAATCAGATGTACTAAACAACTTATACTGTTTTATAAAAAGGACACAATTTGAGAAACATTCTTGCGATTAATAGAAACACACTTTTGTGGCATTCCAGAAATACTGTTTAATTAATTGTATAGCATTCTAGCAAACAAATAAAATATAATCTTTTGAACATAAACCACCAATTTACCATAATATTATGATATTAAAATAATTTAAATTTTAAAACATACTTCAGAATGCACATTTTAATTTTTTTTTTTTAAATCTACGGGGAACATGCCCCCGGACCCCCCTAGCAACGCTTTGCGGCTGCGGCGCTTGCGTACCCCACCCCTACCACCTCGCCTATCATTTCACCCAGGGGAAACACTGAAGACACACTGTTGATAATGGCTGTGATTGACATGAATGGCTTCTACGCAAGCCATCCTCGTGCTAAAAGACACACTGTTAATAATGGCTGTGACTGACATGAATGGCCTCTACGCAAGCCATTCTCATGCTAAAAGACACACTGTTGATAATGGCTGTAACTGACATGAATGGCCTCTACGCAAGCCATCCTCGTGCTAAAAGACACACTGTTAATAATGGCTGTGATTGACATGAATGGCCTCTACGCAAGCCATTCTCATGCTAAAAGACACACTGTTGATAATGGCTGTGATTGACATGAATGGCTTCTACGCAAGCCATTCTAATGCTAAAAGACACACTGTTGATAATGGCTGTGACTGACATGAATGGCTTCTACGCAAGCCATCCTCGTGCTAAGAGACACACTGTTGATAATGGCTGTGACTGACATGAATGGCTTCTACACAAGCCATCCTCGTGCTAAAAGACACACTGTTGATAATGGCTGTGACTGACATGAATGGCTTCTACACAAGCCATCCTCGTGCTAAAAGACACACTGTTAATAATGGCTGTGACTGACATGAATGGCTTCTACACAAGCCATCCTCGTGCTAAAAGACACACTGTTGATAATGGCTGTAACTGACATGAATGGCTTCTACACAAGCCATCCTCGTGCTAAAAGACACACTGTTAATAATGGCTGTGACTGACATGAATGGCTTCTACACAAGCCATTCTCATGCTAAAAGACACACTGTTGATAATGGCTGTAACTGACATGAATGGCTTCTACACAAGCCATCCTCGTGCTAAAAGACACACTGTTAATAATGGCTGTGATTGACATGAATGGCTTCTACACAAGCCATCCTCGTGCTAAAAGACACACTGTTAATAATGGCTGTAACTGACATGAATGGCTTCTACGCAAGCCATCCTCGTGCTAAAAGACACACTGTTAATAATGGCTGTGACTGACATGAATGGCTTCTACACAAGCCATCCTCGTGCTAAAAGACACACTGTTGATAATGGCTGTGACTGACATGAATGGCTTCTACGCAAGCCATTCTCATGCTAAAAGACACACTGTTGATAATGGCTGTGACTGACATGAATGGCTTCTACGCAAGCCATCCTCGTGCTAAAAGACACACTGTTGATAATGGCTGTGATTGACATGAATGGCTTCTATGCAAGCCATTCTCATGCTAAAAGACACACTGTTAATAATGGCTGTGATTGACATGAATGGCCTCTACGCAAGCCATCCTCGTGCTAAAAGACACACTGTTAATAATGGCTGTGATTGACATGAATGGCTTCTACGCAAGCCATCCTCGTGCTAAAAGACACACTGTTGATAATGGCTGTGACTGACATGAATGGCTTCTACACAAGCCATTCTCATGCTAAAAGACACACTGTTAATAATGGCTGTGACTGACATGAATGGCCTCTACACAAGCCATCCTCGTGCTAAAAGACACACTGTTGATAATGGCTGTGATTGACATGAATGGCTTCTACACAAGCCATTCTCATGCTAAAAGACACACTGTTAATAATGGCTGTGATTGACATGAATGGCCTCTACGCAAGCCATCCTCGTGCTAAAAGACACACTGTTGATAATGGCTGTGATTGACATGAATGGCCTCTACGCAAGCCATTCTCATGCTAAAAGACACACTGTTGATAATGGCTGTGACTGACATGAATGGCTTCTACGCAAGCCATTCTCATGCTAAAAGACACACTGTTAATAATGGCTGTGATTGACATGAATGGCTTCTACGCAAGCCATCCTCGTGCTAAAAGACACACTGTTGATAATGGCTGTGACTGACATGAATGGCTTCTACGCAAGCCATCCTCGTGCTAAAAGACACACTGTTGATAATGGCTGTGACTGACATGAATGGCTTCTACACAAGCCATCCTCGTGCTAAGAGACACACTGTTAATAATGGCTGTGACTGACATGAATGGCTTCTACGCAAGCCATCCTCGTGCTAAAAGACACACTGTTGATAATGGCTGTGACTGACATGAATGGCTTCTACACAAGCCATCCTCGTGCTAAAAGACACACTGTTAATAATGGCTGTGACTGACATGAATGGCTTCTACGCAAGCCATCCTCGTGCTAAAAGACACACTGTTAATAATGGCTGTGACTGACATGAATGGCTTCTACGCAAGCCATTCTCATGCTAAAAGACACACTGTTAATAATGGCTGTGACTGACATGAATTGCTTCTACACAAGCCATCCTCGTGCTAAGAGACACACTGTTAATAATGGCTGTGATTGACATGAATGGCTTCTATGCAAGCCATTCTCATGCTAAAAGACACACTGTTGATAATGGCTGTGATTGACATGAATGGCTTCTACGCAACCCATCCTCATGCTAAAAGACACACTGTTGATAATGGCTGTGATTGACATGAATGGCCTCTACACAAGCCATTCTCATGCTAAAAGACACACTGTTAATAATGGCTGTGACTGACATGAATGGCTTCTACGCAAGCCATCCTCGTGCTAAAAGACACACTGTTAATAATGGCTGTGACTGACATGAATGGCTTCTACGCAAGCCATTCTCATGCTAAAAGACACACTGTTAATAATGGCTGTGACTGACATGAATTGCTTCTACACAAGCCATCCTCGTGCTAAGAGACACACTGTTAATAATGGCTGTGATTGACATGAATGGCTTCTATGCAAGCCATTCTCATGCTAAAAGACACACTGTTGATAATGGCTGTGATTGACATGAATGGCTTCTATGCAAGCCATTCTCATGCTAAAAGACACACTGTTGATAATGGCTGTGACTGACATGAATGGCCTCTACGCAAGCCATTCTCATGCTAAAAGACACACTGTTAATAATGGCTGTGACTGACATGAATTGCTTCTACACAAGCCATCCTCGTGCTAAGAGACACACTGTTAATAATGGCTGTGATTGACATGAATGGCTTCTATGCAAGCCATTCTCATGCTAAAAGACACACTGTTGATAATGGCTGTGATTGACATGAATGGCTTCTATGCAAGCCATTCTCATGCTAAAAGACACACTGTTGATAATGGCTGTGACTGACATGAATGGCTTCTACGCAAGCCATCCTCGTGCTAAGAGACACACTGTTGATAATGGCTGTGACTGACATGAATGGCTTCTACACAAGCCATCCTCGTGCTAAAAGACACACTGTTGATAATGGCTGTGACTGACATGAATGGCTTCTACACAAGCCATCCTCGTGCTAAAAGACACACTGTTAATAATGGCTGTGACTGACATGAATGGCTTCTACACAAGCCATCCTCGTGCTAAAAGACACACTGTTGATAATGGCTGTAACTGACATGAATGGCTTCTACACAAGCCATCCTCGTGCTAAAAGACACACTGTTAATAATGGCTGTGACTGACATGAATGGCTTCTACACAAGCCATTCTCATGCTAAAAGACACACTGTTGATAATGGCTGTAACTGACATGAATGGCTTCTACACAAGCCATCCTCGTGCTAAAAGACACACTGTTAATAATGGCTGTAACTGACATGAATGGCTTCTACGCAAGCCATCCTCGTGCTAAAAGACACACTGTTAATAATGGCTGTGACTGACATGAATGGCTTCTACACAAGCCATCCTCGTGCTAAAAGACACACTGTTGATAATGGCTGTGATTGACATGAATGGCTTCTACGCAACCCATCCTCATGCTAAAAGACACACTGTTGATAATGGCTGTGATTGACATGAATGGCCTCTACACAAGCCATTCTCATGCTAAAAGACACACTGTTGATAATGGCTGTGATTGACATGAATGGCTTCTACGCAAGCCATTCTCATGCTAAAAGACACACTGTTGATAATGGCTGTGACTGACATGAATGGCTTCTACGCAAGCCATTCTCATGCTAAAAGACACACTGTTGATAATGGCTGTGACTGACATGAATGGCCTCTACACAAGCCATCCTCGTGCTAAAAGACACACTGTTGATAATGGCTGTGATTGACATGAATGGCTTCTACGCAAGCCATTCTCATGCTAAAAGACACACTGTTGATAATGGCTGTGACTGACATGAATGGCTTCTACGCAAGCCATTCTCATGCTAAAAGACACACTGTTAATAATGGCTGTGACTGACATGAATGGCCTCTACACAAGCCATCCTCATGCTAAAAGACACACTGTTGATAATGGCTGTGATTGACATGAATGGCTTCTACGCAAGCCATTCTCATGCTAAAAGACACACTGTTAATAATGGCTGTGATTGACATGAATGGCCTCTACACAAGCCATCCTCGTGCTAAAAGACACACTGTTAATAATGGCTGTGACTGACATGAATGGCTTCTACGCAAGCCATTCTCATGCTAAAAGACACACTGTTGATAATGGCTGTGACTGACATGAATGGCTTCTACGCAAGCCATCCTCGTGCTAAAAGACACACTGTTGATAATGGCTGTGATTGACATGAATGGCTTCTATGCAAGCCATTCTCATGCTAAAAGACACACTGTTAATAATGGCTGTGATTGACATGAATGGCCTCTACGCAAGCCATCCTCGTGCTAAAAGACACACTGTTAATAATGGCTGTGATTGACATGAATGGCTTCTACGCAAGCCATCCTCGTGCTAAAAGACACACTGTTGATAATGGCTGTGACTGACATGAATGGCTTCTACACAAGCCATTCTCATGCTAAAAGACACACTGTTAATAATGGCTGTGACTGACATGAATGGCCTCTACACAAGCCATCCTCGTGCTAAAAGACACACTGTTGATAATGGCTGTGATTGACATGAATGGCTTCTACACAAGCCATTCTCATGCTAAAAGACACACTGTTAATAATGGCTGTGATTGACATGAATGGCCTCTACGCAAGCCATCCTCGTGCTAAAAGACACACTGTTGATAATGGCTGTGATTGACATGAATGGCCTCTACGCAAGCCATTCTCATGCTAAAAGACACACTGTTGATAATGGCTGTGACTGACATGAATGGCTTCTACGCAAGCCATTCTCATGCTAAAAGACACACTGTTAATAATGGCTGTGATTGACATGAATGGCTTCTACGCAAGCCATCCTCGTGCTAAAAGACACACTGTTGATAATGGCTGTGACTGACATGAATGGCTTCTACGCAAGCCATCCTCGTGCTAAAAGACACACTGTTGATAATGGCTGTGACTGACATGAATGGCTTCTACACAAGCCATCCTCGTGCTAAGAGACACACTGTTAATAATGGCTGTGACTGACATGAATGGCTTCTACGCAAGCCATCCTCGTGCTAAAAGACACACTGTTGATAATGGCTGTGACTGACATGAATGGCTTCTACACAAGCCATCCTCGTGCTAAAAGACACACTGTTAATAATGGCTGTGACTGACATGAATGGCTTCTACGCAAGCCATCCTCGTGCTAAAAGACACACTGTTAATAATGGCTGTGACTGACATGAATGGCTTCTACGCAAGCCATTCTCATGCTAAAAGACACACTGTTAATAATGGCTGTGACTGACATGAATTGCTTCTACACAAGCCATCCTCGTGCTAAGAGACACACTGTTAATAATGGCTGTGATTGACATGAATGGCTTCTATGCAAGCCATTCTCATGCTAAAAGACACACTGTTGATAATGGCTGTGATTGACATGAATGGCTTCTATGCAAGCCATTCTCATGCTAAAAGACACACTGTTGATAATGGCTGTGACTGACATGAATGGCCTCTACGCAAGCCATTCTCATGCTAAAAGACACACTGTTAATAATGGCTGTGACTGACATGAATTGCTTCTACACAAGCCATCCTCGTGCTAAGAGACACACTGTTAATAATGGCTGTGATTGACATGAATGGCTTCTACGCAAGCCATTCTCATGCTAAAAGACACACTGTTGATAATGGCTGTGATTGACATGAATGGCTTCTATGCAAGCCATTCTCATGCTAAAAGACACACTGTTGATAATGGCTGTGATTGACATGAATGGCTTCTATGCAAGCCATTCTCATGCTAAAAGACACACTGTTAATAATGGCTGTGATTGACATGAATGGCTTCTATGCAAGCCATTCTCATGCTAAAAGACACACTGTTGATAATGGCTGTGACTGACATGAATGGCTTCTACGCCAACCATTCTCATGCTAAAAGACACACTGTTGATAATGGCTGTGACTGACATGAATTGCTTCTACGCAAGCCATCCTCGTGCTAAAAGACACACTGTTGATAATGGCTGTGACTGACATGAATGGCTTCTACGCCAACCATTCTCATGCTAAAAGACACACTGTTGATAATGGCTGTGACTGACATGAATTGCTTCTACGCAAGCCATCCTCGTGCTAAAAGACACACTGTTGATAATGGCTGTGACTGACATGAATGGCTTCTACGCAAGCCATCCTCGTGCTAAAAGACACACTGTTGATAATGGCTGTGACTGACATGAATGGCTTCTACGCAAGCCATCCTCGTGCTAAAAGACACACTGTTGATAATGGCTGTGACTGACATGAATGGCTTCTACGCAAGCCATCCTCGTGCTAAAAGACACACTGTTGATAATGGCTGTGACTGACATGAATGGCTTCTACGCAAGCCATCCTCGTGCTAAAAGACACACTGTTGATAATGGCTGTGACTGACATGAATGGCTTCTACGCAAGCCATCCTCGTGCTAAAAGACACACTGTTGATAATGGCTGTGACTGACATGAATGGCTTCTACGCAAGCCATTCTCATGCTGAAAGACACACTGTTGATAATGGCTGTAACTGACATGAATGGCTTCTACGCAAGCCATCCTCGTGCTAAAAGACACACTGTTAATAATGGCTGTGATTGACATGAATGGCTTCTACGCAAGCCATCCTCGTGCTAAAAGACACACTGTTAATAATGGCTGTGATTGACATGAATGGCTTCTACGCAAGCCATTCTCATGCTAAAAGACACACTGTTAATAATGGCTGTGACTGACATGAATGGCTTCTACGCAAGCCATCCTCGTGCTAAAAGACACACTGTTAATAATGGCTGTGATTGACATGAATGGCTTCTACGCAAGCCATCCTCGTGCTAAAAGACACACTGTTAATAATGGCTGTGATTGACATGAATGGCTTCTACGCAAGCCATCCTCGTGCTAAAAGACACACTGTTAATAATGGCTGTGATTGACATGAATGGCTTCTACGCAAGCCATTCTCTTGCTAAAAGACACACTGTTAATAATGGCTGTGATTGACATGAATGGCTTCTACGCAAGCCATCCTCGTGCTAAAAGACACACTGTTAATAATGGCTGTGATTGACATGAATGGCTTCTACGCAAGCCATCCTCTTGCTAAAAGACACACTGTTAATAATGGCTGTGATTGACATGAATGGCTTCTACGCAAGCCATCCTCGTGCTAAAAGACACACTGTTAATAATGGCTGTGATTGACATGAATGGCTTCTACGCAAGCCATTCTCTTGCTAAAAGACACACTGTTAATAATGGCTGTGATTGACATGAATGGCTTCTACGCAAGCCATCCTCGTGCTAAAAGACACACTGTTAATAATGGCTGTGATTGACATGAATGGCTTCTACGCAAGCCATCCTCTTGCTAAAAGACACACTGTTAATAATGGCTGTGATTGACATGAATGGCTTCTACGCAAGCCATCCTCGTGCTAAAAGACACACTGTTGATTAATTCAAGACTAGCACAAATTATTTCTGGCTAAGGGCCTGCACAATGTTCAGTATTATTGTGATGTCAGGTTTGCTCTATTTAATCATCATCTGATGTCAGGTTTGCATCATTTAGTCATCATTTGATTTCAGGTTTGCACTATTTAGTTATATTATGTCAGGTTTGCAATGTTTAGTCATTATGAAATATATTTGCACTATTAAGGCATCATGTGATGTTACTCTTGCACTGTGTAGTCGTTACTGTAGTCGTTACTGTAGTCATTATGAACCATCACGTTTGCAGTATTTAGTCATCATATGATGTCAGGTTTGCATTGTTTAAAGTCACTTATGTTTGCAATGTTTCTAATTATATAATGTCACGTGGCTCATGTCGGAAAAGCTGTCTACGTAGGCTAAAATAATATCCAATTACACTAGTTAGGAGAATATCAATTTAGATGACCTGGCTGTATTGGTTACTCTTAATTGTCCTATCTGGCAAATTAACTGCAGTATTTGTCAGACCAGTAACAACGCAATGTGAACCGTAACATACTAGCTATAAATAGTATTAACCAGATGTCACGAAATACCGGCGCTATATAAGATTTCATTATTATTATTATATGCACCAGTCACGACTAGGCCCCATGTGTAATATGCCTCATAAATTCATTACTAGTTAACCATTAAGCTTGCTTGAAATATATAAAATGATTAATTAGCAGTGTCACATGTCATGTTGCCAGTAAATTTAGTAATCCACGTGACCCGATCAATTCATTGTCACGGCTGAAATTAGCAGCAGTATTTGTTGGTCCTGGCAGACTGCAACAATGCCATATGAACCGTGACATACTCAGGCTATAAATAGTATTAACCATCATGAAATTAACATGTACCAGTCACAACTAGGCCATGTGTTTAATGTGCCTCATAAAAACATTACAAGTTAACCTTTACACTTGAAAGAAATATTAAAAAACATGTGTGGAAACACAAGACTTGATTATGTCATAAGTAGTGTCGCCTCAGTAATTCATCTGACCCAGTCAATTCACTGTCACGGTTGAATGCAACCTTGGACAACAAGCAGAGCTGCAGGTCAAACACAATCAGAATCTGTCTGGGTAGTTTAAAGCCTGGCTAATTATCTGGCCAGATCTTGGCATATAATAAGCTCTGTGCCTCAGTAACTCGTGACTGAGGTCAGTATTTACATGTTACTCATAATGTCCAGGGTGCAACAGGACATAATTATATAGGTCCTACATATTATGTCAGTTAAAGTTGTTCTAGTTCTTTAAATGGAACACAGGGTTGGCCAGTATACATGACGTAGTACTACGTATATTTCCTGGTACTGCGAATTAAAGGCGTAAGCTACGATTGATAACTATAGCTGTATGTACCTGATCCCGGAGCAACAAACCACACACAGCAGTGATAACCATTACTTCCCACTGACAACATGGTACGCCAAACATAATGCCACAGTGGCTACCTCTCACTTACTCTGTCCACAGTTTCTGTCTTACTCAGACATGTAGAATGTATCACGTGAACGGCAAATACGTAAGTAAATAACTAAATAATTTTTAACACATTGCCATTTGGTAGACCATAGACTAACGGTCCAAGGCGAATGGACTTAGAAAGAGGAGAATGGCAGATACAGTCAGACTGCCAACAAAGTTAGCGTAGTAAAAATTTGGAAACGGGGGCATGTGACATAATGTTGTCCTAATAAATACTGATATAATACACTAGATTGAGATGTCTTGGTCATTTTTGTGTGTTCACAGTCACCATTATTATGTAAATGCAGATGAACTACACATATATAACCACGAGCTTAAGCATACATTAGATTAAACATTCAACTGACATGTAAACAAGAGGTGTGCCTTTGGGTTACATATTCCCTTTGTGCTGTCAGTCACCCTATAGTGTCACACTTACTGAACATCCGCCAACTGCACTGAATTGTTGTAAGCAGGTTTGCTATATATAGACATGCATTACCAGTTGAGCACTTTAAGTGACTGCCTGGTACCCGAACAAAAATGTTTAGTTGAAACCCAGTTGAAACTCGACTTAGTTTCAGTTGAAATTCAACTGATTCTGTATGAATAGTTGAATTTCAACTCTTGAAAGTTGGTTTCAACTGCTGTTCAACCTGCTTTCAACAGTTGAAAGCAAGTTGAATGTGAAGATGAAGTTGAATGCAAGTTGAAAGCGGGCACTTAGACTTTAACAGCAGTTGAACGCAAGTTGAAAGCGAGGACTTAGATTTCAACTGCAGTCAAAATCCGTCACCAGATTGGGGTGAAATTGAGGGGTGTCAGGTTTGGGTGGATTTATCTAAAACATGAGGTATGAGAATTTCACGAGTTTTCCATAGCACTTGTGTCAATGGAGGTTAAATATGATGTGAAATTTTCAAGAAAATCATAAGACAAATTTTGCAGGAAATGAAGGAAACATTATAATGGCCGCCTATGTAAAATTAAATGTGGTCTTAACCCAAGAACTCCAAGAACAGGTACGTTTTTAGACATTCTGTTGCAAATCTTTGTACATTTCTAGATTATACAAGTACATTAATTTTGACATGACTTTATTAACATACCTTTGATACTGCAGAAAGTTATTTATTTGTAAAACATGTAGTAGAATGTGTGGCAGAATAACCTGATGTTTGCACTACATGGTTATTGCAGCAACTTTGCTGCAGTCACAAGGCCTAAAATTACCCGGGGTGGAGGTTAAACACAAGATATGAATTCTCCCCTGATGCTAACCAAAACCGTATGTTAGCAAAATTTGTTATGTAATGTCTTTTGATCAGTTGTGACCCCAACTGTGCGAAACTGACCCGAGATTTGAGATGTCCATATGCCCCTATTTACCTCTAACAATGTCAGGATAGAAGTGAGTTCTCTGAGCACCACTATAGAATATATCAACTCACCGCAGCTGTTCGATGACTTGCAGAAAGTTTGACATGAGTGATAAGGCCGTGTTTCTTCATTTCTTCATAGTTAACAAAGTACTTGATGGCTTCCTTTCCTGTCACCAGCCGAGACTTGTAGTAGATGTGGTCTGTCTCCTATAGAGAAGACAACAAAGGTTACTGTTTGTTCCCTAAGAACAATCAATGCAGTTCCCACTGATGGGTATAACCCATGGCATCACAGGATGGAAAACTGTAAATATATATACATACAGGTGTATATATATATATATATATATATATATACATATTCTTGCCATTATTTCTATGTCAAATTATTGGCCCCTTTCAAAACAATTAAATACCTTTATTTTCTTAGACAGTTAATAACATTTACTTTACAAGAGAAGAAATTTATATTAAAAAACAACGGTGTTATCCGAACTTGAAAGATTGTACACAAATGCAATTGTTGAATAAAACGTGCTCAATGAACAATTCATTATCTATATCTGGGTACACCAATTTACAGTTTTATATAACTTCTTTATGATTCTCACCATCAAACATATTACAGTGAACTAATTACTGGGCAGATAGCATGACTGTGGATCTACATATTCTATACAATTAGGAGTTATTTCAAGATAGCCATCGGTTTGCTTTAAATATCTTGCTTTGCAGGATATCTAGACAACCAAAAAGATGAACCAATCCAACAATTGTATGACATGATATGAAATTAATTAGCAGACAGTTGTGTGGATGTGCAGACTGACTGGAAAAGAGTTAAAGCAGCTAAGACCAGTCTCAGTAGTATAATACATTATATGGCATATGTGCCATATATATAACAGTACATGCCCTACTTAGTGTACACCCCTTCTAGCAGCTTCTGACCGTGACAATGATCTCCAATGCTGACCTTCACTGCTGAATCCACCAGTGTAATTAAATTTCTATCAATGGCACACTAGATTAAAAACAATACTGAAAGGTCTTGGACACCTAAACTATCAGACTTGAACCGACTGTTCTGGTTTCCTTTTTTGCTCTTATGTGGATGCATAAATCACTTGCCAATCACATCTGCTGAATAAAACATACCTAGAAACCCCAGAAAATGGGTGTACACCCCTGTACCATAACACTTATTGGAATGCAAAAGTTGACATTTCTCATGTCTCAAATACTTGTCAAGCAGCACTGCACACGTGAAAGAAATAATCTGTATGTCCAGATTCAAACATGAATTTGCAAAAAATGCATTAGACACAACATAGTAGAGACAGTTAACAATACACCAAGTATTATCATTAATAAAATTTACACCCACAGTCTATTTGGTTTTTCAACAGACACAAAAAACTGTTTTATTTTAAATTATTAATCCAGTTGTTGTATCCATAATTACTTTATTTGTAATTCGTAATATGTATTGGAATGTATACCTAAATATCCATATGTACGTCAATGTGTACACGAGTACATATAATCAGTCCTTATATTATGCATGCATGTTGATACATATATATATAAACTATAAAAACAAGTCATATGCTATTCTGATTTGTGTCAGGTAAATTTTGTTGTTGTTTATATTTATGGGGTTTATATTTATGGGGTGGCTCCTGTGCTAGCGATGTTATATATCTTCATGGGAGTCTCCTGTCCTTATCTATTACCTACGTTATTCATTGTATATGTATTGTATTTATAGGTCAAATAAATAGATTCTGAGCTCTGAGTTCTTAACAGGCTGAATATGGTATGTCATGCACAGTCATCACTCTATGTAGCTCAAGAGACAGTCAGAATCTCAACCGAGAAAACAAGCAATCAGATCTTGTTGCCATGTCAAAACACATCACTTGTTTCATATTTCCGCCTATGTTACAGAGCTAAATAAATTAGTAGAAAAACTCACACACAAAAGTCTGTGTTGGCTTGGAAAAAATCACAGGAAATAAAGTCACAGAAATGATAATTTTCACTTGAAGATTAAATACTAAATAGAAAGAAGTTGCACATATTCGTTGGTATATGAAAACAATTAAATTAGACAACAAAGATTAATATTCCAAAGAAATTCTGACACAGTCTTGCACATTTTCATTGACATTCGTGTACAAGTAAGATACATAACTGACATTTTATCAAAATTATGTACACTGAACATTTGTGATTTCTTTAATTTTGATGAATAAAACAAATATTCACCCGAATGTATTTAGTATTTCAACTTATATGTTAAACAAAGAACAAACACAGGATGCTGGGGGATGTATCAGAACGAATAGTCGTTGTTCAATAATGGCAGCAAACTGAAATTGTACCGGGATGAACCAGTCCACCAGGCATGAAATGTAAAACATCAGAAGTGGTCTTGACCACTAGATGCTGTCATTGCAGTGTTATAAAAGAACAATTGTGTTATCTGGCCATGAAAATTAAAGTTCTAACAACAAAGGCAAATTTGTACATTCATAACTTTTATGTGGATTTTGTTTTGGATCTAACCGAATCTTAACCTACCGGTATTCATAGTATTGTGCCATCAAAAAATGTATACGTACATATTTATATAAGTTACAAATGGGCTATAAATAGGGAATAAATGAAGAACAAACTGAGAACCACTCACCTCTATTACTGTCTCATTTTTGAAAGGTTCTGGTTCTGGCATAGTCGTAGTAGGTATCTTAGTCGTAGTAGATCTTTTAGTTGTAGTAGATATCTTAGTTGTAGTTGTAGTAGCTTTTGTAGGTGATGATGTGTGTGAGTCGACAGGTGCAGGTGCACTTGTCGTGACTGGTATCCCGCTGTCATTGGCCTGTCTACGCACTCTCGCACTGCGTTCATCAGCCGCTGTTCCGAAGTTTACATCAAACGCAGGAACGTCTCCCAAAAGGGTTGTGTAGGCCGGGTTATCTTCTGGAGTGAAAGACAAACCGACATGAATGGTTACGTTATTTCACACGCTTAGCTTCTTGTGGTTGTGAAACTGAGGTTGCCAGGACTGTGCTACTGCTAGAATATGGTGAATGGGTTCTGGTGGTAGCTCGGAGGTTTGATGTGTCCCCAAGTGTAGTCAGCCAACCATGGAGACGCTACCAGGAGACTGGGCAGTACACCAGGAGACTGGGCAGTACACCAGGAGACTGAGCAGTACACCAAGAGACTGGGCAGTACACCAGGAGACTAGGTCAAGGTCATTTGCAGATAACAACCCCTATACAAGGCCGACTCCATGAGGATGGTATCAGAGCCAGACGACCTGCCTGAGGCCCCATTTTCATAGTGCAATACCGTAGAGCATGTTTGGACTTTGCAAGTGAGCACCAGAACTGGCAGCTGTGTCACTGGAGGCCAGTACTCTTCACAAATGAGAGCAGGTTTTCTGTGTCAACTAATGATAGGCGTGTTAGGGTGTGGAGAAGCCAGGGAGAGCGTTATGCTGACTGTAACATTGTGGAAGTTGACAGGTATGGTGAAAGCTCATGCAGTCATGCTTTGGGCCTAACTATCTTTGGATGGTCGTAAAGACCTGTATGTGTTTGCCAGGGGTGGTATAACGGCTGTAAGATATTGCAATGACATCCTGGAGCCTATTGTAAGGCCGTATGCAGGCGCTGTTGGGGATGATTTCATCTTAGTGCAAGATAACGCTCGTCCCCACACAGCTCCGGTGTCCATGACCTTCCTTGAGGACGAAGGTATCATTGTAATGGACTGACCTGAACCCAATAGAACATCTCTGGGACATGCTTTCCAGACCTGTTATATCTGATCTGACCTGACCAATGCCCTAGTTCAAGAATGGCCATACCTCAAAATGACATCAGCCTGATCATCAGGAGTATGCCATGTCATTGTCAGGAGTGTGTGAATGCTAGAGGGGGGCTTACAAGTTATTAAAAAACATTTGTGGATCTGAAACTACCACAAAATCTATTCTTTATATAGGGGTTGCTTGTCGTCACACTTGAGTTCATTCAAAAATTAGCTGTTTTGTAGGTAAGACAATCTCCTAATCACATTTAGAGTGCACAAGGTGTAACTTGTGTGGTAGACCAGGTATGCCATCCCCAATATTTGTTCCTTTAATTATTTTGAGTAGTGTATTTATATGTATATATCAAATATATCAAAACTGAACCACATTTCTCTAAACGCTATTTATTATATATCAGATGAGAATTTGATCAATAATCAATCCAACGTTAAACTGGACATTGGAAAGATGTGTGAGGAGAGATCTGGAAAGGGCAAACAGCCAAGAATGGAAGAATGTTGCAGAAGACTGGACAGACAGAAAGGAATCATAGACAGGGTACAATGGGCTAGCTTGAGGGGAAAAGACTAGCCAGTAAATATGCCATGTCATAAAATCTGTTGATAAAACAGACCGATTGGTGTTATGTTAAAAATGAAATCACTGCAAAGGTGTGTGTGCGCGTGCCTGTGCGCGCGTTGTTAAAGTTTATACTCAATGAGATATAGCAACAGAACCAGACACTGTTTATTACGTTCCAGAAACGGTTAATTTTATGGCTCACAATAGCGTGCGCCATCAAATCACTGTTAAGCGATGTTGATCTTCCTCGTGGTCTCTCGTCAGAGACGGGAGGTCCCATTATTTGAGGGGAGACTACACCAATTCCCTCCTCTTTTTTTTTTAAAGTCCGAACATTGGAGGACTTAGAGTCGCAGTTTGCTGGGAGGCATCTTCTGACGTTTGCTACGTCGCAGTTCGTTGTGGGAGGACGGCGGAATGTCTCGTTCAACGTGACCAGTGTTGCTATCTTCAGCAGTATTGTGGATACGAACATCGTTCTCTCCCGAGCATACCATGTCCGGTTTGATGTATCGGCGGTTGGGCCAGTAGACACGACCACTGGGCAGTTTCACATGATAGTCGCAATGTCGGCCAATTCCGACGATCACGCCTACTTTATCCCACTCTTTTGTAAGGGGATTTTGCAATCTTACTTGTGCGCCAATGCGTAGCTGTGGTAGAGGACGGGATTGCCTGTTGTAACGCTCTTCGACCCGTGCATGTGTTTGCCCGCAGCCAGCATCCTGCGCCATGTTAAAGCTTATACTCAATGAGATATAGCAACAGAACCAAACTTTGTTTATTACGTACCAGAAACAGTTAATTGTTACACAATAGCGTGAGCCATCAAATCACTGTTAAGCTATGTTGAACTTCCTCATGGTCTCTCGTCAGAGACGGGAGGTCCCATTATTTGAGGGGAGACTACACCATGCGCGTGTGCATGCATGTGGGTGTAACTGTTATACCAAAGTTTTGGATGTTAACAAGTGACAGCATATACAAACATAATATTAAATTTAATGAATGTCTCTGATAAAGATGTGTTATCAAATCAAAGTAATGGGTCCAACACATTTTTTTATGCAGAACAACAGTGCAAGTTTACATTTCCCATGTACATTATAACAGACCATAACTTAAGGGAAGGCAGTGTTATTTGACCCATTTTTCATCATATATTTTCATCATATTCCTATTATTAAATCAAAATTGCTTAGGTGCACATAGGCCTTCTACTAATATCTATCAAAAAAATACTGTTAGCTCTTATTTTTGGACTACTGTGACAATTGTCACATAGTGTGTACATGTAAATTTCTGGTCAAATTACATGTTCAATCACTAGGTGGTACCAAACAATGGCCTCTGCTATCATTTTATAGGAAACTTGGCTGGCTCAACCAACCCAGTGCCTTAAGTAACACTGCCTTCCCCTGTATCATTAAATCAATATCATATCAACAACCATGCAAATATTCACTTTCATTTTCACATTACACAATAAAAATCCGTGCCGTCAGCAAAAGCAGATAGTAGCACCGAGGTTGAAAAAATTTTTCTTCGGCTCTTTGTAGCTTGCGACCTTGTTCCTGTTGGAAAACACTGGACCATGAAATCATGTGTCCTACTTGTATAGAGGCAATAAAGAGCGAGTAACCATATGTATAAGGAGTGGCAAATTTATATGTTATCCAGCTAATGCAAGGATCGCCCAGACTAAACTCGGACCAAGGCATTGTAATGTGAAACCCAACATCATGGTGGTGTGCACTAAATTATTAACCAGCGATAGACATAAGCCAGAATACTTACTTGTCCGCCGGACAAGTAAGTTTTGAAATCTACTTGTCCGAGTGGTTGTCAAGG
Organism: Escarpia spicata; assembly: GCA_963995525.1. Lineage (NCBI taxonomy): Eukaryota > Metazoa > Annelida > Polychaeta > Sabellida > Siboglinidae > Escarpia > Escarpia spicata. The sequence continues at coordinate 25,168,951 of OZ023205.1, read as the reverse complement.
GGAATCGAAGCTTCGGAAAAAAACGTAAACATTTTTATGACAACAACACAATGTTCCTGCTGTTTCGTTGCATGAACATCTGAGTGACTTGTGATCAAAGACACAATATGATTTAATCTACAAATTTTGAAATTGCTAAATTATATTTGCAACTATTTTCCGGTCCATTGCAGGCCTTGACATTAAGGTTTTGATTCCACTGGCCCAGGGGGCCAGTAGATTTGTTGGTGGCCCGCCTGTGAAAGTTACTGGCCCGGATTTTATGTTGCCGTCAAAAATACGCTGATGCATCATACTGAGGTGCAAAACAAACAGTTTTTTTTAATAATTTTACCAACAAAGTCAAAGTTACCATACACATATTGATTGTTCAAAGTGAGATGTCCAAAGCTAACACTATTGTTCAAGTGTGTACTCAGATGCATATATACAGTATTTGCCAAGTTTAAATAAAGTGTGGCCAGTGTGACGACAGCTAGTCAGTCGGTAGTTGAGTTGACACTGCTTTCATGTACAGGTCATTCAAGGCATTATACTATTTCACGGTTCATTCGCAGTTTTAACGGTGCCTGAATTACATTTACCAGGCGGAATCTAATGTGTAGATTTAGTTACGTCGTAACGTTGCTGCCGCGCGCGGACCGCCGTAGTTGGCGGAAGCCGACATATCAACGGCAGTTGGCGCCCCATCCCCGGCCGCACGTTTTGCATAATAACAGGTAACGATACAAAGTGTACTATTTCCAAATTTCATCAAATATGATCCGTGAGTGGAAGCAAGTTGTACGTCAGCCAAACTGAACGATTTACGATTTTGTGAAATACAGCCTCGATCAACGGTGCCTGATGCGGAGTCTGTCCTACGCGTATGACAGAGCTAGGTCGGTGCGCTCAGTGGATGACCCTGTTAACGCAGACACTAAACTCGGTCGAACGCTGACGCGTATAACATACTGGCGGCGGAACGACAAGACGCCGACACACTAACAAAATTGCAATGCGCGAGATCGCTAGCAAACTTCATATACGTTTGAATTTCCTCAAATAAAAAGTTTGCAATGTTGCACACATCACTATTTACTGTAAATTTTCACTTGTCCACCGGATAACCATGTAGAGTAATTTTACTTGTCCGGGCCAAAAATCACTTGTCCCGGACAAACGGACAAGTGCTATTTCGAACGCTGTTAACCTATGATGATGATAAAGTTAAATCTTATTTTACGGTCACCTCAATAATGCAGCTACCTGACAGTTAAGATTTCTCTAGAACAGAAACTGACTAAAGTATAGAAAATTAGTCTTGGTAATACAATCGACTAGATATTCAATTAATTTTGGCCCAGCCACTGTTAGAACTGTTCCCCTGTAAAAGCTTACAAAATTAAAAGGAAAACCTAATCAGAAACAACAGCAGACATGCTATCTACTAAATATGAGGTGCGGTAGTGTAACGGTTATCTTACTTATCTAGAACATCAGACTCCTTATGCAAATCGTCATGCTATCATTTTGAAGCTTAGACAATTTTGTTCACTTCATTAAAATGCTGCTTCAGTTCAATTAGCCAGATATCAAATAAATCAGTACATAAATATATATATATAATCAAATCATATATAATCAAAAATAGATAAGCGAGCGAAAAATGAACAACTCGGAACATGTCCGAAACATGAAATTCTACGGTCACTAGCACCCTCATGGCTCGTCCTATCCCGACAATTTTTGTATCATTTGAAATGATGCACTTTTTGTTATTCTAGCGTCACCTAGATTTCCTGGTAACCGTTCATAGAACACCTATAAATGGGCCTACAATCGTGCCGTTTTCGGCTCCAAACAATGTTGGCGGCGGGTACTCAGTACACTAATCTTCTGATTGCGGCGCTGTTTTTCTCATTTGCATAGGTTCAGACATGCGCACTTCACCATTTCTTGATTTCATGTTATAGGCTCCACCCACTTTTAAACCGCGGCGAAACTGATGTGCTTTGATCGCAGTGAAACCAATACATCTCTACATCGGCGTGACGTCACAATAACGTCTGCCAACCAACGGGTCAAAATTTGTCATGTTTGTTGGTTGATATATATGTGATTGTGACGTCATGCCTACTTCGAGTATATCAGATTAGCCACATGTGGGTGAAGCTTATATCATGAAATCAGATAGTGATGCCTCAATCAGTAGACTGGTGAACTGTGTCGACAAACCAACATCGTCCGGAGTGTCTAAGACACTGGAGCGGACACGGTTGTAGGTCATTTACACTTTATTTTAAGACCTGTCGAGGAGTGTCATAATAAAGTTAATAAGCATAATTTGTTATTATAATACGCAAATCTCTGAATGGAGTTCAGTTCTATCCAAATTTGTGTTACACAGTTCCTAGATTCCCACAGTTTAAATGATGGGTTGATCAGTCGAACCCTGGTGATCAATATCCATGAGATTTACCGACTACTGCACGTGTGTCTGTCCAACAGAAACCCAAATTTAGCATCCAGTTCCTGTTCGGCCAAGAAACCTTCATCTCGTGTTAGTTCTCCGGACATTCTTTGCCTTCGTCAAACACTTGTTTGACCTCTGTACTCCCTAGTCCATGCGCCATTCCTTCCCTTTCTCCACGAAGCTTTGGCGACATGACCTTGTGGTGCAACTGCCTGCATGCCCTCTGGTGTCTGAATCGTTCAGACCCTCAGACAGCCTCTCAAGTAGCCTTACAGTGTAATCGAAATGTTCAGTCATTAATAGCAATGACAGTTTTCACACTTATTTGTAGATTGTTTTAGTACTTTTATCATATTTTTTGGCAACGTTTGTCACACCACTTTTGATTATATAATATTTTATATAATTTTGTATACTCTCTAGTCAAGCAGCAGTATTAGAGTATACCTAATATTAGTAATAAGTTAATAACGTAACGTAGACGTATTCACAATCATAATCATCTAGACATAGTTTATAATATAGGCCTTCGTAGTTTATATATCTGGGCACAGGGACTCATGCTCAGACTCAGGTAAGCCATGTACTAGCTGTGTGCAGTGTAACATGGGCCTGTCATACTCATAGCCTGACATAGGCTTAGCCTTAGGCGATCTGTCAGGTTTTAGTAGGCTACAGAACGTCCTGAATCATCAATACCATGTAAAATAGTTGTTTGACTTTGTATGCATGTGGTCTAAACAAATAAACTGAACTTCACATAATAGTCATAACTTGACATAAGCATAGCCATAGCCTGCCATAGGTGTGTCAATATCGCGACGCTTCGTCACCAACGACGTCATTCAACTCCACGGATCGTTGGATGTAAGTGATTTCTAAAGAAGATTAAACACAACGGCGAAAACACAAACACAACCTCCAAGCGAAGTGTTAATTAGTTGTCCTCTTACCTGTTGCTAATGTGGCACCAATTAGGATTGCGTTCGTTAGCGCAAGAAATGCGAACATGACACAACATCTAAACACACACGCTGCCATTTTGATACCTGTTGTTGCGGTGAGGTCAACTGGGGTCAACCACGCGATAACGCGCGAGATTCCGCAGCACACCTGTATAAGCAATCAATCAATCGTGACCCAAAATAGAGCAGTGACGGAAAGTTCTAGGTGCTACATATACTGTGCTTGTACCGAATCTAATTATGTTAAATGCGGAATAAGAGCAACATTGCCGTGAACAACATGCTAAACCCCTGCTACAATAACTTCTAGATATGTTTAAGGCCTATTGTCTACCGAGCATGCATGCACGTGCATATTATTCGTTTCCTGATTGACGTGAAGTAAATTCGTGTGATATATGGTCTATCACACTTGTGTTTTTTTTGCTGTTGGGACAAATAAAACTCTCCATGTCCATGCAATGTTAATGCCCCAGTAAACAAGGAAACAGTTTTTACCCAGTTTAAATTGTCACGTGTTATATTGGTACAGCTCCACTAGTACGTGCATTCATTTAACAAGATTTAACAAGATTGTCACCCAGAGAATTAACTCTAGGTGGCAGGTGGACAAGGAAGCCCTTTGGCTTATCGAGAGTCCGGCCCTTTTATCTATGTGTATCCCGCCCGTCTGAGGTATGTGTCAATTTTATTTTTAAACATATTCACGCTACTAGCACCCACACAATCTGCAGGTAATCTGTTCCATTCATTTACAGTCCTTTGTGAAAATGAAAACTTTCTTATATCCAATCTACTCTGCTCCTTTGCTAATGCAAGTTCATGTCCTCTAGTCCTTCTATCTTTCTTAACTAAGAAAACAATATTTCTATCAATATTTTCATAACCCTTCAATATTTTAAACACTTCTATCTGATCTCCTCTCAATCTCCTGGTCTCTAGTGTTGTTAAACCGCATTTTTTTAGGCGTAATTCGTAACTAAGATCCCTCAGTTTTGGTATAATTTTAGTTGCTCTCCTCTGCACTCTTTCTAGCATATCTATGTCCTTCCTGCGATATGGCCTCCACGCTTGAATACAATATTCTAAATGAGGCCTAACTATTGTTTTGTACAGCGGTATTATTAGCTTTTTTTCCTTATACGTTATGTTTCGCCTAATTAATCCAAGGATTTGATTTCCCTTTGAAGCTGCAATTCCGTACTGCTCTGAAACCTTCATATCAGCACTAATGGTTAACCCTAAGTCCTTTTCTTTTACAGTAGTACTTAGTACAGTACCCCCATTGTATATTCTACTTCTTCGTTCCCATGTCCTGTGTGGAGGCATTTACATTTCCCAAAATTGAACAGCATTTGCCACTTTTCAGACCATTTGATCAACCTGTCAAGATCATCTTGTAAATGCTGTCTATCTCCATCACTTTTAATCCTTCTAAACACTTTTGTATCATCCGCAAATTTCAACACCTTGCTTGTTATTTCATCATCCAAATCGTTGATATATATTAAGAACAATATAGGACCTAAAACTTATCCCTGTGGTACCCCACTCAATACCGATTTCCATTTTGATGCCTCCCCATCAACTACTACACGTTGTCTTCTGTCAATCAGCCATTGTTTTATCCAGTTTATTATACCATTTCCTATGCCATGGGCCTTTAGTTTAAGCAGTAATCTTTGATGTGGTACTTTGTCGAAAGCTTTTGGAAAATCTAAGTAGACGATATCTACTGGTGATCCCTCATCTACCCACTTAGTGATGTCTTCCAAAAAACATAACATATTTGTTAAGCATGACCTCGCTTTAAAAAAAAACATGTTGAGATGGGTTTATCAAGTTTTGTTTAACAAGAAAATCCACCATGTGATCTTTAATTAGTCTTTCTAACAATTTACAAATCACTGATGTTAAACTCACTGGTCTATAGTTCTCTGACTTGTTTCTCGAACCTTTTTTGAATAATGGTATAATGTTTGCTTCTTTCCATTCTAAAGGAACCACTCCCTCTTCTAATGACAAGTTGAAAACTGTTGCAAGCGGTATGCTAATTTGTTCTACAATTTCCAATAGTAGTTTGGGTGGAATACCATCCACTCCAGGTGATTTATTATCCTTCATAGCCCTTATTTTCTTAGCTATCATTTCCGGGGTTACAATTAGTTGTCCTAAATAGTCTGAATCTGCCCTCTTGAACTTAGCCTCTGGTACTGGCAGTGAACTAATATCTTCCCTGGTAAACACTGAACTAAAGTACTCATTCAGGTCTTCTGCCATTAAGAATCCCTCTGATATTATATTTCCAGCACTATCTTCTGGAAGACCGACTTTATCTTGAACTTTCTGTTTGCTTCGAACATACGCATAAAAACTCTTGCTGTCATGTTTGATATTACTAGCTAATTGTTGTTCATAGCTTCTCTTTGAATTTCTAATTTCAGCTTTAGCTTGGTTAAGTGCTTCTTTATAACTGTTGTAGTCTTCATCATTTCCAGTACATCTATATGATTTCCACATCATTTGTTTATACTTAATTTTTCTTATAGCTTCTTTCGATAAGTGTTTCTTTTTGGACCGTATCCCTTGTTTTTGGAAGGGTATACATTTATCGACTATGCACTTAATTTCACTCTTTAATATATTCCAGCATTTTGTTGCCGTCTTATTTTTCAGTGTGTTATTCCAGTCTATCTTTGCTAAATATTTCCTCATGTCCTTATACCTTCCTTTGTGGACATTTCTCCTATACTGCTTTTTACTATTCCTTTCTGATTTTACTTTGATGGTAAAATGTATCTGGTTGTGATCGCTACTCCCCAGTGGCTCACATATCTTGACATTGTCAACTAATTCATTCTGTGAGGACAAAACTATGTCTAACACATTCTCACCCCTGGTTGGTTCTAGCACATGTTGAGAAAGGAATGTATCTTGAACTAAAACTAAAAACTTGTGGTTCTCACTCCCCATACTCTGTAGAGATTTCCATTGTATATGCCCGTGGTTAAAATCCCCCATAATAACACAGTCTCGTTTGCTTACTTCCCTTATAGCGTTTTGTATTTTTTCATTCTCTTCTATGCTTATGTTTGGACTTCGATAAACTAACCCAACTGTTAACGTTGAGTTTGCTGTAACTATGTTACACCAAACAGCTTCTTCGCAATCTGCTTCTCTTTCTAATTTTATTTCATAAGGCTGAATAGATTCTTTAATATATAAAATAACTCCACCTCCCTTTCTTCCTATTCTATCTTTTCTAAACATTACATATCCTGTCAGTCCCAGTTCAGCATCTGATATATCGGTGGTGGTCCAGGATTCAGTTATACCTATTATATGAGGGTCAATATCTTCTACCATAATATTTAGTTCATTTCTTTTGTTTACTATACTCCTTGCATTTAAACAAACACATTTATATCCAGCTTCAGAAGAGTTTTCCAGACTGTTATTTGCTGATTTATTTGTGCTGTCTTTATCTAGATACATGTGTATTCATGTGAATACACACGTGTTCTGCCTATTTTCACGAGTTTTTAACCAGTTTGACACGTGTTGTACTGGTTCAGAACTGGTACGACTCCACTGGTTCGTGTCTTCTCGTGAATTCATGGGTTCATTAATTCACGTGTGGAACTGGGGAAACTGGTACGTACGGTTCCAGGAGAACGAGTAATCACGTGAATTCACGGGTTTATTCACGTGTGGAACTGGGGAAACTGGTACGGTTTCTGGAGAACGAACAATCACGTGAATTCACGGGTTCATTCACGTGTGAAACTGGGGAAACTGGTACGGTTCCAAGGTGAACGAGTAGGGTAGGGTGGGGCAAAGAGCCCCCGTGGGGTAACAAGCCCCCCTTGTATTACGTCGGTTAGACGTGCTTGATGTCTGGTGAACGAATACAATGCTGCCACCTAGTCTGACTGAAAAGCAGACGCAGGCAAAACACGGTTAGTAAATATTAACATTTTAAGTTTTGTTGCATGTTTTATGTAATATGTGTGTGTTTATAATGTGCTACTACAACAATTGGATTAAAATAGCCTCATGCTGTAACATACCTGCAGTGGCTAATTTAGTTATTTAATATTATTATTAGTTATCAGAGAAAGACTAGAACAGAAAATCCAGATTTACATTATATAAAAGCATTATATAAAAGAATGCTGCACAAGGCAAGTACATGATCGCCGTCACTGTGGGCGCGTTTCTAAAGCAACAAGGTTTGAACGATTTGTTTATTTTCGCGTCTGTAGGCGTAGTTCTTGGCGTCTACCGAAACAGAATGTAGTTGATTGGCCTGACCTTAGATTCACTTCGTGACCATGTCCTGGTTTTAAGATCGAACCGGAAAGATGAAATTATGCAAATAAATGCAGACCCCCTCACGTGAGTGAGCACACTCATCCCCATAGTATGATGACATAAAAACACGCATGCGTAGATCCATAATTCTACAAATTTCATACTATGCGTTTCGATCCCTTACGGTTTAAAGACAATTCCCAGATTTGGCTTGAGGCCAAGCCAGTATGTTTAAAAGGAAACTATTTTTGGAATTAAGGAGGGCGGCAATGAACACAGACGAAGAGACACGTTGACGCTCTTCACGGGAAACTACTAAAATGTTTCCCACAGTTTAGACTTATCAAAATTTCTGCAAACATAAACCACGGTGGTTTATATATTGTTTTATCGTTCAATCTTCAAAAACCACGGACACTTTAAATGTAAAATAGAGTTGTACTGTCGGCGCACATGAATGTGCAAACGTTGTACTGGATGTCCGTGTCTGAAGTTTCTACTGATGAATAAAACATATATATTCGTGACGAACCTGGAACGCTTGTTTGTTCAATTTCATTGACAAACAAATACACCCTTAGCCGTGAGGGGACAATGCATCACCACAGCACGATGATGCACACGGCTTGGCGAGCGACATACCCGATGTAAGGCTCCGGTCTTCTTAAGCCATTTGCGTACCGCCCAACTGAAGAAAGGAAGGAAGGAAGACAACAACTTTACAGTGCAATTGTTGTTATATTTATCAATATTCCATAGAGCTTCATTCATTTTTAGAGATATGGTCGATAATTAGTATTAGCGCGGGTATTGACATTTGTGTAGATCGTGCATGCTGGGGGCGTCTTGCCCCATGTGATTTGGGTATTGTACAATCGTGAATAGGTCACGAAAATATATATATTTTGTATAGCTGGTGAGATAATTTCACAGTGCGCAGTAATGTTCCATTACTATGTTGACAACTGACAATGTATCTAAAGTTCCGCTCAAGCGGTCAGTGCGGAATGTAATTCACAACTTATCGAACGTAATATTTGCATACCTGTATGTGGTGTGATAACTTGTTTAGTGAGCAATTTCTTTCAGATATGGTTCGTACATACACGCGGAAGACGGAACGGGGAAAGTACGGCGATGATACGCTGAAAGCTGCACTCTTAACTTTGGAGGGGCAGCCGTTGAAGACAGTCAGTCGACTGTATAACGTTCCCACACGTACGTTGCGTAGACACCGTGTCAACAGGGTTGCTACTCGGGGTGCCCTTGCGCTTGGGCCGATGCATACAGCGCTATCTGCTCCCGCTGAGAGCTTTCTGCGCGACCACATTTCTAACATGGAGAAATGTTTGTACGGGTTGACGACTGTAGACGTGAGACGCCTGCCCTACGATCTCGCCGAGAATTTGGGTCTGAAACACATTTTTTCTGCCGAAACGAAGATGGCAGAACGCGACTGGCTGCGCGGGTTCTTCAAGCGGCACGAAGATTTGGCAATCCGGCGCCCATGGCACAGGGCACCAACATTGCGCGGGCTGTCGATTTCAATCGACCAAAGGTACGCCAATTCTTCGAACTGTATAAATCACAATTGGAGATGTCCACGTACACGTCAGCACGAATGTGGAACATGGACGAAACCGGAATAACGAATGTGCAAAAGTTCGGCAAGATTGTTGCCACGAAAGGAGTTCGCCAGGTGGGAAAAGTGATAAGCGGGGAGCACGGCGCCACCATCACCGTCATCTGCGGGATGAACCCGGTCAGCACATATCTGCTCCACACGAGACTTGGCGTATGCCTTTCCACTGAGAACACCTTTGTGGGATCCACATGTCACCAGCTGCGTCCGCACAGTTATTTATCCGCCAGGAAATCTATTATAAAATGCCTGCTTTGTTCTCAGAAGGTTGTCACTAAAACCGCATTGCTCACTTAAATTATAAATTATTATAAATAAAAAAATCCAAGGGACACTTCAATATTTGTAAATTTGTGTAGTTCGGTGTAGTTCGCCAGGGGGGCCACCATCGCACTAAGTTAACGAGTACGTATTTTGGCAAAGCGAATTATTGCAGGTTGTACATTCTACTTTATGCTCCTATTTTGTAGTTTCTATTCCTACTTTCACTTTCAATTTCAAGTTTTGAGCAAAACTTATTTGAGCAAACACATTTGAGTAATTAGCATTCTGCTGGATATAAATATGATGATTGAAGTAGAACGTGAATGGTAAAACACAACCATGCAGAATGACTTTGTAGTTGAAATAATAGAAGGACATCACGCATGATGACAGTTGCAAAATGCAATGCAAAATGGCATTTAGCATTGCATGTTGCATGATGGAATTATGGCCCTAATATCGTTCCATACTGAACGGTATTGTGTATTCAAATAAGTACTTTTCGAACATTGCACATAACATGAGCAAACATGTAGGCTGAAACGAAAAGGAGCCAAACACTCTGGCAAATGATATCGTTGGCTTATATTAGCTTCACTTCGGCATTTCGCAAGGTGATCTGCCGGGGGTACAGAGATTGGTGCAATGGCTCTGGACGGTGTAATCAGCAGTGCCCCCGGCCATAGGAAACAGGGGGCGGGGGGCATGCGATTATAGTAATAAGAACAAAAAGAGTACTTGAGTTTTGGAATACTGGAAATACATAATTACATAATTCGTCAGTAACCCTGCCGGTTACAGAAATTATTACCTAATAATGTTTTAACAAATGCAAATAGGATTGTATCATATCGATTTTTATTACCTATAACACAGGTGAAAAACATTCACATTTCGCAAAATATGTAAATTCAGGCGTAATGAATGCAAATTAGTATTTTGCTAACATTGTGCGACCATTCTTAATCAATCAAGCTTGTTCTAACAAAGCGTTTACTATACACATGCTTGATCAACAGGCAGTTCGCATTCAGACAGCAAGACATTTTTGCTGCCTGTTCCTGACATTTTACGCCGTTTAGGCATCAACTTATACAGAGGGATATGTATAATTTTAGTGAGACTGACATTAACAGTATAGTTGACTTACATGCTGAGAACTATAGCGAAAATACATATCATTTTAACTCAATATTTATCGTATAGCTAGTAATTTAACAAGATTGCCACACAGAGATTTAACTCTAGGTAGCAGGTGGACAAGGAAGCCCTTTGGCTTATCGAAAGTCCGACCCTTTTACCTATGTGTATCCCGCCCCTCTGAGGTATGTGTCGATTTTATTTTTAAACATATTCACGTTACTAGCACCCACCCAATCAGCAGATAATCTGTTCCATTCATTTACAGTCCTTTGTGAAAATGAGAACTAATCTACACTGCTCCTTTGCTAATGTAACTTCATGTCCTCTAGTCCTTCTATTTTTCTTAACTGAGACAAAAATATTTCTATCAATATTTTCATAACCATTCATCATTTTAAACACTTCTATCTGATATCCTCTCAATCTCCTGGTCTCTGGTGTTAAGCCGCATTTTTAGGCGTATTTCGTAACTAAGAAGACGAGGGAGAGTCAGACCTCTTGGCAAGTTCACGAAGAGAGGGAGAGTCAGTGACGTAGTGAGCTAAAGCTTTGGAACCGGGGAGGGGCTTGAACCCCCAACATTAGTAATAATAAATGTTTAATTTAACACAATTTAACAAGAGATTTAACAAGATTGCCACACAGAGATTTAACTCTAGGTGGCAGGTGGACAAGGAAGCCCTTTGGCTTATCGAAAGTCCGACCCTTTTATCTATGTGTATCCCGCCCTTCTGAGGTATGTGTCGATTTTATTTTTAAACATATTCACGCTACTAGCACCCACACAATCAGCAGATAATCTGTTCCATTCATTTACAGTCCTTTGTGAAAATGAGAACTTTCTTATACCTAATCTACACTGCTCCTTTGCTAATGTAACATCATGTCCTCTAGTCCTTCTATTTTTCTTAACTGAGAAAAACATATTTCTATCAATATTTTCATAACCATTCATTATTTTAAACACTTCTAACTGATCTCCTCTCAATATCCTGGTCTCATGTGTTGTTAAACCACATTCTTTTAGGCGAATTTCATAACTATGATCCCTAAATTTTTGTATCATTTTAGTTGCTCTCCTCTGCACTCTTTCTAGCATATCTATGTCCTTCCTGCGATATGGCCTCCACGCTTGAATACAATATTCTAAATGAGGCCTAACTATTGTTTTGTACAGCGGTATTATTAGCTCTTTTTCCTTATACGTTATGTTTCGCCTAATTAATCCAAGGATTTGATTTCCCTTTGAAGCTGCAATTCCGCACAGCTCTGAAACCTTCCTATCAGCACTAATGGTTAACCCTAAGTCCTTTTCTTTTACAGTAGTACTTAGTACAGTATCCCCCATTGTATATTCTACATATACGTCCTGAGTGGAGGCATTTACATTTCCCAAAATTGAACATCATTTGCCACTTTTCAGACCATTTGATCAACCTGTCAAGATCATCTTGTAAATGCTGTCTATCTCCATCACTTTTAATCCTTCGAAACACTTTCGTATCATCCGCAAATTTCAACACCTTGCTTGTTATTTCATTATCCAAATCGTTGATATATATTACGAATAATATAGGTCCTAGTACTGATCCCTGTGGTACCCCACTCAATATCGATTTCCAGTTTGAAGCTTCCCCATCAACTACTACACGTTGTCTTCTGTCAATCAGCCATTTTTCTAACCAGTTTATTATACCATTTCCTATGCCATGGGCCTTTAGTTTAAACAGTAATCTTTGATGTGGTACTTTGTCGAAAGTTTTTTGAAAATCTAAGTAGACGATATCTACTGGTGATCCATCATCTACCCACTTAGTGATGTCTTCCAAAAAACATAACATATTTGTTAAGCATGACCTCGCTTTAACATCTCATGTTGAGATGGGTTGATCAAGTCATGTTTAACAAGAAAATCCACCAATAATTTGCAAATCACTGATGTTAAACTCACTGGTCTATAGTTCTCTGACTTGTTTCTCGAAGCTTTTTTATATAACGGTATAAAGTTTGCCTCTTTCCATTTAAAGGAACCACTCCCTCTTCCAATGACAAATTGAAAACTGTTGCAAGCGGTATGCTAATTTGTTCTACAATTTCCAATAGTAGTTTGGGCGGAATCCCATCCACTCCAGGTGATTTATTATCCTTCATAGCCCTCATTTTCTTAGCTACCATTTCCGGGGTTACAATTAATTGTCCTAAATAGTCCGAATCTGCCCCCTTGAACTTAGCCTCTGGTACTGGCAGTGAACTAATATCTTCTCTGGTAAACACTGAACTAATGTACTCATTCAGGTCTTCTGCCATTAAGAATCCCTCTGATATTATATTTCCAGCACTATCTTCTAGAGGACCGACCTTATCTTGAACTTTCTGTTTGCTTCGAACATACGCATACAAACTCTTGCTGTCATGTTTTATATTACTAGCTAATTTTTGTTCATAGCTTCTCTTTGAATTTATAATTTCAGCTGTAGCTTGGTTAAGTGCTTCTTTATAACTGTTGTAGTCTTCATCATTTCCAGTACATCTATATGACTTCCACATCATTTGTTTATACTTAATTTTTCTAATGGCTTCTTTCGATAAGTGTTTCTTTTTGGAACGTTTCCCTTGTTTTTTGAATGGTACACATTTTTCGACTATGCACTTAATTTCATTTCATTTTGTTGCTGTCTTATTTTCTATTATGCTATTCCAGTCTATCTTTGCTAAATATTTCTTCATGTCCTTATACCTTCCTTTGTGGAAATTTCTCCTGTACAGCTTTTTACTATTCCTTTCTGATTTTACTTTGATGGTAAAATGTATCTGGTTGTGATCACTACTCCCCAGTGGCTCACATATCTTGACATTGTCAACTAATTCATTCTGTGAGGACAAAACTATATCTAACACATTCTCACCCCTGGTTGGTTCTAGCACATGTTGAGAAAGGAAAGTATGTTGAACTAAAAGTAAAAACTTGTGGTCCTCACTCCCCATACTCTATAGAGATTTCCATTGTATATGCCCGTGGTTGAAATCCCCCATAATAATACAGTCCCCTTTGCTTACTTCCCTTATAACGTTTTGTATTTTTTCATTCTCTTCTGTGCTTATGTTTGGACTTCGATAGACTAACCCAACTGGTAACGTTGAGTTTCCTGTAACTAAACAGCTTTTTCGCAATCTGATTCTCTTTCTAATTTTATTTCATTAGCCTGGATAGATTCTTTAATATATAAAATAACTCCACCTCCCCTTCTTCTTATTCTATCTTTCCTGAACATTACATATCCTGTCAGTCCCAATTCGGCATCTGATATATCGGTGGTGGTCCAGGATTCGGTTATACCTATTATGTGAGGGTCAATATCTTCTACCATAATGTTTAGTTCATTTCTTTTGTTTACTATACTCCTTGCATTTAAACAAACACATTTATATCCAGCTTCAGAAGAGTTTTCCAGACTGTTCTTTGCTAATTTATTTGTGCTGTCTTTATCTATGCCTCCAGTTTCAGGCTTTTCTGTGAGTCCCCCCTGCGAATCTAGTTTAAATAGATACAACCTGTCCCACTGTCAACAGATCGCAGCAGGTTCTCTGAGAAAACTGCTGCCCCCTTTCCACTAAGATGGAGGCCATCTCTCATGTACATATCTTCCCTCGCAACAAAGTATCCCCATAAATCTGTGAATCCCACCCCCTCTTCTTCACACATCTGCTCAGCTAGTGCATTGATCGCCATCCTCTTGCAGTTTCTATACGTTGCCCCCCTTCCTCCCATTACTGGCAAAATTCCTGACAAAATAACCTGTTCGACTCTCGTCTTCTTTAGCTTCCTCACTAACTGTCTATACTTCTGTACTATCCCAGTTGTTCCCTCCCTGTCTGCATTATTTGTTCCTACATGTACCAGTATAGACCCTCACTTGCCGTTTCCCAATACCTTCTCTACCCTGTCAGTCACATGTTCAATCCTAGCCTGCGGTAGACAAACAACGACGTCCTTCCCCTCACTCAGTGTCTTGTCCGTCTTTCTCATAATGGAGTCGCCCATAAACACCTTCTCTTTCCTCATTGTCCCGTCAATCACTGCGTCAGAGTAGCTCCTTCTTCGGTTTGCATCTGTCTGGTTGTTGACTTTTTCCCCTGTCGTCTTCTCTCCTGTCACATTCTCTTCCGATCTATTCTTTCCTGTCGCTTTTTCTCTTGTCATAAAACATGACAGCAAGAGATTTTATGCGTATGTTCGAAGCAAACAAAAATTTCAAGATAAGGTCGGTCCTCTAGAAGATAGTGCTGGAAATATAATATCAGAGGGATTCTTAATGGCAGAAGACCTGAATGAGTACTTTAGTTCAGTGTTCACGAGAGAAGATATTAGTTCACTGCCAGTACCAGAGGCTAAGTTCAAGGGGGCAGATTCAGCCTATTTAGGACAATTAATTGTAACCCAGGAAGTGGTAGCTAAGAAAATAAGGGTTATGAAGGATAATAAATAACCTGGAGTGGATGGGATTCCGCCCAAACTACTATTGGAAATTGTAGAACAAATTAACGTACAGCTTGCAACAGTTTTCAATTTGTTATTAGAAGAGGGAGTGGTTCCTTTAGAATGGAAAGAGGCAAACATTATACCGTTATTTAAAAAAGGTTCGAGAAACAAATCAGAGAACTATAGACCAGTGAGTTTAACATCAGTGATTTGCAAATTATTAGAAAGACTAATTAAAGATCACATGGTGGATTTTTTTGTTAAACATAACTTGATCAACCCATCTCAACATAGGTTTTTTAAAGCGAGGTCATGGTTAACAAATATGTTATGTTTTTTGGAAGACATCACTAAGTGGGTAGATGAGGGATCACCAGTAGATATCGTCTACTTAGATTTTCAAAAAGCTTTCGACAAAGTACCACATCAAAGATTACTGCTTAAACTAAAGGCCCATGGCATAGGAAATGGTATAATAAACTGGATAGAAAAATGGCTGATTGACAGAAGACAACGTGTAGTAGTTGATGGGGAGGCTTCAAACTGGAAATCGGTATTGAGTGGGGTACCACAGGGATCGGTACTAGGACCAATATTATTCTTAATATATATCAACGATTTGGATGGTGAAATAACAAGCAAGGTGTTGACATTTGCGGATGATACAAAAGTGTTTCGAAGGATTAAAAGTGATGAAGATAGACAGCATTTACAAAATGATCTTGACAGGTTGATCAAATGGTCTGAAAAGTGGCAAATGCTGTTCAATTTGGGGAAAGGTAAATGCCTCCACACAGGACGTAGATGTAGAATATACAATGGGGGATACTGTACAAAGTACTACTGTAAAAGAAAAGGACTTAGGGTTAACCGTTAGTGCTGATATGAAGGTTTCAGAGCAGTGCGGAATTGCAGCTTCAAAGGGAAATCAAATCCTTGGATTAATTGGGCGAAATATAGCGTATAAGGAAAAAGAGCTAATAATACCGCTGTACAAAGCAATAGTGAGGCCTCATTTAGAATATTGTATACAAGCGTGGAGGCCGTATCGCAAGAAGGACATAGATATGGTAGAACGAGTACAGAAGAGAGCGACTAAAATGATACCAAAACTGAGGGATCATAGTTATGAAATTCGCCTAAAAGAATGTGGTTTAACAACACTAGAGACCAGGAGATTGAGAGGAGATCAGATAGAAGTGTTTAAAATAATGAATGGTTATGAAAATATTGATAGAAATATTTTTTTCTCAGTTAAGAAAAATAGAAGGACTAGAGGACATGAAGTTACATTAGCAAAGGAGCAGTGTAGATTAGATATAAGATAGTTCTCATTTTCACAAAGGACTGTAAATGAATGGAACAGATTACCTGCTGATTGTGTGGGTGCAAGTAGCGTGAATATGTTTAAAAATAAAATCGACACATACCTCAGAAGGGCGGGATGCACATAGATAAAAGGGTCGGACTTTCGATACGCCAAAGGGCTTCCTTGTCCACCTGCCACCTAGAGTTAATTCTCTGTGTGGCAATCTTGTTAAATCTCTTGTTACATTTTGTTAAATTAAACATTTATTATTACTAATGTTGGGGGTTCAAACCCCTCCCCGGTTCCAAAGCTTTAGCTCACTACGTCACTAACTCTCCCTCTCTTCGTGAACTTGCCAAGAGGTCTGACTCTCCCTAATCTTCGTGAAGTTGCCAAGAGGTCTGTCTCTCCCTTGTCTTCGTGAACTCGCCAAGAGGTCTGTCTCTCCCTCGTCTTCGTGAACTTGCCAAGAGGTCTGTCTCTCCCTCGTTTTCGTGATCTTGCCAAGAGGTCTGACTATCCCTCGTCTTCGTGAACTTGCCAAGAGGTCTGACTCTCCCTCGTCTTCGTGAACTTGCCAAGAGGTCTGACTCTACCTCGTCTTCGTGAACTTGCCAAGAGGTCTGTCGCTCCCTCGTTTTCGTGAACTTGCCAAGAGGTCACAACTCACACTTACCCTCTAAAAGAATGTAAATAACGATTGGTTGTGATGTGTGATTTTACCAGCACATTTGCACGGGGCAATTTGTTAATTAGAGCGAATATTGAATATACTACTTATACTGCATTAGAACGTGTTCGATCGAAGTAGCAATGAATCAACGCTAGTCGCGTATTCTCACAGTGGCTTTTTGTAGAACGCACCAATATTTTACAATCCGCCACCAGATTGGGACGAAAATTAGGGGTATCGGGTTTGGGTGGATTTTATTCTGAAAAACGAGATATCCCGTTTTCACGAATTGTAATGTGATTCGCCCGCAAGAAGGAACCGAGGGCTCCAAAAAGTGCTACCACCTCGCGGCGCGTTGTAACCCAGCCAATGGAGTTCGCCGTATGTTTGGTCATGGTTGACTGATGATGTAGGTGTTGTGCGAAAGCTCGCGCGTTGTCGCATGGTTGCCTCCAGTTGACCTCAAAACAACAACGGCAGGTGTCAGAAAGGGTACCCGTCAAAATGGCGACGTACGCATTACAGCGCTGCGTCCTATTTTTGTTTCTCCCGATGACGAACGTGTTCATAATTGGCGACACATTGACAGAGGGTAAGATGTCACAAACTGGCTAGCAGTGGCAGTCTCGTTGATTCGCAACAGATGTCTACTTGGTTACTAAGTTCTGCATAGTTAAAGGGACGTAGTCTGTTCGTCTGCCCGGAATTAGCGGGAGTGATAATTTCTAAATGAAAGTCTGCCGTGTTCGCCGTGGAAAAGTTAGCCCCGTTGAACATCAACGGGTATGGTGGTTAACTCAGCCCGACTCGACCATATTGCGGGTAAAGCTCGTTTTGAAGCTGGATATTTTTGTTTACTATTTGAACATGCACGTGTGGTCGTACCTTCAAATTGTGACCGCTGTTACGGGCTTACTAATCATAATCTGGCGGGCAGTATATTTTCAACAAAGTTAATATAGTCTTAAGAACAGTATATTAATTAATACATGAAAAACTATTAATAATCAAATTTCGGATCACTGTGAGACTGGCCCATAAGGACGTACCTGCAATCATCCAACAAGAAGGTTTCAGGTTCTTCCTACAGCGTAGGAACGTCGTCTTTTGTGGACCGCAGTAGCGCAAGAGGTAAGAACTTCGGACTCTCGACTGAGAGAACGCGGGTTCGAATCCTGTGCGGCGGTGTCGAACCTTGGGCGAGTTCGTTTACTCTGTACTCTGCTTCAGTTCACTCAGCTCTATGAATGAGTACCTGGCTACAGACAGTGGTGGATATTTGTGTACGAATAGTCTTCGCGAATTAATTGCAGAGTGGCTGAATGCTTCTCAGGGAAGTCGAGATAGTGTTCGATTGAACAGGTCTGCCAGGGAGTAAAGCAAAAAACGCTGAGGACTGGATACTGCGCTATATAAGAACTTACGTTTGCTTGGTTTTACATTATTACATCGCTACGCAAGTTAGTACAATATAACCTCATTATTAAGGTCACCCTTGGGACTGGACAAAAGTGACCTGAATAGCGAGGTGACCGTATTAGCGGAAGTAATTTCCTATACTTTACTGTTACGAAAATCAGTTGGGACTGCCCTAGGGCGACCTTAATTGCGAGGTAGCTGTGTTACCGAAGTGACCGTAAAGCGAGGTTCGACTGTACAAATGTAGGGCGACCTTAATTGCGAGGTAGCCGTAAAGCGAGGTTCGACTGTACAAATGTAGGGCGACCTTAATTGCGAGGTAGCCGTAAAGCGAGGTTCGACTGTACAAATGTAGGGCGACATTAATTGCGAGGTAGCCGTAAAGCGAGATTCGACTGTACAAATGTAGGGCGACATTAATTGCGAGGTAGCCGTAAAGCGAGGTTCGACTGTACAAATGTAGGGCGACCTTAATTGCGAGGTAGCCGTAAAGCGAGTTTCGACCTTACAAGTGTAAGTCGATATGTGTCAAGTTCTAAATCATATTCCCCTATTTCTACAGGGCTGCATCGCGCCCTGTAGTGTCAGTTGAGTTGGTACGTCACGACTCTCACGTCCTGCCCTTTCATTTCATATATTTAATATATAACTAAAATGTCTCTGTGTCCATCCTATTATTATAAAGATAAGTTTAAACTATCCGAAATCGCCCGCTATTGTCAGGTGTGAAAAGAATCGACCAATCAGGGTGAATCAGCAAACTGTATTTAAACAGGTGGTCTAACTAACTAAGTTTTATCCTACATATTAACTCTTTAATAACTTACTAATTTAACAAAATAATCTATCATAATATAGCTAATCATCTAGCACAGTACGTTACTCGGTCTTATCTTCGGGCTTTTCCAGAGAACACTACATATTGTTCTAAATAAACAAAGATAACGTACTCAACCGTTTAACCCGTAACGAAATAAAACATATTTCTATAGAAACAAAACAATGACACTCAACAATGAAACAACGTATCACATCCCCTAATCACTAGAGTGGGAGCGAAATTAATAGTGGGGGAGCTGAGAACCGGAGCAAATTTACCTTCTCAGTTGTCTTGGCTCTCAACTGATGACATCGCAAGACATTCCCACATTTAGGCTCATATTTACTGGGGAACAGAACCATATGTTTGCCCCCCCCCCCAGCAAAATATAAATACAGTGTATATATGATTTCGATGATGACGTATCAAGCAAAGTACTGAAATTTGAAGCAGATGATACAAAAGTGTTCAGAAAAGTCCAAAGTGATGCATATCACATGTTACAATGTAATGTTAAAAGATGTTCTAGCCAAATTGGTTACATGGTCTAAAAAAATTAGCAAAATAATGTTTAACACCAACAAGAAAATTAAACTGCCACCCCCCCCCCTCTCTCTCTCTCTCTCTCCCTCCCTCCCTCCCTCCCTCCCTCCCTCCCTCCCTCCCTCCCTCCTCCCTCCCTCCCTCCCTCCCTCCCTCCCTCCCTCCCTCCCTCCCTCCCTCCCTCCCTCCCTCCCTCCCTCCCTCCCTCCCTCCCTCCCTCCCTCCCTCCCTCCCTCCCTCCCTCCCTCCCTCCTCCCCTCCCTCCCCTCCCTCCCTCCCTCCCTCCCTCCCTCCCTCCCTCCTCCCTCCCTCCCTCCCTCCCTCCCTCCCTCCCTCCCTCCCTCCCTCCCTCCTCCCTCCCTCCCTCCCTCCCTCCCTCCCTCCCTCCCTCCCTCCCTCCCTCCCTCCCTCCCTCCCTCCCTCCCTCCCTCCCTCTCTCTCTCTCTCTCTCTCTCTCTCTCTCTCTCTCTCTCTCTCTCTCTCTCCCTCTCTCCCTCTTTTTCTCTCTCCCCCCTCTCTCTCTCTCTCCCTCTCCCTCTCCCTATACCTCCCTCCCTCCCTCCCTCCCTCCCTCCCTCCCTCCCTCCCTCCCTCCCTCCCTCCCAGACCAAAGTGTTTTATATAAAAAATCAACCGCGTTCAAGCTGTGATTACCGCATCTGAAGAAGAGAATAGTGGATTTCTAATACGAACTTATCCGTGTTGTTGGTAAGTTGACCGACCATCCGGCGCCCCCCAGAGTCGGCGCACGGGTGCCAGTGCACCCCATGCTCCCGGGTCACCGCGCCAGTGGTGACGAGTGAACGTTATAGTTAAATTGACGTCAGCCCAAAGACGGTCGCATGCACTTTTAAAATCGTTACACAGTCATTCGGAACGTCGGTGCTGGCTCCAAGTAGGTTAATGACAGGCGGCTTGAGTACAGTGTGAACTGAACATGCGCGGCGGCGTCTCAACGGCAGTTTGTCTTGAAACCAATAAATTTACACTGCGCCGGCGGCAATGGGAAGGGCGAGGAATAGCAAAGATCCCCAGCGGTACCTAGCGACACCTGTTGACACTTGCAATGTCGCTGTGTCAATGTATTTGATTTCAGGCAGACATTTCCAAGCCGGAGATTGCAAGTTGGACTGAATAAGCTGGTGTGGCCAATTTATGGACACGTTGGGAATCATTTGAGTGCGAATAGCAACATGCACAGCAGGGGCGCATCTAGTGAGGGTAGTTTAGGGGAGCAAACCCCCAGTTGCACCCCCGTTGAGACTTGCCAAAAACCCTGGTGGCCGAACAAAATTCATATTGGGTGGACTGAGCTGGAGCTTCAGCACCACGCTGTTGTAAACGGATCCTGACATCAGGATTCGCGACGAGGCTCACATTTTCAGAAGGTCAACAGAACAGGTCTAGGGGGCACGGGCCCCCAGTCCTCCTGAATGTGCCTTTGCATACAGTTTTAGCCATGCCATCTACATGAACGACATACGAGCTCTACTCGGTGATCATGGGGCGTACGTATGTGCGGAAGCCGAGCGTTTGAACCCAACAATTACGCCAAGTTACAACTAACATGAAATAAATGGCAGAAAATCTTATTCCATATGTCACCAGTGTTTTGTAAAAAAATCAACCCCTCGGTGGTTCCTTTTTTTGCCACTAAATGACCAGTGATTGTGTAAGTTAAACACACATTACCTTGGTGAACGTGCACATATTTTAAGATTGCATGTTGTTTGAAGTTTGTATAAAAATTAACGGTTGGGAACGGGACATCCCCACACTATAGTGTTTTCTCTTTTCGGGGGCAGTATAGTGGTGGATTTTAAACTAAAATATATACTACTTCTTAGTGTCACAAAAATGCATATTTTCAAGTGTTTTGTCTATAAAAATCTAACGGTTCGGAAGTGGACAACCCCTCTCACCATATACCGTGGGTGTGTTTATGCCACGACAAAACATTACTCACAACCGAAAATGTACCACTTGCCAACAAATCAGATTATGTAGTGTCCTTCCAACCCACCCACCATCGGCGATTCTTTATTTGTCAGCAAATAAGTGTATAGAATTTACTCTATTCACAACTGAAATATGTGTTATCTATTTGACACCAACTTTGATAACAAGCTGCAGGTTTTGTTCTGTGCATAAGTTTATCCAGAAAAGAATATTCATGATTTCAACTAATGGTGTCCGATTATGAAGATAAGCACAGATAAATACTACACTCTAATTGACGTTAACACACAGTGCGCCAGTTTAAGTAACTAGTAAAAACCCACAAATGTTGCATACATAGGTACCGGAACGTACTGAATACTGGGTCCTCAGGTTCACCAAAACCACCTCCAACTGCACCCTTTGCCAAAATATTGGGGACAATCATATCTACAGGCCCCACCAAAAATATAATGGGGGCTTAGCCCTCTAAGCCATCATTGGATCTAACACCTAAGACACAAACACAGGCACACGCACGCCCGCAGGCGCGCACGTGGGTACGCACACGCACACACACAAACAATACACATACTCATAAACAAACAACACACACACACACACAGACACACACGCACGCGCACACCCGCGCGCGCGCGCGCACGGACACACACACTGATTATGTGGTGAAACCCCAAATGTACACTTGATTGGTGGTGATCTAGCAAAAAACAATCAATTAAATTGTCTACATATTTATATATAGTGGATAACAACGGTCAACAGTTGATTTTTTAAATAAACAGAAACCTATGCTTGCCATTTGATGAAATGACAGCGCTATCGTTCATATGGGTTTGTCTTTCACTGTTGAAGATAACCCGGCCTACATAACCTGTTTGGGTGACTTTCCCGCGTTTGATGTACATTTGGGAACAGCAGCGGCTGAACACCATCTGAGAGTGCGTCGAGGTGTCGTCAGTGGCACTGGGGCACCATCTACAAAAGCTGCTACGACTACTATTACAACTACTAGAGCACCGTCACCATCTTCTTCATCTTTGAACGTCACACTAGAGGAGGTGAGAGGTTGTCAAGATGAGTCTTATTGCTCTTCTTTACTGCCATTTACTTTCCAATATAAAGATGTGTGTATATTTTATGGCACTGTCGACTCTGAAAAAAATGTAACCAAAGATATTGTATGTACTAATTTGTTTTTGTTACTAGTTTCTCACACTAACAATTCATATCATTGCATTGCGCAACTTTATTCATGTTTGAGTAAGATATAATTTGAGTATAATATTACAATGCAGCCTCGTTGAGTGAAATAACCAAATTATTAAACGTCTAAGAAAACCAAGGTAACTTGTGGTAGAGAAATAATGCAAGCAAAATGTTTACTGTAATTGCATTCAGTGATACCGATAGTTGAACCCATCAGTAGGAAATGCACTGATTGTTGTTAATTGCACTCGGTGATACCGATAGTTGAACCCATCAATAGGAAATGCACTGATTGTTGTTAATTGCACTCAGTGATACCGATAGTTGAACCCTTCAGTAGGAAATGCACTGATTGTTGTTAATTGCACTCAGTGATACCGATAGTTGAACCCTTTAGTAGGAAATGCACTGATTGTTGTTAATTGCACTCAGTGATACCGATAGTTGAACCCTTCAGTAGGAAATGCACTGATTGTTGTTAATTGCACTCAGTGATACCGATAGTTGAACCCTTCAGTAGGAAATGCAGTGACTGTTGTTAATTGCACTCAGTGATACCGATAGTTTTACCCATCAGTAGGAAATGCACTGATTGTTGTTAATTGCACTCAGTGATACTGATAATTTTACCCATCAGTAGGAAATGCACTGATTGTTGTTAATTGCACTCGGTGATACCGATAGTTTTACCCATCAGTAAGAAATGCACTGATTGTTGTTAATTGCACTCGGTGATACCGATAGTTTTACCCATCAATAGGAAATGCACAAATGGCTGCACTCTGCACGTGCTGTATAACATCTGATTTATTACATCTTGTTGTGGCTATCTGATATACGTATTGTTTACCAGACGTGATTTTTGAATATACGTGGACTACAATTCGACGAACAATTTTATGCAAGTGCGACATATATGTGAGTTTTTAATGGTTTTATGACATTGCCTTGCTGAACTAGTGATCAGTCAGGCTTGACCACTACCAGAACCAGAGACACACCCAACCAGCCGGCAGATCGGCCTTCACGCTTCAGTGACAGTGTCAATTGGCTGTATCTGGTCAAGCATGACAGAACTCGCCCACGCCTTCTACACCTACACTATTTGTCAACTGGCTCAATGCAGACATTCTATCAAGTCACGCTTGGATGCCAGTACGTGGACAGTGTTATGTAAACTTGGCATTGCTGCGAGACCTCCTACCAAGCGCGGGTGCCGAGGCGGACGTAAACAACACCGAATACTCACCGTGATCGGTCATCGACCACCCACACACAATAACAACAACAATGAACCGAACATTTGTGGAACTGGTGCTGACGGTAGAAATCTGATATGTGTTCAAACAAATAAATGGGACCTTCCTACGATAATCAATACAAACATCCGCGGAGCGCTGTCTAGTAAACTGGATGAAATTAAAGTGATAAAGGACAACTACGGGGTAGACGTTGTAGCTATAACAGAAACGTGGTGCACCAGCAGCCAACCAGACGGCCCGCTCTCGCTGTCCGGGTTCAATGTCTACAGGAGAGACAGACAAGACGGCCGCCAACACGGAGGTATAGCCTGCTACGTTCGAGACTCAATTCCAAGTAAATATTGGCCCCAACTAAATCAACCTGAGCTAGAAACATTGTGGATAACTATACGCCCACCAAAGATGCCTCGCGACCACCCGCAAATGACAATTGGAACCATATATCATCCTCCCGGGTCAGATGATTGGGCAATGCTAAATCACATCGACCAGTCACTAGACTACATACGCCGACACCACCCATATTCAGATATCGTCATAATGGGCGACTTCAACAAGATGAAGGATTCTCACTTGAAACGAAATCACGACTTGAAACAGATTGTCGACTAACCAACAAGGGGAAACGCGATATTGGATAACGTCTACACCAACTTACCTAACTATTATCGCCGCCCTGTCATTACCGCGCCAATCGGCCTCTCAGATCATAAGGTGGTTGTTTGTATTCCGTCAACATCGTCAAATTACACCACACCAGAGGTCTCAAGCACAACTTCGCGCAGTCACAAACCACGTGACCGGGCCCGTTTTGCCGAAGCGCTTCGAGCCATCTCATGGGAAACGCTATTCCGTCTACCAACCTGCGAAGAGCAACTTAATTTCTTCAACTCTAGTATAAGAACATTACTTGATTTGCATCTTCCAGAGCGCCAAATCAGATGATGCTCAAGCGACAGACCTTGGATAGATGATAATTTTCGCTATCTAATTCGCCGCCGCCAGAATGCACTTCTCGGTGGAAACCAATTACTGTACAAGCTTTGTAGAAACAAGTCAACCGCGAGAGAAAGTCATTGCAACGGAGATACTACGAACGGAAAATCCAGGCTCTTGAGAAAGATCACCCGAAACTTTGGTGGAACAACGTTAAAGACATTGCTGGAGTCAAAGTAAACCGCGACAATCTGCAGGGACTCGCTAACGCACATTGCTCCGGAAATCTAGACGTTCTCGCCAACGACGTGTGCGATTTCTTCCAATCCGTAACGAACGATCTGACTCCGCTGTCACCGGACGATACATTCCTTCCGGTAGGAGCTGATACTACCGTCCCAGATACCTACATCATCAGCGTCGCAGAAGTAGCCAATTCTCTATCACGGATTAGAACAGACAAAGCTGTCGGCCCCGATGAAATACCTAACTGGATTCTACACGACTACGCCACCATACTTGCTACCCCGGTGTGCGCGATCTTCAACAGCAGCCTGCGGGAAGGGACTGTACCACCGCTTTGGAAATGCGCTGACATCACACCTATACCCAAAGTACGACCGCCGAAGCTCATCCATAAAGACTTGCGCCCAATATCACTCACGCCGGTATTGTCCAAGTGCCTGGAGCAATTCATTTGTGGCTGGATAACGGCCATCGCTGGAGACCAAGTTGACCCTCAACAATATGGTTCAGTAAAGGGAACATCCACAGTGCACGCACTAATCGAGCTAGTGCACAGGTGGAAATCAGCGCTCGATTCCACCGGAACCATGATCCGCGTACTACTCGTTGACTTCAGCAAAGCGTTTGATAGAGTAGACCACCACACTCTGCTAACTAAATGCGTTTCACTTGGACTCCCGAATTTCATAATCGAATGGCTAACATCCTTCTTACGCCAACGCAAACAGCGAGTGAAGATCGGCCGTATCAAGTCGAAGTACACTACTGTGAACGCAGGCGTGCCACAAGGAAAAATGTTTGGCCCGATCGGTTTTGTGCATCATATAAATGACTTACAAACAGCTTGTGAACATGTCAAATACGTAGACGATTGCACAATATGGGAATCATGTTCACCCTCAGGCCTTGATAGCTCGCTCCAAACAGCGGCAGACGAAGTAGCACAGTGGACTACCACCAACAAAATGGCATTGAACTATGACAAAACGAAGGAAATGTGCATATGCTTCAAGAAAAAAACACCAGACATCCAGCCGATAATGATCAATGACAGACAGACAGAACAAGTATACTGCACTCGCCTTCTAGGTGTCACACTTTCACATGATCTTACGTGGCAACTTCACATCGACGAAATCACCGCTAAAGCGTCGCAAAGACTATATTTCACAATCCTGCTCAAACGAGCAGGAGTCGAACCCCATCATCTCGTCAAGATATATACAACACTAATCCGATCGGTCCTTGAATATGCCTGCCAGGTGTGGCATACGAGCTTAACGAAAAGGCAAACCAAGCAGCTGGAAAGTATCCAGAGACGAGCTAAGCGGATAATATTTCATGACGTGTGTTACGATGAAGTCATCACCACAGCGAGACTACCAACGCTGGCAGACCGGAGGGAGACGTTGTGCAGAACTTTATTCACAAACATACAACAACCTAACCACAAACTGCACCATCTACTGCCTCCCTCCCGGACACCTCCATACGCAATCCGAAACGCACGTGTGTACAGTGCTCCTCGGTGTAGGACCGAACGCTTTAAGAACTCTTTTATAACTTATGGACTGTATCACTGACTGTAATTGGACATTTTATTTCCTACGAATTACCCGCAATTGACAGTGAATCTTGTTTTAGTTATTTATTCTATTTACTTATTTATACGCAAATTATACATTTCAATTAATTATAATTTATTTAGGTTGTATATTCCATTTACTATTTACTCTTTTTATTAATCTACTTTATTTAATTGTTTTATCAATTTTAATGTACCTATTGTACTTTTCAGCCTCAATGGCTGCCAAGGAAAATAAATGTATTATTATTATTATTAAACTTAAAACGTCTGTTCAAAAAATAAAACGTCTGTTCAAAAAATAAATGTTCAAAAAAAAGTTCAAAATTGTTTTTTTTAATTGCACTCAGTGATACCGATAGTTTTACCCATCAATAGGAAATGCACTGCTTGTTGTTATGGAACAGACAATAGTACAACCTTTGTCGCCTTCTCTGTAGGAGACAGACCACACCTACAAGTATCGGCTGGTGACAGGAAAGGAAGCCATCAAGTACTTTGTCAACTATGAAGAAATGAAGAAACACGGCCTTATCACTCATGTCAAACTTTCTGCAAGTTACCGTGCAGCTAAGGTGAGTTGACATATGGTTCACGCCCACTAACCTTACTTCAGACATTTACCCAGGCGACCCTCTCAGATATCAATGAGAAATTCCTAAGCATACCTTTGGTGGGAATATTGAGCCGTAAAAAATGTCAGGCATATAAATAATTTCAATAAAACATAAAAAAACTGCTGACATCGCATTATGATGAAACAGCACAAACCTGACATCAAATGGCATAGGCGCCAGAACCGGTGGCTAGAAATAGGATTAGCACCCCCAGTATTTTGGCAAGTGGTGCAATTGGAGGTTTTTGGTCAATCTCAAGAGTAGTATATGCGGTGGGCCAGCCTAGGTCGTCGGAGCGGAGCTGTGCAAGTGTAAATGACGTCACTATCTAGATCAAGGCCTGGTGGATAGGACACGAACTACAAATAGCACCCCTAGCGGAATTTTGATGAACCAAATAGCGCCTCTAGTGGAATTTCGATCAACTAAATAACTAGGTCAAATAGCGGAATTTTTATCAACTAAATATCAATACTGCTTAAATTCGTGCCTTTTATTTATTTTTAATATAACAATAGGTCAAAGACGTCATTAAATAGATCATTACGCATGCGCAATGGAGTCTTTTCTTCTGTCTTATATGTAGTGGACCAATTTTCAGGCATAGCACCCCTGACGGAAAAATTTAAAACTATAAAACACATAAAATAAAATGCTGTTTTATCAATTTTTTTAAGGCCTTCCAACATCACTTATGTTAATGAGATAATAACGTAGGTGCTGACGTGTTCTGTCCTGATTGGTCAATCGTATTATTATCAAGTGATTTTTCATATTCCTATATAAACGCGGCGCTTTGCCAGTCGGACCGTGATTCGTATCACGACGACACCTCGGCTAACATGATGTTGACGACACCCTATTACCGCATTCGCGATGGAGCAGACTCGAGCGACGAGGACGAGCCGACGAGCCGACGAGCCGACCCATCATGCCGGTGATCAACCGTCCTTCCGTGCCGTCGGAACCAGTGGTCGTGGACGTGGCAACTCTAGAAGCAACGGTAAACGCCAATGCAGTTATCAAGATCAGAGGCCTCCTTACCGACAAAGTACGCCAGCATGCTCCCTTCTACATCGGGTGCAGATACTGCAAGAAGCGTATGCTTGTCGACGATAGGGGACATTAGCAATGCGAACGACACGGTTACGTTGCCTCTGACATGCATTTCGTGGTGCGCATGTGCTTTGTCGAGACAGCGACGGGTCGATGTATATGGCTGACTTTATTCGACCAGTGTATGGCTCTTCTCCTAGGCGTGAAAGCCGAGACGTTTGCTGTTATGGACGAAACGATGCAGACTTACAAACTGAACTCACTGACGGGAACTCGTGTGTCTCTCACCATAAAGAAAAGTCGACGAGATACTTACACAAACTACAACATCACTCAAGTAGAGGTGGTACACTAAACTCCGTACACTGTTTCAGCCTCTCACTGCTGCCTTCCCTGTCGATGTGACAACTTCCGCCGACACTGCCGATATAACACCTTCCGCTCCTAACGATGTCACAACTTCCGCTCCTGACGATGTCACAACTTACGCTCCTGCCGCCACTGATCCGAACTTCACCCTTGACTTTCCTGCGACCGAAATGAAGAAGATGATTGCACATCACATAACATGTGCCGTCCTTGATCTCTCAAGACAACAATGTCTCGGTTGCGAGATAGACGACCCTAGTCAATTTAATCACGATTGTATGTTATCTGATGACATTCAAATTTACATGCACTTTGACGAGGCTGTTGAGGCCATTAATTCAACTGCAGTGGTGAAAGATTGGTTAAGTGTTTTGTTACACGCAGGTTTGAAGCTGTCCAACCTGACGTCTGATCACTTGTGAACTATCGGGAGTTGGTTGCAAGAACAGTTTTCAGAGGAGTGGCCAAACAATTTAAAGCAAATTGTTCTGGCAGTAATGGAGGATGATCTGTAAATAAATATGTCTTGTGGTTTTATGAGACCTTTGATGAGATTAACCCAACTGCAGTGATTAAAGACTGGTTGACTGTTTTACAACAGTCAGGTTTTAAACTATCCGACATCACATACGGACAATTGTGTACTATCAAGAGTTGTTTGCAAGACTCTGTATCAGAACAGTAACGAAACAATGTTCAGTCTGTGGTTCTTGCATTTATTGGATGTGACCTGTAAATACGTTTGTGTTGTACACGAATAAAATGTACAAACCTTATCTTGTGTCATTTATATGTTGGGCTGCAACACAACTAGTCAAATATGTCACTTCATATGTTGGGCTGCAACACAACTAGTCAATTGAGTCATTTCATATGCTGGGCTGTAACACAACTAGTCAACTCAGTCACTTCATATGTAGTTTTGTTCAAGGATGTCATTAAATAAGTACACGTGGTAAACGCTATCATCAAAGCAGTAACGAATGGTCTGTGTCGGAAGAACATCCGGGTGTTTTGTTCCATTTTAAAACATAGGAGCTAAATCATACATCGACTCCCCTATTCAGTACTTTTAGAACTGTAAAATATATAAAATAATCCTGACGAATAAGTAGTGAACTAGACAAAATAGGTCAAATTATGTCATTTCTGGTTACCATGCAGATCTTCGACCTACCCATCACCCTGTTTATAAATGTGTGCCTACCTATGTCTCTTATTAATATCATACGTCAATTGGTTCCCGTATTAACAAAGAGGTGTTTGTCAATTTTTGCGTACCCATGTCTGTTATTAATGTACCACGCGTGAAGTGATTCCTGGACATGAAATATTCTTTGGGATACGATATTTGCACTTACCTCTGTTGATTGCCCGGATGCAAACTGGTTGCAAATTGTTTTGAACTGATATTCGCCCAAGTCATGTCCAAGTCTCATCTACACCTAGAGGCCGACAGATCTGTTTCACCATTTTATCAAGCCTAATTCTATTTACCGTTGTAACATATCAGTGTAATCTATAGTAATGTTTGACTGTTTTACTAGAGGTAGGTGTTAAACAATCCGATATCATGTGGGTTTGTGTAGACTCCTTGTATAGACAGCCATACCAACAACTCAGAAACCCCAAACAGTATTTGACAACAATTGACCGACAGACATGGGGTCAAATACATTTGTATTTGAAAGTATTTGTATTTGACATGGAAGTATTTGATATGAAAGTATTTCTATTTGTATTTAAATACTTTCCTAAAGTATTTGAAATGTTCAAATACTTTCAAATACTGTTTCAAATACATAGGACGTGATTATCAATAAATGACAACTTAAAATTATTCTTGGTTGAATTCTTAAGAGTTGAGCAATTTTACTATGTTATTTGGCAATTCACCACTTTTCCGCTTAGAAATAAAGGCAAGGTAATGCCATTATGTGAGAAGTCATTGAGATCACTGTGTGAGAAGCCAACATCACCTTACTTGTCAGTTGTCACTGTGATGCAATTAGCAAAACGGAGATTGTTGCACTGGTCTGTCTGTCTTTTGATCATAGTTTCCAAGCCCCAGCTAACCAAACAACCTACCTGGTACCTAACCAATGTGGCAGTGGCTGCTAAGGCCAGCTATTGTGTCTTATTTTTATTTGGTGTCTGTGCGTTAAGAGAAGGTGGTGGCTTCTCAAGTCAGGTGGTACCATCATCATAAAAGCCAGGTTCGTTGAACTGCAAGTTAGTTCCCTATGAACCTACAAGCCATGGCTAGCAAGCCTCAGTCCATAGTATTCAAGTTTTTCAATGTGCCTGAAAATGTGGAAGGAAACTTCAAAGCCAAGTGTAAGCTGTGAACAAGTCAGATATCTGCTTCCACCAAAGCATCATCAAACTTGATGCTGTATCTTAGGGTAAGTTAAAATATTTTGTTGTAATGTTAGAATTCAGACATATTTATGAGTGTACTGTGTTCAAATCTCCAAGATGGTGTTTACATAGGTAATTCAGAAAACACATATCCACATCCATTATATCATTGCTCAAATAACAGATTACTTCCAAATAGCATAACCAATACATTGAGAATGTCCAACTAAGTTT
The DNA here is from genome assembly GCA_963995525.1 of Escarpia spicata. Classification (NCBI taxonomy): domain Eukaryota; kingdom Metazoa; phylum Annelida; class Polychaeta; order Sabellida; family Siboglinidae; genus Escarpia; species Escarpia spicata. Next base: position 25,137,090 of record OZ023205.1, on the reverse strand, counting down.
CTGCTAACATATAGTAAAGCCAGTGTGAGACCAGTCAGGCCATACTGTATTTACACAGATTGGCATTTATGGGCAGCAGCCTGCTAATTCCCTTTGTGTGATAGAGGAAGTCTGACTCTGTTGAGGTAGCCCTTTGTCCTAGCCAGGTATCTCAAATTAAATAGGTGGATGTTGTTAAAACACCCAGCACAGCAGGGCAGCCTAATTGATACAGATGTTAAAGGGAGATCCCAATTCAACCAATATCTATTAAGTGTTCCTCCATGAATGAATGGGATGGGTTGGGTGAATATATATATATATATATATATTAGTGATTATATTGGGTAGTGTGAAGTCCTGCTGAATGACTAAATGAATGCAATGATCCCTTGAGTCTTTCCTCCACAGACTGCCCTTTTCAAACAAGAGGGGCACCCCACCCATCTGTATCAATTAGGCTGCCCTGCTGTGCTGGGTGTTTTAACAACATCCACTGTTAGGTGACCTAATTAATTTGAGATATCTGGCTTGGACAAAGGGCCGGCTCAACGGAGCCAGACTTCCTCTACCACACAAAACTGCTATTGGCAGATTTCACAACCCAATTTATATATTTTTTACATGATTTAATGCCCTTTATTCAATATTTAAATGATAATCCTCATTTAATATATCCCATTGTTATTATTACATTTATGCAATTCATTTAGTGTCTCTTTAGATATACTTTTAAATTTTCATATATATGTATACATATACACATGGTAAATTCCATATTATATATATATATATGTAATATGGAATTTACCATGTGTATATGTATATATATATATATATATGTGAACATTTTAAAGTATATGTGAAATCTGCTAATAGCAGTTTTGTACATATTACTGATTAATATTACATGTATCAATATCATTTTATGACTGCTGAATTGTTAAGTACTTAGGCTTATGTATATTTTATTTAAACAATGTTTTTAATTTCCAGAGAAAGCACCACGCAGCATATGCAGAAATTCAGGCTTCACCACAGAAGCAGCTGGCCAGTGGAGCACAGAAAACACTGACATCACTCGTAGTTGTACCAACAAAATACAACCAGTCAGATAGCAGCCAGACTGACATTACAGACGCATTGGTCACTTACATCGCTGGTGACTTGTTACCTCTGTCTACGGTGGAGAGTTCACGCTTCCGAGCCATGATGCACAAAGTTGACCCTCGCTACCAAGTACCCAGCAGGAAGCACTTGACCAGCAAATTACTTCCCCTGAAAATCAACCATGTCCAGAAGGATCTGATTGCCCGCCTCCAACAAAAGGATAAGATATGTGCAACTATTGACCTGTGGTCCAGCAGACAGATGCGCAGCTATTATGGAGTCACTGGTCACTTCATCATCAACTGGACCCTGCACTCTGTCATGCTCGCTTGTTCTCGTTTCCGGGGATCTCACACAGCTGAAGCCATTGCAGAACAGTTTGAGAATACTATTGCCATCTTCGGTATTTCCAACAAGATCTCACACATTGTCACTGACACTGCTTCAAACATGATCAAGGCTTTCCCACTCCCCGGCTTTGAGAGAGTCTCTGTGGCTGACAGCCCAGACTCCAGCGATGATGAGTCTGATGATGAAGCTGATGTTTCAACACCCGTGTCTGATGAGGGACTGTATGAATATGTGAATGAACACGTATCCTGCTTTGCGCACACGTTGCGATTGGTGATAAAAGATGGCTTCAAGCAAGCAGCTGGCATAAACAAAGTACTTGCTAAAGCCTCAGCCATTCTGGCACATGTTCGCAAGTCGATTCATACATCTGAATTGCTGGAATCGGAGAAACGCTTGCAGTCTGCCAACGCCACCCGGTGGAACTCGCAACTCTCCATGATACGATCTATTGTGCGTGTTCCTGAAGAAAGACTGCACAACACCACCACCCACCAGCTGACTGCATATGAGCGAAATGTCTTGAAAGATTTGATAGAAATCCTCACCCCGTTTGAGAGTGCAACACATTGTGTCCAGGGGAACAATGTTGTAACCGGAAGCATGGTAGTGCCGTGTGTTCGCATTCTAAAATCGGAAATGGAAGCACTGAGTGAAAAGTTCAAGAGTAACTTTGTCACTCAATTAAAGGCATCTGTGGAGAAAAGGCTATCAGGTTATGAGAAACATGACGCATTTCTTACAGCGTCTGCTTTGGACCCCAGATTTAAACTGCAGTGGTGTACCCGAGCAGAACAGATCACACGTAAGGCAGACTTAATTGTGAAGGCCCAGCAACAGTGATAGCTCACACAGATGCAGACAGCACTGATGAACCTCCCACCAAGAAACGTTGTGGCTTCTTCATTTCACTGATCAATACTGCCGAGATTCCTGCCAGTACCTACACTAGCACAGAGTCACAGACAGATGAGTATCTGAGTAGCCCTTGCATGGTGGAAGGCTCAGACCCTCTGAGTTTCTGAAAGACAAATGAAATGAAATATCCTGCACTAGCAAAGTTAGCCCCGACCTTTCTTTGTGTCCCGGCTTCATCGGCTCCTGTTGAAAGGCTATTCAGCATTGCTGGAAAGGTGTTTCGTCCTGAGAGATGTCGCCTCACTGACAACAACTTCCAGCAGCTTATGTTCCTGAGATGCAACTCCAAGTGAACACTGAACAATAGCCATGACGTTAGTTAGAAGTCCGACGAAGCACAGGAACTTTGCGAAGCGTGTGCCCTTTTGAATTTGCTATAAGCTTAGTTAAAATGTTGTATGAGCAAAACACTAAGTCTTTAACTATGTACATTGTACTTGCATGTCTCAGCAAGGATCTCTCTGGTGAGATAATAAGCAGTATATCTCACCATGGTTGTATATAACATCATAAGAATTATGCCAGTAAACTACATATCTCAATATAAGGCTTGCTTTTTTAGCTACATTGTAATGTCGTCTGAAAGTAAAAAGTATTTGAAATTCTTTCCAATGTATTTGTATTTAAATACTTTTGCATTTCAAAGTATTTGTATTTGACTCCCTCAAGAGTATTTGTATTTGTATTTAAATACATTTCAATGTATTTGACCCCATGTCTGTTGACCGAGTAAAGAATTGGTTGCAAGCCTCTTTTTCGGAACAATGGCGTAACAAAGTGAAGCGTTATGGTGAACAGTATATGAGTATAATAATCATCCAGATAGGGTGTACTAGTATTTATATAGTTTACTGTATTACGGGTCAAGTGTACAAACTCATCGTTTATTATTCAAACTGACATTAGACTGTTTCTCTCTTTTTCCGTACTGTAGTGTTTAAATTCGTGCTTTTTCGTTAAAACCACTTCCAAGCCTAATTCTATTTACAGAATACTAATTCTACTTACCGTAACATTCATAACCTGACATTGGTAACTGAAAACGGCTACAAATAAACATTATTCTTGATTATAACCATATTTCTGTATATTTTACAGTATATAGTCTATGACATTAGACATAAAAGTATAACCTATATGACACGCTATGAAAAATACTAAAAATCATAACCTCGCATTGACAACTTAATATAGGCACTTCTCTGTTAAATCAGTCAAACTGACGGCTATCTGCATAGGTACGATAGTTATTTTTACATTACGCTCTTGCATGCAGTTTTGATTTGTTCATGAAAATGGCGGGAAAACGGCGAAAACGGCGGGAATTCGGTACAAGCGGCGGGAATTCGGTGAAAATGACGTCATTAAAAAAGTACGTATGGTAGTTCGGTTCAACTCGTAGTAATTAGGTTAGCAAGCATTTGAAACTTGCGCGCCAGTAAACAATCTCCTTCAGTGACATCATTTTATATAACTAAGTATGGTAGTTCGGTTCAACTTATAGTAATTAGGTTAGCAGGCGTTTTGAACTTGCGCGTATGTAAATAATCTTCTTCAATGACGTCATTAGTGTAGGACTGACCAAGTGTACTGGACTAGACAAGTGTACCCGACTAGACAAGAGTATCGCGTGAATCTGAACTGCTTTCAACTAGAATACATATCATATTGAACCTATAGCATAACATAAATTGCCAACAAATCATATTGTATGGTTATTGATAACATACCTCAGGACAGGAAAAATAGTCATCCTGTCTCTCTCAATAATCGTCCGTTACCTCACACTATTAAATGCGAATATCTGGGTCATATAATGAACAATAATCTTACTGACGATGACGACATTGCCAGACAGAAAATATCCCTATATGCTCAGGGCAACGTCTTAGCACGAAAATTTCGCCTTTGCAGCTCTACCATTAAAACTTACCTATTTCTCTCTTACTGTGATACTATGTACACCTCGTCTTTGGTGTAAATTTGGTGAGTTTGAAAGGTATTACTGTTGCCTATAACAACAGTTTTATAATGTTACACAATTTGTCACCACGCTGTAATGCTATAAACAGTGTTAAATCGTTTAATGTACGTATGCGTTCATCCACATATAGCTTATTATGTGGTCTTGATCGGTCTGAAAATCCACTTTTTTTTATATTTTATACTTATATACATTTTAGAAGTCCTATGTTTAAATATTGGACTACGCAATTGTATACTTAAAGTTGAACGCACATTATATATATATATACACCTGTATATATATATATATATCTCTTTTTAGCTATCTATTTTTATTTCATGTGTATCTATATCTTTGTATTTTAGTTGTTTAATTTTTTTTTTCTTTTCTTGTATTGTATGTACATATGGACTTTTGTCTGAAATATAAACATTATTATTATATTATTATTATTATTGACTTGTATCCCTTATGCCAAAAAATATTATAGTCTTACCTATCATTCATGTCATTTGACCTATTAACCTAGCCAGAAGCACCACCTATTTACTTGATGTGTCAGTTTGAGAGTGACAGCACTTAGACCGCCGAGTTTAAAGATCAAACTACTTAGACCACCGAGTTGCACGAACCAAACTTCGACCAACGACTTCCATCAACCAAACTTAACCAAACATAGACAGAACCAGATACATCCCATGATACTACGGACGAGATATCGCACGTGACTACGGACGAGACATCGCATGAGACTACGGACGAAACAACAGACGAGACAACGAACGAAATAACAGTCGCCATCTATCGGGTAAAAATTCACTAGTTGGAACTTATATTTAGACCCGCGGTCCATGAACCAAATTTATATCAACCAGTTGAACGAACCAAACTTAGACCAAAGAGTTATACAAAACAAACTTAGACCAAATACTTCCTTGAATCAAACTTAGACCAGATAGTTGCACTAACAAAACTTAGACAAGCGATGTGCCATGAATCAAACTTAGACTAGCGATTTCCATAACAGACCAGCTAGTTGCACGAATTTAACCTAGAGCAGCTAGTTGCATGGACGAAACACTAAACTTAGACCAGTTAGTTGCACGAACTAAATTTATACTATCTTGCCCCTACTATGAAAAATTCTGCCAAGTATGAAAAATGTCCCGACTAACAAATCACTGAAATCACTCACTCAAACCACTCTAAATTCCACGACTTCCACAAGTTCCACAAACTAGGCAGGTAGAACTCGTGAAATTCCAGTTTCCACAAAATAGACAGATAGAATTCCACAGCTTCCACAGTTTCAACCACATTGACAGGTAGAATTCAAAAACTTCCACGAAGTAGACATGAAGAATTCAAAAAATGTCTAAGTCTCTACTTTAAAAAAATATCTAAGTCCAAAATTTCTAAATCCTACCACCTATGAAAAATGTCTAACTGCCAACTATGAAACATTTCTAAGTCCTACCAACTATGAAAAACTTGCTGCTAAATCCCTACTAGGAAAATGTATCAGTCCAAAATTTTTAAATCCTACCAACTATGAAAAATTAGGGTTAGATAGAGATAAAAAGTTGGAGTTAAGCTCACCATGACATCACGTGACTTCCGGTACGACGCCATTTCCGGGAAGCGCCCCCTAATGGATAACTGGAGTACTGCGTTACATGATGGCGCCATTTAGCGGGTAAAAATAGTTAATTAGGGTTAGATAGAAACGAATAGTTGGGGTTAATCTAGCGAAAATTTAACCAACCAAATTTTCGCGAGGTTAACCCGAACTATTTTTCATGGCACCTCCTTTGTCTAAGTTTTGTTAGTGCAACTCGTTGGTCTAAGTTTGATTCGGGCAAATATCTGGTCTAAGTTTGATTCGTTTAACTCTTTGGTCTAAGTTTGGTTCGTTCAACTGGTTGATCTAAATTTGGTTAATGGGATCCGCGGGTCTAAATATAAATTCCGACTAGTGAATTTGTTTACCCGATAGATGGCGACTGTTATCTCGTCCGTTGCCTCGTCTCTTGTTTCCGTCGTAAATTCACGCGATGTCTCGTCCGTAGTCTCATGCTATGTATCTGGTTCTGTCTATGTTTGATTAAGTTTGATTGATGGAAGTCATTGGTCTAAGTTTGGTTCGTGCAACTCGGTGGTCAAAGTAGTTTTGATCTTTAAACTCGGCGGTCTAATTGTTGTCATTTCAAACTGACACATAACGTAAATAGGTGGTGCTTCTGGCTAGGTCAATAGGTCAAACTATGACATGAATGATAGGTAAGACTATACAGTTTTTGCATAAGGAATACAAGTCAATAGGTTCAATATCATTGAATATGATATGTATTTTAGTTGAAAGCAGTTTCGATGCACGCGATACTCCTGTCTAGTCGGGTACACTTGTCTAGTCCAGTACACTTGGTCAGTCCTACACTAATGACGTCATTGCAGAAGATTATTTACATATGCGCAAGTTCAAAACGCCTGCTAACCTAATCACTACAAGTTGAACCGAACTACCAAGCGTAGTTATATAAAATGACGTCACTGAAGGAGAGTGTTTATGCTTACAAATCTAATTACTACAAGTTGAACCGAACTACCTTGCGGACTTATTTAATGACGTCATTGAAGTAGATTGTTTACTGACGCGCAAGTTTCAAATGCTTTCTAACCTAATTACTACAAGTTGAACCGAACTACCATGCGTACTTATTTAATGACGTCACTGAAAGAGATTGTACACTGGCGCGCAAGTTTCAAATGCTTGCTAACCTAATCACTCTACAAGTTGAACCGAACTACCATGCGTACTTATTTAATGATGTCATTTTGACCGAATTTCCGCCGTTTTCACCGATTTCCCGTCATTTTTCATGAACAAATCAAATGTAAAAATAACTGTCGTATCTACGCAGATAGCCGTCAGTTTTACTGATTTAACAGAAAAGTAACTATTTTAGGTTATCAATCCCACGTTATGATTTTTTTTTTATTCATAGCGTGCCATATAGGTTATACTTTTATGTCTAATGTCATAGACTATATATTGTAAAAGATACAGAAATATGGTTATAATCAAGATTAATGTTTATTTGTATCCGTTTGCAGTTACCAATTTCAGGTTATGAATTTTACGGTAAATAGAATTAGGATTCGGTAAATAGAATTAGGCTTGAAAGGTTTTTACCGAAGAAGCACGAATTTAAATATTACAGTACGGAAAAAAGAGAGAAACAGTCTAATGTCAGTTTGAACAATAAGCGATGAGTTTGTACACTTGACCGCTAATACAGTAAACTCTATAAATACTGGTACACCCTATCTGAATGATTATTATACTAATATACTGTTCGTCATAACGCTTCACTTTGTTACGCGATTGTTCCGAAAAAGAGGCTTGCAACCAAATCTTTACTCGGTCAATTGTTGTCAAATACTGTTCGGGGTTTCTGAGTTGTTGGTATGACTGTCTAGGAGTCTACACCAACCCACATGATATCGGATTGTTTAGTACCTACCTCTAGTAAAACAGTCAAACATTATCATAGATTACACTTATATGTTACAACGGTAAATAGAATTAGGTTTGATAAAATGGTGAAACAGTACTGTCGGCCTCTAGGTGTAGATGAGACTTGCATGGACAGCGAATATCACTTCAAAACTATTTGCAACCGGGAAGACAACTGAGGTAAGTGCAAATGTCGTATCCCAAAGAATATTTCATGTCTAGGAATCACTTCACGCGTGGTACATTAATAACAGACATGGGTACGCAAAAATTGACAAACACCTCTTTGTTAATACAGGAACCAGTTGGCGTATGATATTAATAAGAGACATAGGCAGGCAAACATTTTTAAACAGGGTGATGGGAAGGTCGTAGATCTGTGACATAAGTTGACCTATTATTTTTAGTTCACTACCTATTCGTCAGGATTATTTTATAGTTCTAAAGGTACTGAATAGGGGAGGCGATGTAGGATTTAGCTCCTATGTTTTACAATGGAACAAAACACCCGGATGTTCTTCCGACCCACAGACCATTCGTTACTGCTTTGATGATAGCGTTTACCACGTGTACTTATTTAATGACGCCCTTGAACAAAACTACATATGAAGTGACTCAGTTGACTAGTTGTGTTACAGCCCAACATATAAATGATACAATATAAGGTGTATACATTTTATTTGTACAACACAAACGTATTTACAGGTCACCTCCAATAAGTTCAAGAACCAGAGACTGAACATTGTTTCGCTACTGTTCTGATACAGAATCTTGCAAACAACGTTTGATAGCACACAATTGTCCTTATGTGATGTCGGATAGCAGACTTTATCTACTTATGTTAGCTACATGATGTTTTATAATAAAGATAATAAATGTAGGCTCCTTTCGAAATATAAAGATTTTATCGGCTGTTCCAGACAGATTTGCAAATAAACTTTTAAAATACAGAGCTACTCTTAATTACGTGTGTGAAATTAACAATAATTTGTGCTCCCGTTGCAGACAATACATATCAATTTCGCCTTTCCTTTCTATGGTTACGACGTAAGAAATGTAACCATTGCCACTGGAGGTAAGTAGCAAGGAGCAGTGACCGGACTGAACCCAGATGGTGAACACAGTATATGTGGCTTATTTTGGCTGTGATTGAAACATATATTGCTGCTGGTGAACATACAATATTGAGCCACTTAAACTAGCGCTTTCCCCATTGCCACTACTGCTCATATGAATATAATAGTTCTTACTGGGTATCCCCAGTAAAAACTCATATGAGCAGTATATATATATATATATATATTAGTTATTAAAAATACTTTACTTACATTGAAACTATTTAACTGGCAATATTGGATTTAATGAGCCTGAAATGTCTTAATGTTTAGCCCATGAATATATATATATATATATGCATATGTATATATATATATGCATATGTATGTATATATACATGTAAGCCTTACATACTAACCAGAATTCTAAATAGGCCACTGTAATAATAAGGAAGAGCTTATTTATATTACTGTATACACAATATAAGCAAAATTGTTTTATAAAGATGTCAGGGAAAATAGATCAGAGATAAAGACAGAGTAATTCAGATTAACAAGCTTTATTAACAAGCAAGAAAGAATTTCGCTCCACGTGTACCATAAACCACTAATCTAATATCCACTTTACACAAAGCAACACTAAAACCGATAAAACAACACTAAAACAAAACTTAAACAACAACAACCACTAAAACCTAAAACAACAAAAAACACTAAAACCCTAGAACAACAACAATCGATACTCGACAGGATGGCCCTACTCCCCAGTCAGCCGAGCCATAACCTCAGGGTGTCCCAATACCATTAACTGCAACCTAGGCTGTCTATCCCTGGACACGTACTATATGTGTGCTTACACAATGGGTACACACGGGGGTCAACTAACCGAAAACAGGGGCTCTCCCGCGCCACAAACGAAGTCTCGTTCAGGAAAACTGTCAAGCATTGCTTGTATAAAGAACACAAATTAAAAGACAACTTTTGCAACACCAGGGACGGGTGCTACGAAGAAGCATGATAAAAATGGCGCAGCCTAGTGTGCGTACTAAAATTACCCAGTTACACACACACACACACACACACACACACACACACACACACACACACACACACACACACACACACACACATTTATATATATATATATATATATATACCAAAACTAACAAAACGAGGAAATACTTTTTTAATTTGATTGCATCAATGATGTTTATAGGGTTTCTTTACATGAGCGACTTCATGCATCAGTGGCTGACGACCACGCAGTATATCGCTCCACTGATGGCAAACTTTGATACGACTATTGGAAACGAATCACTCATCCACTACGCAGACAATGGTGAGTTGATGAGTTATGCCAGTGTGCCTTACTACGCTGAGAAGATAAGACAATGGTGAGTTGGTAACTTATTATGTCAAAGCTACTTACTGGTAAGACAACATTTTGGTGAGTTGGTAAATAATTTCCGTACTCCATGCCGTGAAGGTAAAACAATGGTGAGCTGACGAATTGCGTCAGTGCTACTAACAGTGTCAATGGTGAGTTATTTCTTGCTTGCTCTCATATGAGAAAGTGTGTGGGAATTAGTATTGGGGGTATGGTTAATTAAAACACACCTAGCTAGTTATTTTAATGAAACATGATAGCTATAAATAAAGTCTTATGATTATGCAATGTTCCTACATTTCATTAAATGAGTGATGAAATATTGTTCTTTATTGAAATTATTGAAATAATCTGCTCGATACAATTGCTTGGATGACGTCAAGGAACTTGGACTTATTTCAGGGCAATAATCTATTGAATTTGAGAAAAAATTTCAATTTGGATGTATTTGAATTTCAAACAAATTGGACACTAGTTGCATGGCTAAGAAGTGGACACTTTCATATGATTGGCAACATTATACGTACAGTGGAATCTTGTCTATGGTCATTTCGGTATTACAGCCACCTTGCAATTAAAATCACCCTAGGATAATCCAAAATTAGTTATGCAACAGTAAGGAATAGGAAAACAATGTCTCGCTAATATGGCCAGTTGACCATTTCACTTTTGTCCAGTCCCGAGCGTGACTTTATTAACGAGGTTTCACTGTGCTTCAATAATAATAACACAAAGTTAATTGTTAATGTGGTCCTGCGACATATGTAATAATAAATTATAATTTTCAGGTACAGCATTGATTGTGTTGTGGGAAAATGTGCAACTACAAGATAATGTGCAAGGTAATTTTAGTTTTCAGTTGTTTATCACACATGCCATTTACTACGCATCGTGGTTTTTAGTACTTTGGGCCGAAAGTCCAACGGACAATTGCCATCACTCTGCGTCCACCGTCCGCCGTTAGCTGCCGTTTCTCAGAAACCAGTAACGTTTTGTCTATTTTGCATAGACGTATCTTAGGGTACTGCCACTATGCACGAGACATCTGTATTTGATTGAATCATTCCAAGGGCCCCATAGGCCCCCAAAACTGGTAATATTTCACATTTTTTCAAAAACTGTTCAGTAACTTTTTCTCTAATTTTGCTGTACATTTCATGTGGGAGTGTCACTGTACACAAGAAATTTGTATTTGATTGAATGATTCTAAGGACACCCCAGGGCATCCCAAAAGCCAAATGTTCACATTTTGTCTGTTTCTGCCTGGACTAGGTTTGACAGAGTGCCAATTGATTGTGTATTACACCCACCCCACCCTCATCTCACTGTGGAATAAGGTTCTCTGCCTGCTATTGTTTGATGGAAACTGACTAATCTGTAATTGGTCAGTGGCAGAGGCTTGTGTTAACAGACAGCACCCACTAGAACCCTGGACAGTTGCACGTTTTAAGCTGTGTCAAGCAATGGGCTGTAAATAATGTGTATTGGGAATCCCTACTGCACTGGTAGAACCTGAGGAACTTTAAAACAGGTTTCTACAACCACTGGAAATTGGCCTAAATAGCAGAGTATCGGGATAACATCTGACAGTATTTTTTAATAACACATTAACTAATATATACAGTATTCACGAAACTATGATTCACAAAAAACATTTCATTAATAATTACAAATTCACAATATAGTCCAAAGGACATCGGGGTCTCTTGGCCAATTTTTTGTATTTCATTGTTAGCTTTATCAACGATAACATATTTTAATATAAATCCACCATTTTGTGAGCCTATGCTCAATAGGCCTACACTGCAAATGTTCAACTGGAAGAAAGTAACTATTACATTGCTATGATGATGTGTTTATGCTCTTAGAACTAATTTATCATATCTGAAAAAGACTATACAATACTACATGTATTTTGCTTCAAAGATGGAACATCATCACTTCTCATGCTCAAACAGCAACCAGTATGCACATCCATGCATGAAATATATACCGGTAGTTTAAGATTTATGGTAGAACCCCAACCGCGAAATAAATATAATTTTATTTTTTTAAAGGCAGTAACCCTACCCACTCAATATGACTTATTATATGTTTCCTCAACTGTCCTAGTCCATCTCGAATCCGGTTCTTTGATCTCCATAACGTATAGTGCTTGAATATATTAAGTAATACCCACAGTAGGTTTAATAACACTTGCTTTCTTTGATTTAAATGGTCAAAAGATGCTTATACTTAAGCCCATCGTCCCTCCTGACGCAGAGGCCGTCGACAACAGCTCTCCAGAGTCCGCTGTCCTGGGCGCGAATTCTGTTTTCCCAAACAGTATATCCATCGGTCTGCCCACCTTGCGTATAGCTCCGCCCACTTTGTTAATTGTCTCGCAAGAATATTATATCTGCGCATGCGTGAAAACCAGCGTTTTTGCTATTGATGGACTGTAGTAGTATTACTGTTTTAGAAGAAATAAAACACTGAAAGAAGTGTGTACATTGCTTTAGGAAATGAAAACACTGAAAGAAGTTTACATGCTGCTGTAAGAAATACTTCACTGAAAACAACTTTTCTAACAGTTTGTTTGCAGAAATTTGGCGGAATAGGTGTTAGAGATTTAGCAAATAGATATCTTACGGAAGAATTTGATCAGGTTTTTCTTAAACGGAAAAAAGATTGCAAGCACGATTTGTGCCCCCATCAAGTATTTAATCGTTCTGCACAATCCGATGACATGTTGTAGCGACTGTAGTGGTTAGCGCATGTTACTGTCAATCTGAAGGTTCTGAGATAAATGCTGTCATTGGGAAGGAGAACATTTTAAACTAAGATATGAAAAAAAATAAACAGTAAGTTCATATTTATAATGTATTTAATATTTCAACTCGTAGCATTCTCATTACACACATATATATATATATTACCTAAATAAATGTAATTTATGGTAATGTATATTCATTGTGGAGGCAATACAGTTTTATGGTAAATCGATAAAAATTTGCATTATACTAAATATTGTTTATTAATTTGATAACCAATGTTTTTAATAAGGAAGTAAAAATATCTACATCTACACCATGAGAGAGTAATCATTACATCACAAATTGATAGGTATTGAAAATAATTAAACATAATTATACCCTTAGGCTAAACTAACACATTACTGCTCACATTGCGATATTTCTTTAATATCTATAAGCAGTCTCAGCAAATTGTTGTACCATAAGTGGGAGGTGTAGAAGCATGCACAGTAACTTCAGTTTTATGTACAAACAGCCTTATGACTGCTACAATATTTCATTCTCAACCAGCAATCTATAATCTAACATAAGAGATATTCTCAACCAGTAATCCATAATCTAACATAAGATATATTCTCAACCAGTAATCTATAATCTTACATAGAGATATTCTCAACCAGTAATGTCAACCAGTAATCCATAATCTAACATAAGAGATATTCTCAACCAGTAATCTCAACCAGTAATCCATAATCTAACATAAGAGATATTCTCAACCAGTGATCCATAATCTAACATAAGAGATATTCTCAACCAGTAATCTATAATCTTACATAGAGATACTCTCAACCAGTAATGTCAACCAGTAATCCATAATCTAATATAAGAGATATTCTCAGCCAGTAATCTATAATCTTATGTAGAGATATTCTCAACCAGTAATCCATAATCTAACATAAGAGATATTCTCAACCAGTAATCTCAACCAGTAATCCATAATCTAACATAATCTAATCTAAAATAAGAGATATTTTTTCTTCCAGCATGTTTCGCTGCCCACAAGTGGGTGATTAGGAAACAAGTTATACATCCTTTACTTAGTTTTAATAAACAAAAAGGTATTATTGATGACGTAATATATGAGCATTCTCTAAAAAAAAGTGCTCACTCTGTTCTTATGGTAACATTCAGGTGTTATGCAGATAAAGCAAGTCATAAATGGATGAAATATTAAATATTACTATAAACATGAAGATTATAAAGGTATAAAGGAAACATTTTAAAACACTGACTGGGAGAAATAATTGGCAATGGTACAATACAACATTCTGATGCTATATAGACTGTAAAATAAAAGAAGGCACAAGGGGGTCATAGCTTGAAACAATTCCAAGAATGTGCACATATAAATATTAAAAAGGAAACCTTTTCTATTAGTCACACTAATGGATTTTTAAGGGGGTGCGAGCAATGATCAACCAGCTTGGTAATTAAAAGACTTCAGCTGAACGGCACCACTCACTGTGGTACTAAAACCTGTTGTATTAAGTAATATCAATAATTCTTACAATTCCATCTAATAATAATATCTGCATGAATGCAGTTCTACTGGATTTTGTACTGAATCTGAACCAAAACCGAGGTAGTTGACATATAGGTTATCATTAATAATTCACGACAAATGGAGCAGTTTAAGTTCATGAATGTTGTGTGTTTACATTGTTGTGTATTTGTCTGAACCATCTATCCGTGACACCTTCTGACCACAGTTCTTTGTCCAACAGGATGTCCAGATATAAGATTACTTGGTCACTCCAACTTCCATTCACCCATGAACCACTGGAATCATGTTTCTTATATAATCGAGCAGAACTTGTAGGAAGATAACCATCAACATTTAAATGATTTACACATGAACAGTTGCATATATACATGTCTAGATCATGTATGTGTCATCATAGCCCGATTGCCATGGCCCGGTCACACATCTACCACTTTGAGGAGTGGTATTTGCCGAGGGATGTATTGCTGGCCACGCATTAGCTCAATCTGTGTGGCGCTCTTGCAGGCCTTCTTTTCGGCATCCGATGCGAACGAGTTCCACAAGAATCACCAAACTGCTTGCAGAAGATGGAATGTGCACAAGAGCAGTGTCGATTCTGGAAGCATGGTGGCCATACTTTGTCTTTCAGTGTCGCAGTCGTCTGTCATGAATACTTGTGGGCCTCGCACATCTCTTCCAAAAAATGAATCTGGAGACAAGAGTTCAGTGTAAAAGCGCAAAGCTGCTGTGACTGTCGAACGGGATGATGACGTCGTGATGAGAATTCCTAGTGGAATGCCTCCAGCAGCACTGTGTGTCATGATGGCAAACACTTGTCAGTCGAACCGATCCATGCCAGCAGAAGCGTATGCTCGTCAATATGTTCGAATGAACAGACGTGATAGTCATACCCAACAGGCAATGTATTCCACAATAAACAAACATTTAATATAATTAACCCAATACGAATTACAAGGTTACCTACAAACTTGTGCAATACAAATATTTCAATCATAAATTTGAGCATAGTCTCTGGCAGACCTAGACAAAATAGATGGTAACCTACATACTTATGCAATACACATATTTCAATCATAAAATAAATAGTATGATAACAATTTTTAATAGCTAGTACATTTAGACAACAGTTACAAAAAGATACAACTTAATCTGCAACAATGTCATTAAAAATTCAGCATTGCAATGAAATTAATGAATAATAAAATGTAGTTTTCAACAATAAGCTGAAAAACCATTGCAACGTACATATTGCAAATATATAATATTTAATCTTGTCTCAGATCACAAGCAAATCAACAATTTCTCTTTTGCACAATGGTAACCATGGTAAATATTTATAATGTGGCATGATTAGTTGGAGGCTTACTGAGATATAGGTATACATATGTTGTCTGTGTGCTTGTGGCCTTTCAGATAAATCAGAAATACTTACAGCCAGATCTGGGTAGTCATAAGGATTGCAGACGGATGACATCGTTGATGTGTCCCACACTCTGTGTCACATACTAAAGCCGTCTTCTCACGAATAAAGAAAAACAATACAAATGAGCAAAACAGTAAAACACATTAAAGATATTACCGGGATAGATAGATGCAACAATGATTTAATTAATTTCACAAACCGGCATGTGAGTCTGACATTCCACAACATTAGTAAAGTTATGACGTATGTGGGTCATGTCTCGAAAATGACTACTGATTTTGAAATATATACACTTTTCGTCAGAAACGCACGCACACACATATTTATATAACATTGTTATGCTTTCATTAAAAAAATAAGCCTTAATATTAAACTTGTTTAATATCAGTTTCAGAATAATTGTATATGACATGCTCTCGCCGAGTAAACGCGTCACTGACCACAAAAACACTTGCCAGAATTGAGGCAGTAACGCGTCACAACTACATTACATCATTCTATTTTTAGCAGGCGCGCCGCAACGCCAAAAGCACGGGCAAACAAATGTGTCGTACAACAGTAAAAAATAGCGGGACCGCGCCTTTTCCCAAAAATATGCTATTAGAAAATGACATCCCTGTGGCGAAACTGTATCCTGCAAAAGTATAAAGATACTTGAATACATAGTTAATACAGTGGCTGCAATATCGCGGCCTTCCTTCGAGCAAAGTTTGTTTGAACCGGCAGAATAGTGGTTGTCTAATTTGGTTATGCTTGCAACAACGATATGACCAGCAGTTCGTATTTTCAATAATTATGCCTGATACTTATATAATACATACTGACACTCTCTGACGTGGTGTTTTGCATTTTAATTATGTATTTGTATTATTTATTTTAAAGCAGTGACTAATTATGTTTGTTATCTATTAGTTTTATATACATCACTATGAACAGTGATGGATATGGTGCTGCATAAACAAAAAATTATATTATACTAGTTAAATATGCACTTTAGACAGTACTTTGTCAGTATTTGTCCCATACTTTAAAATCAGAAACTTTCTTTTTCATATCCAAGATGTATTTAATTTACCTGGTAGAGGCTTTCGTCAACGTATCACATCGACTTCATCAGTACCGATGACACTGAATGACGTCATCGTACACGCAGTTCGTAATTGCCCTCGTCTCTGTTGACGGGTGTTCTGGTTTTCCTGACCCAGATGGCTTCCTTGATGAGCAGGATTCTTATGTTCTGTTCTACAATTTTCACTCCCTCCCAGTCTATGGTGTGGTTTTCAGTTGTCGCATGGTCTGTAAGGGCGGATTTATTGATGGTAGACATCAATCTTTTTCCCGCTCCTTGTGTATTTCTAATTTGTTGTGTTGTCTGCGTCCTTTCTGTGTTCCTCCAGTCGTGTTTTGAGTAGTTTTTCTGTCGCCCCAATGTACTCAGTACCACAATTCTTGCACGGTATTTGGTACACCAGTTCGCCCTATTCTTCTAGCTCTATTTTGCCCTGGGATGTACCAACAGGCGCCTGAGGGTGGTGTGGGTACGCATGGTTGTTACTACTCCATACTTCTTCAGTACTCGTTGTATTCTCTCTGAGACCCCCTCCACGTGCGGGATGACTACTTGTCTCCAGTAGTTTCTGTCCTTAGTCTTTTTGTTGGTCTTTTTTTTCTTACTGCTATCTGTCACCTTTTTTCAAGGCCCAGGGCGAATAGCCACATACTCTTAGAGCTCCTCTCAAGTATTCCACCTCTTCCGTTTTGTTCCCCTCTTCCGAAGTTATCGTCTCACACCTGTTCATAAGGGTTCTGACAACTTCTGATGTTTAGGATGGTTCAGGTACTAGTCAGTGTGCGTCTTGTCCCTGTACACTGAAAACTTCACACTGCCATCTTCCTTTCTGGTGAACCTTGCTTCCAAGAAGAGCAATGCGTACCAGGCAAATTACATTGTCCACATATCTCTTCCAGTTTCTCGGTTGGCAATTGACTGGTGCTGTGGCTATTATTTTTTGCTCCAAGTCCTCCATGAACAGGTTACAACATTGGGGGATACTGGACTGCCCATGGCTATCCCAAACCTCTGCTGGTAATAATTTATCCTCCAAATCTGAAGAATGTCGTCTCCAAGACAACTTTCAACAACTCCATGATGTCGTCCACGTTTAGGTTTGTTCTCTTCTTTAGTGTCGTGTCATTCTCTGGTCTTTTTCTGGTGATTTCGCAAGCTTCTCTGATTAGGGTCTTCATGAACAGCGACACAACATCATATGACACAGATGATTATCCTCCTTCCACTCTCAGCTTTGCCATTTCGTTCACCAGTTCTAGTGAGTTTTCCGTATGGTGTTCTGTTTTTCCAACAAGTGGTTGTAGTATGTTGGCCAATTCCCTGGATACTATGTACGCTATTGTCTGTGTGTAGTTGACAATTGGTCTGAGTAGCACCCCCTCCTTGTGGATATTTGGTGATCCATACATCCCTGGTACTTTTCTAGCGTAGGATACAAGTACCAGTAGTGATATTTGGTGATCCTCCCAATGGTTTTACCATTTTGATGAGTTCTGCCTTATATTCCTTGGTCCTTCTTTAACTTCTCATATGTCGCTTCGTCACTTAGCATTTCTTTCATTTGTTCCTGGTATTCTTTCGTTTCCATGATGACCATTATTGTTATTATTCTATTATTGTTTTATTATTTATATGTATTGTTCAGTTATCAGTCCTGTTACTGTGTCCACCGGACCTGTTGGAATCTTGAATAAATACAATACAATACAATACAATACAATGACTGTGGCCTTTCTCTTGTCCGCAGGGAGTATGGTGATGGACTTCTCCTTCTGTAGCTCTTTTAAAACTGTTCTTTCCTGTCTGGTTAGCTTCTGGTTTGGAGCTTTTGCTGACTTCAGAACTCCCGCGATATCTGCACGAAGTTTGTCTTTTTGTTCGTGTGGTAGGCTCCATGTCGCTTGTTCTGCCGCTAGGACGAACTCCTCAGTCAGTACTTTCTCTGGCGTTACCGCGTAATTTAGCCCCTTCGCTAATATCTTATTCTGGTCACCGGACAGTTTGTATTTAGACAAGTTTATCACCCACCTTTTAGCTGAGTTCCAATAAGGTCAGCTTCGTTTCTTCTGTCTCACTTCGCTTCCAAGTGCCGAATTTGTTGTTGATGATGCCATTTATATACATTTTATGCCGCATCCACGCAGAGTGGTTGCGGAAGGGCAAGGCCAAGACAGTGTGACAAACGCACTCGCACAAAACGTACAAATCAGTGATAAGCTTAATTAATATATATATTATCTTATACAGGGTGTTGTGTCAAGCATGTAACATTACACAACGCATCTAATGCACTCTACTGATTTACGTACGTCTCTTTAACTCTTTCAAATGTCTGTAAAAATGTAGCATTCGTGAACAGTAACGACAGCAAAACAGCCAATTTGATAGCGTCACGCAGTATCCGTCACGCATGCGCAATTATAACCTATACCGGGTAATTAATTGACAGCTACGGTGAAAAGGGGTCAAAGTGGGCGCGGCGATGGATATACTGTTTAGGAAAACAGAATTCGCATCCTAGGCACTTCTCTCCAGCTGTTTCCAGGGGTAGTCCATCTTCCTGGTGTCTTCATGAAGGTCCCTTGGGGATTCCATGTCAGATCTTATCTGGCGATGAAAGAAATTACTGGACAAACACACATAATATAATCATAAACTGACCTGACTAGCGAGGTGACTGTATAGCGAGGTGACAGTGCTAGCGGTCTAACTTCTTACAGTTGCTGTTAACTGTTGTAGTGTGACCGAAGTTGAGGGGTTGCTGGTCTATTGAGGTGAAAAATTTGTTGACTTTTCTGTCCCAGCGGGGCCGTTCACCTTTGAAGTGATTCTACACATGGATGGAACCATAATATTCAGTTACTACCAGGTGACGTACATTATATTGTATACAATGGAAGCTTCCGTAATACACACATTTTTTCCAGTTTTAAAAGTGCATCTAAAATCTACGGTACTGGTACTAAAAAAGTGCCATGTCTATTAAAGGAGCAACTTTTGTAATGTTGGACTTAGCATTTATTCAAGTGGTTCTCAAATTCGGGTCTTCAAGGTGATGTATGCTATTGACATGTACACAAGTTGGCTAACTATCAAAGAGCAGGTGATTCCTGTGTCACTAGAAAAGAAAGAATTCTTCTCAACGTAAGCAGGCACTTTCATCAACTGTAGTGATTTAATAATAATAACATTAAATAATTATAATAATACTGTATTAGTAATAATGTAATAATAATAACAATACTGTAATATTAATAATGTAATAATAATAATAGTGTAATAGTAATAATGTAATAATAATCCTGTATTAGTAATAATGTAATAATAATAATGTTATTATATAGTACTCATCCAACTAAATGTTCGGTGCGCCGTGACGTAAACATTATACCATAAAAGATGCAAATAATATACGTCAATAAAAACAACATACAAATTAATAAACATATCATCAATGAACACTGCGGCGTGATTAGCAGTTGGTTCCGTGCACTTGAGAAAGTACACAAGAGAAAGCTTGTTGCGAAAATGTTGGTGCGAAAGGCACGCTGTTCATGTGCTACAGTGGAGCGTCGTGGCTAGAGCTTGAGACCCTCGACCGAGAGAACCCGTGTTCGAATCCTGTGCTGCGATGTCGAACCTTGGCCAACTTCGTTAACTCTACGTTGCTCCAGTTCACTCAGCTGTATGAACGAGTAACTGGATGTAGACACTCGTAGATACGTGTGCATGAATAGTCTTCGCATATTAATTGGATGCTTCCCAGAGAAATTGAGATGTTGTTCGATTGAACATGTCTATAAAGTGTAAATGTTTCGCTTTGAGCAGTACTGAGGACTGGGTACTGCGCTTCATGACAACCTTTACTTACTTTTACTTGTGTTTCAGGTCCCTATCAATGTGTCGTCCATCAGTGATGTCGATCACCCCGTCAAGGTGGGACTCTCTGATGCTTACTACATCGACAGACAAACAGGCAGCGGAGGTGAGTCTGTATTCACTGTCGCCTTCATTAGAAAACTATTTGTCAATAAGCGCACACCTACGTATCGGCTAACGCCGACTTGGAGGGTCCATTCGGTGTATAGCGTAGTCGGGGTAAGACGACAATTAGTTTCTCCGACTAGCCCCGACGTCTGCCAACACACACCAACCGAATTGACCGTCGGCGCACGGCGCTATCCTGGCGGAAAATCCACAGATAAGTAATGGCAATCCAGCATTGTTATTATGATTATGAATTGTCCGTATTGATTGACGCCGTGGAAAACGAAACTTGTCGCAACGTAATTAGGGAATTCGCCCTTAGTCTTCATATTATTTGCACTTATTTATATTTTGTTTTTCAGGTGTGAAGCAGCGTACTATCTATGAATACGACAGGGTGAAGATTACTACCAAGGAGATAACCAGTCAAACAGCTATTATCTTTACGCCTTTGCCAAGTAAGTAAGTCTATGTTTTATATCTATATGTGTGTGTGTGTGTGTGTGTGTGTGTGTGTGTGTGTGTGTGTGTGTGTGTGTGTGTGTGTGTGTGTGTGTGTGTGTGTGTGTGTGTGTGTGTGTGTGTGTGTGTGTGTGTGTGTGTGTGTGTGTGTGTGTGTGTGTGTGTGTGTGTGTGTGTGTGTGTGTGTGTGTGTGTGTGTGTGTGTGTGTGTGTGTGTGTGTGTGTGTGTGTGTGTGTGTGTGTGTGTGTGTGTGTGTGTGTGTGTGTGTGTGTGTGTGTGTGTGTGTGTGATTATATATATATTGTGTGTGCGTGCGTGCGTGCGTGCGTGCGTGCGTGCGTGCGTGCGTGCGTGCGTGCGTGCGTGCGTGTGTGTGTGCTTGATCGCCGTTCCGCTAGCGGAACCTGTTTTTACTGACACAGTGACACAAACTGTCATAAAGATGTTTTCACTAAGACAATGACGGAAACGGACAGAAACTCCCAAAGCTGTCCCACATAATTCACATACTAAAATAACTGCACCTTAGTATCCAAGGGGAACAGTCTAGTACATCTCTCTTCCGGTTGAATGGATCAGCCAAATTGTGCTGTTGAAAATGTTTCGCCTCTGCGCCGCTGTAACGTCAGCTTCTCCACTGTCTCGGCATTCAATTCATGACAAACACGGCATGGGACAGTACTATTAAAAAAATTGTTCTTTACATCCCGTCGCTGCTGTCAATTTACCTTCTCCACCTTCTCTCCGCTGTCTTCCCTGAAATGATGACATCCGAAGACGGGAATGGGGGGGGGGGTGCTTTCGAAAAAAGTTCGCCACCCCACCTATTACTGGGGGGGGGGCAGAAAACAATATATCTACCCTTCAATTGCACACACCTTTCATAGTCGACAAAAATGCACACTAATCGTCTCATAAAATTTACATTTCCACCCGCCATTGACGCTCGCCACAAAAAAAAACATTTACGCTCACATTTAATGGGGGAACAGAACTCTATGTCTGCCCTCCTGTTCCCGCGTCTAAGGATATGGCCATTCCACCTCAATCTTCGATTGGTCACTGCTTCCACTGCCTTGTGCGATGATTATGACGTCTCTTCACACGGAAGTCTCGGATCGTCGCCATTGACCATATTCAGCGAGATTACCTTAGCATAACCTTCCAGAGCAACACATTTACGTTCAGCGGATTGATTCTTGAGAACATGCACGTGGGAATTGTAGCAAGAACACTCTTCATGAAAGCCAATGTGTCACTATCTGCTCAACTCAGTCGTTCATCACACTACCCGAGAACTATGGAGAAAGACGCTACATTTAAAATTCTGCATTATATTCACATTTATTGTTGTGGAGAATAAAAATTACTGATTAAATATATATATATATATAAGTACATGATTATTACGTGCAAGAACATTTGCATATTGGCCATTTCTGAACGAAATAAATGTAACGTGCACTATTGTAGCCATAGTCATTACTGTTTGATATTCTACCATTATTTCACATTTGTAATGTTGAATAGCAATGTTCTGTCTTCGTCAGGAATTAACTTATCGTTTTACTCTTCTGTGACCAAGGTATTATGATTTAACGTCCATAAGTTGCAGGATATGTATTTTACATACAGTAGGTTTTGTTTATTGAACCGGAACTGTTTCTCTGCATAGCTTGCAACATCTACAAGACGTGCTCGGAGTGTCTAACAGCGTCCACCAACTTAAGGTGCATGTGGTGCCCGGCAGTTGGTCGGTGCTCCAGTGGTCTTGATCGCAAACGACAGGAGTGGCTCGAGAGCAACTGCCATCTGGTGGTATGTTTTGGAACTGAATGTTTGAATGTGTATTTTGTTTCCATGGGCATAATTCATCTTCGTGTGCCGGTGGGGGGCGCTGCTGATTACATCAGTTTCACTACCCCCTGGCAGATTGCTTTGCAAAACGCAGAAGTTACGCTCAGCCAATGATAACGTTTTCATTTCAGCCAACAAATTTGCTCATGTTATGTCTGATGTGCGGGGAATAGAAGTAATTGTTTGAATACACAATACCGCTCAGTCGCTCGAGATAATGATGGGATTCCCTGAAGTCGGTGGCTTCGTTTTAGAATTGAGTTGCGGGTGTGGCGGGTGTCTGCACTGTTCTCACTGGTAGTACAATCGCGACCGGCGAACTCAACTACTAGTTTGATTTAGCTGACTTCCAAACATTGCGTATGGTATCTGCAAAGGGTAGTATATGTAGTCAATACCATTGCTTGCAAATATGGTATAATTTACCATGTTGTTGTGTTCATTATTTACTATGCTGTTTACAAGCACGCACGCACGCACGCACGCACGCACGCACACACACACACACACTGTCTCTCTCGCACGCACGCACGCACGCACGCATATATGCATGCACAACACACACACACCATGTTGGCGAATTGACATATTTCAGATATAATTATGTTTACGTTAAATAATGTTGTATAAATTTATATATAAAATAAACTTTCACTGCCAACCTAAGGTTGACATATTGTACGTCTCTTAGCGAAAAAATATATCATTTTATGCCTACTTAGTATAGTGATTTAAATAAACATATACTGTCGTATCAACCCGTTGACGCTGAGGCGAAACATGCACTGATAATATAAAGATGTAATTAATTTTACAGGATCTGACAGTTGACCAGTGTCCCAATTGTTCATCTACGATGTCATCCGTCACATCCGGGTTACCCCTCTCCGTTACTGCAACGTCTCTCCCTTCTACGGCTAAGTCCTCTTCTACGGCCAATTCTTCTTCCACAACCAAGTCCCCTCCAACGGCCAAGTCCTCACCTACGGCCAATTCCTCTTCCACAACCAAGTCCCCTCCAACGGCCAAGTCCTCACCTACGGCCAATTCCTCTTCCACAACCAAGTCCCCTCCAACGGCCAAGTCCTCACCTACGACCAAATCCCGTCATTCATCCGGAGCTAAACCTGGGGTCATCGTTGCTATTCTCCTGGCAGTGTGTCTCGTCGGAGGCCTCACGTCATGGGTCCTCTAAGCCCACTTGAAGCCAAAGAGCAAGTCTGGAGTCTGGCTCATTGAGGTAACATATATATATCACTAGTCAGAATATTGCCACCGTGGAAATCATTATGTAACAATGTAGATAGACATACATCATCCAAAATGCCACTTTCACAAAAGTCTTATGAATAATTTGCGATAGCAATTCATATTCTAAAATAATAATACTTATTTAATCGATTTTGTGCAAGCATGTTGGTAACGGTGTACTAGAGTAATTAGGTTAACTTATTTGCGCTGTTAAATGACATTTTTGTATGGCATTTGTTTGATTAATTTGAACATAATTTGAATAAACTTGTTAAATGTACCCTATACTTGTAAAATATAACTTTTCTTGTTAATGAGATTTAATTTAACTAAATGTCATTAAAAGTCTTCCTCGATTCTGTGCAGGATCGATTCTGGTTCAGGAAAGACAGCCCACACAGCATCAACATCTATAAGGAGGCTCCAGACACAGAGAAGTTAACATAATTCAAGTTCTTAACGGTAGTGACATCACTGATTTAAGTTGTTACGATAAATTGTACAACTCCTCCTTCATATATCGATATTCTAGTGATATTATGAGTTTATACGCGTTACTTTCTCTAGCTGGATATAATATATGTTTGCTGTGTATGTTTATTGGTTGTATTCGATATAATTATTCTGAAAACGAGCCCAAGCTCGGCGAAACCTAGTCGACTTTTAGGCCCATTCGCATTCATTGTTTTGAATAAAATTGGATTCATGTGGAACCGTAAGATAACTGCTTGTTCCTCTATGGTGACTAGTGTTTGTATTACATCGGAATATCGCACAATAACTCATTTTGAAGCTCGTTTCGACCCAAAAGCTATCCTTGTAAACATGCTCTGAATGCATGGAAATGGTCGGCCTGATGCGAGTATGGGTCATATGTGACGTCACATCTCGGCATCCCGAAAAGTGTACCAAAAATATGCATATTCGAAAATGTCCGGCTGCACAGCATAAAATGTGGAATTTCTAATTCATTGAATTGTTTTGATTTGTTTTGGCTTGGTGGACATGGAAATAGATAGCAGGATGTAATATAAAATGAATTCAAGCAACAGGTGTTTTTATTCCCTTTAATAGCAGGAAGTTCACTGAATCAGTAATACAGCATCCCAGTTTACAGTAAGGCATATAGGAGCCATCCAATTTGAAAGGTATTTTCAGGTATGGTCGCCTGCCTGCGTACCAACTGCCAATAGCAGCGGTCTACAATCTGAATGTTCCATTTACAAATTGAACATTTCCTAAGCTCAACTTTAACATTGAGAAAAAATGTTCTGGCTTATTAAACAAAATATTAGGCGGACAATATACCTTCAGCATATTTATTCTAATATTAAAAAAGAAGAAAAGACAGGCAGAATTTAAGGACTTTATGAAAGAGAAAATAAATTGTCTTACATGTTTTAGTAATGTATGACTACATGATAATGTCGTGACTGCCTGCATTATATAATGTGATATTAATTGTATATTTCTTGTACATGTATTCAAGTGTTGGAAAGCAGATTAAAGGAATACGTGTCAAAACATTGTGATGAGCTCATATTTTTAAAATATTTCTAAAATGTTAACTGGTCATATCAACCAATCAATATTCCTATCAACATAGAAACCATGAAATAAATCGTACAACTCACACGCACACCCACCCCCCCCCCCCCCACACACACACGCACACACACGCACACCCACACACACGCAAACACATGCACACACACGCACACACACACGCACACACACGCACACACACGCACACACGCACACACACGCACACATATTGAGAAAGGTGGCCCCCTTATATCTTTTGAATTTGGCCCCGCTATGCCTGCGCTAGCTGGGCGTTTCCCCTAACCGTGAACGCCCTCCTAAAAGCGACTGGATGTTGTTCAAATATTATCCAGTATGGCAGGGCAGCCTGATTTACGCACACGTCAAACCCTGATCTATTCACAGTGGAGAATCAGCCCTTTGTTAACTTTCATTTTATTTTCAAGTTGTTGTAAAAGCTTACTTTTCGGTACTGCCTGACAGGTTGGAGCATAAGTAACATTTTTGGTCCGCGTGTACAACGATCATCCCCCTGGGGGGGGCCGTGGGGGGTACCTCTAAGCAACAGTGATGGAACGAACTTCTGAACCGTTCACCATACATCAACACATTATGTCTCTGTGGATTCAAAATTTGGTGTATCACCTTTTATGTTTGATGCAATTTTTGCGTTGAGGCAGCCATTTTGATGTCATTTGCGAAAAACCGTAAAATCGTGTAATTTTCACGAAAATTTTCCTAACTATGTCCAGACTTAGCCAATTAATTTAACTTTAAACATCGCCTAACCTAGATAAAATTGCAGAAAGAAACCCCGAACTCCTGCCAGGTAAAAAACACTTTATGCTATATGGGAGAAAGAACTAATTTTGCATGTTTATTGCCATCGTGTCTGAGCAATAATAACAGTACGCCACCTGGCGGATTTCTCGTAAAACGGCACTAATTTATGAACCGTTCATCCTACATCTACATAAGGTACGATGTGTCTAGAGACCCGAAAGGAGGAAAAGCAACATTTAGGTTGTTTTGTGCGTAAATGTAACCATATTGATGCTATTTGCGAAAAAATTTAACATCGTGTAAAGCTCATTTTTGTTTCTCTTTTTTTTAAACATGTAATTTCGGAGTGTATACTGCTTAAGTTTGCCCGGCTTATAGATTCTGTCATAGCATGTTTTGCATTAAACATTCAATCCGTACAAAAGTTAGAACAAAGCCACTCATCTATTTGGCGATGGAATGCACCACCATTGTTGACAAAACGTTATAAGTTTCTGTGGGGTTTTCTACTGGTTTCAAGAATACATGTCAAAAAGTCAGACTTGTGGCGTCAGTTGAAGTTCTCTTGACATTACAATGCAGGGTGCGGGGGCAAATTCCGAATGGCAAAAATCTCCTCCAGGGCTTCTCCTCGGCTCTCACACACAATGAAATTGCCGTACTGGTTAATAATAATAATATATTTTATTTGGTATAGCGTCACATCCAGTATTGTTCGTGGCGCTTCACAACATATTAAAATACAAAAAAAATGTAGAATTGCAATAAATATGTATATGTATATTAATTTAAAATAAATATTAGTGGTAAAGAATAAAATAAATAAATACATACATATTGAATAATGTAGAATTTCTAAATAAAAAAGTAAATAAATAGCAGTTATTCATCAAAATTAAATAATATTAATAATAATAATCAGTCTAGCACAATAACTATATAAAATAATACTAATAAATAAATATATATCTGTATGATTAATAATAATAAATAATTTAGTAAAACATTTGATATAACATAGTTTACGTGAGGAATAATGAATAATCATTATACGAATACGATAACTAATTAAAATTGGTTTTAGTAGAGGGCAGTGTTCATGTAGAGTGGCACTAATATGAAACACAAAAGAAATGTGTCTTCAGACGACATTTGAAGCTGGCGAGAGTGTCACAGGTTTTAACAACACTCGGTAAAGTGTTCCATAGGGACGCAGCAGCTACAGCGAACGAGCCGTCCCCAGCCTTGATACGAGTGCGCTTCACTTCCAACATGTTACTGCTCGCAGAGCGCAGTGCTCTTGCCGGTTGATATGGGTGCACGAGTTCACACAGGTACACGGGCGCGTCATTGTGCATGGCTTTGTACGTGAGTACCAGTATCTTGTAATCCACTCTGCGCGCAACAGGCAGCCAAAGAAGTTCGCGTAACAGGGGCGTGGCGCTGTCACTACGTGGACGACGCAGGATCAGTGAAATGCTGGATTCTACCCTTGATTGTTGTAACTTTCTGCTATCTGTGTCATTCGATAAATGGTTTCGCTTGATTGCTGTGGTCAAATATATGGCATTCGAATTCAGCACATTTTCCATGAAGCTGTCGTGTCACTCCTATACCTTCGATTCAGACTCACCAACATATGTGAGGCACACCTTGTTAACCAACGTAATTGAATCATCATACTCTATTTAAAAATAACATTCTCTGTTCATCAATGCTTCCAACAAATTCCTAAGGTAGCGTCGAAAATTGTCCTGGTATGCATAGCCTTCATCAGGCACTTCATTGTCATCGTTGTCGTAATTATCACAGGTAAATTCCCCGAATATTCTGCTGATCTCCGGCCCAGCCACTGTCCAGCATTCTAACAGGTGTTGAGTAAGGCCGGTCTCATTGCAAATCCCCTTTGCCCTTGTGTAGGCATGCTTATGGGTTTGGTCATTCGGTATGGTTGAGAACCGTCGATTGCTCCTCGTTATCGTCAACTGACCCTCGTTCACAAAGTTCAAAATGGAAAGGGGAAAACTAGAAGCTCATTGCTTATTATGCACTTTCACCATCATCAATATAACATGTTCATAATCTTAAACACAGTCTTATTAACATAAAGAATATGCTATTGCTAAAGTGAGACCACTACTACATTCGTGCTTCCAAATATTTTCTGAACCTTAACAGTAACCAAATTAATAAACCACTTACTTATAGTAAGTGATCTTTGTATGTGCTCATCTAAACAATTCTACAATTTATTACCATACACAGATATGCACTTAGCCTTTAACGTGGTTCGGGAATAAACAAGTTTTAGTTTATTTCTTTGGCGTGTTACATAGGGTGTGGTATATTTGGCATTGAAAAAAAGGTTATCAGGCAACAAAGTATTGTTATCTTTAAACATTACGATAGAAATGTTTAATTTTATTAAGTCATAAAGTTTAAGAATGCCTAAATCATAAAATAATGTATTAGTATGACTTAATATATTCTTATTACATGTTATTCGTACAGCTTTTTTTGTAATGTATAAACACCGTTAATATATGTTTTATACGCATTTTCCCAAACTTCCCAGCAGTACGATAAATACGGGAGAAATAATGAACAATACAATATAAAAAGCGACTTTTTATCTAATAAATATTTTGCCCTGTATATAATGGCAACAGTTTTTGTTAGTTTAGACTTGATCATAGCTTATCGTCTATTAAGACCTATAAAAAACTTAGTAACATATCCTCTATCAATAGTTGTATTATCGATTTTTATATCAATATTTGTTGTCTTACTATAGTTGGTAAACAACATATAGTTTGTTTAGCAACGTTTAAGGATAATCTATTAACTGAAAACTAGATATGTAGGTTTTGTAGTTCGTCACTGACAATTTTCCTCAGCTGGGCTGGATCTTTCCCAGAACAAAATATATTCGTATCATCCGCGAAAATAATGAATTTTAGTATATCTGAACAATTACAAATATCATTTATGTATAGTATACATAATTTTGGACCCAGAATGGAGCCTTGTGGTACTCCATATAACACCTGTAATAAATCTGAATTGCAGTCATCTATGCTGATATAGTATGTTATGCAAGTAACTTTTCAGCCACTCGCTGGCCATCCCTCTGATACCATAAGCCTCTAATTGTCTGAGTAATAAATGTTGATCAATTGTATCAAATGCTTTTCTTAAATCAATAAATCCACCAATTGTGCTTGTCTTTTGGTCTAAGGCAGCAGTAATATTTTAGTTAGTTCTAACAGAGCCATTGAAGTTGATATATCTGTCATAAACCCACATTGACTGCTGTTTAGAATGGCGGAAGAAGTACTTCGTCACTGGTGAAACAACAACCGTAGAGGAATTACCTTCGGGATGTGGAAGTTGCGTCATGATCTGTCACTGTTTACGTGAGAGTAGACGTGGTTTGTTTTGTTTGGATTACAGATTTACATTAAAATGCAAAACATGCTTTGACAGAATAAATTATACAACATTGGCAAAATCAAGCCGTGCTGCCTCCATGATGTGTATGTTTTTAATGACAAACAAAATTAAAATGACATAATTGTACAGGTTTTCGTAAATAACATCAACATATCTGCCTCAACGCACAAACCACATTCAAAGTTGCTACTCCGTATTTTGAATCCACATTAACTTTGATGTATAATGAACGGTTAAAAAATTAGGTCCTGTTCACGTTGCTCGTAACCTTCTGCAATGTTATCTACTTCAGACAGTGTTTAGTCCTGAACTGATCAGCAGTGGGTGGAAATAGTGAGGGAAATTAGCATTAAAATAAAAACATTTGTTATGTTTTTTCGCAAATAACATCGATGTGGTTATTATTACGCAAAAACAATGCCATAGTTGGTAATCCTCATTTCGAATCTCTGGATACATCATACGTTGATGTAGGGTGAACGGTTCATAAATTAGGGCCGTTTTACGAAAATTCCGTCAGGTGGCGTAATGTTAATATTGCTCTTACATGGCAGCAATCAACATACAAAATGAGTTACTTTCTCCCATATAGTATTACTTCTTTTTTGTTTGGCACGCGTTCGGGGTTTCTTTTGCAGTTTAGTCTAGATTAGGCGATTATTAGAGTTAAATTGATTGGCTAAGGGTGAAAATAGCTAGGAAAATTATCGTGAAAATTACATGATTTTACAGTGTTTTGGAAATAGCGACAATATGGCCTCCACACAAAAATTGCATTGGATATAACAGTTGCTTCTCCAAATTTCGAATCCGTAGATCGAGCCATAATAATACGCTGACGTAGAATGAATCGTTCAGAAGTTAGGGTTGTTTCAAGATTGTTGTTTAGTTAAGTTTAAGGTGCCCCCACGGTCCCCAAGGGGATGATCGTTGTACACTCGGACCAAAAATGTTGTTTCATGCACCAATCTATCGGACGGTATCGAAAAGTAAACTTTTACAACAACTTGAAGTGACTGAGGGTCTGGTGACCAGTGTTCTACATCTTAGCTGAATAGTACGTTGGTGGTCAGTCCGGACATTCAACTTTCAAAAGTTGGTGGTCCCACACAAAAGTTGGTGTTCCAAATATTAACATAATTACAAGAGTATAGATTTGTATAGTCCATGGCTATTATAAATATAGTAGTCCACGCCAAGTCTGTCCTGTATATTTACGATATTCAGATTAATGAACTAGCGAATATAAAATGACAACATAGGCAACGGTTTACGGTTGACAGAAAAACATAAATGTTGCCAATTACAACAAACACCACCAAACGAATGTATGCAGGGGACTACTCAGAACTGTTGCCATCATCTCCGTGAAGCACTCGCTTCAGTCACTGACAGTGACTCCAGCTGAATCCGAGCTGGACTCGGACAGTGACTCACTGTCCGAGTCCAGCTCGGATTAGAAATTGGGCATCTTCGCGTCGGATGTATTCCACAGGTGGATAGCTGATATGGGTTTAAAGTTAGCCATGTCTGGTGAATGCAGCTGGCTGGTGATGATAGCCGATACTGTGGATGGCTTCATGCGGTTTCGAAACTCGATCAGTCTTGAAGTCTTCATTCGTTTCACTTTGCTGACGCCTCTTTCACATTCAGCGGAACTCGCTGGAAGTGCCAGCATTACGAAGCTAAACTCAATCGATCTATCGGCATTGATCAGCTCGACATTTTATTGTTTTCCAACTTGTTTTTGTAGCAATTTTACGTAAAATTTCCCGTTCCGAAGTACACAAATGTCACCATTATTGGTACTTGTCTTGTATCCGGGCCCACCTCAACTTCGTCGTTATAACAACAATTTTGCGTAATTTTGATACCTCATGTGTTATTGCCATTATTCAACATCATCCCTGGCATATTTAAGTTATACAAAATATCGCGTCTTAGCGCACTTTTTAATCCCAAAGAGCGAGACAGTTTGCAACAACATACGCTGCTACCCGTACCGCTCACTGCGGTAACGCGCGGCCGTAGCGGCGCAGACTGACGCAAACCGCCTCGCGTTGTTGCGATTCACTTATGAAAAGCTAACAGGCGCTTTTAAACCACGTCCAGCCCGCTTGTGATTTGTCGCTATAGAGCAAGGAGCGATTGACACGTGTCACACGCGTTTCAGGTTGGTTTTCGCGGGAAGACGTCAGGGCTTGTTATATGTTAGCAAATGTTGTCATACTGTTATCTTAACACATTATAAACACGAAGCAAATAGGTGCAATGTGGAACAGCAATAATGTATTATCTTTGCATTTATATAATAACATTCTAGAACATGCACAAAACTAATTAATTTGACGTTAATAGAGCTAGCATATTAGGGAAGACTATTCTCAATATATAGTAATGTAATCAGTCTTCAAGCTTTATTATGAATATTTACGATGGGATGGGTGTAAAATTATTAGAATGCTGTTCATTTGGAAGAAGGAAGTGTGTGGAAATATCTATAAATGCTAGCCAACTAATCTGTTGTAAGTTGTATTCAGCACAAATAATCTACAAACTGCCAAAACACATATTTGATGCTAAAATAATTGAGATTTATTTAAAGTTATTTTAGCAAAAAATAGTAAATGTGTTCTTGTAGATGTATAACATAATGTATACTGAATATAATAGTACAATAATTATGATATATTCGTTCATTCACGTACCCATTTGGCATGTTTACTGCTGAGCTCGACTCCACTGGGCTTTTGCTTACATCCGTATACCCATGCAGACATTCAGAAATGTACACATGCCTACTTAGCTATAATTAAATATGTAAATATCATATGGTAATTGGGCTGCACTTTGCTCAGTTCGTAAAGTGAAAGAATCTCAGTAATGGTGCATAATGGCAATCCCATTTATTTAATATAACATTTAAAAACGTGTGTACAGTGTGTGTAGTGTGTATTAAACATACCCCAATTATGTGACATGCATTATATAATTACTAGAATTTAAATTATTTGAAAACAAAAGTACATATGCATTAAATACACATAAATTAATGTGTATGTGGATTGCATATTAGGGTAGTGTATAAGTAACTATGCCTACAGTATCTTTGTTTCATTACTAGCATCGACTATATAAAGGACTATACACATTTAAATTAGTGTGCGTGGTGTACGTTATATTTTGTGTGACTGTCACACGAATGAAATAATTTTACTCTTATTGTTATATAGGAATGTGCACATACTTATACACTACCCAAGTATGCAATCCACACACACTACATTAATTCATGTATATGTAATGCATACCATACTTTTGTTTTCAAATAATTTAAATTCTAGTAATTATATAATGCATATATAATGCATGTGCACTGTGATCGTGTAATATAATTGGGGTATGTTTAATACACAATCTTGTGGAGGTCTTGTAAGGCGCAAGGTCACTGTATACTGGAAACTGGAAACTGCCAACACCAGGATGTGCAATCGCGACGCCAACGTGTCACGAAAATAGGGTCCTCAGTCATACGGCGGCGAATGTTTGTATTTTAGATTGCTTTCTTAAATAACGCAAGTATACACTGTACATGTAAATATAAATGTTTCATAAATGCGATCGTTTGGCTGACGTCAGTGAAAAGTATAACCACACAAGGCATATCCACCTGTCGGGGACTCTCCAATGCATCAGTGCGCTCTCGTCGTTAGTAAAATTGTACAGCGGATTTCGCCCTCATGCCCAAGCACAGGCGTTATTGCCTACTCACATTGTCGCTTTAATGATCCAAACAATCGATGCATGGGCCTACCAAGATCAAATGGTTCAAGTGGTTCAGCTTGGATATAGCATGCATTGAAGCAACAAAGTAACTTGCAGGTTCATAACGAGAACAACACTTGCCCCAACTATAAAAAAGTATATTCTTATAATAGTGAGATATCCCATTCACTCACGGGGTGAATGGGACATCCCTTAACCCAATAACAGTCTCTGCGACAGGAAGTTATATACTTATAGTGGCCGACTGTTGTTCATCTACGACTATCGTCCCCCTGGATCTCGCGAAATGTTGCCACTAACTACATGTATGACGTAGTATGACCTTACGAGTTCTGTCCGTGGGTGTCACAATAGTAAACACTACGTCATATAGTGAAAGGGTTACACTTTTACTTTAATGTCCACGAGTACTGTCCGTGGGTGTCACAATAGTAAACACTATGTAATACGATAAAAGGTTACACTTTTACTTTAATGTCTACGAGTACTGTCCATGGGTTCACAATAGTAAACACTCGGTAATATAGTAAAAAGATTACACTTTTATGTTAATGTCCACGAGTACTGTCCGTGGGTGTCACAATATTAAACACTATGCAATGCAGTAAAAGGGTTACACCTTTACTTTAATGTTCACGAGTACTGTCCGTGGGTGTCACAATAATAAACACTATGTAAAAAAGTAAAAGGGTTACACTTTTACTTTAATGTCCACGAGTACTGTCCGTGCGTGTCACAATAATAAACACTATGTAAAAAAGTAAAAGGGTTACACTTTTACTTTAATGTCCACGAGTACTGTCCGTGCGTGTCACAATAATAAACACTATGTAAAAAAATAAAGGGTTACACTTTTACTTTAATGTCCACGAGTATTGTCCGTGGGTGTCACAATATTAAACACTATGCAATACAGTAAAAGGGTTACACTTTTACTTTAATGTCCACGTGTACTGTCCGTGCGTGTCACAATAATAAACACTATGTAAAAAAGTAAAAGGGTTACACTATTACTTTAATGTCCACGAGTACTGTCCGTGGGTGTCACAATATTAAACACTATGCAATACAGTAAAAGGGTTACACTTTTACTTTAATGTCCACGAGTAATGTCCGTGCGGGTCACAATAATAAACACTATGTAAAAACGTAAAAGGGTGTCGCAATAGTAAACACTAGGCAATACAGTAAAAGGGTTACACTTTTACTTTAATGTTCATGTGTACTGTCCTTGGGTGTCGCAATAGTAAACACTAGGCAATACAGTAAAATGGTTACACATTTACTTTAATGTCCATGTGTACTGTCCTTGGGTGTCGCAATAGTAAACACTAGGCAATACAGTAAAATGGTTACACTTTCACTTTAATGTCCATGTGTACTGTCCTTGGGTGTCGCAATAGTAAACACTAGGCAATACAGTAAAATGGTTACACTTTCACTTTAATGTCCATGTGTACTCTCCGTGGGTGTCGCAATAGTAAACACTAGGCAATACAGTAAAATGGTTACACTTTCACTTTAATGTCCATGTGTACTGTCCTTGGGTGTCGCAATAGTAAACACTAGGCAATACAGTAAAATGGTTACACTTTCACTTTAATGTCCATGTGT
Source organism: Escarpia spicata (assembly GCA_963995525.1). Classification (NCBI taxonomy): domain Eukaryota; kingdom Metazoa; phylum Annelida; class Polychaeta; order Sabellida; family Siboglinidae; genus Escarpia; species Escarpia spicata. The sequence continues at coordinate 25,101,277 of OZ023205.1, read as the reverse complement.
ACTGTCCTTGGGTGTCGCAATAGTAAACACTAGGCAATACAGTAAAATGGTTACACTTTCACTTTAATGTCCATCTGTACTCTCCGTGGGTGTCGCAATAGTAAACACTAGGCAATACAGTAAAATGGTTACACTTTTACTTTAATGTCCATGTGTACTGTCCGTGGGTGTCGCAATAGTAAACACTAGGCAATACAGTAAAATGGTTACACTTTCACTTTAATGTCCATGTGTACTGTCCGTGGGTGTCGCAATAGTAAACACTAGGCAATACAGTAAAATGGTTACACTTTTACTTTAATGTCCATGTGTACTGTCCTTGGGTGTCGCAATAGTAAACACTAGGCAATACAGTAGAATGGTTACACTTTCACTTTAATGTCCACGTGTACTGTCCTTGGGTGTCGCAATAGTAAACACTAGGCAATACAGTAAAATGGTTACACTTTCACTTTAATGTCCATGTGTACTGTCCGTGGGTGTCGCAATAGTAAACACTAGGCAATACAGTAAAATGGTTACACTTTTACTTTAATGTCCATGTGTACTGTCCTTGGGTGTCGCAATAGTAAACACTAGGCAATACAGTAAAATGGTTACACTTTCACTTTAATGTCCATGTGTACTGTCCTTGGGTGTCGCAATAGTAAACACTAGGCAATACAGTAAAATGGTTACACTTTTACTTTAATGTCCATGTGCTGTCCTTGGGTGTCGCAATAGTAAACACTAGGCAATACAGTAAAAGGGTTACACTTTTACTTTAATGTCCATGTGTACTGTCCTTGGGTGTCGCAATAGTAAACACTAGGCAATACAGTAAAATGGTTACACATTTACTTTAATGTCCATGTGTACTGTCCGTGGGTGTCGCAATAGTAAACACTAGGCAATACAGTAAAATGGTTACACTTTTACTTTAATGTCCATGTGTACTGTCCTTGGGTGTCGCAATAGTAAACACTAGGCAATACAGTAAAATGGTTACACTTTTACTTTAATGTCCATGTGTACTGTCCTTGGGTGTCGCAATAGTAAACACTAGGCATTACAGTAAAAGGGTTACACTTTTACTTTAATGTCCACGTGTACTGTCCGTGGTTGTCGCAATAGTAAACACTAGGCAATACAGTAAAAGGGTTACACTTTTACTTTAATGTCCATGTGTACTGTCCTTGGGTGTCGCAATAGTAAACACTAGGCAATACAGTAAATTGGTTACACATTTACTTTAATGTCCATGTGTACTGTCCGTGGGTGTCGCAATAGTAAACACTAGGCAATACAGTAAAATGGTTACACTTTTACTTTAATGTCCATGTGTACTGTCCTTGGGTGTCGCAATAGTAAACACTAAGCAATACAGTAAAATGGTTACACTTTCACTTTAATGTCCATGTGTACTGTCCTTGGGTGTCGCAATAGTAAACACTAGGCAATACAGTAAAATGGTTACACTTTCACTTTAATGTCCATGTGTACTGTCCTTGGGTGTCGCAATAGTAAACACTAGGCAATACAGTAAAAGGGTTACACTTTTACTTTAATGTCCATGTGTACTGTCCTTGGGTGTCACAATAGTAAACACTAGGCAATACAGTAAAAGGGTTACACTTTTACTTTAATGTCCATGTGTACTGTCCTTGGGTGTCGCAATAGTAAACACTAGGCAATACAGTAAAATGGTTACACATTTACTTTAATGTCCATGTGTACTGTCCTTGGGTGTCGCAATAGTAAACACTAGGCAATACAGTAAAATGGTTACACATATACTTTAATGTCCATGTGTACTGCCTTGGGTGTCGCAATAGTAAACACTAGGCAATACAGTAAAAGGGTTACACTTTCACTTTAATGTCCATGTGTACTGTCCTTGGGTGTCGCAATAGTAAACACTAGGCAATACAGTAAAAGGGTTACACTTTTACTTTAATGTCCATGTGTACTGTCCTTGGGTGTCGCAATAGTAAACACTAGGCAATACAGTAAAAGGGTTACACTTTTACTTTAATGTCCATGTGTACTGTCCTTGGGTGTCGCAATAGTAAACACTAGGCAATACAGTAAAATGGTTACACTTTCACTTTAATGTCCATGTGTACTGTCCTTGGGTGTCGCAATAGTAAACACTAGGCAATACAGTAAAAGGGTTACACTTTTACTTTAATGTCCATGTGTACTGTCCTTGGGTGTCGCAATAGTAAACACTAGGCAATACAGTAAAAGGGTTACACTTTTACTTTAATGTCCATGTGTACTGTCCTTGGGTGTCGCAATAGTAAACACTAGGCAATACAGTAAAAGGGTTACACTTTTACTTTAATGTCCATGTGTACTGTCCTTGGGTGTCGCAATAGTAAACACTAGGCAATACAGTAAAAGGGTTACACTTTTACTTTAATGTCCATGTGTACTGTCCTTGGGTGTCGCAATAGTAAACACTAGGCAATACAGTAAAAGGGTTACACTTTTACTTTAATGTCCATGTGTACTGTCCTTGGGTGTCGCAATAGTAAACACTAGGCAATACAGTAAAAGGGTTACACTTTTACTTTAATGTCCACGTGTACTGTCCGTGGTTGTCGCAATAGTAAACACTAGGCAATACAGTAAAAGGGTTACACTTTTACTTTAATGTCCACGATTACTGTCCGTGGGTGTCGCAATAGTAAACACTAGGCAATACAGTAAAAGGGTTACACTTTTACTTTAATGTCCACGATTACTGTCCGTGGGTGTCATAATAGTAAACACTATGTCATACGGTAAAACGGTTACAATTTTAATTTAATGTCAACGAATACTCTCCGTGGTTGTCACAATAGTAAACGCTATGTAATACAGTAAAAGGGTTACACTTTTACTTTATTGGGAGTCTTCCGTCTTTCGGAAGTCTTCCATCGTCCACCCAATGCACGTGGCCGAGCACGCCTGAGTACCTTGCCGCACTACGTCACCAGTACGCACCACGCTGTTCCATACGCTCTGCAAGCGGGTTACCTTTGGAAGTTCCAAGAGTGAATTTAGAACGTCTCCGCTGCCGAGCATTTGTCTGTGCTGGCCCCAGTCTGTAGAATAAACTGCCTATGAACATTCGTAACAACGGCAACCTCCCTTAATTTAAATTAAGAAGCAACTAAAGACTTTTCCTTCTCCACTTAATGGGTTTTACATATCTGACAGTGGATTTTCAACTATTTTATTACATTGTATCACTCTTATTATTATTGTTGTTGTAATATTGATGCTATTGGCGTTTGTTTTCTATTTCAAATATTTAAAAATATTTTGTTACGAATGTAGTATTTAGTTAAAATAATGTATACATGTTGACATTTTGCATTTGGCCTAGGTGTGAGAAACGAAAGAGGCGACACCTTGGTAGGATGGGCAACATCAAGAAAGTACAAAATCATGAATACCATGTTCCAGAAAACAGCAGGGAGATGGACATGGAAAAGCCCAGATGGAGAAACGAAGAACGAAATTGACTACATCCTGACAAACAGGCCAGGCATGGTCACTGACGTAATTAACTATCATCAACCAAGTCAACATCGGAAGTGACCACAAAATGAGAATGAGCGACATCAAACTATCATCAACCAAGTCAACATCGGAAGTGACCACAAAATGAGAATGAGCGACATCAAACTATCATCAACCAAGTCAACATCGGAAGTGACCACAAAATGAGAATGAGCGACATCAAACTATCATCAACCAAGTCAACATCGGAAGTGACCACAAAATGAGAATGAGCGACATCAAACTATCATCAACCAAGTCAACATCGGAAGTGACCACAAAATGAGAATGAGCGACATCAAACTATCATCAACCAAGTCAACATCGGAAGTGACCACAAAATGAGAATGAGCGACATCAAACTATCATCAACCAAGTCAACATCGGAAGTGACCACAAAATGAGAATGAGCGACATCAAACTATCATCAACCAAGTCAACATCGGAAGTGACCACAAAATGAGAATGAGCGACATCAAACTATCATCAACCAAGTCAACATCGGAAGTGACCACAAAATGAGAATGAGCGACATCAAACTGGACGTCAAGGCTGAAATTTATAAACAGGACACCACTGTAATGTTGTTATGTTTGGGTTGTTTTACTGTGAGTTTGATAACCACCGAACACGCCGTGTATGAAAAGGATAGAAGCGGAAGTTCTATAATGTATTCAAAAGTAAAATACAAATCTGCGCGTAGTAAACGGCTACATTACATTCCTCCCTGTCTCGGAAGAATGCTTGTGACTGTAATAAACCGAAACTAAAACTAAGTGTCCTTGTGATATACGCATAATAAAGAACAGTAAAACATCTTAAATACAAGGATACGAGTTGCTACTCTAAACGTCCATCACGAAATCTCTAAACCTCGTAGGTGCCTTCACCCGTCTCACAGGTCTCTGTGGAACATTCGCGTGCGCAGCTTCGTCGTTTTGCTGATCGCGAACTTCTCGAGTCAGGTAGTCGTCTAGTTGGTCGTCTTCACTGATGTCGTCGAACTTCACGCGCGGCACAGCCTTGAAGTGCGAGACGTTGCGTGTTATGGAGTAGTTTCCACGACTCGCAGTGACCATGTTGCCTTTCGTGGCCGACACTTTCAGTGGACGAGGGTCGAACGCAGCTGACAGTTTATTCTTACGCGTCTGTCGGACGAGTACAATGTCGCCCACGCGCAGATGGCTGTCGCTCGCATGACGTCGCTCGTCTGCGTTTCTCTTCATCTTGGCTCTCTCTTGGGCATCTCTTTGTCGTCTACCATGATGTCGATTCCAGTGAACCACACCTTCTCTCTCAGTAGGCTTTTCGTCTTTACGACTCCTTGATGCCCACGATGTGCAAGATCGACGGCACGCTCGCGGAGTGAAAAAGGAAGGACGATGCGTGTTTGTCGAAGGACCATGCCTTGGTGTACAGCTAGTTCGTCCTTGAGCTTCAGGTAGGGTGACACTTCCTCATCGGTCCATTGACCGCTCTCTATGGCGTGCAGTAGCTTCTGCATGACGTTGTCTTGTAGATATTGTAGTTTCACCTCCTGCAGCGTCATCGCCTTGGGTGTGTTGTTACTACAAATGTAGTTGACCGTATTTTCTACAGCATCAGTTGCCGGTGGTTCAACAGGGTGGCGACTCAGGTAATCCGCCGGGTTCTCGTCATCTCGTCCTGGACGGTAGAGGAGTGAGTAGTTGTACGGCGAGAGTCTCAATCGCCATCGCTCCACTCGTGCAGACGCTTGTCTCTGACTGGCGAATATTCCTAGCAGCGGCTTGTGATCGGTGATGATCTCGAATTCCGATCCATAGACGTAGAGGTGAAAGTGTTCTGCACCCCACACGACAGCCAACATTTCTCGTTCAGTTTGCGAGTATCGCTGTTCGATTGAAGATAGCGCTCGGCTGGCGTAACTAACGACCTTGTCGTCTTGACACAATATCGCGCCGGTGCCGACAGGACTTGCATCGACCAGCACTTTTGACGGTTTCTTTGCATCAAAGTACTGTACAGTGCACACACTGGCTAGCTTCGCCTTCAAGTTGTTGAGTGCCTGTTGATGTTTGCTTTTCCATTCCCATGGAATGTCTTTGTGTGTCAGTCCTCGGAGTGATGCAGTGACATCCGAGTAGCCAGGAATGAATCGCCACACGTATTGTGCCATTCTCAACAACGAACGTACTTCACTGGCATTCTGCGGTGCAGCTGCATTGACGATTGCTGACGTCTTCTTTGGATCCGCCTCGATGCCAGTTGCGCTGAAGATGTGTCCACAGAAGCACACTTGTATTTGAGAGAATAAACACTTCTCTCTGTTGAGTTTGACGTTCTTGTTTTTCAGACTCTCAAGCACAGCTTTCAAGAGTGTGTCGTGTTCTCGCTGTGATTTTCCGTAGACGATGATGTCATCAGACATGTTCTTGCATCCAACTAAACCAGCCAACAATTCGCTGAGCGTGTTTTGGAATATTTAAGATGCTGCGTTAATTTCAAACATCAGTCGTTTGTATTGCCATAGTCCCACTTTTGTTGTGAATATGGTTATATATCTGCTTTTAGGACTCAATTTTAGCTGATGATACGCAGAGTTCAGGTCCAGCGTACTGAAGACAGATGAGCCATTCAGATCGGTGATTAGCTCGTCGATTGTTGGCATGACATGTTTGATGCGTTGTACAGCTTTATTTGCTTCTCTCATGTCTACGCAGATTCTGACTTCACCCGATTTCTTAGGCACCACAACTATTGGGCTGACCCATGGTGTTAGTCCGTTTACCCTCTCGATGATGTCTAGCTTTTTTAGTCTATCAAGTTCTTTTTCAACGTCACGTCGGATGTGAAAAGGAATGCGTCTGTGCTGTTGCTGTTTTGGAGTGACGCTCTGGTCGATGTGTAAGTTCACTTCCACGCCATCCACTTTTCCAACACCATCAAAGAGATCTGTGAACTGATCTACGATTTGTGATTGGAACGTGCCATTTGTTTTGACGTTCTGTCTTGTTGCGACGTTTTGAGCGATGTGGAGGATTCCCAAGTCCTGTACAGTTTGGCAGCCTAGCAGATTGCCTGTCGTGCCCTCCACCACATGAATGCTTGTGTCGATGACCGTCGAGCGAAACTTCACTTTCGTGATAAGCACGCCGATCACAGGTAGTGAGGTTTGTGAGCCATATGGATACGCTTTCGTCGTAGGCTGTTTGAATAACATACTGCTGGATTGTCTGATCATTTTGAATGTGCTGTTGTCAATTATATTAACTGACGCCCCGGAATCTACAGTCATTTTGATAGGATTTCCTTCAATCTGCACTGTGCATGTGGGCAATGGGTTGTGCTCGTTTGTTTGTTTGATTGTAGAAAAAACATAATCATTGTCAGATTCAGCTGTCAGACTTTTTGGACTGACTGCGTTGGTGCTTGTGACAGTGTTAGTTTGCATTCGATTACCGTATTTAGATCTGCAGACTTTCTCGAAATGTCCATTCTTATGGCAACAATTGCACGTTTTGCCTTTTGCAGCGCATTGTTTAGTCGGCGGATGCGGATTTTTGTCCCCACAGTAACGACATATTGTTGATGTCTGTCTACTCGCAGTGTTCACTGATGTTGCGTTATTGAACCGCTTATTTCGAGTTGCCTTTTTCTTTTGCTGGCGATGTTAACTTCAGCTTCTCTTGACTTTTCTCCTGATGTTTCCATCCCTGACGCTTGTTTCTCAGACAACTCCATTGCCCTGCCTTCAATCAGCATTTCAGTGAGCGATATAGCGGCATCACGCCACACACGGCGTGGCAGTCTTGACGACGTACAATTCTGCACAACCTGTGTCTTAATTTCACGATCAGTGTCAGTGAATTCGCAGGTTGCAGCAAGACGTCTTAAACGCGTATGGTACGTGTCGAGTGATTCACCAATTTCTTGTTTTTCTTTTCTGAATTGGTACACTTCGTACTCAATGTTCTTCTTTGGCGAGAAATATGCAGCGAGCTTTTCACAAGCTTTGTCAAAATCGTCAGACGCGCCTGTATCTGGCAACGTTTCAAATATTTCGTACACCTGCTCGCCAGCATAATGTAGCAGCAGAGCTCTCTGACGTGCGCGACTACTAACGTCCATCGCCACCATCATGTTTGTGAAACGAGACAACCACTTCTCCCATCGGACGCCCGTACTGGCACTGTCCGTATACACGTCAAATTCGGCGAAATGCGGCAAACCGTTTGAAACCATGAAATCTTAACTCATTTACTCATGCTCGTCGCCAATGTAATGTTGTTGTGTTTGGGTTGTTTTACTGTGAGTTTGATAACCACTGAACACGCCTTGTGTGAAAAGGATAGAAGCGGAAGTTCCATAATGTATTCAAAAGTAAAATACAAATCTGCGCGAAGTAAACGGCTACATTACAACCACCAAGTGCAGATACCACACAAATCGGAACAAAAAAGATCGGATTCCAACTCGAACTGCGAAATCGATTCGAGACACTACAATAACTAGACGACATCGACACCATGAACGAAAACATCACTGAGATGATCCAACTAAGTGCGACAAGTGTAGCCAAAGCAATCAACAGGCATGCAGTGACAAGAATATCGTCACCGACACGAGCACGAATGAAGAAACGACGAGAAATGGTGGATAACGGCGACCGTAAAAAACAAACAAATATAAAGTACCCAGAAATATGCAAGACCATTAAAAATAAAGCGAAGGAGGACATCAGGAAGTACAAACAAGAGATCATACGAGAAACGATTTTGTCATCAAAGAGCCTGAAGAAAGCAAGAAGAACACAGGCACTAGGCCGAAACAGACTGAATACACTTCTAGATAAGCTGGGTAGAGAAATACAAGACCAAGATATGATCATGGAACGAATAGAGGAATTCTATACCCAGCTATACGACAGTGAACAGAGTACCATAATTCACACCGACCCGAAAGAGGTACCAGAGATAACACCATGGGAGGTGGAAGCAGGCTAAGAGATATGAAGAATGGGAAGACATCAGGCAACGATCATGTAAACATAGAGAAGATAAGTGCCGATAATATAGTATCCCGCTCTGCATCGGTTTCGTCGACTACGAGAAGTCTTTCGACTGGTTGCAAACTCAAGCAATACTCCCTTCAAGAACAGGGAATAGAAGACGTGTACATCGAATTCCTGAAAGACATCTACACCTACAGCTCGGTGACAGTCCACCTACACAAAAGGAGCAACGAAATCAACATCAAGAGAGGAGTACGACAGGGTGACACTATATCGCCCAAGGCAACACTCGAAAGCATATTCTGCAGACTGACCTGGGAAACCAGAGGCTTGAGGTTAGACGGAGAATATCTCAATCTTCTTCGCTTCGCCGACGACATACTCATATGCGCAACTACACCGCAAGAACTACAAAACATGCTGCAGGATCTGGCTGATAAATATGAAAAACAAGGTCTGAAGATGAACATCTCGAAGACAAAAGTGATGCTAGAAATTGATATACCAATATATATCAACACCACGCAGATAGAGAATGTTGAAAGCTACGCCTATCTGGGACAGCGATGCAGTATCAGAGACAAAACCCAAGACAAGGAGATTCAAAGAAGAATCACCGCCGGCTGGACAGCATTCGCCAAACACCGCAACATCTTCAAGGGTAACTTTGGCACCTGCTTGAAGACACAAGTCTTCAACTCATGCGTACTTCCAGCGGTGACATACGGCACGGAAACATGGGCATTCACCATCCAAACAAAGAACAAGCTAGCAGCCGCACAAACAAAGATGGAAATGAATGTATGTAAACAACGGGGACATACTGCGTTTTATGTGGAAGTAACAACACATGCAGCGTAGCTATTGGCTCATAACATGTTTGGTTACGAGGCTATGCGACTCGCGCATGCGCGTTAGACACCAGTATTTAAGCAATAGCAGCAGCGGGATCAACCTCATTCATTCAAAATTATTGGGGAGTATTTACAGCGTTTATTCAGCTTATTTGGATTTCGATTTATGTAGTTAGAATGTAGTTGTGCTGTATGCTAGATGAGTGTGTTCGTGTAATATTATTGATCAAGTTTAGAATTCCCACCCTCCCTCCCCTTTAACAGTGGGTGACTTTTTGCAGGGCGGAGTAACCCCCACACATGTGGTGAATAGTGTATATATTGGTGGAGTGACCCACACACATATGATGAATTGTACGTAGTAGACATTAGTGCTTAGCAGTCAGGGGCCGGCATGCTTGCTGTCGTTGTCACAATGGATGTGTATGTAACAATATACAGTCAATAAAATTGCATGTCATTAATTTCGCCTAATTCAATCAATACCTGACTTGCGTTGTTCCTTCTGCATAAAGAAGCATGTTAAACATCACATATCGCGGGAGAGAAAAAACAAACATCTGGGTAAGACAGAAGACAAAGATCATAGACGTGATAGAACAAATCAGAAGACAGAAGTGGACCTGGGCAGGGCACATCAGCAGACTATGAGATAACCGATGGACATCCCGTATCAGAACCTGGAGACCTTTCGAAGGGAAACGATCTAGAGGAAGACCGGCGAGACGAACTAGACGAGTACTGGAAGGGCATCATCTGGCAGAGGATAGCGCAAGACAGGCAGATTTGGAAACAACATGCTGAGGTCCAACCACAGGATACTATATGGCTACACAATGATGATATATATATATACACCTATGTGTATGTATATATATATGGTTTAACTCTTGATAAGCCTAAGTTGTCAGTGTTCACTTGCCATTTGGAAACAATTCTCAGGGTGGCAATCTTACTTAGGTGGGACATTCTTTGTAGCAAATGTACATGATGTCAGGTATTGTGGCTCGATGGAATTGTATGTGATTTGTGCCAGCTTTTACATTACTAGCATACACACATTTGCTGATAGTTCATGTTGCATGGACTGTTTGGCTATTTTGTGGATGCTTTCTACTTAGCTGGGGCACTGTTTTAGTAAATTTCGAAGTGTTTGACAACACAGTTGCCTAGTTACATATATATTATATGCGAGTTAATTATGTCTAAACTTTACATGTATTTGTGTGTGTGTGGGCCTAGTACATGACAGCAATACACATGAACATGACTAATTTTAGATCAAGAGTAAATGCAGTTATTTGGTGGGCAATGCTTACTTGTTATTAAATTACTGCAAGTTACCTCAATCTAGGTAGCCACAAATGACTGTAACATAACCACAACACGTTCCCTGCCATAACAACCCATTGCTTTTATTAACTTTGTTTCAGTACATGGCACTATAAGCAACACATAAGTGATTTAATAATTAGTTGAACATTAGTATGAAAGTGAACTTCAGGTGAAAGCCTATGTTAAAACAACGTGTTTACATTTTATTAAAACAAATGTGTTCTTTAATACCTAGAACCATTACAGCATAATTATGTCAATGCGTAATCATTATTGTTTTGGTAATCAAACAATACTTTCAAATGGATTTTCTGACACATTGTTTCAATGGATTAGTCATTTTGTTAGTTAGCAAATCATGGATAACCACTAATATAATGTGTATCTTTCTACAAATTTCAAGTATAATTTCACAGTATGTCATTCTGATAATCTCAAGCCACATAAAAATACATTGTGTTTCGTTCTACTGATCTCGAGTGATACACGCACGCACGCATATATATAATTATATCTAATCTTATAGTACAAATCCGATGTGCGTCATTCTGCTAATCGTATCAAGTCACATAAATACCAATACATCTATTTGTATCATTCTGCTAATAATGAGCCAAACAAAATTACACATGTTGTGTCATTTTGCAAATCTTGCAATACACAGCGCCATAGCTAGCCTAAAACAACTGGGTGGCAGAACAAATACTGCCCCCTCCCCCGCTAGCTACGGCCCTGATACAGATATGTGCATCCTCTGCCATGTTAATCAACCAATTGCTTCATTTGACAATTTTCTTTTTTTACAGTGCATCAGGTGCAGCAACTAGACAAGCGTTAAAATGGCATATACACTGTAGCATCATATTGTGCAGTAATTATGTTACAATCACATTTTTCCTAGAGTATTTATACTGTGATTTGATAATTTTGTTCATGAGATAATCATGTCTAAAACTTTAAATATATTAGGCTGCTAGCATACTCTTGCGCACCAGCCAGCAAATTTTCTCATGTAATTAGTATAATCTACTAAACAATATTCAAATACACTGTAATTGGCATACTCTGCACATATGCATATTTATGCTAAGTCACACCACTAGATGCCATATCAAGCACCAAACTTTCAGAGGTCCGTCTATAACCCAGGAAGCTAGCTGTTCATGCTTTTATTTTTTCACAATTCCCAGCTGGTTAACAAACAGGTGCAATGTTATGCATTTTCTCAATTTTTCACTGACCAGTGGCCAGTACACGTACAGTGGAACCTTGCTTTATGGTCACCTCAGTAATGCAGCCACCTCATAATTAAGGTCAACATAGGATACAACTGTTGTCCCAAATTATTTCCACACACAGAAAAGCATATGATATTAGTCCTAATGCGGTCACCTCGCTATTCAGGTCACTTTTGTCCAGTCCCAATGGTGACCTTAATAGCAAGGGTCCACTGTAGTTTGGAACAATCACAGAAAACATACATAGCATTGTGAATAACTGTTCAAAGTTAAGTAATCTTTGTCAAACATCCAGTATAAATACTCTGTGAAATCGCCCCGTGTATGTGTCTATATGTAATGCCTTCGGGCACAAATATCAAATATGGTCGCTATTCTGATGTAACCATGATGACAATCATATGCAGACACTTCAAAAAAGCAAGTTATCCCTTCTGACAGATAGGTATACAATTGTCAATCATTTCAACAAAAGTTACACACAGGAGTGAAATATCTGAAACCATGTTCTGTCTATAATTTGATAGCATAATAAGTTGAAGAAGTTAGTCCATTATCATTACATAAAGTTCTAGTCAGCCTTTGAGTCGGTTGCCGAGTGATAGCCGTCATCTTCAGTCGTAGTCTGGGAATGGTTCCACTTCCCGTGTGCGTCTTATCGGTCGGTACAGAGCTTTCTTCAGCCATGGGAAGCGGGGTCCAGGCTGAAATGGTTGAATTTATTCAATTAATACTGATGTAAAGAAATGCTGTTGTAGAGATGCTCTGGTAACCATAATTTATCCCAGATTCGTAGCTGCTGCTAGATTGTACTCATGATTTTACAAGCTATATATTATATATCAAAAGTTTTTTTTCAAATGGTCCAGCTTAACATCATATCTAAATATTAAAACAGAGTGTGGGTCTGTGAGTGTGTGTGTATGCATATGTGTGTGTGTGTGTGTGTGTGTGTGTGTGTGTGTGTGTGTGTGTGTGTGTGTGTGTGTGCATGCATGCATGTGCACACATGTACAAGCATGTGTGTACGTATCTCCGATCATATCTCCACTAGTTTTGCATGTTGTATGGGGTTGACATTATGTAGGCATTCTCGCAGGCCCACTGGGGTGGTTTGTAGTTTTTTTATATTTTGTCCAGGGGTCTAGTTGAATGGGGATCTTGGAGGGCTCTGCCTTGATGTTTGCTAATGATGCGCACACATATTTCTGCAGTATATCTGCAGCTGTTGGTTTGACCACAGCCCTCTTTGACCACAGTCGCTAGTGTATTTATGACACATCACACATTTTACCGATTGTAAATTTAATTTGCTTCCAACTCAGACATCACATGGCATGATGACACATCATGTTCTTTACAGTGATGTAAACCATGCCATAAGTATCCATTTATATGTTGTAATTAATGGTTCATGATTTAAGAAATACACAAATGGAATGTCAGTACTGCCAGACGACACGTTAGCAAAGCATGGCAGGATCAGTGCAATAATAATCTTGCAGGGTTTCCAAGTGACAAATGCTAGAGTGGTACAGTAATATTACAGTAAAACTATAAATCTAGATGCCGGTTTAACTAGAAAATATTAATAGGGACCTTTGCTTACCATGCAATGCCTGATAACTCAGCCAGTGACAAATAAAATAGTCCAGCACTTTTTCCAAATGTTTGTATAAAACGTACAGGGAAACCCTTTAAATGAGTGTGAGAATGCAGATACCTGGCAAGAGAGGCGTGTTGGCTGCTGGTTATCTGTGGGAGGGGTGGTGTAGTTATTCTGGTGGCTGTACACGTCGGGCATTCTGTAGTCGAGAGGGTGGGTCCCTCTCAACGCCAGGTTGTTTTGCTGTTGCTGCTGCTCTAGACTCGAGGAGCCAAACAACCAGCCGCCACGGAATGGACCGTGGCGTATAGTGGACCTGCTGGATGTGCTTTCTCTCGATCTGGTTGGACTGCATCAAGGCAAGACAAAACACTATTTACAGCAACATTATTAAGTGAAGTATTTAATGGTAAGTTTTATATAGCATAGTGTCTAGTCCTCAGGACTGCTCAAAGTGCTTTACACTTTACTCCCTGGCAGACGAGTTCAATCAAACACCATCTCTACTTCTCCAGGAAATATTCAGCCACACTGCAATTAATGCATGAAGACTTCTTATACACAAATATCCATCACTGTCTCTAGGCAGGTACTCATTCGTATAGCTGAATGAACTGGAGCAACGCAGAGTGAACAAACTTTCCCAAGGTTCGAAAAGGCAGGACAGGATTCAAACCTGGGTTCTCTCGATTGTGAGTCCAATGCTCTAGACACTGCACCACAATGCACCTCAAGTAGCAGGCATCATATGAATCAACATCATTTCAGCTACATTTCTAAATAGTAGGTGCGAGTCAGACTCATTCACAGTACCAATGGATGGCGTTACAGAATCACAGATGTAGAAGACAGTTTCCGGAAGTATTCGTACATGATGCTATGATGTAAATTTGAGCAGGTTTTTGCAGTACAAGTTTTGCAAAGTTCTAATAATGTAAACTTTGTATTTAGTACATAAAAAAGTTTTCAATTAGCACACAAAAATAACCAACCCAAGTTGTAAAGAACTTGTCTTTATGCTGCAGGATCTCAATATCTGACCTATACAAAATAAGCTTATTTTATAAGTTACCTATGCAAAACAATATTTATTGAGTAAACCATATTTCACAAAGTATCTAACCTATACAAAACAATACTTATTGGGTAAACCATATTTCACAAAGTATCTAACCTATGCAAAACAATACTTATTGGGTAAACCATATTTCACAAAGTATCTTACCTATGCAAAACAATACTTATTGGGTAAACCATATTTCACAAAGTATCTAACCTATGCAAAACAATACTTATTGGGTAAACCACATTTCACAAAGTATCTAACCTATGCAAAACAATACTTATTGGGTAAACCACATTTCACAAAGTATCTTACCTATGCAAAACAATACTTATTGGGTAAACCACATTTCACAAAGTATCTTACCTATGCAAAACAATACTTATTGGGTAAACCACATTTCACAAAGTATCTTACCTATGCAAAACAATATTTATTGGGTAAACCATATTTCACAAAGTATCTTACCTATGCAAAACAATACTTATTGGGTAAACCACATTTCACAAAGTATCTTACCTATGCAAAACAATATTTATTGGGTAAACCATATTTCACAAAGTATCTTACCTATGCAAAACAAAACTTATTGGGTAAACCGACTTTCACAAAATACTTTCTTTGAGCAACTTACGGTTTCTTGCAGAAGCACGAGACCGCCACAAGAGCAAGAATGACAAGGAAGAAACCACCCCCAGCAGAGACCAGCACAATCTGCCACGACTCCAGCAGAGGAACAGTCACATGACACGGCCACTTGGGGTTACAGAAGCAATCGTAGCGACTGATGTGGTCAACACACGAGTAGTTGGCTGGGCAGGGTGATGACAGACATTCGTCAATGTCTGTCTCACAATAGTCACCGCTGTAGCCACGAGGACAACGACAACTGTAGCCGCTGAAACCTGCAGTGGACAATAAGAGAAATCATAAGGCTTGTACTGTTTAGAACTTTACTTAATCATCGTCAGTTGCTATGTCTACTGAAGGCATACGTGATCACAATCTTCCATTCCCCACGATCATAGGTATTCAAATCATAAAATCTAAACTACTAAAACTATATAATTTTAATATTATGCAGTTGCAACGTCATCACCCAAAGTAGGGTGAGCTAAAATGTTTATACATATACAATAAAATATCAAAGTTCGTGGTTGATAAAAAAATTGTGTTTGTATTATATAACAGAGGTTGGGTCTCTGGATGTCCAACATTTCTGTTTGAACGTCGGAGATTATCTCTGTCAATTTTGCTGGGGACTGAAATTAATTTTAAGCGTGCTAGCATGACCATTAATGTGGATCGTAGATTCATTTGTCAACTGGTGGCCCGGCAGGATGGGGGTCTTGGGGGGTTTACCATTTTAGAGGGGCGTGCCTGAAATTGCAACCACAGAATTTATATTGTATCAGAAAAGTGGTAACACAGCTATTTTCCGCACCTGTGCTTCTGTTTGTTGAAGTGCATTCTGGGTCGGTTTCTGGGCCCTCGCAGACTCCCTGGTTGATGCAGGGACTCTTCAGTACGTATATTTTGAGGGTCAGCAAATCTCGACCCATGACTTCTTCAGCTTTTACCTGGATATTAAGTACAGTTCTTTAACTTAGCATCACTCAGATATAATTTATGTTTTGAGGAATCTTAATTACATTTCCCCCCATTAACGCTGGCATTGTTTTTATAGCCTAATTACAGTTAGTTAAGTTGGAGCAGATTCTGTGCAAGCCCACAGATAGTTGGATGGTTGGAAACCATAACAAGCTAGTCAGACCACATAAAATCATATTCATAATAGGTCATTTTTACATAAACTAGCAAAAATGCCCAAAACCATGTATGTTGAACTTTTCACAACAAGTGTTCTTAACTTTTCATAGGAAATTTTAAGATGTACCTTACCTTAATGACATCTTCACCAAAGTACCCCTGGAATGGTGTGTATTTGAACATTGTGACAACCCAGGCCAGTCGACGTGTCATTGCGTTCATTCCACATGGGTCCGGCAGTGACACCTCTGGTGAATTGGCTGAACTAGAAATGACTCTGGTCAGTTGATCCCACAGAGGGCGCCGTGAGTCCCAGGGTTGTGAGCAGTCTTGCTCAATGATGGTGACTTTCCTTACTTGACTGTACAGCGTTAGGTTGCCATGTTGAGGTGGATCAAACACCAATGATACACTGTCCTTGTAGTCAGGATCGTAAGCAGCTATGACATAAATCATATCCGGGGAGGCGGAACCTTTCCCACTGTTCTCCTCCATGGTTACCATGGCAACAGATGATGGGGGAATGACGTCACTTCCCCTGTGGTACATCTGAATGGTTGGAGAGTCTGGCAGATTTCTGATCTTGACTACCAACTTGCCTTCGACTGACAGTGGTGGTTCATCATCCACCCGTTGTTCCCAAACTGTGAAGTGGATGATGTCTTCCCCGTAGCAGTCGACACATGATGTGTAAGTCAACATCCCTCTAATGTCCAGACTCACATTGCCCATCGGTGCCGGAGCTGTCTCATTCAGCAGGAATGAGAGAGGGTCATCCTCTGAGTCTACTGCTTTTATTCGAAACATAAACCATTTGTCTTCAAATATGTTCACCAGAGGTTCGGATGTAATGCGCGGCGGTGAGTTGACTAGTTGGTTGCTGGTACTACCGACACTGTACACAGCCGGGCCACTACTGGTGGATGCAACTGCAGCTCGCTTCATTCTGTCTTTCCTGTCTAGCTTCTTGTCGGTGAGACGGCTACAAACACTGGCGCTGTGACACACCTGTCACATAAACATATTAGTTATCACACAGCTGTCACACAAACATATTAGCTATGACACACCTGTCACACAAAACACTTCACCTGTGTCACACCTGTCACATAAACACTTCAGCTAAGACACACCTATCACACAAAACACTTCAGCTATGACACACCTGTCACATAAACACTTCAGCTATGACACACCATCCACACAAAACACTTCAGCTATGACACAACTGTCGCACAAATAAATTAGCTATGACACACCTGTTACATAAATACATCAGCTGTAACACACCTGTCACACAAACATATTAGTTATGACACAACTGTCGCACAAATAAATTAGCTATGACACACCTGTTACATAAATACATCAGCTGTAACATATGTGCCACACAAAAGTTTAATTCTAATTTATTCAGTGTAAATCTACTCATGCAAGAAACTTTCTCACATACCGGTAATACTATTGCTCTTGAGTAACAAGACTTACTTTGACAGTAACAAGACCTTGGGCCCAGTCAATATATCTGTTGCTGTCATCCGTATCACAAGTGCGACCAGCATCAATCCACATCTCTCCATCTGTGTAGCACAGTCAAGGACACATGTCATAAGTTGACATCACTCAACTGACAGCTGTGTAGCACAGTCAAGGACACATGTCATAAGTTGACATCACTCAACCGACAGCTGTGTAGCACAGTCAAGGACACATGTCGTAAGTTGACATCACTCAACCGACAGCTGTGTAGCACAGTCAAGGACACAAGTCGTAAGTTGACATCACTCAACCAACAGCTGTGTAGCACAGTCAAGGACACAAGTCGTAAGTTGACATCACTCGACCGACAGCTGTGTAACACAGTCAAGGACACGTTGTAAGTTGACGTCACTCAACCGACAGCTGTGTAGCACAGTCAAGGACATATGTCGTAAGTTGATATCACTCAACCGACAGCTGTGTAGCACAGTCAAGGACACATGTCATAAGTTGACATCACTCAACCGATAGCTGTGTAGCACAGTCAAGGACACAAGTCGTAAGTTGACGTCACTCAACCGACAGCTGTGTAGCACAGTCAAGGACACGTCGTAAGTTGACGTCACTCAACCGACAGCTGTGTAACACAGTCAAGGACACGTTGTAAGTTGACGTCACTCAACCGACAGCTGTGTAGCACAGTCAAGGACACATGTCGTAAGTTGACGTCACTCAACCGACAGCTGTGTAGCACAGTCAAGGACACGTCGTAAGTTGACGTCACTCAACCGACAGCTGTGTAGCACAGTCAAGGACACATGTCGTAAGTTGACATCACTCAACCGACAGCTGTGTAGCACAGTCAAGGACACATGTCATAAGTTGACATCACTCAACCGACAGCTGTGTAGCACAGTCAAGGACACATGTCGTAAGTTGACATCACTCAACCGACAGCTGTGTAGCACAGTCAAGGACACATGTCGTAAGTTGACATCACTCAACCGACAGCTGTGTAACACAGTCAAGGACACATGTCATAAGTTGACTTCACTCAACCGACAGCTGTGTAGCACAGTCAAGGACACATATCATAAGTTGACATCACTCAACCGACAGCTATGTAACACAGTCAAGGACACATGTCATATGTTGACATCACTCAACCGACAGCTGTGTAGCACAGTCAAGGACACATGTCGTAAGTTGACATCACTCAACCGACAGCTGTGTAGCACAGTCAAGGACACGTCGTAAGTTGACGTCACTCAACCGACAGCTGTGTAACACAGTCAAGGACACGTTGTAAGTTGACGTCACTCAACCGACAGCTGTGTAGCACAGTCAAGGACACATGTCGTAAGTTGACGTCACTCAACCGACAGCTGTGTAGCACAGTCAAGGACACGTCGTAAGTTGACGTCACTCAACCGACAGCTGTGTAGCACAGTCAAGGACACATGTCGTAAGTTGACATCACTCAACCGACAGCTGTGTAGCACAGTCAAGGACACATGTCATAAGTTGACATCACTCAACCGACAGCTGTGTAGCACAGTCAAGGACACATGTCGTAAGTTGACATCACTCAACCGACAGCTGTGTAGCACAGTCAAGGACACATGTCGTAAGTTGACATCACTCAACCGACAGCTGTGTAGCACAGTCAAGGACACATGTCGTAAGTTGACATCACTCAACCGACAGCTGTGTAGCACAGTCATGGACACATATCATAAGTTGACATCACTCAACCGACAGCTATGTAACACAGTCAAGGACACATGTCGTAAGTTGACATCACTCAACCGACAGCTGTGTAACACAGTCAAGGACACATGTCATAAGTTGACTTCACTCAACCGACAGCTGTGTAGCACAGTCAAGGACACATGTCATAAGTTGACATCACTCAACCGACAGCTGTGTAGCACAGTCAAGGACACATGTCGTAAGTTGACATCACTCAACCGGCAGCTGTGTAGCACAGTCAAGGACACATGTCGTAAGTTGACATCACTCAACCGACAGCTGTGTAGCACAGTCAAGGACACATGTCGTAAGTTGACATCACTCAACCGACAGCTGTGTAGCACAGTCAAGGACACATGTCGTAAGTTGACATCACTCAACCGACAGCTGTGTAGCACAGTCAAGGACATATGTCGTAAGTTGACATCACTCAACCGACAGCTGTGTAGCACAGTCAAGGACACATGTCGTAAGTTGACATCACTCAACCGACAGCTGTGTAGCACAGTCAAGGACACATGTCGTAAGTTGACATCACTCAACCGACAGCTGTGCACATTATAGCTTTCATCTTGAAAAGTGTTTAAAGGTGATAATTTATATTTAGTATTATGGTGGCTGCATGCTACAGTAGTAATATATGAGAAGTATCTTATGAACTCCTGATTACTGGCTTCCAGATGGACGATGATCTAAATGCAATTAATTGTACATTTTATTGAACATGAACTAAAATGACACACATTTGTAGGACCTCTCTGAAATTGTTATATGTCCCCCTGGGGGGAGGGGCACAACTCCCAGTTTGAGAACTGCAGTAATATAAACCAGTGGGAGCTGTAGGCTCCTTTCATTGAAATGTTCAAACCTTAAAATACGTGATGCAAAATAACTCGGATGTGATTTTAAGGTGGCTGACACTCTGTTGCAATTTCTTTAAAAAGTCCAAACATATTTTTGTACGAAATGCATATTCAGATTCTGCAGTAATTTCTACCCCCGAGACCACCCTCAAACCTTTTGGGGAAAAAACCCAGACTCTTGATTAGTCGTTATTGACACAACACCCCCAGTGGTTGATATGTAATACATGCGTGGAGGAAACTCAACTGTCTTTGACAAGATCTAAGTCTGTATAGATACTCACCTCATTGGACCAAGATTACTAAGGATCCATTAAATTTGTGGAGAAGAATATGTGACTGATTCATCCGACAGGACAGACCAGGGCAGTGTTCCACTGATAGTCTTAAATGATAGACCAAGGCACTGTTCCACTGAGTCTAAAAAATTACAGACCAGGGCAGTGTTCCACTGACAGTCTTAAATGATAGACAAGGGCACGGTTCCACTGACAGTCTTAAATAATAGACCAGGGCACTGTTCCACTGACAGTCTTAAATGACAGACCAGGGCACTGTTCCACCGAGTCTTAAATGACAGACCACAGCACTGTTCCATTGACAGTCTTAAACGACAGACCAGGGCACTGTTTTACTGAGTTTTAAATGACATACCACAGCACTGTTCCATTGACAGTCTTAAACGACAGACCACAGCACTGTTCCACTGACAGTCTTAAACGACAGACCAGGGCACTGTTTTACTGAGTTTTAAATGACATACCACAGCACTGTTCCATTGACAGTCTTAAATGACAGACCACAGCACTGTTCCACTGACAGTCTTAAACGACAGACCAGGGCACTGTTTTACTGAGTTTTAAATGACATACCATGGCACTATTTCACTGACAGTCTTAAATACTCACAATTTTACTCTTTCAAATATATTTTGCTCCTTAACTGTGACATTGTATACTGAAAACTGTCACCACCAGGATGTGTCACCCGGATACTCTCACTGGTGTGTTATGGCAATAGTGTCCTTGGTGATATTGGTGTAGTCACCAGTTGGCAGCACCAGGATGTGTCACCGGGACAATCTCACTGGTGTGTTATGGCAATAGTGTCCTTGGTGATATTGGTGTAGTCACCAGTTGGCAGCACCAGGATGTGTCACCGGGACAATCTCACTGGTGTGTTATGGCAATAGTGTCCTTGGTGATATTGGTGTAGTCACCAGTTGGCAGCACCAGGATGTGTCACCGGGACAATCTCACTGGTGTGTTATGGCAATAGTGTCCTTGGTGATATTGGTGTAGTCACCAGTTGGCAGCACCAGGATGTGTCACCGGGACAATCTCACTGGTGTGTTATGAAAATAGTGTCCTTGTTGATATTTCGGCAGATTTTTACATTTTGAATAAAAAACCTTAAATTTAATTAAGTATTCTGTTTAATGACTGATTTTCCTTATGAGCTCAATATCACAGTGGACTGGTCATTATCTTAGTGGACCAGTCATTATCTTAGTGGACCAGTCATTATCTTAGTGGACTGGTCATTAATTAAGAGACCTGATGAGACAGAAGATGACAAGACACTGACCTGCACACCAGCGCAATATTCGTGGGTGGATGTCTTGCATGAAGTCTTCCAACTGGGTTTTGTCAAAAGGCATGGTGATGCTGAGTGGTCCATCAATCGTCTGGTCCGGTAGAGTTGACACAAACACAGTTGTTCCGTCCCACCGTTTAATTCTAGGGACAGTTAGTGACATTGTACATCGAGTCTGATAACGCGACTGTCGTAAATACACATTGCTTATGATGGCTGCTGTTTTATCTTTCTAAGTAGGACAAGAGCAATGTGCCAAGTAATATTTGAACATGCAATCTCCCGCCTGTTCTCTAACTAGGAGTCTACAAGAGCTATACACCAGGTCATCTATCACAAGCCAGTCTCTCGCCTGTTCTCTAACTAGGAGTCTACAAGAGCTATACACCACGTCATCTATCACAAGCCAGTCTCTCGCCTGTTCTCTAAGTAGGAGTCTACAAGAGCTATACACCAGGTCATCTATCACAAGCCAGTCTCTCGCCTGTTCTCTAACTAGGAGTCTACAAGAGCTATACACCACGTCATCTATCACAAGCCAGTCTCCCGCCTGTTCTCTAACTAGGAGTCTACAAGAGCTATACACCAGGTCATCTATCACAAGCCAGTCTCTCGCCTGTTCTCTAACTAGGAGTCTACAAGAGCTATACACCACGTCATCTATCACAAGCCAGTCTCTCGCCTGTTCTCTAAGTAGGAGTCTACAAGAGCTATACACCAGGTCATCTATCACAAGCCAGTCTCTCGCCTGTTCTCTAAGTAGGAGTCTACAAGAGCTATACACCACGTCATCTATCACAAGCCAGTCTCTCGCCTGTTCTCTAAGTAGGAGTCTACAAGAGCTATACACCACGTCATCTATCACAAGCCAGTCTCTCGCCTGTTCTCTAAGTAGGAGTCTACAAGAGCTATACACCAGGTCATCTATCACAAGCCAGTCTCTCGCCTGTTCTCTAACTAGGAGTCTACAAGAGCTATACACCAGGTCATCTATCACAAGCCAGTCTCTCGCCTGTTCTCTAACTAGGAGTCTACAAGAGCTATACACCAGGTCATCTATCACAAGCCAGTCTCTCGCCTGTTCTCTAAGTAGGAGTCTACAAGAGCTATACACCACGTCATCTATCACAAGCCAGTCTCCCACCTATTCTCTAAGTAGGAGTCTACAAGAGCTATACACCAGGTCATCTATCACAAGCCAGTCTCTCGCCTGTTCTCTAAGTAGGAGTCTACAAGAGCTATACACCACGTCATCTATCACAAGCCAGTCTCTCGCCTGTTCTCTAACTAGGAGTCTACAAGAGCTATACACCAGGTCATCTATCACAAGCCAGTCTCTCGCCTGTTCTCTAACTAGGAGTCTACAAGAGCTATACACCAGGTCATCTATCACAAGCCAGTCTCTCGCCTGTTCTCTAACTAGGAGTCTACAAGAGCTATACACCAGGTCATCTATCACAAGCCAGTCTCTCGCCTGTTCTCTAAGTAGGAGTCTACAAGAGCTATACACCACGTCATCTATCACAAGCCAGTCTCCCACCTATTCTCTAAGTAGGAGTCTACAAGAGCTATACACCAGGTCATCTATCACAAGCCAGTCTCTCGCCTGTTCTCTAAGTAGGAGTCTACAAGAGCTATACACCACGTCATCTATCACAAGCCAGTCTCTCGCCTGTTCTCTAAGTAGGAGTCTACAAGAGCTATACACCACGTCATCTATCACAAGCCAGTCTCCCACCTGTTCTCTAAGTAGGAGTCTACAAGAGCTATACACCACGTCATCTATCACAAGCCAGTCTCCCACCTGTTCTCTAAGTAGGATCTACAAGAGCTATACACCACGTCATCTATCACAAGCCAGTCTCTCGCCTGTTCTCTAAGTAGGAGTCTACAAGAGCTATACACCACGTCATCTATCACAAGCCAGTCTCTCGCCTGTTCTCTAAGTAGGAGTCTACAAGAGCTATACACCACGTCATCTATCACAAGCCAGTCTCCCACCTGTTCTCTAAGTAGGAGTCTACAAGAGCTATACACCACGTCATCTATCACAAGCCAGTCTCCCACCTGTTCTCTAAGTAGGATCTACAAGAGCTATACACCACGTCATCTATCACAAGCCAGTCTCTCGCCTGTTCTCTAAGTAGGAGTCTACAAGAGCTATACACCACGTCATCTATCACAAGCCAGTCTCCCGCCTGTTCTCTAAGTAGGAGTCTACAAGAGCTATACACCACGTCATCTATCACAAGCCAGTCTCTCGCCTGTTCTCTAAGTAGGAGTCTACAAGAGCTATACACCACGTCATCTATCACAAGCCAGTCTCCCGCCTGTTCTCTAAGTAGGAGTCTACAAGAGCTATACACCACGTCATCTATCACAAGCCAGTCTCTCGCCTGTTCTCTAAGTAGGAGTCTACAAGAGCTATACACCACGTCATCTATCACAAGCCAGTCTCTCGCCTGTTCTCTAAGTAGGAGTCTACAAGAGCTATATACCACGTCATCTATCACAAGCCAGTCTCTCGCCTGTTCTCTAAGTAGGAGTCTACAAGAGCTATACACCAGGTCATCTATCACAAGCCAGTCTCTCGCCTGTTCTCTAAGTAGGAGTCTACAAGAGCTATACACCACGTCATCTATCACAAGCCAGTCTCCCGCCTGTTCTCTAAGTAGGAGTCTACAAGAGCTATATACCACGTCATCTATCACAAGCCAGTCTCTCGCCTGTTCTCTAAGTAGGAGTCTACAAGATCTATACACCACGTCATCTATCACAAGCCAGTCTCCCGCCTGTTCTCTAAGTAGGAGTCTACAAGATCTATACACCACGTCATCTATCACAAGCCAGTCTCCCGCCTGTTCTCTAAGTAGGAGTCTACAAGAGCTATACACCAGGTCATCTATCACAAGCCAGTCTCTCGCCTGTTCTCTAAGTAGGAGTCTACAAGAGCTATACACCACGTCATCTATCACAAGCCAGTCTCTCGCCTGTTCTCTAAGTAGGAGTCTACAAGAGCTATACACCACGTCATCTATCACAAGCCAGTCTCTCGCCTGTTCTCTAAGTAGGAGTCTACAAGAGCTATACACCACGTCATCTATCACAAGCCAGTCTCTCGCCTGTTCTCTAAGTAGGAGTCTACAAGAGCTATACACCACGTCATCTATCACAAGCCAGTCTCTCGCCTGTTCTCTAAGTAGGAGTCTACAAGAGCTATACACCACGTCATCTATCACAAGCCAGTCTCTCGCCTGTTCTCTAAGTAGGAGTCTACAAGAGCTATACACCACGTCATCTATCACAAGCCAGTCTCTCGCCTGTTCTCTAAGTAGGAGTCTACAAGAGCTATACACCACGTCATCTATCACAAGCCAGTCTCCCGCCTGTTCTCTAAGTAGGAGTCTACAAGAGCTATATACCACGTCATCTATCACAAGCCAGTCTCTCGCCTGTTCTCTAAGTAGGAGTCTACAAGAGCTATACACCACGTCATCTATCACAAGCCAGTCTCTCGCCTGTTCTCTAAGTAGGAGTCTACAAGAGCTATACACCACGTCATCTATCACAAGCCAGTCTCCCGCCTGTTCTCTAAGTAGGAGTCTACAAGAGCTATACACCACGTCATCTATCACAAGCCAGTCTCTCGCCTGTTCTCTAAGTAGGAGTCTACAAGAGCTATATACCACGTCATCTATCACAAGCCAGTCTCTCGCCTGTTCTCTAAGTAGGAGTCTACAAGAGCTATACACCACGTCATCTATCACAAGCCAGTCTCTCGCCTGTTCTCTAAGTAGGAGTCTACAAGAGCTATATACCACGTCATCTATCACAAGCCAGTCTCTCGCCTGTTCTCTAAGTAGGAGTCTACAAGAGCTATACACCACGTCATCTATCACAAGCCAGTCTCCCGCCTGTTCTCTAAGTAGGAGTCTACAAGAGCTATACACCACGTCATCTATCACAAGCCAGTCTCCCGCCTGTTCTCTAAGTAGGAGTCTACAAGAGCTATACACCACGTCATCTATCACAAGCCAGTCTCTCGCCTGTTCTCTAAGTAGGAGTCTACAAGAGCTATACACCAGGTCATCTATCACAAGCCAGTCTCCCGCCTGTTCTCTAAGTAGGAGTCTACAAGAGCTATACACCAGGTCATCTATCACAAGCCAGTCTCCCGCCTGTTCTCTAAGTAGGAGTCTACAAGAGCTATACACCAGGTCATCTATCACAAGCCAGTCTCCCACCTGTTCTCTAAGTAGGAGTCTACAAGAGCTATACACCACTTCATCTATCACAAGCCAGTTTCCCACATGTTCTCTAAGTAGGACTCTACAAGATCTATACACCACGTCATCTATCACAAGCCAGTCTCCCGCCTGTTCTCTAAGTAGGAGTCTACAAGAGCTATACACCACGTCATCTATCACAAGCCAGTCTCTCGCCTGTTCTCTAAGTAGGAGTCTACAAGAGCTATACACCAGGTCATCTATCACAAGCCAGTCTCCCACCTGTTCTCTAAGTAGGAGTCTACAAGAGCTATACACCACGTCATTTATCACAAGCCAGTCTCCCGCCTGTTCTCTAAGTAGGAGTCTACAAGAGCTATACACCAGGTCATCTATCACAAGCCAGTCTCCCACCTGTTCTCTAAGTAGGAGTCTACAAGAGCTATACACCAGGTCATCTATCACAAGCCAGTCTCCCACCTGTTCTCTAAGTAGGAGTCTACAAGAGCTATACACCACGTCATCTATCACAAGCCAGTCTCTCGCCTGTTCTCTAAGTAGGAGTCTACAAGAGCTATACACCACGTCATCTATCACAAGCCAGTCTCCCACCTGTTCTCTAAGTAGGAGTCTACAAGAGCTATATACCACGTCATCTATCACAAGCCAGTCTCTCGCCTGTTCTCTAAGTAGGAGTCTACAAGAGCTATACACCAGGTCATCTATCACAAGCCAGTCTCCCACCTGTTCTCTAAGTAGGAGTCTACAAGAGCTATACACCAGGTCATCTATCACAAGCCAGTCTCCCACCTGTTCTCTAAGTAGGAGTCTACAAGAGCTATACACCACGTCATCTATCACAAGCCAGTCTCTCGCCTGTTCTCTAAGTAGGAGTCTACAAGAGCTATACACCACGTCATCTATCACAAGCCAGTCTCCCACCTGTTCTCTAAGTAGGAGTCTACAAGAGCTATACACCACGTCATCTATCACAAGCCAGTCTCCCACCTGTTCTCTAAGTAGGATCTACAAGAGCTATACACCACGTCATCTATCACAAGCCAGTCTCTCGCCTGTTCTCTAAGTAGGAGTCTACAAGAGCTATACACCACGTCATCTATCACAAGCCAGTCTCCCGCCTGTTCTCTAAGTAGGAGTCTACAAGAACTATACACCACGTCATCTATCACAAGCCAGTCTCCCACCTGTTCTTCAGGTATCTGTCTGTCCTGTCCATGGTTGACTCTGGGTTCACAATGAATGACTTGAACGAGTCAGACCCCGACTGGTACTGGACACTCAAGTCCTTGTCTGACAGGATACCACCGGTCAACAGCTTCTCACTCGTCTGGGCTGTGGAGAGAGAAAGAATCACTTTACACTTACACTGTATTGTCTGTGTGAAGATTGTCATCTGCAGAACAATTACTTAAGTGGACTAATAACACAAAGTTGGGTAAGAATCATCCAATTTGTAGACGGTGTATGTGGAATCAATTAACTTATTACAGGTTAAGTACGATACAGCTTTATATCAGTAATGTCCATGAAGTAACCAGTGACTCCTCAACAAATATTGTGCAATCTTGATTACCTTAGCAAGGATAGGGACTTACTGATATGGCGTCTTCCAGCTCATAGAGTGAACTTACGTTTTGTTGTTTTCACAATGACTGTGCTCTTGGCGTCCCCAGTTTTCTCTAACTTCAATGTGAGTTGACCTGCTTCAGTCTTAGCCACAGTGTCGGTGGCACCTACAGTCACCAACAGTCAGTCTGGTGACACTCTTGACACATACGACATGCCACACTGTTGACACATGTGACTTCTTCACATGCTTGATAAATGTAACAAATGTGACATCGTTGACACACATGCCATATGACAGCATAAGACACATGTGACATCCTCAGTACATATTATATCCTTGACACATGACATGCTCATATGACAGCAATGACATTAACAAGGAACATTTGATAAACTATCATCACTGCTGTCAGTAGCACCATAGGGCTGGCCACTGCCACTGGTGGCACCACGGAGCTGCTCACTGTCACTGGTGGCCTCATAGGGCTGGTCAGTGCCACTGGTGGCCTCACAGGGCTGGTCAGTGCCACTGGTGGCCTCACAGGGCTGGTCAGTGCCACTGGTGGCCTCATAGGGCTGGTCAGTGCCAGTGGTGGCCTCACAGGGCTGGTCAGTGCCACTGGTGGCCTCATAGGGCTGGTCAGTGCCACTGTTGGCACCATAGGGCTGGCCACTGCCACTGGTAGCACCACACAGCTGGTCACTGCCACTCATGGCACCACACAGCTGGTCACTGCCATTGGTGGCATCACAGAGCTGGTCACTGCCACTGGTGGCATCACAAACTGGATCACTGCCACTGGTGGCACCACACAGTTGGTCACTGCCACTGGTGGCACCACACACACACACAGCTTGTCATTGCCAGTGCTGGCACCACAGAGCTGGTCACTGCCACAGGTGGCACCACAGAACTGGTCACTGTCACTGGTGACATCACACAGTTGGTCATTGCTACTGGTGACAGAACAGCAGCTGGTCACTGCCACTGGTGGCACCACCCAGTTGGTCACTGCCACTGGTGGCAGTACAGCAGCTGGTTAAAGCCAGCTGTACTGGTGGCACCACCCAGTTGGTCACTGGTGGCACCACCCAGTTGGTCACTGCCACTGGTGGCACCACAGAGCTGGTCACTGCCACTGGTGGCAGTACAGCAGCTGGTCACTGCCACTGGTGGCACCACCGAGCTGGTCAATGCCACTGGTGGCACTGCAGCAGTTGGTTTCTCTCTATCAGTGTCATGTAGAGATACTCACGGACAATGAGCATGGGTTTGATGGGCATCTCACTGCACTTGTGGGCCTTGGAACAGGCGCGTAGATGAATCCTCAGAGTCCTGCGTACAACACACGGTGTATGGTCATGATCCACAAGTCAACAGAGTTATGCATGCGAACTCTGGTATCATTTATTATGTTGTCATTATTTAAAGTCTTTCCTGTAAACCAACGATAGACATAGTATATATATAATAATATAATATATAACACTGTTATATATATATATTGATGAAAGTATAATTACTGTCGCTGAGTGATTCAGGCCCATTTCATTATTACTCAACTCAGTAGTTCACCATTTATGTTTGGAGTATCTGTAGTAGAGATAGTATAAGTAGAAGATGTAGTATGAGCAAAAGATGTAGTATAAGTAGATGTAGTATATGTAGTATAAGTAGATCTAGTATAAGTAGATGTAATATAAGTAGAAGATGTAGTGTAAGTAGAAGATGTAGTATAAGTAGAATATGTAGTATCAGTAGAATATATAGTGTAAATAGAAGATGTAGTATAAGTAGAAGATGTAGTATAAGTAGAAGATGTAGTATAAGTAGAAGATGTAGTGTAAATAGAAGATGTAGTATAAGTAGAAAATGTAGTATAAATAGACGACGTAGTATAAGTAGAAGATGTAGTGTAAGTAGAAGATGTAGTATAAGTAGAATATGTAGTATAAGTAGAAGATGTAGTGTAAGTAGAAGATGTAGTATGAGTAGAAGATGTAGTGTAAGTAGAAGGTGTAGTATAAGTAAAATATGTAGTATAAGTAGAAGATGTAGTATAAGTAGAAGATGTAGTATAAGTAGAAGATGAAGTATAAGATGTAGTATAAGATGTAGTATAAGTAGAATATGTAGTATAAGTAGAAAATGTAGTGTAAGTAGAAGATGTAGTATAATTAGAATATGTAGTATAAGTACAAGATGTAGTGTAAGTAGAATATGTAGTATAAGTAGAATATGTAGTATAAGTAGAAGATGTAGTGTAAGTAGAAGATGTAATATAAGATGTAGTATAAGTAGAATATGTAGTATAAGTAGAAGATGTAGTGTAAGTAGAAGGTGTAGTATAAGTAGAATGTGCAGTATAAGAAGAATATGTAGTATAAGTAGAAGATTTAGTATAAGTAGAAGATGTAATACAAGTAGAAGATGTAGTATAAGTAGAAGATGTAATGTAAGAATAATATGTAGTATATGTAGAAGATGTGCTATTAGTAAAAGATGTAGTATAAGTAGAAGGTGTAGTATAAGTAGAAGATGTAATGTAAGAATAATATGTAGTATATGTAGAAGATGTACTATTGGTAAAAGATGTAGTATAAGTAGAAGATGTAGTATAAGTAGAAGATGTAATGTAAGAATAATATGTAGTATATGTAGAAGATGTACTATTAGTAAAAGATGTAGTATAAGCAGAATATGTAGTATAAGTAGAAGATGTAATATAAGATGTATTGTAAATATAAGATGTAGTATACATAGAAGATGTAGTATAAGTAGAATATGTAGTATAAGTAGAAGATGTAGTATAAGTAGAATATGTAGTGTAAGTAGAATATGTAGTATAAGTAAAATATGTAGTATAAGTAGACGACGTAGTATAAGTAGAAGATGTAGTGTAAGTAGAAGATGTAGTATAAGTAGAATATGTAGTATAAGTAGAAGATGTAGTATAAGTAGAATATGTAGTATAAGTAGAATATGTAGTATAAGTAGAAGATGTAGTGTAAGTAGAAGATGTAATATAAGATGTAGTATAAGTAGAATATGTAGTATAAATAGAAGATGTAGTGTAAGTAGAAGATGTAGTATAAGATGTAGTATAAGTAGAATATGTAGTATAAGTAGAAGATGTAGTGTAAGTAGAAGGTGTAGTATAAGTAGAATGTGCAGTATAAGAAGAATATGTAGTATAAGTAGAAGATTGAGTATAAGTAGAAGATGTAATACAAGTAGAAGATGTAGTATAAGTAGAAGATGTAGTGTAAGTAGAAGATGTAGTATGAGTAGAAGATGTAGTGTAAGTAGAAGGTGTAGTATAAGTAAAATATGTAGTATAAGTAGAAGATGAAGTATAAGATGTAGTATAAGATGTAGTATAAGTAGAATATGTAGTATATGTAGAAGATGTACTATTAGTAAAAGATGTAGTATAAGCAGAATATGTAGTATAAGTAGAAAATGTAATATAAGATGTATTGTAAGTATAAGATGTAGTACACATAGAAGATGTAGTATAAGTAGAATATGTAGTATAAGTAGAAGATGTAGTATAAGTAGAATATGTAGTGTAAGTAGAATATGTAGTATAAGTAAAATATGTAGTATAAGTAGACGACGTAGTATAAGTAGAAGATGTAGTGTAAGTAGAATATGTAGTCTAAGTAGAATATGTAGTATAAGTAGAAGATGTAGTGTAAGTAGAAGATGTATAAGATGTAGTATGAGTAGAAGATGTAGTGTAAGTAGAAGGTGTAGTATAAGTAAAATATGTAGTATAAGTAGAAGATGTAGTATAAGTAGAAGATGAAGTATAAGATGTAGTATAAGTAGAATATGTAGTATAAGTAGAAAATGTAGTGTAAGTAGAAGATGTAGTATAATTAGAATATGTAGTATAAGTACAAGATGTAGTGTAAGTAGAATATGTAGTATAAGTAGAATATGTAGTATAAGTAGAAGATGTAGTGTAAGTAGAAGATGTAATATAAGATGTAGTATAAGTAGAATATGTAGTATAAGTAGAAGATGTAGTGTAAGTAGAAGATGTAGTATAAGATGTAGTATAAGTAGAATATGTAGTATAAGTAGAAGATGTAGTGTAAGTAGAAGGTGTAGTATAAGTAGAATGTGCAGTATAAGAAGAATATGTAGTATAAGTAGAAGATTGAGTATAAGTAGAAGATGTGGTACAAGTAGAAGATGTAGTATAAGTAGAAGATGTAATGTAAGAATAATATGTAGTATATGTAGAAGATGTGCTATTAGTAAAAGATGTAGTATAAGTAGAAGGTGTAGTATAAGTAGAAGATGTATTGTAAGAATAATATGTAGTATATATAGAAGATGTACTATTAGTAAAATATGTAGTATAAGTAGAAGATGTAGTATAAGTAGAAGATGTAATGTAAGAATAATATGTAGTATATGTAGAAGATGTACTATTAGTAAAAGATGTAGTATAAGCAGAATATGTAGTATAAGTAGATGTAATATAAGATGTATTGTAAGTATAAGATGTAGTACACATAGAAGATGTAGTATAAGTAGAATATGTAGTATAAGTAGAAGATGTAGTATAAGTAGAATATGTATCATAAGTAGAAGATGTAGTATAAGTAGAATATGTAGTGTAAGTAGAATATGTAGTATAAGTAGAATATGTAGTATAAGTAGAAGATGTAGTGTA
The DNA here is from genome assembly GCA_963995525.1 of Escarpia spicata. Taxonomy (NCBI): domain Eukaryota; kingdom Metazoa; phylum Annelida; class Polychaeta; order Sabellida; family Siboglinidae; genus Escarpia; species Escarpia spicata. The sequence continues at coordinate 25,068,690 of OZ023205.1, read as the reverse complement.
AGTAGAAGATGTAATATAAGATGTAGTATAAGTAGAATATGTAGTATAAATAGAAGATGTAGTGTAAGTAGAAGATGTAGTATAAGATGTAGTATAAGTAGAATATGTAGTATAAGTAGAAGATGTAGTGTAAGTAGAAGGTGTAGTATAAGTAGAATGTGCAGTATAAGAAGAATATGTAGTATAAGTAGAAGATTGAGTATAAGTAGAAGATGTAATACAAGTAGAAGATGTAGTATAAGTAGAAGATGTAGTGTAAGTAGAAGATGTAGTATGAGTAGAAGATGTAGTGTAAGTAGAAGGTGTAGTATAAGTAAAATATGTAGTATAAGTAGAAGATGTAGTATAAGTAGAAGATGAAGTATAAGATGTAGTATAAGATGTAGTATAAGTAGAATATGTAGTATATGTAGAAGATGTACTATTAGTAAAAGATGTAGTATAAGCAGAATATGTAGTATAAGTAGAAAATGTAATATAAGATGTATTGTAAGTATAAGATGTAGTACACATAGAAGATGTAGTATAAGTAGAATATGTAGTATAAGTAGAAGATGTAGTATAAGTAGAATATGTAGTGTAAGTAGAATATGTAGTATAAGTAAAATATGTAGTATAAGTAGACGACGTAGTATAAGTAGAAGATGTAGTGTAAGTAGAATATGTAGTCTAAGTAGAATATGTAGTATAAGTAGAAGATGTAGTGTAAGTAGAAGATGTATAAGATGTAGTATGAGTAGAAGATGTAGTGTAAGTAGAAGGTGTAGTATAAGTAAAATATGTAGTATAAGTAGAAGATGTAGTATAAGTAGAAGATGTAGTATAAGTAGAAGATGAAGTATAAGATGTAGTATAAGTAGAATATGTAGTATAAGTAGAAAATGTAGTGTAAGTAGAAGATGTAGTATAATTAGAATATGTAGTATAAGTACAAGATGTAGTGTAAGTAGAATATGTAGTATAAGTAGAATATGTAGTATAAGTAGAAGATGTAGTGTAAGTAGAAGATGTAATATAAGATGTAGTATAAGTAGAATATGTAGTATAAGTAGAAGATGTAGTGTAAGTAGAAGATGTAGTATAAGATGTAGTATAAGTAGAATATGTAGTATAAGTAGAAGATGTAGTGTAAGTAGAAGGTGTAGTATAAGTAGAATGTGCAGTATAAGAAGAATATGTAGTATAAGTAGAAGATTGAGTATAAGTAGAAGATGTGATACAAGTAGAAGATGTAGTATAAGTAGAAGATGTAATGTAAGAATAATATGTAGTATATGTAGAAGATGTGCTATTAGTAAAAGATGTAGTATAAGTAGAAGGTGTAGTATAAGTAGAAGATGTATTGTAAGAATAATATGTAGTATATATAGAAGATGTACTATTAGTAAAATATGTAGTATAAGTAGAAGATGTAGTATAAGTAGAAGATGTAATGTAAGAATAATATGTAGTATATGTAGAAGATGTACTATTAGTAAAAGATGTAGTATAAGCAGAATATGTAGTATAAGTAGAAGATGTAATATAAGATGTATTGTAAGTATAAGATGTAGTACACATAGAAGATGTAGTATAAGTAGAATATGTAGTATAAGTAGAAGATGTAGTATAAGTAGAATATGTAGTGTAAGTAGAATATGTAGTATAAGTAAAATATGTAGTATAAGTAGACGACGTAGTATAAGTAGAAGATGTAGTGTAAGTAGAACATGTAGTATAAGTAGAATATGTAGTATAAGTAGAAGATGTAGTGTAAGTAGAAGATGAAGTATAAGATGTAGTATGAGTAGAAGATGTAGTGTAAGTAGAAGGTGTAGTATAAGTAAAATATGTAGTATAAGTAGAAGATGTAGTATAAGTAGAAGATGTAGTATAAGTAGAAGATGAAGTATAAGATGTAGTATAAGTAGAATATGTAGTATAAGTAGAAAATGTAGTGTAAGTAGAAGATGTAGTATAATTAGAAGATGAAGTATAAGATGTAGTATAAGTAGAATATGTAGTATAAGTAGAAAATGTAGTGTAAGTAGAAGATGTAGTATAATTAGAATATGTAGTATAAGTACAATATGTAGTGTAAGTAGAATATGTAGTATAAGTAGAATATGTAGTATAAGTAGAAGATGTAATATAAGATGTAGTATAAGTAGAATATGTAGTATAAGTAGAAGATGTAGTGTAAGTAGAAGATGTAGTATAAGTAGAATATGTAGTATAAGTAGAAGATGTAATGTAAGAATAATATGTAGTATATGTAGAAGATGTGCTATTAGTAAAAGATGTAGTATAAGTAGAAGGTGTAGTATAAGTAGAAGATGTATTGTAAGAATAATATGTAGTATATGTAGAAGATGTACTATTAGTAAAAGATGTAGTATAAGTAGAAGATGTAGTATAAGTAAAAGATGTAATGTAAGAATAATATGTAGTATATGTAGAAGATGTACTATTAGTAAAAGATGTAGTATAAGCAGAATATGTAGTATAAGTAGAAGATGTAATATAAGATGTATTGTAAGTATAAGATGTAGTACACATAGAAGATGTAGTATAAGTAGAATATGTAGTATAAGTAGAAGATGTAGTATAAGTAGAATATGTATCATAAGTAGAATATGTAGTATAAGTAAAATATGTAGTATAAGTAGAATATGTAGTATAAGTAGAATATGTAGTATAAGTAGAAGATGTAGTATAAGTAGAATATGTAGTATCAGTAGAAGATGTAGTGTAAATAGAAGATGTAGTATAAGAAGTAGTATCAGTAGAAGATGTAGTGTAAGTAGGTGTAGTATAAGTAAAATATGTAGTATAAGTAGAAGATGTAGTATAAGTAGAAGATGTAGTATAAGTTGAAGATGGAGTATAAGAAGATGTAGTATAAGTAGAAGATGTAGTGTAAGTAGAAGATGTATGATATGTAGTATAAGTAGAATATGTAGTATAAGTAGAAAATGTAGTGTAAGTAGAAGATGTAGTATAATTAGAATATGTAGTATAAGTACAAGATGTAGTGTAAGTAGAATATGTAGTATAAGTAGAATATGTAGTATAAGTAGAAGATGTAGTGTAAGTAGAAGATGTAGTATAAGTAGAAGATGTAGTGTAAGTAGGTGTAGTATAAGTAGAATATGCAGTATAAGAAGAATATGTAGTATAAGTAGAAGATTTAGTATAAGTAGAAGATGTAGTATAAGTAGATGTAATGTAAGAATAATATGTAGTATATGTAGAAGATGTACTATTAGTAAAAGATGTAGTATAAGTAGGTGTAGTATAAGCAGAATATGTAGTATAAGTAGAATATATAGTATAAGTAGAATATGTAGTATAAGTAGAAGATGTAGTATAAGTAGAATATGTAGTATAAGTAGAAGATGTAGTAAAAGTAGAATATGTTTCATAAGTAGAATATGTAGAATAAGTAGAATATGTAGTATAAGTAGAATATGTAGTATAAGCAGAATATGTAGTATAAGTAGAAGATGTAATATAAGATGTATTGTAAGTATAAGATGTAGTACACATAGAAGATGTAGTATAAGTAGAAGATATAGTATAAGTAGAAGATGTAGTATAAGTAGAATATGTAGTATAAGTAGAAGATGTAGTATAAGTAGAATATGTATCATAAGTAGAATATGTAGTATAAGTAAAATATGTAGTATAAGTAGAATATGTAGTATAAGTAGAATATGTAGTATAAGTAGAAGATGTAGTATAAGTTGAATATGTAGTATCAGTACAAGTTGCAGTATAAGAAGATGTAGTATAAGAAGAATATCTAGTATAAGTAGAAGATGTAGTATAAGATGTAGTATAAGTAGAATATGTAGTATAAATAGAAGATGTAGTGTAAGTAGAAGATGTGTAGCAACGTTGCTAATGACGTGATCCAAGCGGAGGTGATGTCTGCCACCAAGCACAACCTTCCGGCAACAATTGGGGACCACTTCACCAATTTGGTTAAGAAACGTTCCCCGACACCGGCATAGTAAAGTGTTTCCAAAGTAAATCGACAAAGATGACACAGGTGATGAAGACAAGCGATTTGGGATGCTTGTCCGCTACTTTGACACCAATATCGGCCACTCCGTCACTGCCAGTTTGCAATCGCAGAAAGGCGGAGAACATCTTCACCATGGTTGACAATATATTCAGGTAAGTAATTCCACTATTTAGGAATTTTTCTTATTACCCTGAATTTGTGTTGCTCTTTCAACCGTGCATGATATCGTTGTCCATAATTAATATCATCAGCTGGCTATGTCAGCTGAGATGCTGACACTAGCCAAAACTGCAACACATGCTGAGGCATGAGTGTAGTTTGTGGCAGACATTGGTGATAATGTATGAGTAATAAAATTATGTACTTGTATTCACAGATTCTTACATAATTTTAGGTCAAAAATACAGATTGCAACCCAAAAAATGTGGCAGGTCTTTGAAAGTATGGATTTAGGAAACTAAAGGACAGTGTGCTCTCAATGGGTAACACTGACGTGTCGAAGACAGGGTGAAACTGTCTGTGAGAATACAAAGTCGCCGGCTAGCAAATCTGACAATGCGTGTTTCAACTTTCATTTTGTCAAAATCAAACTCACCAAATCTGAACTTTTCACCTCTCAGTTTAGCAACACATCTGTGAGTGTCCCATCCAGGCAATATTTAGCTGGTCAACTCTGATGTCAGTTACCATTGATCAGTTGCAAATTGCGTAGACCTAGATTCACTTCAGGCCCAGCATTTATCATTGCATTTGTGCTGACAATTACTTCACACAGGGAATCATGGCCATAATTCCATGTTAAGGGTTTTTTCAAATAATCTGCTTTGGCCCCCAGTTTTAGTGGTTTGACCCTAGATTTTGGAAAGTAGGGACCTTCTGGTCCCCTCTAATTTCAGGCTAAATTCTAACTCTGAGGTAATAAATGTATCAAATAGTAGATAGCGACATAGTAATTAGATGAGGCAGATGTGAGAGAGCCGTACCTGCCAGGTTCCATGTAGAAGCTGCTAGCTACATCCCTCTTCCTGCGACTATTGCCACTGTTGCCACTGCTGCTGTAGTTGACTGTCATGTTGCCCTCTGCACTCAGCTTGATTCCCTCCGAGCTGAGACTCACTCCACCACCAAACTCACCAAATCCCACAAGTTCCTCCGGGTAAACATCGTCTGATCCAGTCTCACTGCCCACACTGAAGTCTACGCAGAAACAACAGTTGTGAATGTACATTAAAGTTCCTCCAACAAACCATTACATACTTTTTATAATAAAGAGTAATGACGTGAAGGTAACACACTGACATTTTCTTAGTTTACTTTTGCCTTCTTCATATGGCTATATACTTCCGAGTGTAGTTGTTCACAGGTAAGCTGCTGTTGTCATCATCAATAGGTTTAACAAAATGTGTTGTATCCTGATGTACTAATTTGAAGCAATTTATTTAAGAGTATTAAATAAATTTTAAAAGATGCCATTTTCATTGTGTGACAAATGCAGGAGAAACACCTGGCCAAGAAGAAGAAGCTCTACCTAGCCTTTGTCGACCTGGAAAAGGCATTTGACTGGGTACCAAGGAAGGTGATGAGATGGGCCATAAGCAAATCGGGTGTGGAGGAGTGGCTGGTGAAGGCAGTGATGACGTTGTACAGTGAGGCGAGCACCGTGGTGAGGACAGGGCATGGAGACAGCAGCAGCTTTGAGGTGAAGGTGGGGGTGCACCAGGGCTCAATATTGAGCCCTCTGCTGTTTGCCATTGTGATGGACGTGGTGACGAAGGAGGCGAGAGGAGGACTGCCCTGGGAGCTGCTGTACACAGATGATCTCGTCCTTATGGCAACAACCAGGGAAGAACTGAGAAGGAAGCTTGTGGAGTGGCGCACGAGCTTGGTGGCCAAAGGACTGAAGGTGAATGCCGGGAAGTCAAAGGTGATGGTCAGCATAGGTGACAGAGGAGTGATATCAGAGTCTGGTACATGGCCATGTGGAGTCTGTAGCAAGGGTGTAGCCGCTAATTCGCTTCAGTATACATTGTGTACGAAGTGGGTCCACAGAAGATGCAGTGGTGTGAAGGGCAGCCTGCAGGCAGTGAGCGCAACATTTGTGTGCAAGAGGTGTCGGGGAGAAGTACCACTAAACGACGATGATGATGATTAAGAACTAATGTTAAGTAGCAACAGCTCAAAATCAAACTTATCTTGTCAGAAATTACTTATTTAAACAATAAAATTCTGTTGTCTTATTTGATTTGTAAAACACTTTGGAGCAGTCGGTAGGACGGCATGATGCTATGTCAAAGGTATGTTGAAAAGCACAAACTATTAACACCAATCAGGGCGTCATCATTTAGACACTGCTACAGTTAAACACTTTATTGTTGGTTGACACAGATTTGAAGATATATTACGGGCATACAACATAACACATTCATTATAATTTATGGCGTTATGATCAAGTAATAAGAAATACTGCAACACTTAAAAATTAACACAAACATGCCAAAGTAAAACAATGTACAATATGCCAGATGTCAGCTTGTGGCAGTGACATGAGCCAAGAACTTACAGATGCCGTCAACGTCCTCCTCTTCGGGTGGTCTGTCCCAGGTGACAGCAAAGTGGTCCTGACGTGACGTCTTCACCGCTGGCACATCAGATGTTGTGTCACTAAATGGCTGCGAATCCTCTATTGATGTACTGATGTTGTCTACACGGGGTGCCACAGTTTTGATGGTGACACCTGCAATGACGAAATAAAGTTTACGCACTCAGTCAATCAAGGTGTTCTCGTTTCACCATTTTAATACATGGAACCTCACTATTAAGGTCAGCCTCACTATTAAGGTCAGCCTCACTATTAAGACCACCATCACTATTAAGGTCACCTTCAATAATAAGGTCACCCTCACTATTAAGGTCACCCTTAGGACTGATCAAACATGATCTGAATGGTGAGGTGACCGTATTAGTGAGACTAATCTCCTATACTTTGCTGTTACAGTAATATTTTGGGACTGTCCTTGGGTGACCTTTATTACGAGGTGGTTGTACTATCGAGGTGACATATAAAGCAAAGTTCCATTGTATTCAACCAGTAGAATACACTGAACGAAACATACAGGTTTGTGTCCTTTTCCAGGAAAGAGAATCATTGTTCTGGCAGATAAAATAGAAGTAGTTTATTGTTTGGACCATAAGGTACATTTAAAAAACTGAGAAGCCAAAATACATTCACAGGTGTGAAAATTTTGATTTTCTTTTTTGCGTATTTAGAAACATTAAAACATTCACTACCAGTTTTAATAATGCAATTTAGAATGATTATTTTGATGTGCTGATAACTTGAATTGTTCATGTGGGTCAGTTCAATCATCTAATCACAACAGACTGCCTCACATGGATGACAATGATGTCATTATGAAACTGATATTATATTGACATGAAGCTCATAACTCCATGCTGCCAAAATGTATCTTAATGTCTAAACTGTTGCGACCCTTCACACAATACAGTTGCTGCACTGTAGGTTAATGCAGAAGTTGTTTCACTGCTATACTTCTATACACAAAGCTACTGGAGGGCTTTTTAATTCAGAATAATGGTCTGCATCTCACCTTGTGATGAGTTGGTTGTAGTTAGTCCTGCGCCGTTGACACATCTCAGAGTCACATAGTAGGTGTGATCCTCCAACAACAAGCCTACAAGCGACGTGTTGCTCACAAATGACTCGGTTCTGATGTTGACAAAAGGCTGCACATCAGTGCCACCTGGTGAACTGCCGATAGCCCACCATGTCTCGACCACCTACAAGTAGAGTATGAAAGACACTACAGTGTTGCATCTTTAAAAGAACACAGGGTTTAATGTCTTGGGATGTTTTATTTTGGTATCCTGTTGGTTATTTAAATTCAGGTTTTGATGCAACAGATCTTATACTTAAAACAACCCCGATTAAAGATTTCCAACAAACGAAGCAGATGGTACATCACCTCACTCTCTCTGTCGACCACCTCATAGTAGACAGCAATGGTCGTGTTGTCTCCCTGGAAGTTTGTGGGCTCCGTCTTGCTCCAGGAGTAGTCCATATGAACTATCATCTCAAACACTGGCGGCGTTGCATCAATGTAGACTCCAGCAGAAGACACGGTCACTGAGTGGCCGGACCCAGTGACCGCCTTGACCGTAACAAAGTACGGTTGGAAGAGGCTCTCATTGCTGGACATTGCGGTCAGCCTAGGCTCTAGGGAGAGGTCAGTGAGGTCAAAGTGGATGACCTGCTTTTCGTTTGCATGACAGGTCGGGGTACAGACAGCCTGATCACATGCATTCCTGCAGGGAAGACAGGGTCGGCTGATCTGAAACAAACCACACAGTCATGTTACGTGGAGCAATTCCGTTGCACATCATAATCTGTCACATCTCGCATGTAAAAACACAGAAAATGAATGTGTTTTGTTCAATAAAACTATGAACAATTACATTGCTAAAATATATGTGCTAAATGGAACATTTCTGTGATCAAGATCCACAAATAGAAACCAAATGTACATACTTAACATATATATTATTGTCGGTGTCATGCCTTACATACTGTGGCTAACCTTTTAGATCTCAGTCATTTTTTAAAGTCCCTGTTCCATCAATTATTTGACAAGAAACACGTACGTTTCATGGACGGGTATCTTGTCGTCTGCAAGTACTTCACTCTAAATAACTTTTCTAGCAATTTGTTTGTTTAAATATGTCTTAGAGATTTTATATATGGATATCAGTTTTTTGCTAAAACAACTTTTCTATTAGCTACAGTGGTATTGGGAAGCACCAATATAAATGATGATCACAGACAAAACTGTTGCTATTAGGACTGGAGAGTTCACCACTCAACTATTTCATGTAACGGTAAGTTCGTAAGTTCTTGTACAGAATAATATCATGTTCCCAGGACTGCACAAAGTACTTTATAAAATAAACGTAAAGGTACGTTCTCATACAATGCAATATCCGGTCCTTTTGACTGCTCAGAGACGGTTACATTCCACTCCCTAGAAGACCAGTGTTCAATTGAACACCATATCTCAATTTCTCTGGTAAGCATTTTGCTACAATTACTGCATGCAAAGACTTTGTACACAAATATCCTCCACTGTCTATGGTCAGGTACTCATTCATACTGCTGAGTGAACTAGTGCAATGTGGAGTGAACAAACTTGCCCAAGGTTCGAAACCCGGTTATTCTCGATTGAGGCCAATGCTCTATCCACTACATTACCTCAACCTATTTTAAGTGTGTAAGTTGAACTTTTCCTCCTAGATGTTACAAACTGTCCGTAATGATTCAACAACCCATTAGAAGAAAAGTAAGACTTTTTATTTTTCAGAAAAAGTGCGTGGGTTAAGGGTTCCAGTTACTGGTACAAGCCAGATACAAATACATTTATTTCAGACAATAAACTATAAAAGTAGATAAGTTACACATAAAAATTGAAATAAAATAAGGTAATAAGTTAAATAAAGTTAATAAATAAGTTTACATTATTTTTTAAAAATCATTATGAAGATATTTGATAACTGTTTGCAATGTTATATGTGTTTTCTACGATTCTTTGAAATTATGTAGATCATCCACCAATCAGCTTGTAACTACTGCAACAATTGCAAAAACATAAACAATTTAAATGACCTTCATTAGGTACAGATATATCAGGAAACCATTTTCTGCATATGTGTAAAACCAACTACTGTTGAAAACAAAATTTTACACAAAAGAATCACATATTTCGGGAAAACTAGGGTGTATATTTATATGCAATGCAGTGTAATGTATATGTATATATGAACATTTGACAAAACTATCCAACCTTCTGGAAAGTGGCGACATCCTGAGAATAGGCAGTGGTTCCAATGGCTGCCTGGAACTCAACTATTGGTTGTGTGCTTCCGTGGAACGGCTCTCCATAGCGACACAGCTCAGTAGATGAGGGGGGAAACCTGCAGTGGACAGAGTGTATCAACACAGTGAAGTCAATGTCACATCACAGGTGAGACCAATGTCACATCACAGGTGAGACCAATGTCACATCACAGGTGAGACCAATGTCACATCACAGGTGAGACCAATGTTACATCACAGGTGACACCAATGTCATATCACAGGTGAGACCAATGTCACATCACAGATAAGACCAATGTCATATCACACGAGACCAATGTTACATCAACACAAATGAGTATGTCACATAAATATAGGTGATACCAGTATCACATCAACACCAACGAAACCAATGTCCCATCAACAGTAGTGAGACCAATGTCACATCAACACAGGTGACCCCATCATCATATCAACACAGTTAAGTATATTGTCACATCAATGCATATGAGCCAATGTCACATCAACACAAGCAAGACCAATGTCACATCATAATAGGTGACATAAATGTCACACAGACACTGGTGGCACCAATGTCATATCAGCTGAGGTGACACCAATATCACAACAACATAGGTTAAACAATGTCACATCAAAACAGGTGACACCAACATTACATCAACACAGGTAACACTAATGTCACAAAGAAATAAAAAAGAGAAAATAAAATGTCGTCATCATGGTATATACATGAATGTGCGGAAGTGTGCTGTTGTCTCGGGTGGGTAGAAGACATCGTCGAGTGGCGCCACCCAGCTGTGTCGGTTGTAGACTCCGACGGTGATGCGAGTGTCTCGGGAGACGGAAGTCCCAATGAGGAGAGCTTGCTGCTTCCCATCGACATACAACTTGAACTCCCAGTTCACCTGCATGGACCAGCAACACATAATGACAACCACAGGCTGACAAAGTCATCAACACAAATGTCACATACCAGACAACGACAGTAACTGTCAAACTAACTACAACCAAACAAGCCTATGTATGTGCATGTATGTTAACATTTTATTCCTAGAAGCTTTGCATCTCAGGCACCAAACTTTCAGTGAATAATCTTTTTTGTTCAAAATTCACCACTGGTTTTAAGGGTTCTTACTAGTTTTATAGTTAAAACAGATAACTGAAATCAAGGATCAGAATCGAGGCCAGCCTCACCATGACAGAAACAAGAGAACAACAACGTTGATAGTGACACCAACACAGTTGTCACATACAAGACAACAACCACAGTCTCTGTCAGGGAACACTACTACATGGATACAACAGCCACAGTCTCTGTCAGGGAACACTACTACATGGATACAACAACCACAGTCTCTGTCAGAAAACACTACTACATGGATACAACATCCATAGTCTCTGTCAGGGAACACTACTACATGGATACAACATCCAGTCTCTGTCAGGAAACACTACTACATGGATACAACATCCACAGTCTCTGTCAGGAAACACTACTACATGGATACAACAACCAGTCTCTGTCAGGAAACACTACTACACGGATACAACATCCAGTCTCTGTCAGGGAACACTACTACACGGATACAACAACCACAGTCTCTGTCAGGGAACACTACTACATGGATACAACAGCCACAGTCTCTGTCAGGGAACACTACTACATGGATACAACAGCCACAGTCTCTGTCAGGGAACACTACTACATGGATACAACATCCACAGTCTCTGTCAGGGAACACTACTACATGGATACAACATCCACAGTCTCTGTCAGGAAACACTACTACATGGATACTACAACCACAGTCTCTGTCAGGAAACACTACTACATGGATACAACATCCACAGTCTCTGTCAGGGAACACTACTACATGGATACAACATCCACAGTCTGTCAGGGAACACTACTACATGGATACAACATCCACAGTCTCTGTCAGGGAACACTACTACATGGATACAACATCCACAGTCTCTGTCAGGAAACATTACTACATGGATACAACAACCACAGTCTCTGTCAGGAAACACTACTACATGGATACAACATCCACAGTCTCTGTCAGGGAACACTACTACATGGATACAACAGCTACAGTCTCTGTCAGGGAACACTACTACATGGATACAACAGCCACAGTCTCTGTCAGGGAACACTACTACATGGATACAACATCCACAGTCTCTGACAGGGAACACTACTACATGGATACAACATCCACAGTCTCTGACAGGGAACACTACTACATGGATACAACATCCACAGTCTCTGTCAGGGAACACTACTACATGGATACAACATCCACAGTCTCTGTCAGGGAACACTACTACATGGATACAACAGCCACAGTCTCTGTCAGGGAACACTACTACATGGATACAACAGCCACAGTCTCTGTCAGGGAAAACTACTACATGGATACAACATCCAGTCTCTGACAGGGAACACTACTACATGGATACAACAGCCACAGTCTCTGTCAGGGAACACTACTACATGGATACAACATCCACAGTCTCTGACAGGGAACACTACTATATGGATACAACATCCACAGTCTCTGTCAGGGAACACTACTACATGGATACAACATCCACAGTCTCTGTCAGGGAACACTACTACATGGATACAACATCCACAGTCTCTGACAGGGAACACTACTACATGGATACAACATCCACAGTCTCTGTCAGGGAACACTACTACATGGATACAACAGCCAGTCTCTGTCAGGGAACACTACTACATGGATACAACAGCCACAGTCTCTGTCAGGGAAAACTACTACATGGATACAACATCCACAGTCTCTGACAGGGAACACTACTACATGGATACAACATCCACAGTCTCTGTCAGGGAACACTACTACATGGATACATCCACAGTCTCTGACAGGGAACACTACTACATGGATACAACATCCACAGTCTCTGTCAGGGAACACTACTACATGGATACATCCACAGTCTCTGACAGGGAACACTACTACATGGATACAACATCCACAGTCTCTGTCAGGGAACACTACTACATGGATACAACATCCACAGTCTCTGTCAGGGAACACTACTACATGGATACATCCACAGTCTCTGACAGGGAACACTACTACATGGATACAACATCCACAGTCTCTGTCAGGGAACACTACTACATGGATACAACATCCACAGTATCTGTCAGGGAACACTACTACATGGATACAACAGCCAGTCTCTGTCAGGGAACACTACTACATGGATACAACATCCACAGTCTCTGTCAGGGAACACTACTTCATGGATACATCCACAGTCTCTGTCAGGGAACACTACTACATGGATACAACATCCACAGTCTCTGTCAGGGAACACTACTACATGGATACAACATCCAGTCTCTGTCAGGGAACACTACTACATGGATACAACATCCACAGTCTCTGTCAGGGAACACTACTACATGGATACAACATCCACAGTCTCTGTCAGGAAACACTACTACATGGATACAACATCCACAGTCTCTGTCAGGAAACACTACTACATGGATACAACATCCACAGTCTCTGACAGAGAACACTACTACATGGATACAACAGCCACAGTCTCTGTCAGGGAACACTACTACATGGATACATCCACAGTCTCTGTCAGGGAACACTACTACATGGATACAACATCCACAGTCTCTGTCAGGGAACACTACTACATGGATACAACATCCACAGTCTCTGTCAGGGAACACTACTACATGGATACAACATCCACAGTCTCTGTCAGGGAACACTACTACATGAATACATGAAACACAGAAAATCATTACTATTATTTGTAATTACATTTATGAAAATATTTATGGTGAGATCAAACCATTGCAGCATTTGCAGAGATAAGCTGCAACACATATATGAAACAGACAGATAGACGGACGGACGGACGGACGGACACAGACAGACGTTGGTAAAGTTGATAAAACTAAATTCTGTTCTCACTTCGTCAAACATGGAAGCATCTTCATTGATGACCATCTTATAAGAATGGATGTCTTCTGTAGGGTCAAATCTCAGCTCGCTGACTGTGTGTGAAGTCTTGTCTAGCTTGGCTGACCACAACACAATCCAGTCTGAAGTATACCCCTTGTAGGAGACATCTGACAATGACAACACTCACTATAAATGTTCACATTTCAAACCATTTATAAGACACGTTCATTAGATTAAATATGACTAGACTGGCAATTAACATAATAAACAATGATTGATCACTGGCAAGAGCATGCACATGGAGAAACTTACATGACATTTCAGCTTAACGAATCAAGAAAACACTTGGTGGCTCATGCATAAAATTACTATGTAACATCTTCAATGTGTCCTGCATGATCACCTCACCAACCAGGAACTGTTCAGCAGTTTACCACAAGGACCCTCAGAGAAGAGGTTGCACCAACATGACCCTGACAGACACCATCCAGAGGGACACCGGGCTCAGTGGGACTTTTCTGGCTGCCACAATGACAGACAGAAAACTGTGGAAGCAACTCATCATGTCACCACTTTAAGTGGATGATATAAGTAAATGACAACAAAGGAATTATGTCACCACGTTAAGTGGAGGATATGAGTAAGTAAATGACTTATGTCACCACGCTAAATGGAGGATATAAGTAAATGACAACAAAGGAATTATGTCACCACGTTAAGTGGAGGATATGAGTAAGTAAATGACTTATGTCACCACGCTAAATGGAGGACATAAGTAAGTGACAACAAAGGAATTATGAAAGTAAATTATTTATGTCACCACGCTAAATGGAGGATATAAGTAAGTGACAACAAAGTAATTATGTCACCACGTTAAGTGGAGGATATGAGTAAGTAAATGACTTATGTCACCACGCTAAATGGAGGACATAAGTAAGTGACAACAAAGGAATTATGAAAGTATAAAATTTATTTCATTACACACCACAGCCAACTTAATTTCCACCCCATTAACCTGTCGCCACAGCACTGTCCCACCCACTCACTTGGGAATATCTGGAAGCCAAATCCTCTCCCCTTATGCATCTCATCATCAGGTAGATTGAGTGCTGTGTCTCCTGGCAGACCAACATCCATTATCCTCGGTCCATTACCACGCACACTGCTGTCGGCCAGTTTTGGGGTGTCTCCATCAAACAAGACAGGGGTGTAGTCGACAAACACCCCCTTAGGGCCATCGAAGAAGACCACAGACGTGACAGCACGTAGATCTCCGCTCGCTGCTTGGATGTCAAACTGCACATAGACACAAGTAGACGTCAAACAAGTAAACCCAAGTAGATGTCAAACAAGTAAACATCCTCAGTGTCTATCAAAAAATCTTCATTCCATCTTATCTGTACATTTACTGCATTACCAACTGTTCATGTGAAACTATCTTTGCAATTGAACAGTTTGAGAAATATTGACTAAACTGTAATAATTTTATTCTGTACATACCAGACCATCATATTTTGAAGTTAAAAAGCTTTGTAAATGACAATATATTACATACAACATTGGTTATCAGTTGATATTTCGAGTTGACCATCTTAATATAAGTCAATTTGTTTGTGCTAGTTGTTACCTGACAAGGATATTGCACTTACAGAATACATTCCTCCACTTTCAACATCAGCATCTGCTTGAAGGGCTCCAGATAACATCCATTCATTCCGCACGTCTCGCCGCAGTGTCACTCTCAAGCCTTCTTCTGTGTAGTACAGCTGAGACCAAAGGAGACGATCACAAGTGATACATTTTAAGCTACTTATCAAACAGTTTGTAATGAAAAGTAGTACAACATAATCAATACATTGATAGAAATACTGACTATACATATTACAAATACCACATTTCATCCAGAGTAACTTTATTTTACAATGCAACATACACAACATATCTTAATACTTTTAATATGTTACAATGTATGGATGTCACTTGGCTAAAAGTCATCTTCCAATGACACCATGTAAACTCGTTATAATTACTCTATTACTATTACATCACAATCAGAGTATCAAGTAGTGCTTCCTTGCTTGGACGTCACACAATTACACTAATGTATTATAACAATCATTGTGAAATTGAGAATATGCTTGTCTAAATGGGAAAAATGGAAGTTATGTTCTTATATAGCACATCCGGTTCTTAAAACTGACGAAAGCACTGTACATTTCATCCGCTGACAGATATATTAACTTTAACCCCAACTCAACAGCTTTGATGGGAAGCATTCAGCCATGCAGCAATAATATTATTATATCACATTATACATTCATGACTGTCTTATGGCCAAGGGAGTCATGTGAACCAGGGGGACAAGGAGTGAATTAAATTGCAAATTTCATCAACTGCACTGCCCAAGTGTACTCCCAGCAGCTTTCATCAACTGCATTGCCCAAGTGTACTCCCAGCAGCTTTCATCAAATCAATCATAAGTATAATTAGATAACTAACATTGTGCATAACTTCCCTATGGCTTACCTGGTAATCTTGGAAGGCGACATCATCTTGTTTGTTCTGTTGAAAGCCATGCAAGTATTTGTGTACCAAGGGCATCCAGTGGGGGTCTGGACCAGTCATTGAGTAGATCCGCTGTGAACATCCAGACTCACTGGCTGATGGCATGTAGAGGAACACACCTGGAGCACGACAAACACAATGTCACCTGCATAGGTGACAATCATACAAAACTGTCAACTAACCATGCTCTCTGCTAGTGTAGCCTAGAGTCAAGTAATGCTGTTTTCCATCCCCAATTTGTAATTAAGCTAAATCAAAATACACAAATGATACTGACATAATTTTATTCATGTGTGAGACTATCTTATTCCTGCAATATTTCCTGTTAAAACTACAACTTATTTATTACCTGTTGCATCCAGGAATACATTTTAGAAACCAGATATTGTAATGTTTGGCTGTGGCATAATAAAAGTATATCATCTGGTCTACCTTGCATGTGTGTTGTTGAACCTTGGAAAGCAGCGCTTTCTTTGAAGTTGTCTCCATGTTTGACAGCACCCCCAACAGGCCAGTCAACATCTAGGAGAATAGGTCGACTGAGGTTGTGGAGTTCAAGGTCAGCACCATTCGTTGCTTGAAGGTCAACGAAGTAGACAGCAGATTCCTAGATACGATAGCAACACACACATATATGGACATTTTGACAGTATGGAATTATGAACATAGTGTAAACAAGCAATATTTCAGTTTAACAATGAAATCAGTGTCATCCGTGTGAGTTAATCTGTCGCAATGTTATGACTGGTTGAAGTGACCCACCTGAAGAATTCAAGTTTAGAGACAGACAACATTTCAAACCACATACTATTCAATCAAAAACATGCATCAAAACACGCTTTAAAGATAATAAATCCAAATTACACTAAAACTGGAAGTAAATTGTTTATTGTTTTTAAAAATGCAGAAAGCTTAAAATCGATATTTTTAATCAGGCAAATGTAAACGTTTTCCGCAGTTTTGTGAAATGGACCTTATGTTCTGGTTTCAACTGTTGAAGCCTGTCACTTGCACCAAAGCAAAATAATTTTTGTGATTTTGATAGCTTTATGTATATATACATATATATAGAGAGAGAGCGAGAGAGAGAGCGAGAGAGAGCGAGAGAGAGCGAGAGAGAGAGCGAGAGAGAGCGAGAGAGAGAGCGAGAGAGAGCGAGAGAGAGAGCGAGAGAGAGAGCGAGAGAGAGCGAGAGAGAGAGAGCGAGAGCGAGAGCGAGAGCGAGAGCGAGAGCGAGAGCGAGAGCGAGAGCGAGAGCGAGAGCGAGAGCGAGAGCGAGAGCGAGAGCGAGAGCGAGAGCGAGAGCGAGAGCGAGAGCGAGAGCGAGAGCGAGAGCGAGAGCGAGAGCGAGAGCGAGAGCGAGAGCGAGAGCGAGAGCGAGAGCGAGAGCGAGAGCGAGAGCGAGAGCGAGAGCGAGAGCGAGAGCGAGAGCGAGAGCGAGAGCGAGAGCGAGAGCGAGAGCGAGAGCGAGAGCGAGAGCGAGAGCGAGAGCGAGAGCGAGAGCGAGAGCGAGAGCGAGAGCGAGAGCGAGAGCGAGAGCGAGAGCGAGAGCGAGAGCGAGAGCGAGAGCGAGAGCGAGAGCGAGAGCGAGAGCGAGAGCGAGAGCGAGAGCGAGAGCGAGAGCGAGAGCGAGAGCGAGAGAGAGAGAGAGAGAGAGAGAGAGAGAGAGAGAGAGAGAGAGAGCGAGAGCGAGAGCGATAGCGAGAGCGATAGCGAGAGCGAGAGACAGAGAGAGAGACAGAGAGAGAGACAGAGAGAGAGACACAACAACTGGTTTCATCACAATCATCCAACAGTTGGTTAATCAAGCAATCAACGAAATATTGTTATATTATTTTCAATATGAAACAGACACAATGACACTAAATACCTGTAGAAGGAGGTGTGTGAAGTCATACGAGGTAGAGTTGGCCGACAACTCTGTCCAGTCCACGAGAGTCGTGAGGTCATTATGACTGGAGCAGGAGGGTCCAGTGAGGAGGCGGATCTTGAAGCCACTGATGTCGCTCTCTGGGTCAGTGTAACCGCGCCACCAGGCAGTGAGAGAGTCACGGGATGACGCATACAACAGTTGCTGTGACAGTCAACAGAAACAGGCAATGTCCACTAAGATAAGTTCAATTACAATATAACAAATTGTTTACTTCACACAAAGTTCACAGACATAAAATAAATGTAAAAAATCAATATATATACCATGTTATTGATTAAAAGTACAAGTAAATAAAATATATAAATATTCATATATACACAGCCATTATGCTTTAAAACTAATAAAATATACATATATATTAATAAGGGTGCCATGCATAAAAACGACCCATTAAAAATAAATTAATACGAATAAACCAAACATTAACAAGATGACTGAGCGAAAATAAAATAAGTAATGACAAGTAAAAAGGAATTCATAAAAATAATGCATAGTAAAAGATTTATATAATTATCAACACACAAGTTTATTAAAAGTGCAGATAAAACAAATTACACCCACATTTTGCATTAATGTATTCAACTGATTAATTCAATAAATAATCATCACATGAAACTGTTTGACTGAAAATAACAGAGTTGTTATAATAGTTAATTGTTACCTACCTTTAGTACTCTCAAAAGTAATGTATTTGTGATGTGCAATGTGTAGACGCAGTTAGTCAGTAAGCATACTAACTGGTCACAGAACGGACTTAATACTTATCAAATTAATCAAAACTGTATTTAACTCTTGTAAATGTGGTGTGAGGCAGAGTTACTTCTAGAGCATCGCTGAAAGAAACATGGGAATAAGTAACTTATTGAGAGCAATAACTGAAAGAACTGACCAGGTCACTCTGTGGGCCCACGCCAATCTCCCTCCCCTGTGGGGGTGTTGTATCCACGGTAACGGAGCTGGACGTCTCCACACAACCCCCGCTCTCGTCCACTGCAATGACCACCACATCATAGGTGGCGCCCTGGTCCAGGCTCAGGTCAGTCAGCTGGACGTAGGTGTCCAGACCAACACTGGTCAATGGATGGACATCAAACAGTTGGGAGTAGGTGGAATTGTGGGCGATCGGATCATCTTTGTCATGATGCACCTGTGGTAACCCAAGTAGAAGGTTAGTTCTTCCATGGCGCAGTATGTCCTCAGGACTGCCCAAAGCAATTAAACATTACTCCCTAACAGACCTGTTCAATTGAACACCATCTCAACTGCTCTGGGAAGCTTTAAGCCACACTGCAATTAATGCACAAAGATTATTTGTACACAAATATCCACCACTGTTTTTAGCCAGGTACTCATTCATACAGCTGAGTGAACTGGAGCAATGTAGAGTGAACAAACTTGCCAACGGTTCGATACCATAGCACAGGATTTGAACCCGGGTTCTCTTAATTGAGGGTCTGATGCTCTTGCCAGTGCACTACTGTGCTCCACTCTGACTCACACTTTGACTCGCACACAGACAGCAGGACAGACAACTACCGCAAAAGCAACAACAACAAGGTCCTGATGACAGGTGGACAAAGAAGCCACTCACTTATTCAGAATCCAAGAATTCTTCATCTACATATGGCCCAGCCTTGTTAATTACATTTTAAAAACATTCACACTTGAAGCATTTACATAATTGGTTGATAATGTATTCCATACATTCGGCATCATTAGTAACAACTATCTAATCTGCACCATCATGTTAACGAAACTACATTTATCTACCATAAAATTAAGACTGAAAACTTCATAACCAATATTTAAACAATGTGTTGTCGCCTCCTAGTGTACTGGTCACTCATTAATTGTTAAAAGATGTTTTAAATTATTTGAGTAACAATGACATTTCCATACTTCTCTTTCTTCGAAAACAACACTTGGAAAAGACTTACCATCAAGTCACAAGACAGTGATGACAGTGCAGACTCTGACGTTCCAATTCCCCAGTAGTACATCTTTAGAGGAAGCAGGAACCTGAATCCACTCCAGGAAAATGTCAAACGTGTTGTTGATGAACTGTACCTGTAAACATATGTACACACTGGTAAATAACTGACATGCTAGGGCCTGTTACTGGTATGTGCACACACATGCATGCACACACATGCAGACACACGCGGACACACACACCACACACACACCATACACACACCACACGCACACCACACACGCACACCACATACACACCACATACACACACCATACACACCACACACACACCATACACACAAGCCACACCACACACACACCACACACAAGCCACACCACACACAAGCCACACCACACACACACCACACACAAGCCACACCACACACACACCACACACAAGCCACACCACACACACACCACACACAAGCCACACCACACACACACCACACACAAGCCACACCACACACACACCACACACAAGCCACACCACACACACACCACACACAAGCCACACCACACACACACCACACACAAGCCACACCACACACACACAAGCCACACCACACACACACCACACACAAGCCACACCACACACACACCACACACACACACACACAAGCCACACCACACACACACCACACACAAGCCACACCACACACAAGCCACACCACACACACACCACACACAAGCCACACCACACACACACCACACACAAGCCACACCACACACACACCACACACAAGCCACACCACACACACACCACACACAAGCCACACCACACACACACCACACACAAGCCACACCACACACACACCACACACAAGCCACACCACACACACACCACACACAAGCCACACCACACACACACCACACACACACACACACAAGCCACACCACACACACACCACACACAAGCCACACCACACACACACCACACACAAGCCACACCACACACACACCACACACAAGCCACACCACACACACACCACACACAAGCCACACCACACACACACCACACACAAGCCACACCACACACACACCACACACAAGCCACACCACACACACACCACACACAAGCCACACCACACACACACCACACACACACACACACAAGCCACACCACACACACACCACACACAAGCCACACCACACACACACCACACACAAGCCACACCACACACACACCACACACAAGCCACACCACACACACACCACACAC
The DNA here is from genome assembly GCA_963995525.1 of Escarpia spicata. Lineage (NCBI taxonomy): Eukaryota > Metazoa > Annelida > Polychaeta > Sabellida > Siboglinidae > Escarpia > Escarpia spicata. Next base: position 25,047,135 of record OZ023205.1, on the reverse strand, counting down.
AAGCCACACCACACACACACCACACACAAGCCACACCACACACAAGCCACACCACACACACACACACACAAGCCACACCACACACACACACACACACACATACACACCCATGAGGTCATCAGAACAAGTATAACTAATCTAGGCATGGGTCAGTCAACATTAATTTCTCATACAACTCGCTTTCAAGGGATTCAGGTGTAGTTTAAGTGAACCCATGTTCCAACAATCATGTGAACTATAACTGATCCCATATTTCAGCATCTTCCTACTGTACTCGTACTGACTTCTTCATTTACACTTTTCCGGACTATCAAAACCTGGCTGGTTCCATGACAAACTACTGGGGCTACGTATGCTCTGACTTACTTGGAGAGTTCCAGTGATCCAGCAGTAACAACATGGCTGCCGTAGCCGACCTTGATGCCATTGGAGGTGACCTCTACCATGGCTGATGACACGCTGTAGGCCCGCACTGTCACGTAGTAGGTGGCCGTACGTGGGATGAGCTTCAGGTCAAAGAATGTCCATGTGACATTGTGACCAACATTGGTGAAGGGTCGGATGTTGTTCCTGGTGCTGTGGAACCTGCGATCAGTGCCAATTGCCACCTCGTAGTGTTCCATCTTGAGATGGTCCCCAAGTGTCGCATCAACATGACTCAATTCTGTAAACACATTTTATTTCATTCAGGAAATACGATTACATATATATGATGATTAAAAAAATAGCATGGCAGTGTTCTTGTTTGGAAAATGAATACAATGGGACAAGGCATAAGTTGCAGGGTAAAGTGTATATTATAGTATTCAATGAACACCCCAACGAGACCAAAACACACATAGGCACGCATGCATGCATGCACACACACCCACACACTCAGACACACTCACACTCAAACACACACACACACACCCACACACACTCAGACACACTCAGACACACACATCTCCCTCTAATGACCAGACACCTCTCATGAATGGACACTTCTGCTTTAATATAAATCTGTCCACTCAAGATATAGGCCACTTAACCCATAATATACACTTTCAGAACAAAAATAGAAATATTCCTAAATTTGATATTAACTAAATATCTATTATACTGTTTTAAGCCACACGTTATACACCAAAAGGAACACTCATAATTAAGTAACTTTCTTACACAATTATCACTGCAGACTTATTTTACTGACAACTGGAATCAATAGATACAGGTAAGTATATGTCTGGTGAATGAATTATTTAAACATAATAACACAATCACATAAGAAACACCTACTACTAATAACTGGGGCATTGTCGTCATACTTCGGTTTACCAAACCCATCCCAATTGGCGGAGAGACTTGTGACAGAAGGCTGGAAGTTGAGGTCGGTGCCAATGATGTCACCATCTCTCACGTTGCCTGGCAACAGTGGCTCCAGCTCCACTGTGACACCATTAGAGTGGATGGTGTAGACAAAGCCCAGTTTGTTGGTCACCCGGAGTATGACAAAGTAAGATTCTCCATCTTTCAAGTCCAACTCATCAGCTTCAGCCAGTCTTGTGTCTGCACAGGCATTGTGACAGTTTTCAGAAGAGTTGACATACATGACATAGCAGGAAACATGGAAGCTCTTGGCAATGAAAATAAGACAGAATCTTACAGGCAACATCAAAGTCAGTCACTGTCATGACCTGTTGTTGCATAAAAAGGAATATGCTTAAGAATTACATAGAAATCTACAAACATGTTTCTAACTTTCTAACTGTCTGCAAAACATATTGTATCATAATAATGTTGTGACAGTGTGTGACATTTCTTTGCACCTACATGATGGTGTGTGACATGTCTCTACACCTACATGACAGTGTGTGACATGTCTCTACACCTACATGACAGTGTGTGACATGTCTCTACACCTATGTGACAGTGTGTGACATGCCTCTACACCTACATGACAGTGTGTGACATGTCTCTACACCTACATGACAGTGTGTGACATGTCTCTCCACCTATATGACAGTGTATGACATGTCTCTACACCTACATGACAGTGTGTGACATGTCTCTACATCTACATGTCAGTGTGTGACATGTCTCTACACCTACATGACAGTGTGTGACATGTCTCTACACCTACATGACAGTGTGTGACATGTCTCTACACCTACATGACATTGTGTGACATGAGTTTACACCTACATGACAGTGTGTGACATGTCTCTACACCTACATGACATTGTGTGACATGAGTTTACACCTACATGACAGTGTGTGACATGAGTTTACACCTACCTGGTGGTAGTTCCGTCATGTTGAGGACCACAGTACCATCAAACTTGTGAATGGCCCACTCAAACTTCTCTATGGGACAAGGGTCTCCACTGACATCCCAGTGAGCTGACAAACCATCATTGTGGTCCTGGAATTCACTGCAATCAAAAGTGGCATAACTGCTCCATACTTGCACAGTACAAAAGTTAGAGGACAGTTCTTATATAGCGCAGTATCTAGCATGCATGGATGCTCAACGCGCCTTACACTTTACTCCCTGGCAGAACACAATGTCAACTTCTGTGGGGATTGAGCATTCAGCCTAGCTGCAATTAATGTGCAAAGATTATTCGTACACAAATATCCACCACTGTCTATAGCCAGGTACTTATTCATACAGCTGAGTGAACTGGAGCAATGCAGAGTGAACTAACTTGCCCAAGGTTCGACACCGCAGCACAGTGATCGAACCCGGTTTTTTTATTGATAGTGTGATGCTTTAGCTACTACCGGTAAGCAACTGCACTGCACAGTAACTGTATCAGGAACAATGAAGGACTTATATGCAGTCTGCAAGCCATTAAGCACTCATGTCCATTAAACGCCCCCAAAATCTTGCTAGTTTATCAGTGAAAAGATTGAGCATGACAACAGGTTGTTCAGATTGTTGCAACAACTGCATATTAAGAGGGATGCTCGTTGGTACACTCAGAACACACAATTTGACGGCTCAATTTTGTAAATTAATTTTAGGTGTCTGAATGCAAAGCATCATGGTAATGTGGTGGTGACAGTGTAAACCAGTAACTACTTGAGATGATTTCAACAGAACTGCCCCACTTACATATCTGTGTCAACGTCACTGCCGTCATACACATACGACACCCCAAGTGGTTGAAGCCCGGCGCTGATACGACTCACGTAGACGCCATTGGATGTCACTGAGCTGTGGAGTCCTGCAGCATTGTACCCCTTCACGGTAGCAAACACCCTACGTTGATGTGAGAGGTCAAGGCCATGGACGACGATAGACAATGACCTGGGCGAGACGTCCTTATATGGGTGGACTTGGGTTCCACCCGGCGTGGAGCCGAGGGCTACTTGGTATCTGTCGGAGGCAAGAGTCATGTGACTTGCAGGGATCTGTTCATTTTTATTGTAAAATTTGTAACATTTCTATCAGCATACTAGAGATAAATTACTTTTAACAGGTCAAGGCCTCATTTATTTTTTATAAAGTTCAGAAGAGAAACCATAAATTTATTTTATATGGCCTAAGGGGTCATTCACAGAATCCAAGTTGATCTACCTGGGTACTCATCAAGAGCAAACTAATTCTCAGACCCCTTCCATCCTGAATTAGTACTTTAAAATGTTGATATGTTCATGCCTGCTAATAAATATTTGCTGACATTTTTGCGTACTACATAACTATAATGTACAGTACCTTGTAATTTCTGTTTCAGGGTCCTGAAACGGTTGCCATGCCACAACCACCTGCGTCAAAGCACGCTGACAAAGAACATCTTTTCTTGCAAAAACTGCAGCTTGAAACAAATTGCACAAGAGTCAGTTATCAAAATGACAGTGCATGACATAGCTAAAACATTGAAATGGTGGTAACAAAGCACCGAGACAGAACACAACCGAACATCGACCTAACAAAGTCAAGTTGGAAATTACTCATCCAACCAGGATACCTGATCGTGTTCCTGGCGCACAATAATGATGGCACATGATCAGAAGGTGAGAAGCTGGATGAGATAGGCAGGCCACTTGGCAAGGTTGGATGCAGGCAAATTTGCAAAGAGATCAGAGGCGTAGCAATACCAAGGACGCAGGAGAAGGCAACAACTGAGATGGGAGAACTGTGTGAGGAGGGACATGAGCGGGTGAGGAAGAAAGCTGGAGGGAGGGGACTGCTGACGGGGAGTTAGGGAGAAAGGAACAGAGCAAGTGGTTCAACAGTATTATACCTGACCTCATTTACGTTCAGGAAATAACGATGATTTAAATTTTGCATAAAACTGCTCACCAATGTCCTGTTGAGTTGGACTTGTATCAGGGCTGACAACAGCGTTTACTGACTTGATGGAAGTGTCAGACAGCTCAATCACAAGTCCTCCCTAACAATCACACACAATTAGTGTTACATTTATCTAAAACAAACTTTACTAATGAAAATGTGAACTAAACTGGAAGTTGGTCACGAGGCTAGGCCGTGTGCAGTGGAGCATAGTTGATTCGTTGCATTAGTTTTACTGTAAATTGTGTTAATGATAAAAACTAAATAACCATACTCCAGTGTGGAGTGGGCCGCATAAACCTTTTTTTTTACATTTTGTATTACACACCTTTTGTTAAAGTAAAATCGAGAATGTACAAAACTTGCTGAGGTAACTCAAGTGTCTGTGCAGCGTAACAATAATCATAAGATTTAATAAAATACAAGAAACGTGATAGCATATTATCTGCTAAAACTAGTACACTTTGTTAGAAAATAAATTAAATTTAAATGTGCTGCTTGTTGTAGCTTGTTTGACAGAACACTGCAGTCTACATACACAAACTGTGAACTATCTGGAAATTGTTCACTGTTTCTGTGATCATCAAACACTTAACTTTATTCTGCATGCATTATGTCAAATTATTGGTGCAATATGTAGGCCATGGTACATGAGCCAAGTGTCATCCATATCTTTCATTTATCTGCCCCATTAAACACCCAGCGAGGAAGTACAAAGTGGATCCAGCAGTAACAAGAAGCCAAGGTGTAGACAGTGTGGCAGCCATGACAGTTCTCACAGTAAGTCAAATACAAGTTTTCCCACACGCCTCAGGTGGAGTATTATCAACCAAGAGAGGTCTTGAGAAAGCCATTGTTGTCAGTCCAACTTTGTTGACAGCAGTCACTGTCACAAAGTATGTCTCCTGGTGTTGCAAACTGCCATTCTTCATGCCTAGAAACAGATATCAACACAATCAACATCATATTTAGCAATATCATTAATTGAAATTATCTATAAAAAGTAAACCTGTTCTTATATTTATAGCACTGTATCCAGTTGATAGGACTGCTCGAGTTCTTTACATGTTACCCTGTGGCAGACCTGTTCATCCAATACCAACACAATTTCTCTAAGAAAGCATTCAGCCACACTCCTATTACTGTGTAGAGGCAGTTTATCTCATATGTCCACCATAGCAACAACAGAGTGAACCAAGGCAATGTAGAGTGAATTTGAATTGCACAGGCTTCACATTGGCAGCCAGAAGGTCAGGTCTGTGTTTTCTACATATGTGTATATTCACATAGGACCTGAAAGCAACTCTGGCTGCTGGGAGCAAGATACTACATGAGGAATCCAACACAACAGTTACTCTATATATTATTTTCATATTGATTAGATGATGAAAATCTGTTTGTTTATCAATGCAAGCACATGTGTACTGTCAGATACTTCAAAGGTGTTACTCCAGAGTTGGTACTGAAATAGTGAACTCATTCATAGCTACCATACAAAGGGAATGTGTGTTCGCGTTTAACCAAATCAAAATTGTACACATGGACACACTTATGACATGATATAAAGACCCTTATAATTACATAAAATATTGTAAATGCAACAAATCCACATGTAACACATGTATTGTAATATTATAATCACTTACATAACTCATTCTTACTTCACGTTTTTGTTACGTAATGTATTCTTTCTTTATGTTTTAGTTTGGAATAAATTTGATTTCATTTAGATAACCTATCAATGCATAATATCAATATTATTTTACATACAGCACACCAGTTCTAGCATCAAAAAAACTTAGCCTTGTAACAAACCCACCTGTAGCCTTGCAACAAACCCACCTGTAGCCTTGCAACAAACTTACCTGTAGCCTTGTGTGAGTTGACACTGGCTTCAACGCGATGGAACTCATATACACTGTCATCTCCTTCCACCTTGCCAATGCCAAACTGGAAGGACTCTATTCCACTTTCCTTCTCAATGAAGCCACTCCAACTACACTCAAGAGTGTCCCCTCCTAGTGACACAAATAGAGGACAGTGTCATTAAAGTCACTCCAACTACACTCAAGAGTGTTCCCTCTTGGTGACAGAAACGGAGAACAGTGTCAATGAAGTCACTCCAACTACACTCAAGAGTGTTCCCTCCTGGTGACACAAACAGAGGACAGTGTCAATGAAGTGACTCCAACTACACTCAAGAGTGTCCCCTCCTGGTGACACAAACAGAGGACAGTGTCAATGAAGTCACTCTAACTACACTCAAGAATGTCCCCTCCTGGTGACACAAACAGAGAACAGTGTCAATGAAGTCACTCCAACTACACTCAAGAGTGTTCCCTCCTGGTGACACAAACAGAGAACAGTGTCAATGAAGTCACTCCAACTACACTCAAGTGTTCCCTCCTGGTGACACAAACAGAGGAGTGTCAATGAAGTCACTCCAACTACACTCAAGAGTGTTCCCTCCTGGTGACACAAACAGAGGAGTGTCAATGAAGTCACTCCAACTACACTCAAGAGTGTTCCCTCCTGGTGACACAAACAGAGGACAGTGTCAATGAAGTCACTCCAACTACACTCAAGAGTGTCCCCTCCTGGTGACACAAACAGAGGACAGTGTCAATGAAGTCACTCCAACTACACTTAAGAGTGTTCCCTCCTGGTGACACAAACAGAGAACAGTGTCAATTAAGTCACTCCAACTACACTCAAGAGTGTCCCCTCCTGGTGACACAAACAGAGAACAGTGTCAATGAAGCCACTTCAACTACACTCAAGAGTGTTCCCTCCTGGTGACACATACAGAGGACAGTGTCAATGAAGTCACTCCAACTACACCCAAGAGTGTTCCCTCCTGGTGACACAAACAGAGAACACTGCAGCCTTCGATATTAACACTGGCCCACTGGCCCGGCGCCTTTTTTGAGGCTGTCGGGCCAGTTTTCATATTTTACTGGCCAGACGAGCCACTGGCTTTAATCCGATTGACCACCATCGTGTTTCTGGCAACCCGACCCTACCTAGAAAAATGGGACAACCCTAATCTTTTTATTTGATATTTAAATCAATGTTTTGTTACATTTTTGTTATAACTAATTAAACAACGGCAACTAAAACTCAGCCATGCGATGACATGTATGCACTGCCAAACTCATTTGTATCCGCCCGTGTGATTGGCGAATGGCGAGGGTCATTAATTATTCACCCATTAAGCTGTCTTGTTACACGTTGGCTATGGATGGCAGGCAAAGGCAAGTCAAACTCTTCATAGCATTGCTAAAGACCATGGCTGCAGTGGTGGATCTTGTATTACAGCTGTGCCTTGGGTGGAATGACCTAGAGCAAGGACTCTGGACAGTGTTCACATTGTCACACACCAATGCGTTGTTTACATCAGCATCGGTTATCATACTGCTAAGGTGATACACATGGTATCAGCATTCAGATGCATATGTATCATGGTACGATGTGCCTGATCCTGGCAATGCCTTAGCACTGAGCCTCAGGCACAGCCAAAACAAAGAAATGATTTGGTGTGCTGAGGACAGCCAGCTAAAGTATCAAGCCCCAGACTAAAAATAGATCGGTGACATCTCAGATTTTGCATTAAAAGTAGACAGCAGAGTGATACCATGATTAAAAATATTCATTTAACTTTGCGTTATCACTTCTTATAATACTTATCTTAGTTGAATGTGACCTCATAAGATCATAACATTGTAACCACAATATATACAATCAGTTAATAGAATGTTGCCGAGTGTTGGAAACAACTAGAGAAAGAGAAATATAAATTTCCTAAACGATGTGCACAAATAAACATTTTGGAAAAGTCAGCATGACGTCGCTCCAAGTGAACCTATGACTTTGTGGACTTCTTGTGAAGTGACCGACAGGCACCTCGGTATCACATTTTTTTTTAATCCAGGCCAGTAGCTTTTGGGCAGGCCAATTACTTTTAAAGTCTACTGGCCCCCTGGGCCAGTGGATACAAAACCTTAATGTCAAGGCCTGCAGTGTCAATGCAAACACACCCGTCTTGGGTGACCAACAGCCTAAACATATGGTGGTTCTCACAATAATGTACCTGCATTGAGCGATCACATGCCAAACGCAACCGAACACCACATATGCTCATCATTTGATCGCTATTTTTACCTGTTATGAGCAACCGGAACACTTACACGCAACAGCCAACATTAGATCATCAAGTTGTAGTGGACACTAAGTTCACAGAGAATAGCAACACAACTACCGGGTATTACAGAGTAAATGCGGTACTAATAATGCCACATTTCCCACCAAATGCAGAACCTCTCATTATTCTCATTAACTACATGCAACCTGTCTTGAGCGACCACATTGGCTGATCAGAAGGGCTGGTCACCATAGACAGGTTCTACTGTAAGTGATCTAACTTGTATGTCTCTTATTCAATTGATCCACCGGTGGTTCCGTGTAGCAGAGTCTTGTGACAACACAAGACCTTTTGAAACAACAACAACGTACCATCCAGTAGCTGAAGGAAGTGGCAAAAAATAAAATGTACAAACCTTGAACAAATTCTGGACAGCTGACCAAGCCATCAAGAGGTGGTGATGTGTCCACTATGACTGCAGGTGACATTTGTGCTGCTGTCAGCCCAGCCTGTCAACAATACACCCGGGAATAATATGCTATGGACTCAACTGTTATATGTACAATGTTCAATCGCCAGTTATTAATATTTATTGATACATTTCTTGATTGAATATGTTGTAACATTTTAGTGAACTTCCTGATAATATCTTAACAGATTCTGTGAACTTCCTGCTAATAATATCCTAACAGATTCCCTGAACTTCCTGCTAATAATATCCTAACAGATTCAGTGAACTTCCTGCTAATAATAGTTCAGTGAACTTCCTGCTAATAATATCTTAACAGATTTATTGAACTTCCTGCTAGCAATATCTTAACTGACATACAACCTCCCTATTGCAATTGATGTAATTTTTATTTTTTTTATTTTTATATAGCAAACATATACATATAAATCAACTTACCTTTGCACCAAAAACACCTGCCTGGACTGTGTGGATTTATGAAAGGGAAACCTCAAAAGAACACCAAAGAACATTGGGTAGTCCACAACATAGTTATCTCAATGATGGCATAAAAAAGCCAAAAACTGCCACAAGACAAAGGTAATGACTAAAATGCCTACCCCATTAACCGCATCCAGGATGAGAATGTTAGGCACCCCATCTGTGTGGGGTGACACGTATCCATTCTCTAGACTAGTCACATTGCCAACCCATGTTGTTGGATGAATGTCTGCAGCATCTGTAGCAGAAACCACAAGAGTTGACCATAATTACAATTGGCTGTATTATTATGGTGAAGCGGTAAAGCCAGGTTTTACAGTGTATGAACTTATTTTTTATTTCAATAATTGGTAATTTCTTATATGTTGAATGGGTCATGCTAATTAAGTAACATCTATATATGCATATGCTAACATTACATCGTTCTAAGTGCTTATCTTCTGAGGTGCCAATGTCCACTCCCGTCTTTCTACCAGTGGGTGCAGGCTATAACTAGTTCTTTTTACCAAACCCCATTTTGAAGGTCACAAACAAAATGGTCATCACTGTTGGAAAAAACAGTCAAACTGAATCGTTGCCGGTCATTATCGAGTGAAGGTTTCTTCATTTTTTTTATAAAGTTTACTTCATCCCCATAAATAAAGGAGTGTTCAAAATGTGTATATTCATAACATTATAGTTTTAAATTGTTAACTTTTGTTGCTGTTATTGTGTGACACCCATCCTAGTGACTATGTACACTATATATAACCCCTCGCAGATCTCCTACGCATAGTGTGGAAGTAAGCTGAATCAAACTCATAACTGACTTCGCCGTACCACTCATGAGAACAGTGCAGACACACGTCCGACTCGTGCACCATTTCCAGGAATCCTAATACAATTACCCATTTGACCATTCTCACGAGCCGCTGAGCGGTATTGCGTCTACTGCCCAAACAGTCCACGAAGACCACCCAGAAACCCATAGAATTTTATGGCAAGCGATATTATTGGCTGAGGTTATAGTCAGAGTCTCGGCAACCGATCTATCGGATGTACTGAGACTGGTGTAATCAGCAGCGCCCCCTGGCACGCGAGGATGACAACACCTATTAAACTGCCATTGAACTACAACAACCTACCTGGGTAGGTGCCAAGATGAAACCACGCATCTGTGATCCCACTCTCTGGATCATTAACATCCCAGGCTGCAGTGAACGAGTCAACCTCTTTCTGGTAGAGAACTGCTGCAGTTGCTGCCCTGTTGGTAGAATTCAGCATCACCCCTCTAACAGACTTGATGACAGGGACTGGCACTGTGACGTCAACCAGGAAGCCATCAGAGGCAGACTCAAGCACGGCACCAGCTCCCGTCACTGCCCGCACTGTCGTATAGTACTTGACCCCAGCAGACAGCTCCACCTGGGATTGACCCTTGCCACTACTGCCGATACCTGCACACAAGGTTCATACAGAGTCTTACATTATCAAGCATGCATTTGTGGTGTTTGACCAGGAAAGGGTACAATTATTTTATTATAGATATGTTATAGTGTTGATAACCACATAACTTTGTACATTCTAGTGAAATGCTGAAGACATTTCCATTTCTAAGCAAAAGATCTTCTGAACATCGCTCGACGTTTGATCCAAGTGACGGTTTCGCTAAGGTGGCCATTTGCCAATTATGTTATCGATACCCCCCTTCCGGTTCGCGCTCGTACACCGCAGCGGCAGTCAAGTACCCTCTTCGCCCTTGTTACAACGTTCTTGTTGACGAAGTCAATGCCGAATTGAGGCGTTTAATTTCATTTTTTCCAAAAATCCAATTTTGGAAACATCGCGGTATGCTTCTCGACCACAAATCCCTGATTAGCGATGATGGAGTACATGTTGGCCCGGCAGGGGAACGACTGTACTTCCGTTCTATCCGCGGGGCGGCGCTGTTTGTAAGCAAGCATTGATCTGTCAGGCTAACTTTGTCGTAGGTTGGCTCTAGCATCGACTATGTGTTAATTGTAATTAGCTATGAATCGTGCATACGAGTATGAGCACATCCCGAAACTTAGAAAGTATTGATTACAGTGCACTAATACGAACTTTCACTTGTGTAGGTAGGGCGCTATAGCGGGAGCATGGTTCCGGTGTCCACACTAGTGACAGTTTGTTAAATTGGTTCCCTGATATTTTCAGTAAAGTTAATTATTAACTACATTACAAGTTTGGAAGTGTTCGTGTTTATTAGATAAGCAGTTTCTGGTTCGAAATTATGATATTGTCGATTGTCAGCCTCTAGATGTCGAGGTACCAGAACTTGCTTATTCATTTGGTGGATCCACTCAGTGATTTCCATTGCTACCACATCTCAGCTGTGTTTGGAGATGTTATTCAATGCATGTTAAACAGCTTCTGGTTCGAAATTATATATTCGAGTGATAACCTCGGGGTTGAGAGGTACCAGGACTTGTTTGGATTTTTATTGTAAGCATCTCCTGGTTCGAACTTGTATTGTCGATTGTCAGCCTCGTGTTTGAGAGGTATCAGGACTTGCTTTTTGTAATTGGTGGATCCATCCAACTATATATACGTGTCGATATACGTTGTACAACATGTCCACTTTGTTTGGATAATGTTATCCAGTTGTTGCGAAACAGATTCTGGTTCAAATTAGATATTTCAGTGATAACCTCGTGATTGAGAGGTACCAGTATTTGTTTCGTCGACATCTGGCAGAATAATGGATGCTTTCATTATGAACCAATATTGCATCTCACTATCAGTACATGTGTCTCTACTTAAATTGTCAAATATACCTCCGGGTATTGGTACAATGTTACACAGTAAGAAGTTATCGTTTGATGCATATTTTCCTGTGGTGTTGGTGCAATGTTACAGATGCCACCACAACGATCACGCCATAGGACGAGAACGCAGACAGGAACGATCCGTCGTCGTGCAACAGCTGCTGCTGGGGGGCCGACAGCAGGATCCGACACCACCGCCCCAGATGTCATTACTCCGGAAGTTGCCACGAGGCAACACTGTCCACATCGGGTGGCATGGCGGAAGCTATCGCAGCCGCTGTCATGCGACAGCTCGAGCAGTCGGGCCGCCTATTACCGGAACTGGTCGTTCGTCCAGCGGGACAGGCGAGTCAGGCACCTGTGGCGACACCATCGACGTCCAGTCAGCACCTTGCTGCGGACACGTCTTCTGACGATAGTGATGCTGAGGATGTTGACGCAGTCCTCAGCGGCCTGCTTGGTGGTGAGTTGTTCACCCCATTACCGACATATAATGTAGTTAACAGGCCGCTGGGGGCTAGTTTGCCGGACGCTTTAAAATCAAAGATTAGGCGAGGGGAATATGTGAATCTCCAGCTGTTGGCTAGTGAAAATGATGAGGAGGATGATGTGTTCCAGCAGCAGCACCAGCGTTTAACTTTAGAAGTAAAGCCCATTGGCCATCAGGACACCTTATCTCTAGTTAGGCCATCCCACAGCAAAGGCATCAAAACTATAGATCAATGGGTGGCAGCATTCACGGTATATGGGGCTGTCCTCACTGAACGATCACCACAGCTAGCTCCAGGCTTGTTTAAGCACATGGCAGATATCACTGAAATGGCACGCAGGTTTGGGGGCTTGGCATGGTATCGCTACGATAAAGCATATCGCAGGGAGATGGGGGCCAACCGTTTGAGTTATGGGCAGGTGAACTGGGATTTGAGGTTTCGCTGCCTCGAGCAGACCTCAAACAAATCAGGGGGCTATGCCTTTCGGGGCAACACCAGCCGGAGTCCCTATGTCCGCAGCAGCAAAGGTTTTCAAAAAGGCCAATGTTTTCAATTCGAGCAATTTGGCTCTTGCCTCAGACCTGCGTGTCAGTTCAAACACGCATGTGCCAAATGTTCCGGGAAACACCCCATGAGTCGATGCACCGTACGCCCAGCCCGCCCCCAAGGGGTTGGACGCACAGGTGCAATGCGCCCTTCCAACCACAATAAACAGTGAGGTATTATCCCGTTATCTGTCAACATACGACCAAGCAGAGGCATCTATTCTATTACAGGGCTTTTCCTTGGGCTTCTCTCTTCATTATGAAGGACCCCAATGCATTCGTGTTTCTGGCAACCATCAATCAGCATTGCATGCACCCACTCTAGTAGATGAAAAAATCAGCCATGAAATTGATTTAGGTCGTGTAGCAGGCCCATTTGAAACAATTCCTTTCAACAATTTTCAAAGTTCTCCCCTTGGTTTGGTTCCAAAACACGATCCAGGAAAAGTCAGACTCATCCATGATCTATCATTTCCGAAAGGTGATTCCATTAATTTCTATACCTCCAGAGAATTTACAACTGTGCAATATGAATCATTAGACAGAGTGATTGAGTTAGTCAGGTCATGTGGCCCAAATTGTCTAATTGCTAAGGCAGATATACAGGAGGCATTTAGACTCATTCCAATACGGCCTCAAGATTATCCATTACTGGGATTTACATGGAAAGGTATGTTCTACCACGACAATGTATTGCCCATGGGTTCATCAGTCAGTTGCCAGACATTTGAACGTTTTAGTCGAGCTGTCCAGTGGATTTTACAGACACATTTTCATGTTTCCAAAGTCACGCATTTGCTCGACGACTATATTTTTGTGGGTCCAGCTAATGAGCCAACTTGTCGAAATTCATTAATTTCTTTTGAGCGTCTAGCACGAGATTGGTATTCCACTAAACAAGGGAAAGAGGTGTCCTCCCTCAACATGTCAAATTGTATATGGAATTGAAATTGACACCACTACTATGCAGCTTCGTCTACCTGATGACAAATTAGCCAAGGCTACTTTATTAGTGAATCGTATGGTAAATTGTCGTAAAGTAACTCTGAGGGACTTGTTATCTTTGACCGGGCTGCTCTCCTATGCTTGCTTAGCTGTTTCAGCAGGAAGAAGTTTTCTACGCCGTCTCCTAAATTTAACAATTGGCGTAACTCGGCTGCATCACTGCGTCACACTAAACTGTGATGCGCGTGCAGACTTGTATGCATGGCAGATTTTTCTTCAGTCTTTTAATGGGAAGAGTATGTTCCTGGAACAGAGGTTTTTGTCATCTCACACAATTAAGTTGTATACAGATGCATCCAGTGATGTGGGCTTTGCGGTAGTTTTTGGGAAGAAGTGGATAGCGAGTACATGGCACAAGCCCTTTACTTCCGCCGATATAACCCTTCTTGAACTGTACCCCTTAGTTCTAGCGACAGAGTTATTTGGCAAATATCTGGCTAATCACTGTATAATTTTCATGACTGACAATTCGGGGGTCATTGACATCATCAATAAGACCACTTCCAAGAATAGGCCCATTATGAAGCTCGTCAGAAAGTTAGTGCTGGCCTGTTTGCGGCACAATATCCTTTTTCGATCTCGCCATGTTCCGGGATACCAAAATGTCATAGCCGATCATCTTTCTCGATTGCAGATCGGAAAAGCCAGACAGATAGCACCTTGGCTGGACCGCACTCCCGTAGCAATCCCCGATCCACTGAAGCCACAAGTGCTGCTAGCTTAGAACAGGACCTCGTCAGAGCGTCACTAGCACCAACGACACGTGCAGCATATAGGCGCAGTGTCAACATGTTACGTAAATATTTATCATCTGTCTGTCCTGGCAAAAAGTTTTTCCCTGTGTCACGAACGAATCTTGCAGGATTTATTACACACCTGTTTGCAGCCAATTATGCTTCATCAACAATTTTGTCCACTGTGTCCGCTATTTCTTATAGTCATAAAATAGTTGGGCTAGCAGATCCTGCAGATAATTTTTACATTAAGAAACTTCTAGTAGGTGTTCAGAAGACATCTAGCACAATGGATTCCAGAAGGCCAATTGAGTTACATATCCTAGGTCATCTTGTCAGTGCTTCAAAAGTTGTAATCACTGACAAGTTTACTCAATTATGTATAACAGCAATGTTCCTCTTAGCTTTCCATGGTTTTTTAAGGATCGGTGAAATGACTGTGCGGTCTGGAAGGTTGACCGAACATGTCATACAATGGGGTGACGTAATAATAGTGCCTGGTCGTTATAGTGATAGTAAAGCATCCCTGCAACTTACAATCCGACATGCTAAACACCAGAAAGTTGGCAGGCCTATTGTCCTAGAAATAAATTCACAGTCTAAGAACTGTCCTGTGGCACATATTTGTCGCTATCTAAACACTCGTGGCTCATCAGCAGGACCACTCTTTGTCTTCCCTGACAGAACCCCCATTTCCAGAGCATATTTTGCTTCTCAATTAACTGCTTGTCTTTCCCACGCTGGTTATGACCCTAGTCTTTATAAGTGTCACTCATTTAGGATAGGTGCAGCAACTACTGCAGCAACACGAGGATTCACAGATGTCCAGATACAATCTATGGGCAGATGGAAATCTGCCGCCTTTCGTCGATATATCCGAATCCCTATGATGCAGTTATGAACTATCTTATATCAGCAGTCATTTATTCCCTTTTTCCCTGGTGCTGCTGCTGATGCCTCTTTTGTTCGAATATATTTGGTCTATACCAGTTGTTATGCGTACCAGTCTGTCCAGCTCAGCCGGGGCTGAGGGGCAGACAGGTGCATACGTAACAAATTGCTGTATGTTTATGGTGTACACTGTGTCATTCTTATGTTTTGTTGAAGGTTGGAGCTGTACCACTTGCAACGTGTGCCAGTCTGTTGAGCTTAGCCGGGTCTAAGCGATAGGCTGGTCCTTACTTAGCAGAAGATTTGCGTTGTAACGATTTATGAATATTGGGCTTATATGCTATACTAAACGTGGGACATGTCAGTCCGCCAAGCTCAGCCGGGGCTGCGAGGCAGGCTAATACCAAAAAAAAAAAAAAAAACTATGTCTATGCTGTACACTGTGTCATTCTTATGTTTTGTTGAAGCTTTGATCTATACCAATTGTCAGGTGTGTCAGCCTGCCACTCAGCCGGGGCTGAGTGGCAGGCTGATACAATACTGTGATCAACTGTACTTTTTTATTATTCAATGATAATTGCGGATTGTGCTTCGCATAGACAAGTTAGTAAATGCCTAATGCATTTAGGTTGGTAATTGTAGTTGTTGATCTAATTGCGAGTTGTTGCCTTCTATTAATGCAACTGACGGTCACTGTGGCCTTGGGTGGGGGGGTCACTCCTCATTATGAGCAGTGCCTGTGGCATGTAGCCCCTCACCTTTGATGTCGTAGATTAGCAGTTTGATGCACTGTGTATATATTGTACTGATTGTTTATTTGTGTACAGCAACACTTTCTTGTACACAATTCCTTATATACGGGTACAGTGTATTTTATTGGTATGCATTGATGTGCATACTGATTGGCAATAAAATATGCCCCTTACCAACCTTTTATATATGAATCCATCTTCC
Source organism: Escarpia spicata (assembly GCA_963995525.1). Lineage (NCBI taxonomy): Eukaryota > Metazoa > Annelida > Polychaeta > Sabellida > Siboglinidae > Escarpia > Escarpia spicata. The sequence continues at coordinate 25,030,357 of OZ023205.1, read as the reverse complement.
TTTATTCCAACATCAAACAAGCTGCGGCCACATTAAATCTACATATATCAATACATAACAAAAACATAAATAACAACTTCTTGGCACAGCCAAAAGTATGTTTATGTTCGTTATGGATTGTGTCAGTCTAACCTTCCACCCCTATTGGTTTGTGGACTAGCCCACTGCTTGGTATCATGGGAGAAGATCTTCAATCTTTCCCAGTCCGATTTCGAATCGATCAGAGTAAGTCGTTTATATTTCTGTCTTGACCACCTCCTCCTCTCCTCCACCACTGCTTGTGGCACTTCATTTACATGGATGGTTAAGTACAAGGAACCGACGTGTGTTTATTACGATGTGTTGTACACTTATATATAATAATGTTCATTATATCGAGTTTGGAGGGGCGGCATGTAGCCCCTCACCTTTGATGTTGTAGATTAGCAGTTTGATGCACTGTGTATATATTGTACTGATTGTTTATTTGTGTACAGCAACACTTTCTTGTACACAATTCCTTATATACGGGTACAGTGTATTTTATGGGTATGCATTGATGTGCATACTGATTGGCAATAAAATATGCCCCTTACCAACCTTTTATATATGAATCCATCTTTCTTTATTCCAACATCAAACAAGCTGCGGCCACATTAAATCTACATATATCAATACATAACAAAAACATAAATGCAATTATTTACTTAACAAACATTTACGTTTCATCTTAGAGATCATTCATCGAGAGGACAGAACAAATTAAGTCAATTAGGTGGCCCCTCGCCTAAAGAGTTTATGCAAAGGCGAAATTCTGTTTCAAATTACCCAGCATTCCCTGCGTGCCTCCATCTTCCTCCACCAGGTTGACGTAGGAGTATGGCATGACGTCATCAAGTCTTGGAGCGGAGCCGACTGCCCACTGGTAGTGACTCACACCGTCTCTCTCACTCTCATAGCCACTGAAGGTCACGGTCACTTCTGACACGTCCATCTCATAGTCAATGTCCAGTTGAGTGTTCGGTCCATCACTGACCACTCCAGCCACATCTCCAGACACCATCTTGATGGGACTACAACATACAATGTCCACTGAGTGTCCAATCATCACTGACCACTGCATCCACACCTCTAGACACCATCTTGATGGGACTACAATATACAATGTCCACCGAGTGTCCAATCATCACTGACCACTCCAGCCACATTTCTAGACACCATTTTGATGGGACTACAACATACAATGTCCACTGAGTGTCCAATCATCACTGACCACTCCATCCACACCTCTAGACACCATCTTGATGGGACTACAACATACAATGTCCACTGAGTGTCCAATCATCACTGACCACTCCATCCACACCTCTAGACACCATCTTGATGGGACTACAACATACAATGTCCACTGAGTGTCCAATCATCACTGACCACTCCATCCACACCTCTAGACACCATCTTGATGGGACTACAATATACAATGTCCACCGAGTGTCCAATCATCACTGACCACTCCAGCCACATTTCTAGACACCATTTTGATGGGACTACAACATACAATGTCCACTGAGTGTCCAATCATCACTGACCACTGCATCCACACCTCTAGACACCATCTTGATGGGACTACAATATACAATGTCCACCGAGTGTCCAATCATCACTGACCACTCCAGCCACATTTCTAGACACCATTTTGATGGGACTACAACATACAATGTCCACTGAGTGTCCAGTCATCACTGACCACTCCATCCACACTTCTAGACACCATCTTGATGGGACTACAACATACAATGTCCACTGAGTGTCCAATCATCACTGACCACTCCATCCACACCTCTAGACACCATCTTGATGGGACTACAATATACAATGTCCACCGAGTGTCCAATCATCACTGACCACTCCAGCCACATTTCTAGACACCATTTTGATGGGACTACAACATACAATGTCCACTGAGTGTCCAATCATCACTGACCATTCCAGCCACATCTCCATGATGGGACTACACATGATGAATACTTTACATCACAATAAACTAGCCTTTTACCTCCAAATACTTCAGTCATGTCTCATGACGTTCGGCAGTGTACTGACTTTGCTAGGAAAGTTGTGAGACATTGCTATGATATTCCGAGTTGAAATCCAAGTTTCTTTTGAGGTAAACGATGTCTAATGGTCGAGACAAGCCAAGAAACTGGAATGTCCATACATTCATGTATACAATAACTATACTTCTTTCGTTCTTACTGCAAAAGCGAAGCAACAGTAAATCACACAAGCAAAGATACTACAAAAAGCTATTTATTTTACGTTTTGCAATCATGACTAATTTTATCCTGAATTATCCACATTAAAAAAACTCTGATTTTATTGTTTTACAAATTTTGCTGTAAAGTTTTCGTAGGGTAATAAAACATAAGCTTTAGTTACAACTGAAATCAATTCATTTTCATCTTAATAAAATGCGTGCAGTCACTTTCGTTTACAGTTTTACAGCAGATAAGTGTAATGCTGAGGGTCTCACTGTGACGACATCAGACTGCTCTCTCTGCCAGCCCCGTTCACTGCCTTCACAACAACGTAGTAGACAGGAGAGTTGGTGGCAGAGTCTGTCAAGGCCAGGGACAACTTGTCAATGTAACCATTCTGGGACAGTCCCATGCTGCGCAACCCCAGCACATCGGTCTGTCCTGCAATGTAACAAAAGGACATCAACATACTGCTATGATTACCCCACAGAAAGTAAAAAGGTAAGTTCTTGTTCTGCATAGGGTTGCTTAAAGCAGTTTACACTTGGTAGACCTGTTTGTATTATAAATGTTTATGTGTTGTGGGAATGAGTGTCCCGCTGTACATGTGTTTGTAAACAAATGTGCATTGTTCATGAAGATGGAGATGGTTAAAGTGATATAGTTAATACACACTGTTCACATTCCTCTTATGAATATACTAAAACAATGACCATATGAAAGGAAGTTCTTTAAGGTAAAGGGCGTTGTACAAGGTAAAGGTAAGTTCTTATATTGCACAGTATCCAGTCCTTGGACTGCTCAAAGTGCTTTACACCTTACTCCCAGGTATACATTTATACAGCTGAGTGAACTGGAGCAACGCACAGTGAACAAACTTGCCCAAGGCTCGACATGACAGCACAGGATTCAAACTCAAGTTCTCTCTCGACCGAGTCCACTGCTCTAGCCACTGTGCCACTGCACTCCACAGGTGTAAAGCAAATACCTAATATAATATCTATATCAATGCAGATGATTGAAGAAAGGAAAGAGTTAAAGGAGCATACAGTTAGAAATGAGAATTTTCATGAGAAATACAGAGAGAATTGCAAGATGATTAAACGACACAATGTTAATATCTGATACAAAAGAAGGATTGGATAAATTGATAACTACTATCAAAAGAGCACAGCGAGATGAAAGGATTGAAAATAAACGTAAAGAAGACTAAGATTATGGATGTGAAGGGATGTCAAGAACCATCAGAAGTCATAGTAGATGGCGAGGAAATAGAACGAGTGGAAAGTTTTGAATATCTGGGGTCACTGATAGAAGCGGATGGAGATGGGACGAAAGAGATCAAGCGGAGGTTGGCAATGGCGAGTTAACAGTTGATGGAGATGAAGAAGCTGTGGAAAGCAACGAACAAAGATATGAAACTACGAATGATTACGAATTGAAAACAAGTGTTATAGAAAGATATAACAAGTTTCGTGGACTGAACATAGAACTAATGAATCCATCGCAGATGAGCTTGGTGTTATACCCGGGACTTTACTGAACTTTGTAAAGAAACAGAAACTAAGTTATTTCAGCCATATGAAATGGCATCAATCTCTAGAGGGACTAATAATGGAAGGAAAAAGGAAGGCAGCAGAGGAAGACCTAGGAGACAATGGAAGAAGGACATAGAGGAATGGATGGGAGCAGACATCTGGCGAGTGGGGAGACTAGCAAATGAAAGAGCTGTCTACAGACAATCCATCAAGGCTGCAACGTCCAGAAATGGATAAGCAAACCCAACCTAATTAATGCATATCTGTATAAGCCAAGTGTATGAGATGTATATAGAATAATCTTTACCTTCTGCTGTCCCTATACCAACAAAGTATTCACTGATGTGACTTTCACCGTCCACGGCCCCCCATGAAGCTTGGATGCCATTCTCATCATTGTGAACAACATAGCCATCGACTAGTTCCTCCGATTCTCCCAAGAGGACACCCGCGTGTACAAATGACATCTATAAACAGAGATACTATATCAACCCGTCATAATCACAATATACAATACATTTACCCTCATTAGAAAGTGTTCAGCCATGCCACAATCAGTGCACAAAATGTATACATTCACATCATGTCTTCAGATTGCCAGTTATTTCTGTCTAAAAAGAAGAGTGATGAAACTGCTTTCCGACTGTGCCCACATGTCATGGTATCTTGGAGAATATAGTAAATTCAAGGAAATCATCTTTTACTACCCATTATTCATGCACTATGCTAATCAATATTCTGTCAAATAGTGTATTGTGATTTGCACTAGCCAGAGGATGTCACTGAACATTGCAGGAAGCTGAATCGGCACTGATATTTCAGTCTCTCTTGCTCTGCAAACACCAAATCCAAGCACTCTGGAGTGACAAAATGAAACCCGCTTGCCAGCAGTAGAAATGTCATGCCAAAACTACAATGAACAAGGAAGTATCTGTAAGATGGCTCCTGTTTCCTTGCGTGGTTTAACTTCTGTAAACTGGTATGCACATCTATTAGGCAGTGCACCATTAATTGGGACTGTGATGGATTTGCTTGGTAATTTCACTGGTCTGGTCAGACATTGTGACACTGACTGTATAGCACGCTAATGCCCCTACCTTGGGTGGTGTAGGATCCACCAGCAGACCGTTGGTGTAGTGGACAGCGGCCAGTCCAGCCCCGTTTACTGCAGCCACGTGCATCTTGTAACGCGCCCCGACCTTCAGCTTCAAAGCTTCATCTGTTGTCCACATGGTGGCGTTGGCTGGCACAACCTTCCACTGAGACCTAACGAGTTATAACAGCGTACTAGCTTACACACACCACTGGAGCAAGAAACCACTCGTTTATAGTGACGCCATCTGGTGAATTGATCACTTCTCAATTCTCTCAGGTAGACAAAAGGTCCTCAAGAAACACATAGCAGGTCAAAACATGTAAGTAACTGTAAATCAATATTGTTGTGTTTTCGAAAATATGTCCATCACCAACTGGTAGATGAGTAGTCAAGGAAGGAACGAACATAGAAAGATATGACCTCGGCACCTGAGAGGAGAGGCATCACATGGCCCTGACATATAGAGTAGTTTGAGAACTAACATTGGCACCAGAGTGTTACTTTACAAATGTAAACATTAAGTGAAACAATTACAATCCATACCCAGTGGGATAAATCATAGTTATCTTGTTGTGGTCCAGTTCGTAGGCCGATATCTTGTAGTGGTCAATGCCAGACTCTGGGTCCTCGAATGACCACGAACATGTCAACTCAGTGGTCGAGTCCTTAAACAGAACAGAATGTAAGAGAGACTTTAGCTATGGACAAGTTATTGTTAACAACACTATAAAGACTTCCCAACTTTACTACAATGAACATGGATATAATAAATTGTTTTAAATGTATTTGTTATATCCAGAATTTGTTATATTTTAAATTGGCCACCAACTCCATCATACTAAAGAAATAGGCTTGAAATGAATTAATAAGAAGCTTACACTCAAATGTTCAATCCAAGTAGTGAACACATTTTTTATGCAAGCAACAACACAGAGTCCAATATAGTGATGAAAAAAGGCCAAATGAATGACGTTTATTTATTAACGTGATAAGAGAGAAATGTGGGCTCGACATCCCAAGGCCAGGCCTGTGACTGAGCCCATACTAGTCTCCTGTACCTCAGGTTGACAGAGCCCACATTTCGGCACATAAAACAAGCAGTATTGGTATACATGATATCATATATCAAACAATGTCATTACTGCTAAAATCACCATAGACAGTAAAATACTAGCCAAGCACACCAGTCAACCACACCAAATCTAAAACCAACACTACCCGCTGACGCATTACACTATACATAACTGAGGCTAAACCTTAAAAGTGGGGTCAATTATGCCACCGGTCACCTCAACCTGTGACCACCCCACGAATATACAGAATTATTCGTTATAATCAAAAAATTTGCTACAACAATTTGTAATAAGCGCAGAAATTCAATAAAAAACCTGGACCAATTAATTTATTCGTTGTGAGAATTCATTATAAGTGAATTCGTTATATCTCATGTTTATATAATATATACACTGCTGTTGTGATACTGGTATTGCAGCCGGGAAGAGTTGTCAAACTCACTGTGTATTCCTTGTCATGCTGTAAGTTGTCACCGTCAACAAGCTGCAACATCTTGGGGTCTGTCAGATCTACTGTCACCCCGTCTGATGTCACTGTGCAGTTTGTCTCAGCTCTGTTTGTGGCCGTCACAGCAACACGGACAAAGTCACGGTGGTGCAGATGAAAGTGATGTTTCTCCAGGGAGTTCACAGAGGGCGCTAGGTGCTTCTCTGTGTGGAGTAGGGCCTCACTGCTACCAGGGGCTGAAACATTGAGGGTATTAGGGTAGAAGTGAACTCCCTACTACTGGGGCCTGAAACATTGAGGGTATTGGGGTAAAAGTGGGTTCTCTACTACTGGGGCCAGAAACGTTGAGGGTGTTGGGGTAGAAGTGACCTCTCTATTACTGGGTCCTGAAACATTGAGGGTATTGGGGTAAAAGTGGGTTCTCTACTACTGGGGCCATAAACATTGAGGGTGTTGGGGTAGAAGTGACCTCTCTATTACTGGGGCCTGAAACAATGAGGGTATTGGGGTAAAAGTGACCTCATGCTACTTGGGCCTGAAACATTGAGGGTATTAGGGTAGAAGTGACACCCCCTACTAGGGTAGTAGTGACACACCCTACTAGGGTAGAAATGACACCCCCCTACTAGGGTACTGGGGTAAAAGTGTCCCCATGTTAAACTCACTGTGATCCCCCTGTTACTAATGCCTAAAACATTAAGAAACTACTGACTTCTATATGGGCGTGAAACATTAAGGATATACTAGGATAGAAGTGACCTCCCTGCTATGAGGCCTACAACTTTAAGGGTATTACCGTAAATTCTGTATTTATAGCCGTGGCTTCAATTGCAATATTGTGTCACTGACTGGGTGCGGCTTTAATTAGGGATGCGGCTACAAATACAGAATTTACGGTAGGGCTAAAAGTACCTGTACACATGCAGCACTTCACATGACATGACATTTACCTGCAGGCTTTCTGTATATGCTGACAAGGTAGTTTTTTAGGCCAGATTCTGGGTCAGAAAACTGCTTCCAGGTGCTGGTAACAGTGGATGCCTTTGATGAGTACTTCTCGTCCACATTGGGGTCCAAGCCATCCTTCACAACCCCCTTCACCGGGGGCGTCAGGTCAACATACACTGCAAGAAATATGTCACGTCTGACACTTGTAATGATGAAGGTACAGCGAATATAACTTCTGCAAAAAGATTTTTATCTATGAACTAGATTTAACAAGATTTAACAAGATTGCCACCCAGAGAATTAACTTTAGGTGGCAGGTGGACAAGGAAGCCCTTTGGCTTATCGAGAGTCCGACCCTTTTATCTATGTGTATCCTGCCCTTCTGAGGTGTGTCGATTTTATTTTTAAACATATTCACGCTACTAGCAGATAATCTATTCCATTCATTTACAGTCCTTTGTGAAAATGAGAACTTTCTTATATCTAATCTACACTGCTCCTTTGCTAATGTAACTTCATGTCCTCTAGTCTTTCTATATGTCGTAACTGAGAAAAAATATTTCTATCAATATTTTCATAACCATTCATTATTTTAAACACTTCTATCTGATCTCCTCTCAATCTCATGGTCTCTAGTGTTGTTAAGCCACATTTTTTAGGCATATTTCGGAACTAAGATCCCTCAGTTTTGGTATCATCTCCTCTGCACTCTTTCTACCATATCTATGTCCTTCCTGCGATACGGCCTCCACGCTTGAATACAATATTCTAAATGAGGCCTAAATATTGTTTTGTACAGCGGTATTATTAGCTCTTTTTCCTTAAATGCTATATTTCGCCGAATTAATCCAAGGATTTGATTTCCCTTTGAAGCTGCAATTCCGCACTGCTCTGAAACCTTCATATCAGCACTAATGATTAATCCTAAATCTTTTTCTTTTACAGTAGTACTTAGTACAGTACCCCCATTGTATATTCTACCTCTTCGTTCCCATGTCCTGCGTGGAGGCATTTACATTTCCCAAAATTGTACAGCATTTGCCACTTTTCATACCATTTGATCAACTTGTCAAGACCATCTTATAAATGTTGTCTATCTCCATCACTTTTAATTCTTCTAAACACTTTTGTATCATCCTCAAATTTCAACACCTTGCTTGTTATATCATCACCCAAATCGTTGATATATATTAAGAATAATATAGGTCCTAGTACTGATCCCTGTGGTACCCCACTCAATACCGATTTCCAGTTTGAAGCCTCCCCATCTTCTGTCAATCAAACTTACACAGGCACAATTATATTACTGGAGCTACCAACTCGATAAGTTTACACTTTGCTGGTAGCCACCACATCTGTGCTGCATTTGTCTTGAATTATGTTGTATATCGTGTGGATGATAAAATAAATTTACTTAAATTTACTTACACTATAAAACGTGCGTGTGTGTTTATCTCAAAACCAACTGCACCATATCATGATGCAGACATTACCTAGTCAAATTAAATCAGATAACTATATAATTTACATAGCCATATACCCTGTGCTGAAATACGTAATTATACTATGACATATTGCCTTCTATTTAAGTAGATACTAATCCAACTCATATTGACTTAATAAAGAACATAGTTTTATACACACGCCTTCAAGAACACATACACCGCCATATCCTACCTCCATTCGAATTCACTGTGACGTTCCTTTCAACGAGACCACCGTTGACTGCCATGACACTGGCAAAGTAGGTAGCCTCGTGTTGTAAGTCGAGGCCATCCACACAGTGACGTGTCACATGGTAGGCCAGTCTCGTGTGAGGTACAATGTTCTCAAAGCCAGCAGAAGTCCCCACAGAGAAAACATACTTGGCTGAAAGCAAACCACGCATAATACAGCTCATCTTGTCAACTGATTAATGCAACATAATGCCTTGACGTTAATATCGTGACAGGCACTCAGGTCACATAATAATAGTTCCCTTTTACACATTGACAATGCTCACCTATTGTTTATCAAGTGTACAATGTCCCTTCGTTAGATTACATAACATAACTATAGGTTTAACACAAAAATTATTCATTCTTTTTTTGTGTTTAAGTTTCTTTTTTGTTAGGTCAGTTTACACAAGTAAAGTGGATCAGTACTGATTAAGTATGGTACAACTTGTTTATAACAGCAGCAGCACTGAGTTGAGACAGATGGTGCCCATTAAGGCCAGACACGGCAGGTAGATAGGATTATTTTTTTATTTGTGCAAACAGTTAAATTTTTTCTGCCCAATGCATGAAATGGGTCCTACTGAGTAAAATATATATTGAACTTTTTTCAGCCAGACCCCCCGTTTCCATGGTAACAAACAAAATGGCTGCCATTTTGAGCAAATACTGGCAAATTTGGAAAAGCTGCCACTTTTTATTGAATCCATATATAGGTATAATTCTTGCAAATCCATGTCTCTATAGAGTCTATTGTGCAATGATCAGAGCATTTTTTGAAATGTTGTTGTTATTTTTTAAATAATTTTTGGGTAAAATACGAACAAAAATATTGTTTTTTTGCAACAAATATTGCTATATCTTTCAAACTATTAATGATTTAAAAAAAGTGTCTGATCATTGCACACAGTAGAATATGCTGAATGCAACACTGAACACTTTATTTACATAGCATAATTATTCCAAGAGATATCCCATTTCCAAATGCAGAAATTTGAAGAAAAATGTTTTTGAGAAAATGGCTGTCAAAGATTGCATAATGGATTTCATTACATGATATCGACATGCTTGATCCATGATTAAAACTCACTTAGAGGTATGTAATTGCCATAGAAGTTAACTTTATTGATAGTATGCATACAAAGGTATAATAATCTGGCAGAAAACCATTTTCAGTATTTTTTGTAAAAAAAACCCATTTCACCTGGGGTGTCTGGCCTTAAGTATAGTACAACTTGTTGTATAACAGCAGCACTGAGTTGAGATAGATGGTGCCCATTAAGTATAGTACAATTTGTTGTATAACAGCAGCACTGAGTTGAGATAGATGGTGCCCATTAAGTATAGTACAACTTGTTGTATAACAGCAGCACTGAGTTGAGATAGATGGTGCCCATTAAGTATAGTACAACTTGTTGTATAACAGCAGCACTGAGTTGAGACAGATGGTGCCCATTAAGTATAGTACAACTTGTTGTATAACAGCAGCACTGAGTTGAGACAGATGGTGCCCATTAAGTATAGTACAACTTGTTGTATAACAGCAGCACTGAGTTGAGACAGATGGTGCCCATTAAGTATAGTACAACTTGTTGTATAACAGCAGCACTGAGTTGAGACAGATGGTGCCCATTAAGTATAGTACAACTTGTTGTATAACAGCAGCACTGAGTTGAGACAGATGGTGCCCATTAAGTATAGTACAACTTGTTGTATAACAGCAGCACTGAGTTGAGACAGATGGTGCCCATTAAGTATAGTACAACTTGTTGTATAACAGCAGCACTGAGTTGAGACAGATGGTGCCCATTAAGTATAGTACAACTTGTTGTATAACAGCAGCACTGAGTTGAGACAGATGGTGCCCATTAAGTATAGTACAACTTGTTGTATAACAGCAGCACTGAGTTGAGACAGATGGTGCCCATTAAGTATAGTACAACTTGTTGTATAACAGCAGCACTGAGTTGAGACAGATGGTGCCCATTAAGTATAGTACAACTTGTTGTATAACAGCAGCACTGAGTTGAGACAGATGGTGCCCATTAAGTATAGTACAACTTGTTGTATAACAGCAGCACTGAGTTGAGACAGATGGTGCCCATTAAGTATAGTACAACTTGTTGTATAACAGCAGCACTGAGTTGAGACAGATGGTGCCCATTAAGTATAGTACAACTTGTTGTATAACAGCAGCACTGAGTTGAGACAGATGGTGCCCATTAAGTATAGTACAACTTGTTGTATAACAGCAGCACTGAGTTGAGACAGATGGTGCCCATTAAGTATAGTACAACTTGTTGTATAACAGCAGCACTGAGTTGAGACAGATGGTGCCCATTAAGTATAGTACAACTTGTTGTATAACAGCAGCACTGAGTTGAGACAGATGGTGCCCATTAAGTATAGTACAACTTGTTGTATAACAGCAGCACTGAGTTGAGACAGATGGTGCCCATTAAGTATAGTACAACTTGTTGTATAACAGCAACACTGAGTTGAGACAGATGGTGCCCATTAAGTATAGTACAACTTGTTGTATAACAGCAGCACTGAGTTGAGACAGATGGTGCCCATTAAGTATAGTACAACTTGTTGTATAACAGCAGCACTGAGTTGAGACAGATGGTGCCCATTAAGTATAGTACAACTTGTTGTATAACAGCAGCACTGAGTTGAGACAGATGGTGCCCATTAAGTATAGTACAACTTGTTGTATAACAGCAGCACTGAGTTGAGATAGATGGTGCCCATTAAGTATAGTACAACTTGTTGTATAACAGCAGCACTGAGTTGAGATAGATGGTGCCCATTAGGGCTGAAAGGTGAAACAAACAAATTCAAGTATCATGCTTTACAAGGGATAAGAAACTCTCTGACAGGTAACCTAGTATCATGTGATTGACAACTGAGAAGACACTAATATACCACATAGTGTACATCACATTCAGAATGTTTTCATTGGCAGCACACTATGTCAAGTTTAGTTACTTACTTAGTCCACTTTCTGGGTCTTTGAACCCATTCCAGTTGGCACAGTATTGGGATGAAGATGACTGGAAGGCGATATCCTGTTTCAATCTGTCTCCATCATAAACAAGCCCAGCAATTGGTGGTGTTCTGTCTACTATGATTGGTTTATTTGCATGGCCGATTGTCCTCAGATCAACTGAAACATAATTATCTTAATGACATTCAACGATTGACCTATCCATCATGTGACCTATTGCCTATCAACAAGGTACATCAAGCCTTCAAAATGGCCACCGAACAGGTGCAGCTGTTGGACATTCTGTCTTATATTCTGTTGAAATCACTATCAACACTGTTGGTAAGGCAAAACTTGACGGAGTTGACAAGCATAATTTTAACTGTGACAAAGGCAAACAGTGAAAAATGTGTGTGCACGTAAACATGCACTTTGGTGTGCATTACTGTCTTTTTCCGTTCATTCACTAGGTGATGTGTAGCATTTAAATAATACGCAAGATGGGGACACTAAATCTCCATCATTTTATGGGGGAATATATATGTCTCCACATCAATTTACAATGTCAATAGTTAGATGATTAACAAAAGGTCATAATTCTGATTATACATAGGCAAACCACGACCACTGGATTCATCAATTAGAGTGAATTCACCAAAGTCAGGTGCACTGAGAATGAAAGAGTAAAGATGACTACAGACCATTGTTGGTGACTCGAGCCTTCATCCAGACTGCGACGCCGTCAGGGATGTGGTAATGGTGTTGGATGTGTGTGTAGTCGCTGACCGCTGTCCAGCCAAGGACATACGTGTCCCTCCTACTTCGACCCAGACCCATCTCTGCACTCTTGATGTCAGACACCGGGTCACTGCAACACACTCATTAAGATGCAGTCAAATGTCACCCATCCCAGTGAACCGGGTATAAAGTCACAAAAGCCTATTCTGCACACGACCCAAAAATAGCTATCTAGGTCATGTGACCCGTCCCAGTGAACCGGGTATAAAATCACAAAGGCCTATTCTGCACACGAGCCAAAAATAGCTGTCTAGGTCATGTGACCCACCCCAGTGAACCGGGTATAAAGTCACAAAAGCCTATTCTGCACACGAGCCAAAAATAACTGTCTAGGTCATGTGACCCACCCTAGTGAACCGGGTATAGATTCACAAAGGTCTATTCTGCCCATGAGCCAAAATTAGCTGTCTATATATAGGTCATGTTCCATCATTTGTTATTTCGGAAATGCTTTCGTCATAGTCTTATATTTTAATGTCCAGTTTATTTTTCTTGACAAATAATTCAAAACTAATAAAATACATAGATTTGTGAACCAACGCGACAAGAAACAACAGGCAATATGAATCAAAATGGCGGCATTTCACAAAACGTCACGTTTTGATGTTTGCTTCAAATTTTGCAATAGGTAAAAAACTACTGTAGATATTTTTACAAATGAGGTATCATTTTAAAGTTTATGATCTGTGGAATCAAAAAATTTACAAAATTCCATTGCACAATTTTGCAACTTAACCCTCTCGTGGTCAGAACGCCCGAATCAACCTGAGTATGCCTCACGGCCAGAACGCCCGAATCAACCCGAATACAGGGGCACATTTAAACTGGTACTGCGAAATAGTGTCATCCAATAACGGCAATTTATTTCGGCAGTTAGCATATAATAATATTGAAGTTTCACTGGGAAGCATCAAAAGTGAGATATGATGGCGATTTCAGTGACTAAATAGCGCCAACCACCAAGCGGTTTTGTAGTCGAACGCAGCGACACACAATTTCCGGTCCCTCTTTTACGCCACGCAGTGAATATTTTAATGGTGATTTTCAGCCAATGAGATTAAAGTTTAACATTTGCTGCGGGCATAAACATGGAAGCACCCAGGAGTTATTCCAAAACACGCGTCCGCAGGCAATTTCTACGATTAAATGCTAACTTTTGAGCGGTCTATTTTGTTGTAAAAAAAATATTAATGCGCCGCGCAACGAAGCGGGTGGTGTTTTTTAGCTTTGTTGTAATTCTCGACATTGTCATTATGTCGAACTCCAGTAATTCGGACTTTGATGGGATTTTCCAATCGAGTTTATAACGAACGCTGCCATCGAAGGGGAATGTTTTGTATTATGATTACGCATTTTAAATATAACACAAACTTAATAGTTCAGACGGGATGACGGCTATGATCACAAAGAACGCCATTTTGTATAAAATCTTGAAAATACATGCACTCTGAAAAACTTAAATTATTTCAGTTTTATTTACCATAGACATTTAATTAGTTTTCCATTCTGTAGCATAGTAATTTGTGAACATTTCATACGCAGCATGTAACCGCTAATTATTAATGAAAAATATTTTTTTTAATGAATTGTTGAAAATTATTTAAGTATTTTATTTTTGTCAAACTTTAGCAATTCATATTTGGGTAATAAATTGACATATATGTCACATACTTGGCTAGTTACACCAGGAATTAGTTCTTCAAATGTAGTGAAAATTTTACTTGAGTCGGATCAAAAATTATTTATTTATTTGCATTCATGCAACCCGAGTATATCACATGATTCACTCACAGCACATTCTCTCGATTTAATAGGATTCAATAACAGGCACATATTTGCATTAATCTGGCCTTGAGAGGGTTAATACACCCATTTTGTTGAGACATCTCACAAATAACTCAAATACTGCCAATAAGGATTTTTTTTCCTCAGATTTTTTTTCTCCCATCAAACAAAACAGAGACTATGGCTGGAGATACTGAAGCAGTCTTTTACCTGTCTGTTTACGCATAGGTCTATGTTCACAGGTCTATGTTGTCTAAGCTTGTGAAACCCAGCATAGTTTATACTGTTTAAAAGGCTTATGCATCATTCTTTTGGATAAAACAGTGGAGCTCCTACTTCAGTGATCAAGACTGTATATGAACCAAATCTATAGTGTTGAAGTTTCAATTCAATGTGAATGATAAAACTTTGAGCATCAAATATCTTCAGCAGACAAAGATGAAGATCATGCATTTTCTTCATAGCAGTAAAAATGGAACAAAATCCTGATTATGTAGTAGTCAGATGAGTTAATACATACGTGGCATTGACTCGGAATGAAATCAGGAAGGTGTTTTCATTATATGTGACGCCATCGACAGTGTAGATGATAGGGGGTGTTGTGTCAACAGCGAAATACTGGGCATGGCACACACTCAGCACCAGAGGTCCGAACTCAATGTTGTTGATTCCTCGTACAGTCACGTAGTATCTACCGTCTGAAGGAAAGGTGGCACATGTAAACTGCAATCAATATGTGAGATGAAGTCAACAAACTGATATAACAAAGTAAATCACAGTTTTGTTTCATGTGAACACCATTATATTTAATACAGACATAATAAATATAAAAAGTAGAAGTAAAGGTAAGTTCTTATATAGCGCAGTATCCAGTCCTAAGGTCTGCTCAAAGCGCTTTACACTTTACTCCCTGGCAGACCTGTTCAATCGAACACCACTTCGACTTCTCTGGGAAGCATCCACGAAGACTCACACACAAGACTATTCACACACAAATATCCACCACTATCTACAGCCAGGTACTCATTCATACAGCTGAGTGAACTGAAGCAATGTAAAGTAAACGAACTTGCCGAAGGTTCAAATGTTATAAATGTTATTTTAATATTAAACTGGCTTAATTACCAGGCAGCCTCAGTGGGAACGCGACACCGATGTTGGTCCACTCAGAGGCAGATGCCAGGTGTTCATGCGGGTCATTGTGTGTCACTATGTCATCTCCACAAGGCCTTGTTCCCACGGCCCATGTGTACATCAGGATCCCTGTCTCCAGGTCGTGGATACCGTTCCAGTTAGCTGCAACAGAATACATGTAAGTGATAAATAACTATCAACTGACAGCTACCTGCAGCATGAACAGCCTTCATCAGACTTCTTCCCCAATCATCGCTCTCTGACATGTCTCAACTTATTTCATGCTTTGCCAATTAAAACTGGCTTTAAATATACATTTTCAGCCACTAAAAATATATAATTTTCTCATAGAAATCTCAGGCATATTTGATGTTTCTACCATTACTACATACCAGGAAATGCCACTTGATTTAACTGTATATGAAAACAACACCATATATGCGTTGTTATGTGTTCATGTTAACCAAAATATGCCGTAATGTAACAGTGACACTGAGCTACATGTGATATCAACAATACAAATTAAATGACCGTTCAGCTGAATGTAAACACATTGTTTAGTGCTGTTCAAGAAATGCTCTGGTAGTTTAGTTTTTTTAATTTAACGTAAATGATTATGCATGAAAATGGTGTTGTTGCACTTAAAATTGTTGTTCTTGCACTCTCGTTCTAAATATATTATGATGTTAAAAAGCTATTAAAAGGGTAAACATTATAAGTAGTGCACTTCTTTTTACCCGTTTTTCACCAGTTTGTATTCATTTATATATGCGTTGTGTAAGTGATGTAAATATGTTGTTGATGTTGAAATTAATTCATTAATTCATTTGTATGTTTCTTTTTTGGAGGTTTCTCAAAATTATATAAACTTACATTTTATGGTTGTTATTTTTTTCATGTTGACAAAAATGTTTTTTAAACCACGAAACAACTCCATATAAATGAATAAGTTGTAACAATCTGGAATAATGTTTAGAAATTCATCTGAAGAAATTGCTAGTTTATCTTAGAAACTACAAATGAAACTACAAAAAACACAAAATGGAACGGCCACCCCATCCACCTCAACCTCTAACGGCAGAAAGACAAACACATAATTCTACACGGCTAATAACATTTAACAAAACACAATATTATACAATACTATTAATGCTGAAGATGGTGGCTCCCCAAAGATACCTTCTACGATCACACAAAGTTAGTGTTATGTAATAAAATCATCTACAAATACAAATGCATTCATTATTTTTTCAATTCAAAGCACTAATGACATTTCTTGAAAATGTCAAGATACAACATAACTATGTTTTAACTGCGGCTAAAATATTTATATTTCTAAATATAGAACTGATCACTTGTTACCGGACATGTAACGACTGGCCCGCGTGTACTTTTTGTCCACCATTGGCTCGTGACCATTGAAGACAGTCGATGACCCAGCTCCGTCAAGAATGGACCTACAGCCAACCATTGCTTTAAATACACCATAACGTCATGCAGCTAGCAGCAGTAATCAGTTGATGAAACAGCACCAACAAGTATGTTATGCAAACAGCAAAATCAGTTTATGCTAGCAGTAGAAACAGGTCTAAATGCAAACAGCAGCAATAATCAGTTGATAGAAACTGCAATATGCGGATTACGCAAGCGTTTCAAGATTCCCTGTTACATATTAAATCTAACTGACAGAGAAAAAACATGTAGGGACTCTGACTTGTTGTAGAACTAGTTTTAGTCACCAAATTTGATGTGATTATCAAAAAAACACCCCAGCTTAACTAACTAAATATTGTAAGATTAACCTAGATTTCCAAGTGTATTATTAGAGAACTAGCTTAGCCATGGAACAATAAAACAATGGCGGCAGTTATGTGAGTGAGTGAGATTATTCAGTAAAATTATATACATGCATTACATAATTAGAAGTAATATGACATATATAATAACAATACAGAGGATAGCACATAGAAGCACACATAGTACACTTAGTTCCAATGTGGTCCTCAAAAAATAGTGAACAAGTAATTATAGTATAAAAAATAAATACATAAATAGTACGATTAAAAAAAATACTACATACGTAAAAAATTGCAAAATTCAAAATACAATAAATATTATGCATTAAATATTAAGACGCAATGTAAACATTGTGATCATGGGGCACCAATCTACTATATAAAAGGGTCGCCACCTTTTTTCTAAAACTAATTTTAGATCGACTTTGTTTTGTTTCGATTGACAAGTTGTTCCAGTGGCATATGCCTGTATAAAGGAAATAAGTTTGTCCAGAACCCTTTATTTTGGGAATAACACATGCCAATTCACTTAACACTATTACAATAAACCTCAGGGCAGCAGTTATCACCATTACAATAAACCCAGGGTGGCAGTTGTCACCATTACAATAAAACCATGGTGGCAGTTAACACCATTACAATAAACCAAGGGTGGCAGTTATCATCATTACAATAAACCCACGATGGCAGTTAACGCCATTACAATAAACACATGATGGCAGTTATCACTGTTACAATAAACCCAGGGTGGTAGTTATCACTATTACAAGAAACACAGGACAGCAGTTATCACCATTACAATAAACACATGGTGATAGTTAGCATCATTACAATAAATCCAGGGTGGCAGTTATCACCATTACAATAAACCCAGTTCATAAGGTATCACCATTACAATAAACCCATGGCGGCAGTTATCACTATTACAATAAACCCATGTCAGCAGTTACGCCATTACAATAAACCCAAGGTGGCAGTTATCACCATTACAATAAACCCAGGGTGGCAGTTATCTCTATTACAATAAATCCAGGACAGCAGTTATCACCATTACAATAAACCCAGGGTGGCAGTTATTACCATTACAATAAATCCAGGGTGGCAGTTATCACCATTACAATATTTTGACATTCAACCCATTCATAGTGGCGCCACCTGGAGAGTCACTAATCACTCTATAGTTTCCATATTTCTTAGACAGATGGCAAAGCAAATATGCAACTTTGTAAGTAAATAACTTAAAACAACTACTTCTATAGTATAGTCTATATTAAATACATCACCAGTTGGTAGACCAGAGGCTAATGTTACAAGGAAACGAATGAACATTGAAAACGGCGAGTTGACCTCGATGCCCGGGAGGAGCCTCACTTTACAATGATTCCATGTTAGCGTATTATTCTATAAATGATTGAAGCCCTACCTGTGTGTGGGGAGCGTGGTCTCAGGGGCGCATCTGTGCTGCCAGAGTATTGGCACGTAGTTCACACATGAATCATGCTCAACCACATCCGACTTGTTGTGGAGGATGAGCCCCGGGGATGGCGGGGAGAAGTCAACCAGCACTCCATGGGATGATACGATGTTCTCATACACTGTTGTGATACATCGTCACTGTTATGGATTTATGGTATGAACAATTAATAACATGCTAGCCGAGTTACCCAGCGTTGCCAGGGGGAAAAAACAGTCATATGTATGTGATCACCAGAGATCCCCGCCGCTCGGACAAATACAAAAATTTAATCTACAAACAACCACGATGGGCCTGCTAGATCACATACAACATTTCAGCCCCATACATGCAAAACTAATGGACATGTGGGTCCACAAACAAACAGACATACAAACCAAGAGAGAACCACTGTATTCTTTTATAATATATAAGCATAAATTATTTAAACTAGATGAGCAGGGAGAATCTTAGATATGTATAAAGGAAGACAAGTCAGTGCAAATAAACTTCCAATGAAAAGTGAGAAGAACATTTGCCGAGTTAGATGCTCATAATATTATAAAGATGTTTTAAAAGTACTAATGGTATATTAACATTCAGTGGAATCTCGCCACAAGGAGCATGCTGGGTCTCTGCCTACTGTTGCCACCTTGCATATTGAGTGCTAATGGCAAGAGTACACAAGGTGTTTTATTTTGGTGATAAAACAACTCACGGAGGATGTTGTGTAGATAGTAGTTGAAGTAAACTGTTGAGTTGTGTTGCAGTTGGACTTGGCTGAATCTCACAGTTGTTGTGTGCCCAATTCCTCGTCTTTCAAAATAGTGAAACAGGCCATTCTGAAAAGATCAATGAAAGAAACAATTGACACTTTTCATTGTGCCTTCCTAACCATACTACATGTACTGCTATACTCATGCAGGGAGTTAGCAATGATGACACTGCTGTGAGTCCAGACATGTCAGCAGTAGAGCCACTCTAGACATGTCAGCAGTGGAGTCACTCCAGACACACATCAGCAGTAGAACCATTCCAGACACGTCAGCCGTAGAGCCACTCTAGACATGTCAGCAGTAGAGCCACTCTAGACATGTCAGCAGTAGAGCCACTCCAGACACACATCTGCAGTAGAACCATTCCAGACATGTCAGCCATAGAGCCAATCCAGTCATGTCAGCACTAGAGCCACTCCAAACAAGTCAGCAGTAGAGCCACGCTAGATATGTCAGCAGCAGAGCCACTCCAGACATGTCAGCAGTGGGGTCACTCTACACAAGTTGAGAAATATGAGGACATCCAAATTCCCAGAATGCTCCTATTTCAATACCAACCTCTCTGATACAGACAGCGTATCTCTCCACATGATCCATTACAGACATCTCTTATATGAACAGTGTGTCCCTCCACATAGCCTATTATTGACCCACCTCTCTTAAACAGACAGTGTGTCCCTTCTCATGACCCATTATAGACCTACCTCTATTATGTGAAGTGTCTGTCCACATGAGCCATAATAGACCCACCTCTCTTATACAGACAGTGTATTCCTCCACATGGCCTATTATAGACCCACCTCTCTAATACAGAGTGTCCCTCCACATTACCCATTATAGACTTGTGTATATGTATGTAAAGCGCCTGAGGCTGAGAGCAATCTGATTGATTCGGGCGCTATACAAATAAATTGTATTATTATTATAGACCCACCTCTCTTATATGGACAGTGTCCCTCCAAATGGCCCATTATATACCCACCTCTCTTATGTAGACAGTGTGTCCATCCACATATCCCATTATAGACCTACCACTCTCAAATGGACAGTGAATCCCTCCACATGGCCCATTATAGACCCACCTCTCATATATGGACTGTGTATCCTTCTACATGGTCCATTATAGACCCATCTCTCTTATATGGACAGTGTGTCCCTCCACATGGCCCATTATAGACCCACCTCTCTTTTATGGACAGTGTGTCCATCCACATTGCCCATTATAGACCCACCTCTCTGTTATGGACAGTTTGTCCATCCACATGGCCAATTATAGACCCACCTCTATTATATGGACAGTGTGTCCCTCGACATGGCCCATTATAGACCCACCTCTCTTATATGGACAGTGTGTCCCTCGACATGGCCCATTATAGACCCACCTCTCTTATATGGACAGTGTGTCCCTCGACATGGCCCATTATAGACCCACCTCTCTTATATGGACAGTGTGTCCCTCCACCTGGCCCATTATCTCACAGATGCCGTCTGGGCTGTAGTCGTAGTTGAAGCTGAGGCAGGCTGTAGGTGGTAAACTGAGACACTCCCGTGCACATGCCTCCGCATACAGGTAGCTTGAGGTATTCAATGGTATTGCAACGAGACGGCCTTCCCTTGCAGCTATCAGAACAAATGGTTAAGACTTCATGTGTTATGACCTAGAGCCTTAAGACTCCATGTATTATGACCTAGAGCCTTAAGACTCCATGTATTATGACCTAGAGCCTTAAGACTCCATGTATTATGACCTAGAGCCTTAAGACTCCATGTATTATGACCTAGAGCCTTAAGACTCCTGATCATGTATTCTGCCCTATTCTATTCTCCATCAATTCAATTACTTTTTGCTCCTCGCATTTCAGACTAATTTTGCGAAAAAAGGAAATCTGCTTGTATTCACATGCTATTTCGTTTGTGCATATCGTCTACTCCGGTTTAGTGAAATTATCAAACAAACAATAACATGAATTACAGACCGACCTGTTCAAAATAGTTTGAAACATAGTTGTATGACTTGAGTTGGGAAATGATGATTTAGCCAAACACCCATTTACAATCTCTTCAAATTGACATGATGCTTGAAGTCATGATTGGTTTGTTTCCGCAACAAGTTTGCCATTTTCCATCCGGGTGCCTGTGTCACCAAATTAGCTAAAAATAGGGATATAGCTTATCTAGTCACGAGGTTGGGTTTGGCAAAGGCTACGGCACAATGGATGAAAGTCATACACATGTTTTGTTGTTTTTGTTGTTAGGGTTGTTGGGGTTCGTGTTAAGTGTTGGTCGGGTAATTGGCTTTTGCAAGCTACCAGTTTTAAAAGGTAAGTTTCTGTATAGCGCAGTATCCAGTCCTAAGGACTACTCAAAGCCCTTTACACTTTACTCCCTGGCAGACCTGTTCAATCAAACACCATCACGACTTCTCTGGGAAGTATTCAGCCATGGTGTAATTAACATTTGTACACAAATATCCACCACTGTCTATAGCCAGGTACTCATTCATACTGCTGAGCGATCTGAAGCCATTCAAACCCAGTTTCTCTCGATTGAGAGTCTGACACTCTAGTCTCTGAACAACGGCACTTGACAACAAGATGTTACGACGAAAGTTTTTTCTTTAGAAGTTTAAAAAGTATGATATTTTTTTATTAAATGAAAATACCTCCATAGTGATGTCACTGGGAATTTCCAATCTGATTCCTCCGTGGATACAATTCGAATCGCTACAAGGAGCGACTGGACTTTTCGCATCCGCATAGAAAACACATGTCTATCTACACATGGAAGTACTTCTGCCACACACTGCATCCTGCTTCCATACATATTTATACATTATTTCAATGTTTTGCCACACACTGCATCCTGCTTCCATACATATTTATACATTATTTCATTGTTTTGCCACACACTGCATCCTGCTTCCATACATATTTATACATTATTTCATTGTTTTGCCACACAATGCATCCTACTTCCATACATATTTATACATTATTTCATTGTTTTGCCACACACTGCATCCTACTTCCATACATATTTATATATTATTTCATTGTTTTGCCACACACTGCATCCTGCTTCCATACATATTTATACATTATTTCATTGTTTTGCCACACACTGCATCCTACTTCCATACATATTTATATATTATTTCATTGTTTTGCCACACACTGCATCCTACTTCCATACATATTTATATATTATTTCATTGTTTTGCCACACGCTGCATCCTGCTTCCATACATATTTATATATTATTTCATTGTTTTGTCACACACTGCATCCTGCTTCCATACATATTTATACATTATTTCATTGTTTTGTCACACACTGCATCCTGCTTCCATACATATTTATACATTATTTCATTGTTTTGCCACACACTGCATCCTGCTTCCATACATATTTATACATTATTTCATTGTTTTGTCACACACTGCATCCTGCTTCCATACATATTTATACATTATTTCATTGTTTTGCCACACACTGCATCCTGCTTCCATACATATTTATACATTATTTCATTGTTTTGCCACACACTGCATCCTGCTTCCATACATATTTATACATTATTTCATTGTTTTGTCACACACTGCATCCTGCTTCCATACATATTTAGACATTATTTCATTGTTTTGCCACACACTGCATCCTGCTTCCATACATATTTATACATTATTTCATTGTTTTGCCACACACTGCATCCTGCTTCCATACATATTTATACATTATTTCATTGTTTTGTCACACACTGCATCCTGCTTCCATACATATTTATACATTATTTCATTGTTTTGCCACACACTGCATCCTGCTTCCATACATATTTATACATTATTTCATTGTTTTGCCACACACTGCATCCTGCTTCCATACATATTTATACATTATTTCATTGTTTTGTCACACACTGCATCCTGCTTCCATACATATTTATATATTATTTCATTGTTTTGCCACACACTGCATCCTACTTCCATACATATTTATATATTATTTCATTGTTTTGTCACACACTGCATCCTGCTTCCATACATATTTATATATTATTTCATTGTTTTGCCACACGCTGCATCCTGCTTCCATACATATTTATATATTATTTCATTGTTTTGCCACACACTGCATCCTGCTTCCATACATATTTATACATTATTTCATTGTTTTGCCACACACTGCATCCTGCTTCCATACATATTTATACATTATTTCATTGTTTTGTCACACACTGCATCCTGCTTCCATACATATTTATACATTACTTCATTGTTTTGCCACACACTGCATCCTGCTTCCATACATATTTATACATTATTTCATTGTTTTGCCACACACTGCATCCTGCTTCCATACATATTTATACATTATTTCATTGTTTTGCCACACACTGCATCCTGCTTCCATACATATTTATACATTATTTCATTGTTTTGTCACACACTGCATCCTGCTTCCATACATATTTATATATTATTTCATTGTTTTGCCACACACTGCATCCTACTTCCATACATATTTATATATTATTTCATTGTTTTGTCACACACTGCATCCTGCTTCCATACATATTTATATATTATTTCATTGTTTTGCCACACGCTGCATCCTGCTTCCATACATATTTATATATTATTTCATTGTTTTGCCACACACTGCATCCTGCTTCCATACATATTTATACATTATTTCATTGTTTTGCCACACACTGCATCCTGCTTCCATACATATTTATACATTATTTCATTGTTTTGTCACACACTGCATCCTGCTTCCATACATATTTATACATTACTTCATTGTTTTGCCACACACTGCATCCTGCTTCCATACATATTTATACATTATGAACATTTTTTTGTCACACACTGCATCCTGCTTCCATACATATTTATATATTATTTCATTGTTTTGCCACACACTGCATCCTACTTCCATACATATTTATATATTATTTCATTGTTTTGTCACACACTGCATCCTACTTCCATACATATTTATACATTATTTCATTGTTTTGCCACACACTGCATCCTGCTTCCATACATATTTATATATTATTTCATTGTTTTGCCACACACTGCATCCTACTTCCATACATATTTATACATTATTTCATTGTTTTGCCACACACTGCATCCTGCTTCCATACATATTTATACATTATTTCATTGTTTTGCCACACACTGCATCCTGCTTCCATACATATTTATACATTATTTCATTGTTTTGCCACACACTGCATCCTACTTCCATACATATTTATATATTATTTCATTGTTTTGCCACACACTGCATCCTACTTCCATACATATTTATACATTATTTCATTGTTTTGCCACACACTGCATCCTGCTTCCATACATATTTATACATTATTTCATTGTTTTGCCACACACTGCATCCTGCTTCCATACATATTTATACATTATTTCATTGTTTTGTCACACACTGCATCCTGCTTCCATACATATTTATACATTATTTCATTGTTTTGCCACACACTGCATCCTGCTTCCATACATATTTATATATTATTTCATTGTTTTGCCACACGCTGCATCCTGCTTCCATACATATTTATATATTATTTCATTGTTTTGCCACACACTGCATCCTGCTTCCATACATATTTATACATTATTTCATTGTTTTGCCACACACTGCATCCTACTTCCATACATATTTATACATTACTTCATTGTTTTGTCACACACTGCATCCTGCTTCCATACATATTTATACATTATTTCATTGTTTTGCCACACACTGCATCCTGCTTCCATACATATTTATACATTATTTCATTGTTTTGTCACACACTGCATCCTGCTTCCATACATATTTATACATTACTTCATTGTTTTGCCACACACTGCATCCTGCTTCCATACATATTTATACATTATGAACATTGTTTTGTCACACACTGCATCCTACTTCCATACATATTTATACATTATTTCATTGTTTTGCCACACACTGCATCCTGCTTCCATACATATTTATACATTATTTCATTGTTTTGTCACACACTGCATCCTGCTTCCATACATATTTATACATTATTTCATTGTTTTGCCACACACTGCATCCTGCTTCCATACATATTTATACATTATTTCATTGTTTTGCCACACACTGCATCCTACTTCCATACATATTTATACATTATTTCATTGTTTTGCCACACACTGCATCCTACTTCCATACATATTTATACATTATTTCATTGTTTTGCCACACACTGCATCCTGCTTCCATACATATTTATACATTATGAACATTGTTTTGTCACACGCTGCATCCTGCTTCCATACATATTTATATATTATTTCATTGTTTTGCCACACACTGCATCCTGCTTCCATACATATTTATACATTATTTCATTGTTTTGCCACACACTGCATCCTACTTCCATACATATTTATACATTATTTCATTGTTTTGCCACACGCTGCATCCTGCTTCCATACATATTTATACATTATTTCATTGTTTTGCCACACACTGCATCCTGCTTCCATACATATTTATACATTATTTCATTGTTTTGCCACACACTGCATCCTGCTTCCATACATATTTATACATTATTTCATTGTTTTGCCACACACTGCATCCTACTTCCATACATATTTATACATTATTTCATTGTTTTGCCACACACTGCATCCTACTTCCATACATATTTATACATTATTTCATTGTTTTGCCACACACTGCATCCTACTTCCATACATATTTATACATTATTTCATTGTTTTGCCACACACTGCATCCTACTTCCATACATATTTATACATTATTTCATTGTTTTGCCACACACTGCATCCTACTTCCATACATATTTATACATTATTTCATTGTTTTGCCACACGCTGCATCCTGCTTCCATACATATTTATACATTATTTCATTGTTTTGCCACACACTGCATCCTGCTTCCATACATATTTATACATTATTTCATTGTTTTGCCACACACTGCATCCTACTTCCATACATATTTATATATTATTTCATTGTTTTGCCACACACTGCATCCTGCTTCCATACATATTTATACATTATTTCATTGTTTTGTCACACACTGCATCCTGCTTCCATACATATTTATACATTATTTCATTGTTTTGCCACACGCTGCATCCTGCTTCCATACATATTTATACATTATTTCATTGTTTTGCCACACACTGCATCCTACTTCCATACATATTTATACATTATTTCATTGTTTTGCCACACGCTGCATCCTGCTTCCATACATATTTATACATTATTTCATTGTTTTGCCACACACTGCATCCTGCTTCCATACATATTTATACATTATTTCATTGTTTTGTCACACACTGCTTCCTGCTTCCATACATATTTTCATATGTAGCTTTATTTGTGATTTAAATACAATTATGTATTCAATAATAACATAAAAATAGGATTCACATTTAATAAAGTCCTACAATATTGACAGTCTGTACATGCTACATACCAGTAAAGTGTTCCAACAGTCGCAGTCCAAGAGGGTCATCTCCAGTGTCCACCCGGCTGTAGGCCTTGATGCTCGAGATGCTCTGCCAGTCTACTATTTGGGTGCCATGGGAGCCCTTGCCATATCCAGCACTTATCTGAAAGACAAACTAGGCATGCACACAAACTGCCTCACGTTTATTTTTGTATGAAATTTGTCCAATTAAGCACATAGTTTTTGTAACACGATACAAAGTCTGGACACACTGCATTTTGCAGAACATTTTATTCATTTTATAAAAATTTTCTCCACCAATTGGCCAGCAGCCACAAGAAAGGTTGTCCACAATCTTTCAAAGACACACACGGCTCCACTGTGGATTATTGCCGCACAATTCAATTTTCGAATCGGCTCAAACTGGTCAAATGATCAGAAATAATTTTTTTGTGCCATCTTAAGACTGGTGCCCACTGCCAGACCACTTTGATTTGGAGGCAGATAAACATGCAACAAAAGTCTGGCAGTGTGTGTCAGGATTTAGTTTATTGACTTGCAACTGTAATTCTCCTGACTATCACATGTCCACTGGTTTTATCAGACATGATTTTACTTTACGATACTGTAAATGCTCTGTAACCATCCTTGCCATATATTGTGTCCTATCCTATTGCTTTCAGAATAAACAAGTGAGTAACCATCCTTGCCATGTATTGTGTCCTATCCTATTGCTTTCAGAATAAACAAGTGAGCAACCATCCTGGCCCTGTATTGTGTCCTATCCTATTGCTTTCAGAATAAACAAGTGAGTAACCATCCTTGCCATGTATTGTGTCCTATCCTATTGCTTTCAGAATAAACAAGTGAGTAACCATCCTGGCCCTGTCTGGTGTCCTATCCTATTGCTTTCAGAATAAACAAGTGAGTAACCATCCTGGCCCTGTATTGTGTCCTATCCTATTGCTTTCTGAATAAACAAGTGAGTAACCATCCTGGCCCTGTATTGTGTCCTATCCTATTGCTTTCAGAATAAACAAGTGAGTAACCATCCTGGCCCTGCATTGTGCCCTATCCTATTGCTTTCAGAATAAACAAGTGAGTAACCATCCTGGCCCTGTCTGGTGTCCTATCCTATTGCTTTCATAATAAACAAGTGAGTAACCACCCTGGCCCTGTATTGTGTCCTATCCTATTGCTTTCAGAATAAACAAGTGAGTAACCATCCTGGCCCTATATTGTGTCCTATCCTATTGCTTTCAGAATAAACAAGTGAGTAACCATCCTGGCCCTGTATTGTGTCCTATACTATTGCTTTCAGAATAAACAAGTGAGTAACCATCCTGGCCCTGTATTGTGTCCTATCCTATTGCTTTCAGAATAAACAAGTGAGTAACCATCCTGGCCCTGTATTGTGTCCTATCCTATTGCTTTCAGAATAAACAAGTGAGTAACCATCCTGGCCCTGCATTGTGTCCTATCCTATTGCTTTCAGAATAAACAAGTGAGTAACCATCCTTGCCATGTATTGTGTCCTATCATATTGTTTTCAGAATAAACAAGTGAGTAACCATCCTGGCCCTGTATTATGTCCTATCCTATTGCTTTCAGAATAAACAACTGAATAGCCATCCTGGTCACGTATTGTGTCCTATTGTATTGCTTTCAGAATAAACAAGTCAGTAATCATACTGGCCATGTACTGTGTCCTATCCTATTGCTTTCAGAATAAACAAGTCAGTAACCATCCTGGTCAAGTATTGTGTCCTATCCTATTGCTTTCTGAATAAACAAGTCAGTAATCATACTGGCCATGTATTGTGTCCTATCCTATTGCTTTCAGAATAAACAACTCAGTAACCATACTGGCCCTGTATTGTGTCCGGTCCTGTTGCTTTCAGAATAAACAAGTGAGTAACCATCCTGATCATGTATTGTGTCCTATCCTATTGCTTTCAGAATAAACGAGTAACAACCCTGGCCATATATTGTGTCCTATCCTATTGCTTTCAGAATAAACATGTGAGTAACCATCATGACCATGTATTGTGTCCTATCCTATTGCTTTCAGAATAAACAAGTCTGTAACCATCCTGGCCATGTATTGTGTCCTGTCCTATTGGGATCAGAATAAACGAATAATCATCCTGACTGTCTCTTGTCCCTATCCTATTGATTATCCTATTATCCTATTGTCGTGAAGTAGTTGATTTTAGTATAACTACTGAAATTGATGCATTTTATGTCACGAACTTGTGCAAAGATCACTAGCTGCCCTAGGAAGTAACAAGATTTTACTAGAATTAACAAGATTGCAATCCAGAGCAACATAGGTGGCAAGAGGTGAAGGAAGCCTTCAGCAAATAATTGTGATTCCAATGTTCTGGGTATCTACAGTGTATATGTACCTGCCCTTCTGAGATATATGTCAATTTAAATGCTGCTGGCATGTAGTCAGCAGAACACTTGTTTCATTCCTTTATAGTCCTCTGTGAGAATTAATAATTTCTGATATCTAATCTACACTGTTCCTTGATATTGTTACTTCATGTCCTGCAGTCCTTCCATCATGCTACAAAACATGGCACTATCCACAACAGCAGTCCTACTGATCTAGAGCAAAGTTATCATACCATTTCCCTGTCAATGACCGAGTCTTCAAGTACAAGAGCTGATCCTTGTAGCAGGCCGGGGTGACTGGTGCTACTATAGTCAGGAGTGATTCGTCCTTCAGGCAGTGTCATGTCATATGTCGGTAGTTGACACAGGGACGTTGATGACAGTCCCATCGAGTTCTCTGCAGTCACAGTGAAGTACAGAGGTCTACTGTGCACCATTGTCTGAAAGCACCCAGGTGACAAGGGGCAGAATGTTACTATGTGTTTGATTGTGTGACAGACTCCTTTTTACCATTCTTAATAAACTGCACATGTCAAATACCTGCAAATTCAGTTTTTAAACACATTTATCATATCATTTATAGTAATCTTTGTGAGAGACAACGCGTTCTTATCTCAAGTCAAGACTCATTTTAGTTGTATATTTGGGCTAACATTTAGTAATAGATACCATATGAGTATTAGTTATATCCTCAACCCTTGAATATATTTTAAACATAGACAATACAGTCCACCACCTGGAAATTTTATTGTTGAACCTGCCTCAAATTATTTTTTGTAACAAAATGCAATGTTTTTGTCTCGATGACATTCATTGCATGTTACTGAGAGCAATCATCTGCACACACCCGTGCTACGACAGTCGATGGGCCACCTAGAGTCATGTTATCTGCAACGTCGCAGCCATTGCTGAATGTGCCGACGCAGTACGACAACTGCACTTCGCTTCGGTCGTCTGCCACACCAAACTCTATGTTGAAGGCAGGATCAGTGTAGTCCCGGCCTTCTAGCTGCACAACTTGACACGCACTGCCCCCTGTGGAACGACGCCTGCGCCGGGGCACCTGGGGCAGAGAAATAAATGAACAAGATCGCCTGGTCATTTACAGAAGGGGTCAGCAACATTTGTAGAAAAAAGTCACAGGAAAAGTTACAACTATAAATGTACATTTAAAATATCTGGTGCTGTGCAATAACAGCCTTGACAATTGACAGGCACTATTTTTGACAAGGTAAAAGCACTGTTTAAAGAAAAGTGATCTAGACGAATGCAATTGTTATTAATATGAACTTTATTGACTCTGTACATATAAAACTATACAGCAAAACGCAGCAGTAATATTTGTTGAAAAACATAATTTCAGGTGTAGTATCCGGCCCTTGACACCCCAACTGTTGTAAGCACTTACCGCTTCTGAATAGATGCCAAAATTTGGTGCTGATTTGTCTGGCTCAGCATCATTGTAGTTGATCAGATTCTTGGTGATGGTTTTTGACTGGGATTTCCACATTAGATAATTAATTAATGTTTCGTCAAAGCACCAACAGTGTCGAAAAGCACACAGACATATCTCCACCTTGAGGAATGCCCTCAGTTCTATATACAGAGGAATCATCACAAGATCCAAGCGAGCCCTGAAACAACAGACAATGCTTGTGATGGCCTAACAATATCATGTATATCGCATAGTACTCCTGTTTCAAAAGAGAAACCACACTCGAAAACAGACTTTCAGGAATAAGTGCCTGCTTTAAGAAAATTAAACGGACAATACTGTAATACTGCTGCTGGCTTCATCTTACAATATTTTATAAATAACAATGCATTTACTTTTAGTCATCAGATGGAATTGTGTGGCATCGTCAGTGGCAGCGGCTGTCACTGTACATTGTTAGGACCATAGCATCACTCGTTTGGTGTTAGCGAAGCAAGTCGGTTTGAATTAGTAGCTTTGGCACAGACAGTGTATACCTCCTCTAAAGGATTGTCATCACGGTATCTTCCATCTGATTACTGACAGCAGATACAAATTATGTGAAGATAAAAACACAGTTTCTCTTTATTGGTACACTGAAAGAGCATATGGCAAACATGACTGATTTTCCTAAACCCTATCCTGAATCAGAATTTCACATTGGTCAGCATCCTATGCATGGAAATTTAAAGAATATCAAAACAGAAACATGTCCATAATATTGTGGCATTGGAAATGGATTAGAGACTGCCTATAACCCTTTTGTTGCAGCGAGTTACTGAGGTTGGGTTCTCAAGGATTTTTAGGGCAATAGTAGTGATTCTACTGTACTGTACTGAACAAATATTTTATGCTGGAATACTGACACTTATTATTTTGTCTGAACACATCACGCACACATCATCATCATTACCTCACTTCCAGGGGGAATTTGTTGAATTCAACAATGATCTTGGTTGGAAAGAATGATGTTAGGACGTAGCCCGTTATCTCCAGCTTTGCGACAAATGGTCCCAGCGACAGACCAACCGAGCCAGACACAGAACTGCCAATCTGTGGAGTGATTGTACCCTACAAAATCAGAATGTTCCGCTATCAGTGATGTTATATGATCACACACTGTTCAGCTTGTGTTGTCCCCAATCCAACATGACGTATGTTCACTTTCACAATAACCTAAACCACTTTGCCTACTGAGAGATCGTAAGTGCATAAGTGTACATATTATTCGCATTTATGGTGCATACATTTTACATGTTCACCAGTTTTAACTAATAAACGCAACATGGTACTCGCGTCATCAGTAACATTTGATCACTGTTGTATCTTCCAAATGCAGTTGGTTTGAATAACACTGATCAGCAGTTCAACCATAATAACAATGAAGGCATTACTGTTTACAACTATTACACACATTCATTGTAACATTACGAAAGATGTTGGAAGTCAGTATCAATGGTGTGTATTCTTACCGATGCTTTCATTGTCAAGAAACAGATTTTACACACAAATGTTGTTCCATAAACTCCATCCATGTGAAAACCTGAAACAACAAAACCAAGTGTTAACCAGGAACTTGTAAGCATCTATGAACAATCAACAATAAAAGTGGACAAGAAGATCAGGAGAACAGATCACTGATTCAAACTGTCTGGAGGATCGTAAAAATAGATCACTAACTCAGAACTGTCTGGAGGATCAGGAGAATATATCACTGTCTCAAAATGTCTGGAGGATCAGAAGAACAGATCACTGACTCAAACTGTCTGGATGATCATGAGAACAGATCACTGACTCAAACTGTCTGGAGGATCAGAAGAACAGATTGCTGACTCAAACTGTCTGGAGGACCAGGAGAACAGATAACTGACTCAAACTGTCTGGAGGATCAGGAGAATAGATCACGGACTCAAACTGGCTGGAGGATCAGAAGAACAGATCGCTGACTCAAAATGGCTGGAGGATCAGGAGACCAGGTCACTGACTCAAACTGTCAGGAAGATCAAGGGAACAGTTCACTGACTCAAACTATATGTAGGATCAAAAGAAACATACACTGGCTCAACCTGTCTGGAGAATCAAGAGAACAGATAACTGACTCCAACTGGCTGGAGGATCAGGAGAACAGTTCACTGACTCAAACTATATGTAGGATCAAAAGAAACATACACTGGCTCAACCTGTCTGGAGAATCAAGAGAACAGATAACTGACTCCAACTGGCTGGAGGATCAGGAGAACAGATCACTGACTCAAACTGTCAGGAGGATCAAGGGAACAGTTCACTGACTCAAACTATATGTAGGATCAAAAGAAACATACACTGGCTCAACCTGTCTGGAGAATCAAGAGAACAGATAACTGACTCCAACTGGCTGGAGGATCAGGAGAACAGATCACTGACTCAAACTGTCAGGAGGATCAAGGGAACAGTTCACTGACTCAAACTATATGTAGGATCAAAAGAAACATACACTGGCTCAATCTGTCTGGAGAATCAAGAGAACAGTTCACTAACTCACATAACCAAGAGTATAGGTCACTGGCTTAATTGTCTGGATGATCACGAGAACAAATAAAAATTTTACAAAATATTTATTCAACCAACTATGTCATTGCATAGCTTTATATATTTATCATTTAAAAAAATCAAAATACATGAATTCACTTTTTCATGGAACACTCCACAAATCTGCCCCGTTAGTATTTGTAAGATTATCTGGTTACTACGGTTACCATCACGTAAATTGATTATTAAAAATATCATATATGGGACCTTCTTGTCATATTGCCATAATACACTGAATTACACATCAATTACAGCAGCTGGATATGTATTTTCAAGGTTTGTATGCATCCTCATCAGACACAATATGAACAGGAACAGGAAATGTTTATTTGTCCCAAATACATAATACAACAAAATAATCACTATAAAAACAAAAGACCAAACAATACATTGCAGTCAAATTGACAAGTAAAAAAAACAAAGTAGTAAGTACATATAATGTATGATGGGGAAATAAAGGATTATGTCATATAAGGGACGGGAGACTCCTAAGACTAATTATAGTCGCTGTCGTATGAGCCACCTTTTGAACCATTATTTAACTTATATAAACATTTAAAAATCCCTAGTACAATTAGTGAATCATCACTACACAATAAATGTTTATATGCCTGTATATTACACACGTACTAAATATACCAGTTGGTTTTTAAATTAAGTCATTTATAAGCAGAGGTAAAGAATTATTCAATTATGTATTGCATATATAACAATTATGAATTGCACATTGTGCAGTTTATGTATTGAAGTAATAAAACTTGGTATATGTTGCGAAGCCATATAAACTGCGAGTGGTGATCTTGTCTTTTATTAAATCAGGTGCATTATTTATGGTATGTGGCAAACTATACCCGAGGCTTCGTTTGGCAAATTCACGGTGTACCCTGGTTGTGTGGATTTGATCTAGTCCACGTGTATAGAAGTTGTGATTACTGTTGTTTTGGATAAATGGTAAGTTTTGCAGGTAGGCAGGTAGCTTATTGTGTGAAAAATTATGGTATAGTTTTAATTCATGCAATTTTAGAATATGTTCTACTTTGAGTAATTTAAGACTTTTGAACAGTGGATCAATAGGAGTATTATATTTACTTAAACTTATGATACGGATGGCTTTCTTTTGAAGTTTTTCATTCTGTCACATCTATAGCACCATAGTTTAGATGTGACAATAAGAGAGAGTTGTACAACATAAGCTTTATATTCAGAGGTAACAATCGTTTGAGTTTATTTAGGATACCTACAGTCCTGGAGCACCTAGCTGAGATTTTGTCAGTGTGGCTTTGCCAGTTTAATTGTTCATTGAAGCTTAGCCCTAGGAAATTGAACTTATATACGTATAGATTAGGTGGGTTTATCATCTTATTATTATTTCTTCTAGCTGCTTTGAAAATCATATAGTTTGATTTATTTACATTAAGAGATAATTTGTTTAGTTTAAGCCACTCGTTAATTTTATCCAGTTCTGATAATCAATAGGTTAGGGTGTTTGAATTTACGAAATGACACACACAAGTAAAAGTAGACGCGATTCAGGTGAACTTGTTTGGAATAAGTCTGCAGAATTCCATGGAACCAGGAAAGATTCTCAGTCCTGATCATCTTACCCTCAACTTTCATAAAAGTCACATTCTTATAAATGGCACTTACCAAACACAAGATTAACTGGCCCAAGAGGAA
Source organism: Escarpia spicata (assembly GCA_963995525.1). Taxonomy (NCBI): domain Eukaryota; kingdom Metazoa; phylum Annelida; class Polychaeta; order Sabellida; family Siboglinidae; genus Escarpia; species Escarpia spicata. The sequence continues at coordinate 24,994,976 of OZ023205.1, read as the reverse complement.
TAACAATAGGTGGAACCAGTGTGTAGATGTTAACGCTGTAAGGTCCAAATTTCTTCTGTACTGCTGTTGTGCAGCTTTCAAAGCGGCTGAACTCACTACCAAATATCTTCACGATGAGACTTTCAATCTGCTGTTTCAGCTTCAGGCAGAATGAAAAACAATTATTCAAGTTGATTCATTATATTTCAGAGGATAATTTCTACAAACACACACATTAGGCATATAAATATGATAGTGAGCAATTATTCATTGTGAAGAAAATCCTGGAATTGAAAAACTTTTCTTACAAAATAATTACAACACTCCTTAATTCAGACACCAAAAGAATTTTTTTTTTATCATACATACAAAACGCAGTTTTCTATTTATTTTCATTCCAAATCCTGGCTGCCGTGTACAGGTGAGATATTGCCTTGCACCACTGGTTACCAGGTTAAAACATACATGCTGAATACGGCTAAATCAAGTTTATATAATAGCAGACATCTAATTAATGCTCTTGATATATTCATCCTGTGTATGTTCTAGGATTGGGGATCAAGTTCATTAATAATATCCAGGTACCAATTATAAAATATTTTGAAAAATATATAATATTAATTGTAGATATAGTCAAGATGGGCATTCAACATCGTGCATCACACTGTAGAGAAGAATAATTTTATATTCTCAATACTCAAGTAATTTACTTGAAATGTGCTTGAAATATACTTGAAATGTGCTTGAAATTTGCTTGAAATTTTAGCAAGTACAAGTACTTGATTTCAAGAATCAAACTACAAGTTTAAGTATATGTACCGAGAAATCAACTTAAGTACAAGTACGTCTCCGCAGCCCTAGTGTTAGTCTCAAACTCTCAAATAACGATAGACAATACCTCTGCCGGTTAAAGACAGCTGACTGTGTGATAATGTCCGCAAAATAAACAAATGTCATTAAAATAATGACACAGTAATAGCCTTGTAGCATATACATATACAAGGTTACACTATCATGATTTTATCAATCTTTTTTGTAATATTGCAACATGTCATATACCTTACATATACCTAAATAACATGTCATATATATTACATATACGTAAATAACTTGCTGAGCCAATATTCCATATGATTAGTGTACGAATGTTGTCATCCAAACAATTTATGTAGCTATGAGAAATTAAAATGAATGTCAAACACACAAACATAGTTCAACTGGCAGAACACAACTTGGATATTCACAATACCAGAATGACTGAAGGTTCACTCATTGTTCAATGCACACAATATATTCTCACCCACTGTTGGAATGCGTCCCTCATATCTTCAACTAGTTGAATCATCACCTCTTCATCTACGCCAGATGCGTCTACCAACTTGATGACATCTCCAATAGGCATGTCCAGCATCTTACTAACAGCTGAAAATGTTGATGGAATAATTGACTACATGCCTTAATTACCATCGTTATTAGTTCGTTGTCACTGACATGCCATCAATTGCTATGCCTATACATTAGGGTGGTTACTTTGGTGATGTATCTCAGAAAACCAAACAACAGCTAATTAGTTATTTTCTTATGTTTTGGATATACTGTGCTTTTCTAGAGGGCTTTTCTCCTAAATATTTTGGTTTTATGCAAAGATGTGTTCAAGCAGATGTCAAATAATAAAAAAACGTCTTTGACCCAAGTTGATTTTGTGACCTTCAAAATGACCTTCAAATTCAAAACCGGGGGGCATCCACCCACACCTTTTTTCTCATCTGATAAGTGATCAATCTAGCAGGAATTCTTGCTATTAACAAAAATTCCATTAAAAGTCTAAAAATTGGCTGGCTAACTATGTAAATGTTTCTTAAATGAGCGCCTTTGTATGGTACAAACACTTCATTAAACCGGCCCCTGGTTGGTGTCCAGTTGTTATCTTGGACATCTGCAGTCACCTAATGTTGCATAAATTCTGAGGGTTTGGCGAAATTGCAAATCCCCATTAACACTCATACCATCATTAGAGCCAACCCCCCAAATTAAAAATATCCCTACCTAACCACACATGAGTGATTGTAGATGTCGTCCAATACGGTATATTAATCAACATGTACATCAATTGACATTACATTGTAATATACTTCCGTAATGCCACATAACTGTTTCAACACTTGGCTAAAGCAACGCATCTACAGATTCGAAGCTCAGAAATATTTGAAGGATTTCAGTGTAAAACACGATAAATGCCATTTTTGAAATTTCATCCAAATCCGGACTAAACATTTCTTTAATTAAACACATGTCTAATTTATACAAAAACGCAATAAATCCCCATGAAACCACGTGCTCAAAGAAGCGTTTGTTTTCAAAACATGACAACATCAAAAGGCGATGTATCCATGTTCAGCCAATCAGCACCGCCGTGTCACGTGATGCGGCATGCCGTATGAAAACACAGCATTTGGATAACAAAATCACATTTTGTATAACAAATGTGCAACAAATATTTCAGAGTTTGCCACCACTCTCTGACTTTGGATTCTATATATATATATATGGTGATTTCATCTAAAGAACATATATATATATATCAACTTAATTTACAAGTTTTTGTTTAAACTTTGAGGATGAAGCACAAAAGTTACTTTTTCTCAAAACAAAGAAAATGGATATATCGCGTTTTGCCCCGAGACCTCCATTTGAACCATATTTTCGGTTTTTCAGACTTATGCAATTCTAAAACCCCACTTTTGATTTACCCTTGCATGACCTCAAAGAACTACTTGAGTCTATTTCTGCTCTGAACAGCCTTTTTCCCATTGGGGGTAGGTACTTTAGAAGTGTTCCTCAAGACGTACTTGGAGTGTCTGCTTGATGAGTCATCACAGGCGGTGTGGCGTTTCTGCACGCCCCAATCTCAATCTGGGCATCAGCCATGATGACAAAGCGACTCATGCACTCGTTAGAAAGAGTTGAACACCAGGACACTCCGAGAGAGACCTGTCAGCAAAATGAACACAATTAAAGGAGATATATATACACTTGAAGAGTTAAATAATTATGGAATGCCCGTCCACCAATACACCTGCCACCCTCCCGCCTGCCCGCCCTACCACCCAAGACATCACTCACCACACTAAGGACATCCTGGTTCAGATATCCATTTTAGCGTAAATTTACATTACATGTTTCGTTCGTTAGGTGGCATCATTGAAACGGCTTGGGTGATGGCCCGCAATATGCAGTGACAACCAAACCACCCCACCCCATGCGTGGTGCTTAATGTCTTCTGACACTTTGCTAAGTGTTAGCGATTTTACCCAAATGATTCTTGTATATTGTGTCTGTGAGCTCAGATTCCTTGGGATACAGACGCTATAGAAGTTTATTATTATTAATATTCGACCACCCCTGAAATGTTGACGTGCCGTTGGTTTACGTCCCCTCAAACTTGCAGTGGGATGTTAACATTCTCACATGAAACAGATTCGTTACCATCAGAATGTTGTTTGTCCTCTCAAGCTTCAAGTTCAGCAACAACTGGACAACATTCAGAATGTTGGCTTCTTCAAAAATGTTCACACTGTCTTCTTTTGCTGGAAATTAATATACATAATTAAAACATTTAATGACATTTATTTAATAAGATTTGTCCAGATTATCACCCACAACAACAAGCATCAGAAGGCAGTCACAAAACTGTTCATCTATGTGGCCCATCCTTATGAGCAAGGGGGTCCTGCTGATGACACCAAGCTCAGTTCCCCTGGCATACATCAACCTTGAAACATGAATGGCTAAGTCTGTGTTTCAATCATCTCACTGTCTTATAAATTGAGCTGATTTGGTTTTGGAACATTGTGGCTAATATTACGTATATATATTCAGGAAACCGATGTAATTATTTGACTACACACTACCACTGGCTTGTAAGGATGGCCAATCTTAATAAAACCACTGGCTCATGAGAATGGTTGGGTGGGTAATTATTTGACTACACACTACCACTGGCTTGTTAGGATGGCCAATCTTAATAAAACCACTGGCTCATGAGAATGGTTGGGTGGGTAATTATTTGACTACACACTACCACTGGCTTGTAAGGATGGCCAATCTGAATAAAACCACTGGCTCATGAGAATGGTTGGGTGGGTAATTATTTGACTACACACTACCACTGGCTTGTTAGGATGGCCAATCTTAATAAAACCACTGGCTCATGAGAATGGTTGGGTGAGTAATTATTGAGATTTCATGGAATATCTTTTTCATATGGGGCATTGGGCATATTATAATTTCTCAGCTACATTTACAATCGCAGTGAAGATAACAAATGGAGTGAAGTACAACTGATTCAGCTAGTTTTCGTATACTGTGTAGGATATCTACCAGGGATAGTGCAGCCAACTACCATCTCTGGCTGAGATGAAGTTGCTTATCCAGATGTCTGTACATTCGGCTTCTATACATATTAACATTGCTTGCAACAAAAAAGTAAAGGCAACTTCTTATATAGTGCAGTATCCACTGCTTAGGGTGCTTTACATTTTACTGCCTGGCAGATCTGTTCAATCGAACACCATCTCAACTTCTCTGGGAAGTATCTAGCCACACTGCAATTAATGAGTGAAGACTGTTCATACACAAATATCCACCACTGTCTATTGCCAGGTACTCATTCATACAGCTGAGTGAACTGAAGCAACGTAGAGTAAACGTACATGCCCAAGGTTCAACACCGCAACATAGATTTCGCGTCCGTAGTTCTAAGCACTGCCCCACTGCACTTCACAAGTGGAATCCATTTGTTTCATCAATTTACTATCCTATGTATGTGATATCTAGATGGATATCTCAGTCAGATAGTATTGTCTATTGGAGTGAGGTCACTATTACAATTAAGTTTGCTTTAAAACACTGTTGTCAGTTCACTGTCACATCAACATAAGATAACACATCTGCTGCCTCTGCAGGTTTAGCGTTTCGTAACTCTAGTTCTCTCATGCCCAGGTATATCAAATGTAAACAGTTTGAGTGATATCTACAGTCAGATTAATACAAGTGTTTTACTTGTTTCAAAGAATTGACTTTATTCATTACAAATGGTAATTTGTTAACGTCAAAGTGCTCAGTTGATATTTAGCCTTCAAACCACTGAACTTGTCAGCACCTATTTTCGTGAGAAGAAGGATAGCCAACAACATCAACAGAGACACAACTTGAAGATTTTGATAATTATTTGAATAATTAAGTCATTAATTTGGCTGGTGATTTCATCTAAAGAACACAAAAAGATTGCACAGATGAGCTAACTTTTCATACTGGATATTAGGTATCTTTGTGTTTTGCAAAATGAATTTGAACTGGGATGAGCACAAAATCGAGCTGATGAAGCTGCTTTAAAATGCAATGCATTGATACAGTAGTGATTAATACTCACTGAAGTCATCTTCTAGCACGCTGAAACGGGCCGTCCACTCATTGATTCCAATGATCAGTTGAAGGTTACACGCATCATATCTGACGACGGCGGTCAGCGTGTGTCGATAGATGAACAACTTAAGGTCAACACAGCAACTAATGCTGGTGCACGTCTCATCAAAGCGACAGTAGACGTTCTTGCCAATACGACTCCCGATGTCAAGACATTCTGTGAATGTTGAACCAGGGAGTTCACTTTAACATTCCTAGACTTCCCCTGATCGAAATATATTTTCCCTGATCAAAATGACAATCAATATGTCAGTTCCAAGTTCCGGGGACATGTAACTCAAATTCTTTTCAATCTTTGCTGCATTTGAATTAACACTTTATAAGTCACAATTTTAAATTAAGCTTAAATATGTGAAACGGCAATTTGAAACTGTTTTATATGAGGTTTTAAGATGGATACATAATAAAACTAATGAAAACAGAAACAACATATGTTCACATGTTGTGTCAGTGAAAAATATTGGGACAAACAGCAAATTATTATGTAATTGTGTATTATTACCCGAAATGTCACGTACATCGTTATTCAAAACAGAACTATCTATGACAACCAATAACTGTTGCCTTCATGTGTGACCTATAGCATGTAAGTGACCAGCCACAGTGAAGGGGAATCAAGATGCAAAATTGCAAAATGGAACTTTGTACCTTTTTGGATTCCACAGATCATAATAGCTTTAAAATGTTACTTCATTTTTTGAAAAATCTTCAGTAATTTTTTATTTATTGCTAAAATTGAAGCACACTTTTAAGAATTTTGATTCATGTCTATTATTGTTTAACCTATGAATTTATAAATGCACATATTTGATTAGTTTGGGATTATTTGTTAGGAAATTTTAACTGGACATCGAACTATGAGACTATAAGGTATGCATTTTTACTGAAATCACAAAATTGGTGGACATGACCTACAGATTTTTAGTTTGTGTACAGAATAGGCATGTGCAGAATGGGCATGTGCAGAATAGGCATATGCGACTTGATACCCGATTTGTCGTGGCAGGTCACATATAGCAGTGTTTCTACTTACGTGGGTCAGACTTGAGGTAGCGGTCAATGAGGGACTGACGGGCCCCAGAAGCTGACAGACCTCTCATGACGAGGGCCTGCTTCAGTTCAACGTCTTCCATTGTCTCAGGACTCGCACAACTCTGATGATTCGTCATCGACTGAAGGACACAGAACATTGGCAAAGTTGACAAAAACAAATAAAACAGCCCTTTAGAGAACAGGCCGGTTGACACACATACAAAGACAGACAGACAAAATGTTTTATTTATCCAATTGTACAATATGATATAATAATAATGCATCATGAGTCAAGACGAGTGTAGGTTGGATGTGAGAAAGTACTCAGTCTGAAATAATCCAGCACTGGTAATAAGCCGTACGTGTCCTACCTCAACTTCTTCCAATGCTTTCATGATGTTGGCCTTGACCTTTGACATGCCGACCTTATCCAGGAGACTGAGTACTTTGTTCAGTGTAACAGAGTTCATGTTGAATCTGAAGACATCCTTCAACTTCGAAAGATCAGGAAGGCCTAAACTCTTGCCAAAGTCTGAAATAAAAGATATTAATTTACATTATTTCTACGAATCATTTCTGGTGACGTTAACATAATGTACACCATAGGGTGCTACGTACATGGAGTTGTTTAGAATTCCTCCAATTTTTTGCTCCTCATGTTTCAGATTAATTTCACGAAAAAGGAAACCTACCCAGTATCCACTATGACAGGCTAATTTGTATGTGCATACCTTTTATTTTATTGTATTATCAGACAAACTTTGAAATTATTTACAAATCGACCCATTCAAATTGTCAAAAATATAGCTGTAGGACAAAAGTCGGGAAATAACAGGTTAATCAAACATCTCGCTACAGTCTCGTCACATTCATGTGGATGTGAAGATACATGAACTCAAGGGCAGTTTGTTTACATGCTGTACTGTGACATGTAATAAATAAATGTATGACAAAAACAGTTCCATTTTTTCTATCGCAAGCTTGGATAAACACAAACAGTGGAACTTCTCTCTATTAAGGTCACAATGGAACCTCTTGATTAAGGTCACAGTGGAACCTCTCTATTAAGGTCACAGTGGAACCTCTCTAATAAGGTCTCAGTGGAACATCTCTATTAAGGTCACAGTGGAACCTCTCTATTAAGGTCACTGTGGAACCTCTCGATTAAGGTCAGAGTGGAACCTCTCAATTAAGGTCACAATGGAACCTCTCTAATAAGGTCACAGTGGAACATATCTATTAAGGTCACAGTGGAACCTCTCGATTAAGGTCACAGTGGAACCTCTCGATTAAGGTTACAGTGGAACCTCTCGATTAAGGTCACAGTGGAACGTCTCGATTAAGGTCACAGTGGAACCTCTCGATTAAGGTCACTCTCGGGACTGGGCAAAAGTGACCTGAATATCGAGGTGACCTTATTAGTGGGACTAACTTCCTATCTATTACTGTTATGGAAATAAGTTGGGACTGTCCTAGAGTGACCTTAATTGTGAGGTGACTGTGTCACTGGGTTGATCGTAAGGCAAGGTTCAAGTTCAAGTGCAATGGTACCTACCGAGACATCAAAAGGGTTCTTGCTTTGACATACCATTTACTTTGTCAATGAAGCCACCCACTCCACGTTTCTCCCTGTCATTATCTTCAATCGCATCAACTTCCAAACTGCCTGATGTTCCATCGATTGCTGGTGTTGTATCTTCATCTTTCGTCTCACCCAGGATAGAGCCCTGACTGACAGTGTGCCCCTGCAGACACACAACAAACAGACTTACAAAGAGATACGTTGATGACCACTGCGCCATCTACACTCGAGTTGATACTCATGAATAAAACCTCCAGAAAGCAGCTGATAAGAAGACATGAAAACTGATGACAATACAATAGGATGTATTAGGTGACCTACTTTGTTGCTCCATGGTTGGGTATAAGGTAATAGAGGATAACTTGGCTGAACCCACCTTCCAAACAAATACATAGTGGTCACACTCTTGAATCCATTCGGGAGGCGGCATCTTTCTCTTGCGCAGGTAGCCCGTTGGGTCGATCACTCTGTTGGTGCCCGTCTTCACCATGGCCATGTGAATGTGGGGGTCGGAGCAATACCGAAAGTCTGGCTTACGACCCCAGCCAATCACTGCTCCAGCGGCCACCTATGATCAAAATTGTCATCAAATAAATTGCTGCGGCAGCAGTTACATTGAAAGGAAAGAATATAATCAGTTGGAAAAATTCAACAAGTATTAGTAAAACAAATTAAACAGAATTGTTTTGTCATTGCTCATATTTTTGTATTTAAATAGGAGTATTTTTACCCATTAGGCACCATGACATCATAATGAATTGCATGCAAATTCCAGACAGCGACAAATTCAACAAGATGTTTTCAAATGCCCTAATTTATACGTTTCTAATAAGAAGGCTTACAACAAATGCCTCGACTGTAGAGCAAACAGCCTTTAAATGACACATAGCAGATCATTATCCAGTAGATGGCGCCACTTATGTGAGTCATGAAAATCCAGCTTATTAGGGGAAGATTTTGGGCAGTTGCAGTCTAGAAGGATAACGATAAAATATTGTGTCAATTATATGGATTTTATGTAATGCCATGTTCACACAGAAAACCTTAAGAGACTTAACTTTAAACCGGTTTATGACTTACATTGTTCGCAATGCCAAGCATCCTTTCTACAATTGTTCCAAGCTATGCAACTGTATACAAGTGAAGTTAAGTCGCTCATTTAATTAAACCACTTACGCTCTGTGCGAACGCAGCATTAGACACTGTTACTAAGTAAACATACTGATAAAACATGATATGAAAATAGGGTCAGATGCAGTATAACGAGTGCCCCATACATAACAGAGGAGATGGAGTGATAACTAGAATCATCCATTCATACACACTGCAGTTGGCTAGCTGCACGGACCATCAATACTGCAACTTGCCTCTTTTTCCGTCACATCCAGATCAACATTGTCAATGATAATGTCCACATTCTTCATGTTGCTCACAGAAATCGTCACTTGCTGTGATCCTGTCTTCTTCAGTGGTCCGCCATACGGAGCAACAATCTACAATCACACACAACCCTCAAGACAAATGTCACTGTCCACAGCAGGCTTCCTACTCCTGGCAGTAGCAAGGCGAACTGTAAGGTCTGATATTTTACAGTCTGTTCTCAATTACTGCAGAAGTAAAAAGGGTATAAAATATATATGTCACTGTACTCAATTTGGAGCTAGCGTACTGGCCATAATTTGAGGCAAGCATATCAACATTTTAAATTACAATTTTGGCTGGTGGCTTAGCAAATCAGCATGTTAATATTAACCATGATACCCAGTATCTTTACTATGTTATGCATGTTACTAACACAATACTCATCAATGTGTAACATTAATAATAATAGTAATAAGCTCACTGTCAAATATTTATTGCTGTAATTCATGAAGGTAATGTTCTAGAGGGTAATATGGGGGTTCAAATGTCCAGGGGAGTATATTGTCCAGGGGGTAATCTCCTAGAACCTTGACAAGTGCACAGCAGTTAACAGTGCTATACCTATCATACCACAGTGTGGTACGGACACCGAAGAATCAACAAGAAATTTACCTTCTGTCCAACAGTGACTTCCAGCATGATCCCCTTGTGGCTGTAATGACCTCTTCCGTCCGTTTCCCAGAAACCATCACCACATGATGCAGACTCAAGCAGCTTCTTGGGGAAATCTTCATTCACTTTTGGCCCAAAGATCTCCTCAAGCAGAGTCCGGGCAGTGTTATATCTATTGTAACACAGAATTGGCATGATTACTATAATCTACATGGGTTAACTTGGAGGAACTGTGTGTCCCAGGAGCAGAGATCCATTCGCCTCTTTCTGTGTTCAGTCGTGTCCTTCAATCATTGGTCTCTCATCAACAAGTGCATTTTAAAAAGTAGTCACTTACTTTTTTGTGGTACCAACTTTGCAGGCTTATTTTGCTGTTAAATTAAATCATTAAAACTGGTCAACTTGCTACATTCATCTCAAGAGGAGCAGGAGACCAACGGTGGTTAGACCTCTAAATGGCAAAAATTCAAATACACACCCGGACACTAAGGTACGCCAAGCTTTTTTGATGTTCTTGACAGTCTGCGTGAAGAAGTCATACGCCTGCTGGAATGGCGCGATCAACTGCTTGAGGTATCCAATAGGCTCAGCAAGCTCTTCCAGTAGGACTTTCTTGATGGCTTCCAGGGCTATTTTCTTCATGCTAGCCTACAGTCACAGAGAGTGGAAACAATCATGCTAGCCTACAGTCACAGAGAGTGGAATCAGTCATGCTAGCCTACAGTCACAGAGAGTGGAAAGTCATGCTAGCCTACAGTCACACAGAGTGGAAACAGTCATGCTAGCCTACAGTCACAGAGAGTGGAATCAGTCATGCTAGCCTACAGTCACACAGAGTGGAAACAGTCAAACATAGTGGAAACAGTCATGTTAGCCTACAGTCACACAGATTGGAAACAGTCATGCTAGCATACAGTCACACAGAGTGGAAACAGTCATGCTAGCCTACAGTCACAGAGGAAACAGTCATGTTAGCCTACAGTCACACAGAGTGGAAACAGTCAAACACAGTGGAAACAGTCATGCTAGCCTACAGTCACACAGAGAGGAAACAGTCAAACACAGTGGAAACAGTCATGCTAGCCTACTGTCACACAGAGAGGAAACAGTAAAACACAGTGGAAACAGTCATGCTAGCCTACAGTCACAGAGAGGAAACAGTCAAACACAGTGGAAAGTCATGCTAGCCTACAGTCACACAGAGAGGAAACAGTAAAATACAGTGGAAACAGTCATGCTAGTCTACAGTCACACACAGAGGAAACAGTCAAATACAGTGGAAACAGTCATGCTAGCCTAGTCACAGAGAAAGGAAACAGTCAGACACAGTGGAAACAGTCATGCTAGCCTACAGTCACACAGAGAGGAAACAGTCAAACACAGTGGAAACAGTCATGCTAGCCTACAGTCACACAGAGAGGAAACAGTAAAATACAATGGAAACAGTCATGCTAGCCTACAGTCACACACAGAGGAAACAGTCAAATACAGTGGAAACAGTCATGCTAGCCTACAGTCACACAGAGAGGAAACAGTCAAACACAGTGGAAACAGTCATTCTAGCCTACAGTCACACAGAGAGGAAACAGTCCAATACAGTGGAAACAGTCATGCTAGCCTACAGTCACACAGAGAGGAAACAGTCAAACACAGTGGAAACAGTCATTCTAGCCTACAGTCACACAGAGAGGAAACAGTCCAATACAGTGGAAACAGTCATGCTAGCCTACAGTCACAGAGAGAGGAAACAGTCAAACACAGTGGAAACAGTCATGCTAGCCTACAGTCACACAGATAGGAAACAGTCAAACACAGTGGAAACAGTCATGCTAGCCTACAGTCACACAGAGAGGAAGCAGTAAAATACAGTGGAAACAGTCATGTTAGCCTACAGTCACACACATAGGAAACAGTCAAACACAGTGGAAACAGTCATGCTAGCCTACAGTCACAGAGAGGAAACAGTCAAACACAGTGGAAAGTCATGCTAGCCTACAGTCACACAGAGAGGAAACAGTAAAATACAGTGGAAACAGTCATGCTAGTCTACAGTCACACACAGAGGAAACAGTCAAATACAGTGGAAACAGTCATGCTAGCCTAGTCACAGAGAAAGGAAACAGTCAGACACAGTGGAAACAGTCATGCTAGCCTACAGTCACACAGAGAGGAAACAGTCAAGTACAGTGGAAACAGTCATGCTAGCCTACAGTCACAGAGAGAGGAAACAGTCAAACACAGTGGAAACAGTCATGCTAGCCTACAGTCACAGAGAGGAAACAGTCAAACACAGTGGAAACAGTCATGCTAGCCTACAGTCACACAGAGAGGAAACAGTAAAATACAATGGAAACAGTCATGCTAGCCTACAGTCACACACAGAGGAAACAGTCAAATACAGTGGAAACAGTCATGCTAGCCTACAGTCACACAGAGAGGAAACAGTCAAACACAGTGGAAACAGTCATTCTAGCCTACAGTCACACAGAGAGGAAACAGTCCAATACAGTGGAAACAGTCATGCTAGCCTACAGTCACACAGAGAGGAAACAGTCAAACACAGTGGAAACAGTCATTCTAGCCTACAGTCACACAGAGAGGAAACAGTCCAATACAGTGGAAACAGTCATGCTAGCCTACAGTCACAGAGAGAGGAAACAGTCAAACACAGTGGAAACAGTCATGCTAGCCTACAGTCACACAGATAGGAAACAGTCAAACACAGTGGAAACAGTCATGCTAGCCTACAGTCACACAGAGAGGAAGCAGTAAAATACAGTGGAAACAGTCATGTTAGCCTACAGTCACACACATAGGAAACAGTCAAATACAGTGGAAACAGTCATGCTACCCTACAGTCACAGAGAGAGGAAACAGTCAAACACAGTGGAAACAGTCATGCTAGCCTACAGTCACACAGAGAGGAAACAGTCAAACACAGTGGAAACAGTCATGCTAGCCTACAGTCACACAGAGAGGAAACAGTCAAACACAGTGGAAACAGTCATGCTAGCCTACAGTCACACAGAGAGGAAACAGTAAAATACAGTGGAAACAGTCATGCTAGCCTAGTCACAGAGAAAGGAAACGGTCAAACACTTCCAGCGATGACATACTTCATGTGTACTTACTAGGTCAATGCCTGTGAACCTTTTGGCGAAATCATCTTTTGATGCCTTCAGTTGTGCCACTGTGTCTATAATAGACTGCTTGATACTTTTCACACGTTCCCAAATATCGGCCATTTCCTTTTTGATATCAAACCAGTATGGCCTGTTATCTGCAATGGTACATCGCTTATAAAGACACTGAAATGGTCGACAGAAACTGGCACAGGGAGGAAATACCAGTAACAGTAACATGAGTTTTGGGAAGGCAGCTAATTCCACCGACAATAATCAATAAAACAGCATGATAAACTCAAACAATAAAACTCTTGAAAATGACTTACATGTACTTGTTGCAACATATCATGCAGCATACGTCACAATTATCTCATTAAATCATGTACCACGCCTTTTAACTTTACAACTGGTACATTAGGTGACGTATGGGTCATGAACCTGTACTCACGCTAAACACAATTAAGCTCATTGAAATTTTGTATTACATTTCTGTTTCATAATTATACTTGTGCTATATTTCACAAATGAACTAGGAAGCACGAGTGTGTCAGATTTACAGTACAGTAGACATCAAAATGCAACACACCAACAAACTTATACAAAATGTGTCTTAATAATATGGCATCAGGTCAAACGACAAACCTTTTGTGAAGAAATTTGCTTTAACAATTCTGTTCTTGGCATCAACGAGACCGGCAATCGCCGCAGAGATCCTGCCAGTAAAATATACACATCAAGTATTGTATGTGCATATCTTGCGTAATATAGCAATTGGGACAGATCTGTCAAAATATTAACTTAATTGAGTTTATTATTTTCCAAGTGGCTCAACATTATTCTGTGACCATGGTAACAAATAATCATGTGAACAAAACAAGAACATCATTCTAGAATCTGCATTTGAATGTTGCATACCATGACGCATAAATGTTGTAAAATTTATATAAATCAGCAGGAATTAAATTAGCAAGTCTGCTTTAGGAATGTGCAATGTTAACTATACTCAGAAAATGTCTTTCAGAATTGGTGAGAGAGTAAAACATATGGTGTTCTACCTGGTAACACCTTCCCCTATGTCTTGAATGGTTAAGAGAGTAAAACATATGGTGTTCTACCTGGTAACACCTTCCCCTATGTCTTGAATGGTTAAGAGAGTAAAACACCTGGTGTTCTACCTGGTAACACCTTCCCCTATGTCTTGAATGGCTAAGAGAGTAAAACACCTGGTGTTCTACCTGGTAACACCTTCCCCTATGTCTTGAATGGTTAAGAGAGTAAAACATATGGTGTTCTACCTGGTAACACCTTCCCCTATGTCTTGAATGGTTAAGAGAGTAAAACACATGGTGTTCTACCTGGTAACACCTTCCCCTATGTCGTGAATGGCTAAGAGAGTAAAACACCTGGTGTTCTACCTGGTAACACCTTCCCCTATGTCTTGAATGGCTAAGAGAGTAAAACATATGGTGTTCTACCTGGTAACACCTTCCCCTATGTCTTGAATGGCTAAGAGAGTAAAACACCTGGTGTTCTACCTGGTAACACCTTCCCCTATGTCTTGAATGGCTAAGAGAGTAAAACACCTGGTGTTCTACCTGGTAACACCTTCCCCTATGTCTTGAATGGCTAAGAGAGTAAAACATATGGTGTTCTACCTGGTAACACCTTCCCCTATGTCTTGAATGGCTAAGAGAGTAAAACATATGGTGTTCTACCTGGTAACACCTTCCCCTATGTCTTGAATGGCTAAGAGAGTAAAACACCTGGTGTTCTACCTGGTAACACCTTCCCCTATGTCTTGAATGGCTAAGAGAGTAAAACACCTGGTGTTCTACCTGGTAACACCTTCCCCTATGTCTTGAATGGCTAAGAGAGTAAAACATATGGTGTTCTACCTGGTAACACCTTCCCCTATGTCTTGAATGGCTAAGAGAGTAAAACATATGGTGTTCTACCTGGTAACACCTTCCCCTATGTCTTGAATGGTTAAGAGAGTAAAACACCTGGTGTTCTACCTGGTAACACCTTCCCCTATGTCTTGAATGGTTAAGAGAGTAAAACACCTGGTGTTCTACCTGGTAACACCTTCCCCTATGTCTTGAATGGTTAAGAGAGTAAAACACCTGGTGTTCTACCTGGTAACACCTTCCCCTATGTCTTGAATGGTTAAGAGAGTAAAACATATGGTGTTCTACCTGGTAACACCTTCCCCTATGTCTTGAATGGCTGACTTGGGAGTTTTCAGTAAATTCTTTATTGCATTAACAATGCCTTTGAATGCCATTTTGATCTCTTTCCATGCCCATGGAACAACAGTATTGATGGCATCTGTGATAGCCTACAAATGATGACATTTTGTTACAACGATTCATAAATAAGAATGCTATGAATTTTTAAAACACAACTAAAAGTGAGATGGGCCATTATTGTATCAGGTCAGATAAAACATTAAAAATATATTTGTGTTATTCGAAATATGTCATGACAATTTTCATTACAACTTAATTGTACAAACTCTTGACTTTTAGGTTATTATTACAATTAAGAATGACAAATGTATCAAATGCAGATATGAGAAAAAAGAACCGTGCTTACAGAATGGAGATTCATGATATCGGTCTTGATATCTCTGAAGAGAGTAGTGACTTTAGTCACCAAGTCTTTGACAGTTACAACAACTGGTGGCAGTTCTGCAAATTCGCCAATCTCCTTGAATATACGCTTCCCGATTTTGCGCAGATTTAACACCTTGCGTGGAAGTTGCTTCACTGACTTAATCAAGTTTTGTATGATGTCATCAAAGTTTGTGTTTTTGAAGCTCGACACGAGACTCTTGAATGTCCCGACAGATTCCTTTATGGTCCCAATGACTTCGCTGACAACATTGTTGTACAAGTTGGCAAACTTCTCAACCGCTTCATAGCCGTATTCCTACAAAGATAATTTAATAAACTTAGCTGATATCTAACAAAACAATAAATGAGGCACACATGAATAAACAACGACATTACTGCAAAACAGAATTGTAATTTTAAACCTGACCTTCAGTATGTTGAGTCCATACTCGATATGTCCCTTCATACAAAGGTCAGCTCTGAAGAGGTCAAGGTCAAATCCAATAATGCCAACGTGCAATGTCGCGAATGCAGAGTCCGTAACGTCGACCTTCACATGACCTTGAAGATGTCCTGGAAAAGAAAGTTGGAGGAAACATAAATGCGCACATGCACACCACATGCGCACCAACTCACAGACACTTGGCCCTGCAATACTGCCAATACACAGATTTAGAGTCGTAGATGTGACAGTTTTAAGAGCAAAGTAAAGACTAATTACATTAATACTGCATATTATTAAATTATTGGTTCTATTTGATTTGATTTAATGGACTGCTCTATCTTACCAGAATATTTATGTTAACATTAACATATTATATCACTTGTGCAACACCAAAGAATATCTGTGTAAATTTTGTGCTTTATAAATTAATAAACAAGCCCTTTGCGTTACCTCCGCACAACCTGGTGCATTATATAGAACTATGTACAGGAAAAGAGACTACTTATTCATATCTGTTGAATCATCACATTATTTAACAATAGCCATTGTACGATAGCGCTTGTTTGTAGGCATATTTTTTATGTAGTGGCTGTTAACATGACCTAGAGATGATCTGTAAATAGTTCAGGTGCTGTACTTTAACGTATTATCTGCATAGACATGTCGCTGAATTTGATCAATACAGTTGAAAATATCCTTTTACTAATTTATATGCACTAGACACCATTAGATGCAACTCAATGCAAAACCAAAGACAATATGCATAAAACAGTTTTGCTGCTTGTGAAATGATGTCATAGATTGCTACATGGTGCACCTGTCTGGGATGCAGTTTCACGGGAACTTAGTTTCAAAACTCACCAGCATGTTTTGTCTGGAAGGTTTATTGCTCCAATGCATAAATAAAATAAATCAATAAATAAAAAAATCAGATCAATAAACATCCAAATACCAGTGTTAAAGGAGCCAGTCTGTTCTTCTACCCTGAATTAGCCAGTATAGTAATTTGTAACAGGAAGTCTGCTGCGTAGAACACGGGAAAATAGGAAATTGTTGAACATCAAAGGATATTGCAGTTAACTCAGCCCGACTCTGCCGTGTAGGCCAATAAAACTGGTTTGAAAGTGGATGTTGTGTTTAAAATTTGAATATGCTCCGGGGTTGCATCTTCCAAATTACAAACATTGTTATTGGTTCACTAAACACAATTTGGTGGGCAGTATACCTCCAACATAGTTAGTATAGTCTTAAGAACATTATATTAATTAATAAATGAAAAACTAGGGACATATTTCAGACTCCTCACTATGCCAACAACACTTACTAATCTGCACGTCCAAGA
The DNA here is from genome assembly GCA_963995525.1 of Escarpia spicata. Taxonomy (NCBI): domain Eukaryota; kingdom Metazoa; phylum Annelida; class Polychaeta; order Sabellida; family Siboglinidae; genus Escarpia; species Escarpia spicata. Next base: position 24,977,338 of record OZ023205.1, on the reverse strand, counting down.
AGTTCCTCACTATGACGCCTATGGAGGCTCCTAGCTTGCTGCCTCCAACATGTTTCTGCCAGTTAACTGAAGGTGTTTCAAGACGGAAGTGGAAACCTTTCCAGATTCTCGAGGCCACATCCCGCAGGCTCCTTTTCATACGGCTGTGTTCTTGTTGGGTCATATTATAGGACCTGAAAACGTCAACATAACTGTACATCTGACTACTAATTGTGCATCTCTATCATATGGTTATCGTAGTCATGATTTTAACACCAAAAGCATAGATTACACATTTCTTACTGAGGAAAGTAATACAAGTTTTAATTAAGGATATTCAATTTATTTTTATCACAATACGTCACATTAGTCTGAAAATGGGTTATATAAACTAAATAGGTCACCTAAGACATAATAAGCAGTTAGCATAATCTGAACCAATATTTGGTCAAAATGGCTATGATCATGCAAATTCAGGCCAAGATAATATGTAGGCCGTTGTTCATTATCTAATACGAAATGCTACAGCTGACAAACGTTTTCTCATATATCTACCGCACTTTCTTCCATATCAAATCAAACTAAGATTCCCATATGCCGAGGCACTGCAAAATGTGAGGAGCAAAAACTGAACACAGGCAAGGTATCACTAGACATCAACAAAACTTCCAGTATTAAATCACAATTTGAGGGTTGGATTCCAAGAAGCAACAAAAAATACTGAAAAGCAGCTCCAAGGCAAAGATGGATATATCTGTGAAAATGTTGTGTATGCAGAAATGTTTACACTATTTGTAGCATGAAGGTCACTTGCAAATTATCAAGTTATCCATCCATAGGATGGGGACTCATCAATTAAATAACACCTTTACTTATTACGATTATATTATTTCGCTGCGTGTTTATTACATAACTAGCTCCACCCACCCTGGAGCAACAAACAAAGGTTATCAGTTATTACATAACTAGCTCACACCCACCCTGGAGCAACAAATAAAGGTTATCAGTTATTACATAACTAGCTCACACCCACCCTGGAGCAACAAACAAAGGTTATCAGTTATTACATAACTAGCTCACACCCACCCTGGAGCAACAAACCAAGGTTATCAGTTATTACATAACTAGCTCACACCCACCCTGGAGCAACAAACCAAGGTTATCAGTTATTACATAACTAGCTCACACCCACCCTGGAGCAACAAACAAAGGTTATCAGTTATTACATAACTAGCTCACACCCACCCTGGAGCAACAAACCAAGATTACCAGTTATTACATAACTAGCTCACACCCACCCTAGAGCAACAAACCAAGGTTACCAGTTATTACATAACTAGCTCACACCCACCCTGGAGCAACAAACCAAGGTTATCAGTTATTACATAACTAGCTCCACCCACCCTGGAGCAACAAACCAAGGTTATCAGTTATTACATAACTAGCTCACACCCACCCTGGAGCAACAAACCAAGGTTATCAGTTATTACATAACTAGCTCACACCCACCCTGGAGCAACAAACAAAGGTTATCAGTTATTACATAACTAGCTCCACCCACCCTGGAGCAACAAACCAAGGTTATCAGTTATTACATAACTAGCTCACACCCACCCTGGAGCAACAAACCAAGGTTATCAGTTATTACATAACTAGCTCACACCCACCCTGGAGCAACAAACAAAGGTTATCAGTTATTACATAACTAGCTCACACCCACCCTGGAGCAACAAACCAAGGTTATCAGTTATTACATAACTAGCTCACACCCACCCTGGAGCAACAAACCAAGGTTATCAGTTATTACATAACTAGCTCACACCCACCCTGGAGCAACAAACCAAGGTTATCAGTTATTACATAACTAGCTCACACCCACCCTGGAGCAACAAACCAAGGTTATAAGTTATTACATAACTAGCTCACACCCACCCTGGAGCAACAAACCAAGGTTATCAGTTATTACATAACTAGCTCACACCCACCCTGGAGCAACAAACCAAGGTTATCAGTTATTACATAACTAGCTCCACCCACCCTGGAGCAACAAACCAAGGTTACCAGTGATTACATAACTAGCTCACACCCACCCTGGAGCAACAAACCAAGGTTATCAGTTATTACATAACTAGCTCACACCCACCCTGGAGCAACAAACCAAGATTACCAGTTATTACATAACTAGCTCACACCCACCCTGGAGCAAAAACCAAGGTTATCAGTTATTAACATTACATTATTGACATCTTAAACTCATTTCAGATGACCATTTAATTTCTGCTGTGACTAATTATGGTAAGAGTAAAACGAATATAACATCACAGTGGCGCCTTCTGTTGGGGAGCGGCTCAACACTCACCGTTTCCATTTTTGTCAACATGTTATAAACATCGTAAACAAATAAGTAACAACTCTAAATAACTATCTAGTGTAAGAATCTCCTCCCAGGCGCCGATGTCTTCCTTCTATGTTCACTGCTTCCTAGTCTGGACCATTGGCCTCTGGTCTACCGACTGGCAAAGTATTTATAAAAATACAAAGGTCATTGCATATTTAGAGTTATTAAATTTTTCTGTGTACACATTGGCAAGACATTCGCTGTTACAATTTAAGATCACCAGAGTAAAATAACAGTTGCTCATGACTTGTTGCTCTATGGGTAGATGTAGGCTAGTGTAGATACTACCTGGTATGATGACAACTGGTCCACTACATCAAAGAGAGGCATGTCCATCATCACCCACCTCCTATACACTGGGTCAAGCAGTGCCCGGATGTCTCCGCCATGGGGATGTTTCTTGTATCCACTGATGGCCGCCAGACGCACATTGTCTTCCTGGTCCGTCAGTGCCACCGACAGCAACAGGTCTGCTATCTGGAATCAACAACTCTCACGTATTCAGACCTGCCTACCCCAAAAACTTCCTGTCAGTAATCCATCTTCCCATTTACACTGATTTTCAGGAATATAGGCTTCCTGTCAGTAATTGTTCAGAACCGTGTCAAATATTGTCACCGGGGTGGGGGGGTGGGGGGTAGCGACGGCAAAACCATTGCGTTACGCTGTCATCGACATCGTCTAGACTCTAGTCTACTCAACTCTAGTATATAAGCCTATCCCTGTAAATGATAGACGGGGGGGGGGGGGGTGGGTAGCGACGGCAAAACCATTACATTACGCTGTCATCGACATCGCCTAGACTCTAGTGACTGTATGATAGGCTGTAAATGATAGACTAAACTCCTCAATAAATACACTAACTTAGTCTTAGAACAGTCAGTTGGCCTAACACTACAAGTACAACACTCACTAAATTTTTGCATTACACATTTCTTTTTGGTTGACGGTGGAGTCGTTTCGCTGTCAGCCATCATTTCATGCTGCGTGACTTCGTTTTGTTTGATCGCGGAAATGCAAATTTGTCATAACGCTGTTTCCTACTGGTTAGATTACGACCAGACTCAGCAAATTAAAAACCATGTCACAACATGCTGCATACATATGCTGCCACCTGTTGAATATAGTGGAAGCTAAATTTGAGTGATTGGCGAACATGGTGACAGTCCGTAATATTTTCATCCCTCGCCGTAATACCGTAATTTGAAGTGACTTTCCAGAGTGATTCCGGACAATCCGGAATGGTAGGCAGGTCTGCATATTATACTGAACTCTCACATGTTACACACAACTCTCACATGTTACATACAACTCTCACATCTAACTCTCACAAGTTACACTGAACTCTCACATGTTACACTGAACTCTCGCATCTTGCACAACAACTCTCACATGTTACACAACTCTCACAAGTAACTCTCACATGTTATACACAACTCTCACAAGTTACATATATTGCTCACGTGTTTCTGGTTGTACTTGGCCAGTGCGTTGACGGCACTGGCTCGCAGTGTGATGTGTGACTCTGAGTCGTTGACGTAGGACAGGAGGTGACCTAGAGACGAATCACTGACTGCGTTGCCAAGTGCATGGATGTGCAGTGTCTTCCAGTTCAGGTGATCAAGTAGTTCTTTCTCAGTCATCACAGAGCGAAGTTGCCGGTGATGATATGGATCTGAAGATATGATATTTAACAGCTATTAGATTATTAATCCTTTGGGTAAGATTAAATACAGTTATTTTCGTTTTCATTTACTAATTGACTTTTTGGTATAATGTTGTCTGAATTAGGTGTTGTGCTTTTGTGTGTTTTATTAGACATGTATTCAGTAAGTCAATACAAGACAGGTATGCCATTTACATTACTGGGACATTACACTCTACACTAAACTACACAATGACACTCAAACATCATCTTTGGGCATTTTTTTACAATTCTAAAAACTGTCCAAGTCAATCAAATTACCACATACATAGAAATGGATGTTGTAACCAATATTTGATCAAAATAACCAGATGTTTCTTTTCAACAGACCATGATCTACTCATTGGCTACAAAAAACTAGTTGATTTTTGTTGTTATAGTGTAATAATGCAGTACATAATATCAGTTTTAATATTATTCAAAGGAAAAGAACTTAAATAAATCCATTGACATACGAGAAATCACTTATTTTTACATCTTCTGAGACTCTTACTTTGGGGGTCATCTCAGAAGACTGATGTCAGATATTACACAAAATTACTTTCCTTTGGGGAGAGGAGCTCAGAGGCAGTTACATCTGCTGTCTGACAATGATATTTTACACTTCGGATTTTCGCAACCCTTCACTTTGTTCATGTGCACAGAGAAAATGGTTGCACCATATTTTTCTTCGTTTTGCACGAACACGTGATTAGCCTCAATTACCCAGGCGCCACGAGGTGGCAGCAATTTTGGCGCCCCTCAAAACTACTTGGGGAATAACATGACTTTGTAAAGTTCACCAGTAGGTGGTTTTACGGTGAATCCAAGAAAAGATGATGGTTACAGTTCTCAGGCTAATCTAGAATAAAACATTCAATAAGGGTAATTTACTAAACATTTATCAGGCAATACTATGTTTAAGCAAGTGATACAGTGTCCAATCGACCAAAATTTTAATATATTATTATCATATCAATGTTTATTACAAACTTCCATCTAAGGGGGTTGGAGGGCTGAGGCAAGATGAAAGTTATGTCATCTGAGTGCGTGGGAGGGCTGAGACGAGATGAAAGTTATGTCATCTGAGGGGGTGGGAGGGCTGAGGCGAAATGAAAGTTATGTCATCTGAGAGGGTGGGAGGGCTGAGGCGAGATGAAAGTTGTCATCTGAGGGGGTGGGAGGGCTGAGGCGAAATGAAAGTTATGTCTAGTTCTAGTTGTTTCCAGCACTCGGCAACGTTCTATTAACTGACTAGTCTGTATATGTTGTGGTTACAGTGGAGCTGATCTTATGAGGTCTCATTCAACTAGTCAGCCTTTTTCAGAACATTATCGCCAAGCTGACCTTTCTATGCTGGCACTGAGGGTGGTCACTGCCAGGGTGCTTGTCGTCCTCAGTGGTTCTTTTACGTCCCAAATTGAGACGGAACCGACATTAACGTGATCTCCGAGTCACGAGGGATACACAGTCCCCAATGTTGAGAGCCAGGTTTTTACACCAAATATACCATACCTGCCCGGTCCGGGTTTCGAACTCGGGGCGCCGGCATGTCAGGCGGATGTGCTAACCACTACACTATCGCGCGCCCCCTATCTATCTATGTCATCTGAGGGCGTGGGAGGGCTGAGGCGAGATGAAAGTTATGTCATCCGAGGGGGTGGGAGGGCTGAGGCGAGATGAAAGTTATGTCATCTGAGGGGGTGGGATAGCCGAGGCGAGATGAAAGTTGTCACCTGAGGGGCTGGAAGGGCTGAGGTGAGATGAAAGTTATGTCATCTGGGGGGTGGGAGGGCTGGGACGAGATAAAAGTTATGTCATCTGAGGGCGTGAGAGGGCTGAGACGAGATGAAAGTTATGTCATCTGAGGGGGTGGGAGGGCTGAGACGAGATGAAAGTTGTCATCTGACGGGGTGGGAGGGCTGAGGCGAGATGAAAGTTATGTCATCTGAGGGGGTGGGAGGGCTGAGGCGAGATGAAAGTTATGTCACCTGAGGGGGTGGGAGGGCTGAGGCGTGATGAAAGTTGTCACCTGATGGGCTGGAAGGGCTGAGGTGAGATGAAAATTGTCATCTGAGGGGGTGGGAGGGCTGGGATGAGATAAAAGTTATGTAATCTGAGAGCGTGGGAGGTCTGAGACGAGATGAAAGTTATGTCATCTGAGGGGGTGGGAGGGCTGAGACGAGATGAAAGTTGTCGTCTGGGGAGGTGGGAGGGCTGAGGTGAGATGAAAGTTGTCATCTGAGTGGGTGGGAGGGCTGAGATGAGATGAAAGTTCTGTCATCTGAGGGGGTGGGAGGGCTGAGGTGAGATGAAAGTTATGTCATCTGAGGGGGTGGGAGGGCTGGGGCGAGATGAAAGTTATGTCATCTGAGGGCATGGGAGGGGTGAGGTGAGATGAAAGTTATGTTATCTGAGGGCGTGGGAGGGCTGAGGCGAGATGAAAGTTATGTCATCTGAGGGCGTGGGAGAGCTGAGGCGAGATGAAAGTTAAGTCATCTGAGGGTTGGGATGGCTGAGGCGAGATAAAAGTTATCACCTGAGGGGTGGGAGGGCTGAGGCGTGATGATAGTTGTCACCTGAGGGCGTGGGAGGGCTGAGGTGAGATGAAAGTTATGTCATCTGAGGGCGTGTGAAAGCTGAGGTGAGATGAAAGTTATGTCATCTGAGGGCGTGTGAAAGCTGAGGCGAGATGAAAGTTATGTCATCTGAGGGTGTGGGATGGCTGAGGCGAGATGAAAGTTATGTCATCTGAGGGGGTGGGATGGCTGAGGCGAGATGAAAGTTGTCACCTGTGGGGGTGGGAGGGCTGAGGCATGATGAAAGTTGTCACCTGAGGGGGTGGAAGGGCAGAGGTGAGATGAAAGTTATGTCATCTGTAGTAAGACATTGATATTCTGAGATGACCCTTTATTATAACATCTTTGCTTAGAAAAAGTATGCATACACCTATGGAAGCCATCAAATAAGACTATTTCATTGTATAAATACCGTGAATGCCAAGGCGATTTTCCAGTCTCTGAATAACACTGTTGGCCCACTTTGAGTTGGAGTGCTTCACTCTCTGTGCAACAGATGCCAGCACAAGTGTCGTCCTATCACTGACTTGTTCTGTCATTTCTTTATCTGTCATTGAGGATGGAAAGAACATGTCAGAATCTGCAATTTACTGGTTCCCTATGTATAAATTATACTCTAGGTTGGCTTAGCACCGTAACTCATAGATGTGGAAGCACGCACACACATGAACGAATACACGCACACATGCACGAATGCATGCAGACATGCAGTCAAACACACATTGGCCTGCCCCACTGCAAGATTAAGCAAGGTTTGACAAGATGGCGCATTGCATCAAATGGAAAAGGAAGCCTATGGTTATCGATCTGTTACGTATGTGTAACACGCCCTTCCGAGATATTTGTCAATTGTTTTTAAACATATTCACATTGCTAGCATTTATAGTTTCCGTAGTGTTCCATACTTAGCTAATTTGTTTCATTCATTATGTAAGAATGGGTAGTTTCTGATATGTAATTTGCATTGTTCCTTGACAGACAGTGCTTTGTGTCTTCTAGCTTTTCAATATTTTTGTGGTCTGCATTTTTTATTTTGTTTTATGTTAGTAACATATGTGTATCTTTGTAAGCATATATGTTATAGATAACATGAGCAGATTCTATGTCATTAGTAAAAGTCAAAACTGAAAACCTTAATATTTGTATGCCTCATATTATGGAATTTTGACTCGGAGTTAGGTACAGTGTGGGAGTGACATAATTATAGTTTAAACACTGTCTTTGCACCTTCAGGAATACTGATTCAGCAAACTTCCTGCTAATAATGCTAATAATTATCACCACCTGGTGATCCCAGCTGATCAATACTTCCTGCTAATAATTATGACCACCTGATGATTCCAGCTGATCAATGCTTCCTGCCAATAATTATGACCACCTGATGATTCCAGCTGATCAATACTTCCTGCTAATAATTATCACCACCTGATGATTCCAGCTGATCAATACTTCCTGTTAATAATTATCACCACCTGGTGATTCTAACTGATCACCACTTACTGCTAATAATTATCACCACCTGGTGATTCCAACTGATCAATACTTCCTGCTAATAATTATCACCACCTGGTGATTCCAACTGATCAATACTTCCTCCTAATAATTATCACCACCTGGTGATCCCAGCTGATCAATACTTCCTCCTAATAATTATCACTGCTTGGTGATCCCAGCTGATCAATAGTTTCTGCTAATAATTATCATAACCTCGTGATTCCAGCTGATCAGTATACAGCAGGCCTAGTATGGGTGTATTACATAATATAAGAGAGCCACGTACCAGAGAAGGAGTAAGGATGGTGGAAGACAGCATCATCCAAGGTGGACATGATGATCTGAAAACCAAATAATGTAATAATTATATGTTAGAAACTATATATACATTGTAGCTCAATATTAAGGAATTATCAGCAACAAATTATTTTTGCTTAATTAAACCAAAGTTTTTTAGGTTAATTAAAATGGTTGTGCTGTATTGAGGGACTACAGCTAGAACAAATTTCAGGAACGTATTTACAAATGTTCAACTTGTCTCCCACTTCTGTAACATCACGGTGTAATTGTATTGAAATGAATATATTGTCAATTTTAATATTGCATGAATTAGGTATGTGTTATTAATTAATAAAAGCAAAGCATTATTTCAAACAAATCAGACAAACACATTAAAGGTGCACACAAACACGGTGTGAAGCGTTTGAAAGAAGTAACACTGAAGTAAAACTACTCATAATGTTGAAGACATTTCAAAACTCATAAAAGCAACAAAAGCTAATGACCAACTTATACCTCTGGCGCTGGAGTTGAAAGGTCGACCAATTGGAACAAGGCTCTCATCAGCAACTCAGCCTCAGGATCTTTGACAAGGAAGACACGTTTCATCATGACTTCGTAGCAGACAGACGTGTGTGCTGTTCCTAGGGCATCAATCATCGTCTGGCGGGCAACTTCCGGTTGTTTCTCCTGAAGGTACTGCTGCGTCAACTTGTCAACATCATCCTGATTGAGACGTGTCAGCATTGTGGCAAGGTTGCGAAAGCAAGGTAAGCCCGTGTGAATTTCTACCAAAAAAACAACAGCTCAGGCTTGAAGCTGCAAGATGTAACATATCAAGGTAGTTGCAAGTGTAATTTGAAAGCCAAGATAAATGGCTTAATTAATAGTCACAATGTGCTGGTTGATCTATGACATGATTGATTCAATCTGTAAAAAAATGTTTCCTGTGTAATTGATTATGTGGCATCAGCCCCAGGGAGGAGACGCTCTTACACTAATTATCATATAGAATCTGTCAGATCATCTTCCATATGGTATGACAGAAAGAGGCAAGTGGACGTCAGCCCCAGGGAGGAGATGCTCTTACAATGGTCCAAAGTTAGCATATTATACATAATCTGTCAGACCATCTTCCATATGGTATGACAGAAAGAGGCAAGTGGACGTCAGCCCCAGGGAGGAGATGCTCTTACAATGGTCCAAAGTTAGCATATTATACATAATCTGTCAGACCATCTTCCATATGGTATGACAGAAAGAGGCAAGTGGACGTCAGCCCCAGGGAGGAGATGCTCTTACAATGGTCCAAAGTTAGCATATTATACATAATCTGTCAGACCATCTTCCATATGGTATGACAGAAAGAGGCAAGTGGACGTCAGCCCCAGGGAGGGGATGCTCTTACAATGGTCCAAAGTTAGCATATTATACATAATCTGTCACACCATCTTCCATATGGTATGACAGAAAGAGGCAAGTGGACGTCAGCCCCAGGGAGGGGATGCTCTTACAATGGTCCAAAGTTAGCATATTATACATAATCTGTCAGACCATCTTCCATATGGTATGACAGAAAGAGGCAAGTGGACGTCAGCCCCAGGGAGGGGATGCTCTTACAATGGTCCAAAGTTAGCATATTATACATAATCTGTCACACCATCTTCCATATGGTATGACAGAAAGAGGCAAGTGGACGTCAGCCCCAGGGAGGAGATGCTCTTACAATGGTCCAAAGTTAGCATATTATACATAATCTGTCAGACCATCTTCCATATGGTATGACAGAAAGAGGCAAGTGGACGTCAGCCCCAGGGAGGAGATGCTCTTACAATGGTCCAAAGTTAGCATATTATACATAATCTGTCAGACCATCTTCCATATGGTATGACAGAAAGAGGCAAGTGGACGTCAGCCCCAGGGAGGAAATGCTCTTACAATGGTCCAAAGTTAGCATATTATACATAATCTGTCAGACCATCTTCCATATGGTATGACAGAAAGAGGCAAGTGGACGTCAGCCCCAGGGAGGAGATGCTCTTACAATGGTCCAAAGTTAGCATATTATACATAATCTGTCAGACCATCTTCCATATGGTATGACAGAAAGAGGCAAGTGGACATCAGCCCCAGGGAGAAGATGCTCTTACAATGGTCCAAAGTTAGCATATTATTATACATAATCTGTCTGACCATCTTCCATATGGTATGACAGGAAGAGGCAAGTGGACGTCAGCCCCAGGGAGGGGATGCTCTTACAATGGTCCAAAGTTAGCATATTATACATAATCTGTCAGAACATCTTCCATATGGTATGACAGACCATCTTCCATATGGTATGACAGAAAGAGGCAAGTGGACGTCAGCCCCAGGGAGGGGATGCTCTTACAATGGTCCAAAGTTAGCATATTATACATAATCTGTCAGACCATCTTCCATATGATATGACAGAAAGAGGCAAGTGGACGTCAGCCCCAGGGAGGGGATGCTCTTACAATGGTCCAAAGTTAGCATATTATACATAATCTGTCAGACCATCTTCCATATGGTATGACAGAAAGAGGCAAGTGGACGTCAGACCCAGGGAGGGGATGCTCTTACAATGGTCCAAAGTTAGCATATTATACATAATCTGTCAGACCATCTTCCATATGGTATGACAGAAAGAGGCAAGTGGACGTCAGCCCCAGGGAGGGGATGCTCTTACAATGGTCTAAAGTTAGCATATTATACATAATCTGTCAGACCATCTTCCATATGGTATGACAGAAAGAGGCAAGTGGACGTCAGCCCCAGGGAGGGGATGCTCTTACAATGGTCCAAAGTTAGCATATTATACATAATCTGTCAGACCATCTTCCATATGGTATGACAGAAAGAGGCAAGTGGACGTCAGCCCCAGGGAGGGGATGCTCTTACAATGGTCCAAAGTTAGCATATTATACATAATCTGTCAGACCATCTTCCATATGGTATGACAGAAAGAGGCAAGTGGACGTCAGCCCCAGGGAGGAGATGCTCTTACAATGGTCCAAAGTTAGCATATTATACATAATCTGTCAGACCATCTTCCATATGGTATGACAGAAAGAGGCAAGTGGACGTCAGCCCCAGGGAGGAGATGCTCTTACAATGGTCCAAAGTTAGCATATTATACATAATCTGTCAGACCATCTTCCATATGGTATGACAGAAAGAGGCAAGTGGACGTCAGCCCCAGGGAGGAGATGCTCTTACAATGGTCCAAAGTTAGCATATTATACATAATCTGTCAGACCATCTTCCATATGGTATGACAGATAGAGGCAAGTGGACGTCAGCCCCAGGGAGGAGATGCTCTTACAATGGTCCAAAGTTAGCATATTATACATAATCTGTCAGACCATCTTCCATATGGTATGACAGAAAGAGGCAAGTGGACGTCAGCCCCAGGTAGGAGATGCTCTTACAATGGTCCAAAGTTAGCATATTATACATAATCTGTCAGACCATCTTCCAAATGGTATGACAGAAAGAGGCAAGTGGACATCAGCCCCAGGGAGAAGATGCTCTTACAATGGTCCAAAGTTAGCATATTATACATAATCTGTCAGACCATCTTCCATATGGTATGACAGAAAGAGGCAAGTGGACGTCAGCCCCAGGGAGGGGATGCTCTTACAATGGTCCAAAGTTAGCATATTATACATAATCTGTCAGACCATCTTCCATATGGTATGACAGAAAGAGGCAAGTGGACGTCAGCCCCAGGGAGGGGATGCTCTTACAATGGTCCAAAGTTAGCATATTATACATAATCTGTCAGACCATCTTCCATATGGTATGACAGAAAGAGGCAAGTGGACGTCAGCCCCAGGGAGGGGATGCTCTTACAATGGTCCAAAGTTAGCATATTATACATAATCTGTCAGACCATCTTCCATATGGTATGACAGAAAGAGGCAAGTGGACGTCAGCCCCAGGGAGGGGATGCTCTTACAATGGTCCAAAGTTAGCATATTATACATAATCTGTCAGACCATCTTCCATATGGTATGACAGAAAGAGGCAAGTGGACGTCAGCCCCAGGGAGGGGATGCTCTTACAATGGTCCAAAGTTAGCATATTATACATAATCTGTCAGACCATCTTCCATATGGTATGACAGAAAGAGGCAAGTGGACGTCAGCCCCAGGTAGGAGATGCTCTTACAATGGTCCAAAGTTAGCATATTATACATAATCTGTCAGACCATCTTCCATATGGTATGACAGAAAGAGGCAAGTGGACATCAGCCCCAGGGAGAAGATGCTCCAGAAAGAGGCAAGTGGACGTCAGCCCCAGGGAGGGGATGCTCTTACAATGGTCCAAAGTTAGCATATTATACATAATCTGTCAGACCATCTTCCATATGGTATGACAGAAAGAGGCAAGTGGACGTCAGCCCCAGGGAGGGGATGCTCTTACAATGGTCCAAAGTTAGCATATTATACATAATCTGTCAGACCATCTTCCATATGGTATGACAGAAAGAGGCAAGTGGACGTCAGCCCCAGGGAGGGGATGCTCTTACAATGGTCCAAAGTTAGCATATTATACATAATCTGTCAGACCATCTTTCATATGGTATGACAGAAAGAGGCAAGTGGACGTCAGCCCCAGGGAGGGGATGCTCTTATAATGGTCCAAAGTTAGCATATTATACATAATCTGTCAGACCATCTTCCATATGGTATGACAGAAAGAGGCAAGTGGACGTCAGCCCCAGGGAGGAGATGCTCTTACAATGGTCCAAAGTTAGCATATTATACATAATCTGTCAGACCATCTTCCATATGGTATGACAGAAAGAGGCAAGTGGACGTCAGCCCCAGGGAGGAGATGCTCTTACAATGGTCCAAAGTTAGCATATTATACATAATCTGTCAGACCATCTTCCATATGGTATGACAGAAAGAGGCAAGTGGACGTCAGCCCCAGGGAGGAGATGCTCTTACAATGGTCCAAAGTTAGCATATTATACATAATCTGTCAGACCATCTTCCATATGGTATGACAGAAAGAGGCAAGTGGACGTCAGCCCCAGGGAGGAGATGCTCTTACAATGGTCCAAAGTTAGCATATTATACATAATCTGTCAGACCATCTTCCATATGGTATGACAGAAAGAGGCAAGTGGACGTCAGCCCCAGGGAGGAGATGCTCTTACAATGGTCCAAAGTTAGCTTATTATACATAATCTGTCAGACCATCTTCCATATGGTATGCTAATCTGATACCAACTGTTTTATGTTTGTAGTTGAGTTGTAAAACATTTTTTACTATTAGTATTACAGTCGCGCCTCGTTATAACGCGGTAATCAGGGTCCACGAAATGAATCCGCGTTATAAACGAGGCGCGTTATAAACGTGGCGCGTTCCCATATCTGCTGTCAGGGGCGCTACGACGACGACCGACACCGCTACTGCACGAAGAACGCCATCGAAGCCAACCAAAATGTGCACGTCGCGCAGTCTATACGCAGTTTATGAAGCTTATTAAACTGCCAGCCAATGTGTATTCTGTTTAAATGTCGTACACTTTTGGACAATGTTGAACTGAATAAAATTCATGAATTGTGTACCGTTTTTAAATAAACAATGGACTAACAAGCCACGGTCAACTGAACGATAATATGGTACCGCTGACGTAAGATCTAAAATAATGACCTGGCACTCAGCAGCCGAATACGCAAATGAATTGAGAAACTCTGTGTTAGAGTTTATTAAGGATTTAAAGCTATAAGTACGCTCACAATTGGCTTAACTTCGTCTTTCAATCAAAATACCAATTTAGAAAGCACATTTACCGTGCCGAACAATATTACGATTCACCAATTCATATGCGGTTGACGAATTAATATTTTGGCGCACCAGTACAGGCAGTAGCCAGTAGCTTTGCGTTCATCGCAGCGAAAAGCTAATATTTGTTACGCAATGTTAGCTTACTGATCTTGTCTACTAAGCTGTATTAAAACGTATTTAACCCATTCTTAAGCAAGGCGTATTTGTGAATTTCAATTGCACATTACAAGCCGCCCGGCGCCAAAACCAGGCGAACTGGCGATCCGCGGAAGCCATGATGAGCATGCCATGACTAGCAGATTGGAAACGATTCGTTTGATGTCGGCGCAAAACAAACAATACCTCGCTCCACATTTACTGTTCCTAAAGTTAAAACTGAATATAATTATAGTCAATGAAACTTTGATAGCATTGGCAGTGCAGAATAAACAACGGCAACGTAGTGACGCGCCTCGCACTTGATTCGTTGCAGTTGTACGTCAACGTTAAATTTATTGTCCGCCAACTAGTCTTTCAATACACACATGCCGTGGACAAAGACGGGGATAACTTCACACAAAACAATTGACAGTTATTACCGTGTTAATATAGTTTGTCATAGCGCCCATGTTCCCCCTGGCGGCAGAAATTCGGGGTCAACGACCGACCGCGTTATAACTGAATCCGCGTTATAACGGGGCGCGTTATAACGAGGCGCGACTGTACTTAGTATTTATGTAGGCCTCTTACTGTCGACTCGATCAGTTATAACTTTTAACCAGTTTCCCTTGGTTTGATTATGACTAGAATGATTGTTTCAACCACACACAACATGGTTTTATTGCTGACAATTTTCTAAGGATTATGTTCCATAGCAAATATAAGCAAACAATTATTTTTATTTGCAGATATTCACTTTTTTAGGCATACTGTATTACTTTAATATTACTTGTATTTCTTTAATTATATTACATCATCTCTTATACTAATTCTAACTGATCTCACTTTATTCTTCAAGTCCTTCTGCTATGCCACACAAAAGGGTTCTGACAGCAGCATCCCCAAAATAGATGTGAAAAAATAACAACAAACTTATCAAAACATGTTTATTCCTGAATATAAATTAATGTATCTATTGGTGTTTATCACCAGCTTGTATGACTTTAATGTTTTTTAACTCCAAATAAAACAATTAAGCAACACGATATATATATATATACCCAGTTGATACTTATCTACAATGTCTTGTTTTGACCATAACTTATCCCAAGTAAAATCTCCCTGATAGTCTAGCAAGTAGTAGTGTGAATACAAATTTATTGACGACTATCTATAAAAACATCTGACATATGTCACCTTAATCTTAGCAAATATACCTTCAACATACTATTGTTAACCTGTTGAAAATCAGTACTGTTAAACTCACCCGCAGCACGAGCCTTCACAACACAACTGATGTTTCCTTCAAAGGCGCTCTCAATGGATGTCAGGTTCACTTTTGAAGGAGGTATCTGTCAATCACAAATAAAAAGTCACTCACCAGCAATAACGTAATACTGCATTAAATATGTAATGGTTCTTCTCTGGTCAGTAGCCTGGGGCATCCTCCACCCCCAACCCTAGTTCCCTGTGAAATAATGCCAAAGATTATTTTTTTAAATTATAATGTGTTTGGGTCATTCTAAAGAAGTGTATGGTAAATGTTTAATCCATATAGTATGTCTAGTTTGGGGGGTGGCAGGGGTGTCCAGGTCAGTGTTACGAAGCGTGTCCAGGTCAGTGTTACGAAGCGTTACATGGGGTGCAGGTCTCTGGGCAAGAGTTACGTAATGATTAAAAACAAAAATGTGTGCTCATCTGTACAATGTACATACATTTTGGGGGACATAAAGTCTACCCTCATCAAGCTTTAGGGCTTAAAAACGAATCTCGATACAGCCAGATGAAACAGCATGCAGTTCTTAAAGCGATTCTTTGTAAGCTAATATACATTTGAGATGTACTGTATCAAAACGTGATAATTTCCCATAATTACTTTCTCTGCTACTTATGTCTTGCATGTTTATGCATAATTTGGGTGTTATCTGCACAAAAAGCCGATAAATATTGTGTTTACGTGAATCATTTTGAGCTTGCTGCCACACAGATGATTAAATATGCAGCCCGAGTATAATGAATATTCATGCACACGCAGTGAAACACACAGAGACTGGTGATGTCACACACACAGTCAACATGCCAGATTTCGAGGTGAGTTGTTGCAAGCAATGGCTTTTTAAATCAGCAATTCGTAGACATAATTTATATTGACAGCTACTTTTAACAATGCAAGAAGCTTATGCATTGTTTATTTATCCTGCGGTTAATTATAACATCCGACCCATCAATGCGATTGCCTGCGGGGGAGCGACGGCGACAGCAGCAGTCAGTGCGGGTTGGGTCTGCATGTCCATGGGTCTTGCCTTTCCAGTCAGCCATGTTTGGAAAGTCCCCTTTTCCCCACTTATTTGAACCGAAACATGAAAACGTGAGATTCATACGTTCACAGATTGTTTCTAATGCTACAGCTACGACTGTTAGTAAATCTGGCTGGCTTGCATGTCATCATTCAATGTAAAAGCTTTAGGTTTGTTATGAAGTACAATACCATGTTGCCACAGAATTTTGCTATGTATACACAAACTGCACGCTAGCAGGTCTGTACTCTGGCATACATAAGTTTTTATTCATGAATATATTTTTTTATCTAATAATAGATCACACCAAGCCATGTTAATAGCACATTTGATATTAATAGTACTCGCTAAAAAACATACAAATAAAACATTTATTTTTGACATGTTACTTTACCATGACTGTACACTTTTCATGGGAATGGCCAATATGTATAATTATATACAACATTAATTATTAGAGCAAGAATAAAGGAAAACATACAGTGCACTCTGGATAAGGTAAAACCTCCAGGACCCATAACAATAGTGATAAGTGGAACTTCTGATAAATAGAAAGTTATCAGAAGGTCCCCTTATGCCCAGGACCGAGGGAAAAGATTGACTTAACTAAGTGAAAATCAACTTATTTATCTGGAGTGCACTGTATATGACCAATGCATAGTTTGTTTATTTCCAGGAAAATTTTGACCATCAACAGTTTTAAAATAGCTGAGCTGATGGAAACAGGAAATTGAAGAGCTCTACTCAACAGTGCCATTAATTGGACAATAGGTCACCTGATAAGATGGTGCCCGACTTTGTTCTGCCCCATTCTGTTCAGTGCGACATCTATGGGGAAGTTGTACATCACTTCGAGTTTCAAATGGATGTGTGCATCCGATAGCTTTGTGTATCAAAATGCATAGCAGTGTTATTAATTGGACAATGTGTTTACTGACACAGTAGTGAAGATGTCTAACTTTGTTCTGCCACATTAGTTCCATGTGGCTTCTGCTGGGAATATGTACATGCTTCAAATGGATTTGTGCAATCAATCGATTTGTGCACCCAAATGCACAATATCCCGTCATTATGTTACAAAATAGGAGTACATAATAACATTGATGCTTTCTTATGCTTATTATGTTTGGATTGTGTTCTACAGCATATTCTTCCAAAAATTTTGAAACAAGTTTGTTTTAAGTGAACTATACTGGGAGTAGTGAATAAAAAAGTGTCAACAAGGTTGCTTTTACAACAATTTTGAAAATTCATAAAATATAAATGTTCCACAACATTAAAAATGTTTTAGGGATCTTCTTGAGTTAAATACACCAATGATGACTGAAAACAAAAATTATGTAACTTTATTTCCATCATACAATGGCCATTTTATTTGTCATCGAAACGAGAGTTCGACAGAAATAAATTCAATATCATTTACTCTAAATGATGGGCAAAACAAATAATTATTGCATTCCCAGTACAAAATAAAACATGTTGTTACACTGCTGCAATATATTTTAATATTTTGTTGACAATAATGTTATTATGCTCTTTATAGATCTACTTTTTTCAAACTAAAAATAAACCTTATGTATATAGGAAAGTACATAACCACCTATTCTATTTGAATATTGTACAGTATTTCATGTGATTCAATGTGGCGGTGGCTAATCCAAATACACACATGTTGATGACGTTGTTCTTGCATCTATTAACTCAGCGTAGCTAATCGAAGTCTGATGGACAGTCCCGAATATTCATAAGCATGCCTTATATGGATTGTGAAGGTGAGGCCGAAGTGGAAACTGCGCATACACGCAGTTACTTTTTTGATATACTGTCAGGTTCATTAGTGATTAATAAAACATAATTCTAATGACATAAAGGCATAGATTTACATGAAATAATCATATTAACAGGATTATTTAATAATTGCGTTCATTACACTTACAGACATACAAATTCTCAAAGAATCGCTTTAAAGTAACGATAGGTTAGATGTTTTGTGTTCTCCACAAATTGTAAAAATGGTCACCACAAAACACTTTAATGGGCAGTAACCACAGGTAGCTGAAAGAAAGCATTGGATTTACATAGCCCTCTAAGTTGCGACTGAATTGGTCGCATACGCGAATGTTTTTTCTGTTTGGCGACTGACACATTATGTACGGTCGCCCACGGCACTGGCGACGAGTCTAATAACAACAGATCATTGGTTGTCATTTGCCGTTTCATAAACCACGTGTTGTCGTTTCTCGGAAACACCGTAAACGATACTGAATTCATTGCCGATATTTTTAAACAAACATGATTACTCTATAACGCTATTCGTTTATTTTGGTGGATTTATAACACAGGATTTTTAAAACGCGCAAGGTAAATTGCTACGAAGTGTCATGGCGCCCGTGGTACCTCGTATCAGCCGACGTAAACAGGGACGCGAACGGAAAACGCTAACGTAAACCGTTTCGCGATCGTTGTCTGGCTGTCCGCTAAGTGCAGTGAAGACATGTTGCTAATTAAATGTAGTTGTCACATCGTTAGAACACACATAAGTGTACATATTCCGGTTTCGAATATAAAACTCGAAGGAATATCAACAGCCTAGATTAGGCTGGCTCAGTGATCAAATTATAGTCCGCGTTTTGTAGTTCTCACAAATTCCGTTGGATGGCGTCATAATAGATTAACAAAATTGTCAGTGAAACAGCATCAGTGATTTAAACTGATAATTTACATTTGTTAACTTATATATTAAGCACTGCTGCATTAGAAACAACCAGTCATTTGTGTTATTGTGTGAGATGAATTATTTTATTATCTAAATTGATTATGTACGGTTGTTACTGTGTTGGAAATATTGCACAAATAAATGTTAGAAAAGTTAACCGCACAGTAAAACACTATTATACAGATTCATAGATCATAACATTGTGATATTTTAAATATTTGACAGAATGTAGTATTTCTCAAAGTTAACTTTGAAATAAAATATTACTTTTCTGAACAGAAATGGGCTTCCTTTCACTTAAAACACGAAATGCGTCATTTGACGCAGAATTTGCCTTTTTCTGATACAGAAAATACGTCATTTGAAATGGAATTTGCATATTTCTGAAATAGAATTTTGAAACAGAATTTCCCTTTTTTGAAAAGGAAAATCAGTGTTCCTATACATACATGTATATTTACTGTAATTATTGGTAATTTCAGGGATTCCACATTACTTTTATTAATTTGCTAGTGTACCATGTTATAACGCATAAAGTTAGTATCTGGCCACATATTCATACATGTTTTAAATTTATTTATATTTCAAACGTGGTTAATTTTGATAAAAAATTTGCTTAAAGCATAATTACACACATACGCACACACTGTTACTTGGCTCCTACTTTTTTAATTTAGCTCCTAACAATGTACGTAGGAGCCACTGGGCTCCTAGACAAAAAAATTAACTTAGAGGGCTGGATTTACACATTAGATAAATATATTATGATTGGTGTTGTGGATGTTGCAGTTGCTTGCGATAAAGTAATACTGTAATATGTATTTGGTTTTTGTAATACTAATGAGTGGGGCAAAAGCCCAAGTAGTAGTTGGGCAAATTGCACGAGGTCAGTCTTAGTTCAAAAGTGAATACGAAAGTGAGTAAATGAGTGGCAAAGGACTCGCTATGCATACTAGTTGATAATAAATATATATGAAATCAAATGCTCTTGTGGAATTCCATATAAAGGGCTGATTAATTAGCAATTCCAGTCACGATTTTTTTGAGATTATAACAACAGTTACGTACGCCTGTGGTATGCAGCCAATTTCTGCCATAGTTAGATGTGCCAATAACACAATCTCTTTAATATGAAATAAGGGAACTAATAATTTAATTAGGCTAATTAATATATAAGGCTGTGTGGTGGGCGTTTTGTCTCATGGTGGGGACAAAACACGACTATTGAGAATCTGCGCTAAAATGAACTTTTTGTAATACTGAACGAGGAAAATGTCATATTCAAGTTTCAACTAACTAGTAGATGACGTATCCAGACTAGTGACAGTGCCAGTGTATCATAAATACATCAATAAAATTAAAGACTATCTAAAGTATTAAAGCATCTAAAAGATTCTCCCATGAGTTGATTTCAAAAATAGGCATACCACCCCATCTTGATTACTTTAGTCTCTTCCGAAAAATCAGGCAACGTACGATAAACGAGATTTCCCAAATTTTGAAATGTTCAGCAGCAGACCTGGGGCTCTAGATGGACTCGGACGCCGATCAACACTGTCACTGACGACACCCCGGCGCGACTACCGCCCGGAACTAAAGCCCCCGTCCCTATCAAACACTACGACTAAAAAGAAACAACTTGAAAGTCCCTTGCATGGATATAGCAACCAGAAAACCTTTCTTGGTGTCCATTTCAGTGTTTTCTACACTTTTTGACAGACAAGTTAAGGCCTGTGCACATCAAACCATGCTTTATTTCCATCTCGTGCATTAAACTCTACTTCCCGGATGTTTCGGGAGCATACATTGTTTCTGCTGTGCTCACATAATGACTCCGATCTTAACGTCAACGTCATGTTGCATGGGCCTTGGCCTGCCACGCCGCCAACAAAATCCGTCATTCTTGCTGCGCGGGTAAACCGAGGAGATTGCAGCCTCGTTTGTCTGCGTCGCTGCATGGGAGTCCCGCCTTTTCAAGTTGATGACATTTGGGAAATTGTTTGCAGCCAATTTGCACAACTTGAGCAAGAAATGCGCAGCCACGAAACACAACCCTCTGAATCGAATGGCGTGTCTTCGGTTGTGAAACAGTAATAGTAACATCGTAAGAATTATTGGGCGGGTAATAATGGTGATTTTCTGCTCTTTGATCTTTAGCGCGCGCTCTCCTCGTTCCAGGAATTAAATCTGACACTTCATGACGGCACTCTGGACGAAATTCAACTGATTCAGCGAACTCTCGAACATTGTACAAAAACATTATATATGCCAAGGTCTAGGCGTCGGAATCGGTGGCCTTAATTGGGGGTTCAGTAAGCTACACCCGATGTTGAGAGAGGGGGCATAGAATTTAGAATTGCAGATGGTACTTCGGATTAAAATTTGAAGAAGGAAGGATTAACGACAATAAAGTATCGTCATTCAATTGTTTGTGAATATGTTCAACAACACCCATGCACCTTTGCTTTTTTCGAGACAAAATTTAGAAAGTAATCCCGGAAAATTGTCAACCCGGAATTTGTATATTTGATGGACGATCGCAAAATGCAACTTTGTTCATTGGACCTTTGTCTACACCGGGATAGCACTTGGTACTGATGAGACGCATGGATATGATAATGGCGGCGGAGGAGATTATAATTCAAAGAAGCTGTTGAATGTATGAAACAGGGGCGAGTCCAGAAAGGGTAGTCTAAGGGGATTCAGAACCTCCGGAACGACAGCACGACTCTGCTTTCGGACCTTGACACCGGAAGACGGGGTGTGCAGCTGAAATGTTTTTTCGCGGCGACGTTCATAATTTCATAACGTCTAGGGAGCACATAATGGGGGCACATTCGGTCTTGGGATCACGCCATTTTAGCGCAGGCTTGGTGCGGTCAAATTCCAAAGCCCCCCTCCCCGGATCTGCGTATGTGAGGCAGAGTAGACTTTCGGAGGAGTGGCAGACTAGGTTAATTTCCCCAATACGGAAGAGGAAGGGATATGTGCAAGACCTACAGCAATACCGAAGCATCTTGGAGCGTTGATATACAGAGGTAGATGTGTGGCGTTGGATACAAGCGGGAGTGACTGCAGGCATAAAGCTGGAAGGAATCATGATGGGTAGAAACATTTCCAAAAAGCGTAAAGGGAAAGTTCTGAAAATGTAAAGTAAAAATAAAGGTAAATTCTTATATAGCGCAGTATCCAGCCCTCGGGACTGCTCAAAGCGCTATACACTTTACTCCCTGGCAGACCTGTTCAATCGAACACCATCTCGACTTCTCTGGGAAGCATTCAGCCACGCTGCAATTAATGCGCGAAGAATATCAGTACACAAATATCCACCACTGTCTATAGCCAAGTACTCATTCATACAGCTGGGTGAACTGAAGCAATGTAGAGTAAACGAATTTGCCTAATGTTCGACACGGTCGCACAGAATTCGAACCCGTGTCCTCTCAGTCTGGAGCTCTTAACGCTGCGCTACTGCGCTCTAAATGTGTGTAACACCGGTGTGTGAATGTAGGTCTTTGGTCTGGAGACAATGGCACTGACGGAACAGCAACAGAACAACAACAACAGAACAAGTCTGCGAGAACAACTGGGTTCTGAGAATCACAAGAACAAACAGAGTGAACAGAAGAAGAAAGGATAACCTGAGTAAAGATTTCGCGATGCAGTGCAGCATAACGGGAAGACTGGTAATCAACCGGATGATGTGGGCAGGCCACGTGGTAAGCATGAATTCAGGTAAGCTAGCGAAACGAATAAACGTTCAACGTATTTGAGAAGAAAACACAGATGCTAAAATTCGGCTATTCCGGGCATGGCCGATAGTAGACATTTCCTTTTGACGACCAAATGTGCTGCCATGCCAGGTGCCTAGTTTTACTTTATGTGTTTTTCTCCATGTTTTATTATGTTTTCTTGCACATAATTGCGCACGTTATTATATATATGAATATACTGACCGGCTCCACTTGAAGAGTGCTGCTTCTCATGCGGCTCCAAATGTAATCTTCTTCTCCTTTGACAACGGAGCTCTCCAGCAGCTGAACTTTGACGAATGTCATCACAGCTGTCGCCGTTGCTCCCATCTTGGGCAGATCTGCAAAAAGATGTTCCAAATACATGACCATATTGTTGTGTATTTAGAACTACATGTTGATGCGTAATGACTATTGTTCTGTATCGGCGTAATGATCCATAATTGGAGACTATAAAAAAGTAGTTCCTGTTCCGCCATCTTTATAGAAACGTGCTAAGGTTCCACGTCAGTTTATTACTGTCACAGCTAGTATAATATATCAGGGACAATTTTATGAAATATCACAAGACGTGGACTACTAGAAGGCAACGTCTGTAGTGGGAAGCCACAAGTTCAATCACGATCACGCCAAACGGGGAATGACGTTGGTCTGGGAGTTAAACAAGAAGTCGACGGAAGGATGGTAAAAGTATAATGTTACATGTTAAAATACTCTGCGCGCCATTATACAAATTGTCGTTGTTGCGTGGCCGTATCTTCAGCTCTTCTTCAGCGTTTCTCCCGCCTGACTCGACTGTTTTCGTCGCCGCAATTTCACCTTCTTTTCACTGACTCGCGCTCTCTCTCTGACTCTGTCCTATCTCGGCTCACCTGGTTACATCAGAAGGGGGTGCACATGCCCCCTGGATCCGCCTAAGAGGGTGATTAAGCATGGGATCCCTCCCCGTTTTCAGAGATCTCGGACTGACTACTTGGATTGTATGTATTAATGGAAAAACTTTACGTACTGAGCTCAACATTTCCCTTCTCCAGCTCTTCTGTCGCTTCTGGGATTGTTGGTCTGTAGCTGTAAAAACACACAAATGTTACAAACATTTTCGTCAAATGTTTTATATTATCTTTAACCAGAAGCACTTTTCAGTTGTTGTACCCTAAATAATTATCTCATACATGCAGGAATGACATGGTAGGTTCAACTGCGGTATATTTGTGCACATATGAAACATCAAAATTAGTATTAGAAGTTCAACGTGCAACGAACAAGTTATTCCGTATGTTGGTTTGGAGCGATTTGTTGTGTGATTCAGCTATAAGTCGCCGTACTGTGAACACGTTTATGGTTTCAGTATTATAGTAACATTAGCAAATATATGACATAGGCGCCGAAACCGAGGAGATTGAGATATGTTTTGCCCTCCCCCTTAATATGTCGGTAAGAGGTGCGGTTGGTGGTTTGTGGTGAGCCTCTAGGTAGGTTCAGTTGCAGTTGCAGTTTTTGGTGAGCCTCAAGGAAGAGGTGCAACTGATTGGTTTTGATGAGCCTCACACTTGCCAGCATAACTAACTGAGTAGGCCCTACAAGGCGGGTAGAGCGTAGGGGACAGTGGACAAAAATACATTACGTTACAGGAAACACGTCACGGAAATAAGCCACAAAAATATGTGAACTGGTAATCAAAATTGTTTTTCAACTTTAAATTTATTTTAATTTCTCAAAACTGGGCAAATGACCCTTTTCCCAAATGCGTGCTGTGAAATGACCATTGAGGCAAACGATCATTGGGCAAACGACTGTCGGGTAAATGACCATTGAGCAAATGATCGTACCCCAACAATTTTGTATGGTACAAAATAGGTTGCAACTGTAATGCAGCTCTATTGACAATTAAGGCATCGTGCTGTCTACTCCTTCTACTCATGCAGTAGCTCAACACCATAACAGACGGAGAGATACAGGGAGATAAGCTTTGTGTCGTGTTAAGTAGGCCTACTGTTACACCGGATCAAACACCGACAAAATGCTCAGCGTGTAGCTAATCATTAATGTAGTTAGCAGTCACTAGATGTCGCCACAGCGTATATTTTATTCGATAATAGGTTAGGCTTATATGCGTGACAGGTATGATTTGTCCCTGCAGGTTTGTTTTTAGCCAATGGTATTTACTGTAACTTTAGCAAATATAAGAGCTAATATCTTAATTAGTGTAAACAATAATCATGTGAGATATTACACTTCTGCTAACTGCTGTTTTTACACTGAAGACTGGGTTAGAAGAATAACAAGAACAGAGGGTAGACAGAAGAAGGATGAATGACTTGAGAAAGAGGTTGGAATACATTGCAGCCTAACAGGAGGATTATTGAGAAGCCAGATGAGATGGGCAGGCAAGGAGGGATGCAGGAAAAATAGCAAAGACAACAGAGGAGGAAAAACACAAAGGACACAGGAAAATGGTAAGGCCACAGCTAAGTGAGAGGACAGCGTGAGGAGGGACACGAGATAGAGAGAGAGAGGGAGACCCTCGCCCCTGTACACAGGGAACAGGGAGGAGAGCAACAACTCACCTAGGAGCAAGTTCGTTCGGGGAATGAAACGATTCTTTGACAGTAATCTTCACCGGAATGCCTAATGTACGATTCAGACGCACGACCTGAAATTAGATCTCATTTTCATCACTTACATTTTTATTGAATGTATTCATTAAAATGTAAGTTATACAAAACATGCCATTGTTCCGTTAACATATTGTTAACTAAATTAATCGAATTAAATTTATTCTTTATATCGAAATTCTGGTTTATTGGCTTGTTTCAAGGGTAAGCCTATTATACATTACCTCACAAGAAAATTGTGTTTTAATTTTCGAGTATTTCTCCTGCGTCGCACAGTCTTCGTCAAAGGAATATCTCGCTTATTATCAGAAAAGAATTATATACCTGCCAACTCTCCCGTGAAATCCAGGAGTCTCCCGGAATTTTGGTGTATCTCCATTGTAATACGGGCTAATCTTTTGGATTTTCCCTACACTTCTCCAACAGCACCTCCCCCCCCCCCCCCCCCCCCCCCCCCCCCGTCTTCGAGACACCGCGACGCCACATGAGACGTGGTGAGACGTGCTGAACCGCTGAATATCCGGCGAAAAATCTCCAACAGTAGCCACCTCTGTGTTTTTCCATGTCAAGATCCGAAACAGCACGACGAGACAATGCGACACGACAAGCGTGCTGAACCGCTATATACGTCCTACACGTCTCTCACAGTGCAATAGTTAACACCCTGCGATCACTTGTCCTACAAATAAGACGCCAAAAGAGGCGAAGTATTGGGTCGTCTATGATATGATTTACAATGTCCACAATGCAATTAACAACCTTACACCCGGTGGACAGCGAGAGCACAAGCACAGGAATGACATAACACCTAACTTGTCGCTATCACTTAAACCCAACCCCAGCCAACAGTGACGACAAGCAGAACACAGGCCACCAGTTTTCGAAGATGTGAAACATAGGCTTCGGGGGAGGGGGGCCTTGGATGGGCTCAGCCACCACCACAATGGTGAAAGAGATGGGCTTAGATCCCCCAATACTTGTTTTTGAAAACATTTGGGTGATCGCGTTCCAGTTTGTATTCTGGAGTCAAATGTGAAAAAAATTGAATATTTAGAAAAAGGTCATATTTTTTCCGGGAGAATTTTCAGCACAAACACCCATGTACATTGTACACCTTGTTTGTTTGTTCGTGGCAAAATTGAGAAAGTAATCGCGGAAATGTTTAAACAGATGCCTCCCCCCCCCCCCCCCCCCCCCCCCCCCGTCTTCAATGCCATGTCTGATCGAACCGACAGCGAACAGTGAACCTGAAGCTCCGGGCTCAGCTGCCTCCATTTAAATATCGTTTCGACGCCAGTACAAAAAGAAGGTATTGGAGAGTAGAGAAAACAATGAAGCAATGAACATTCTCCCAACGAAATCTGCCGTCAACCGAGACGTCTCATTGGCCATAGGAGGTCCACCTATCCTTTGTCCAGCCTGTGTGACATGATGACGAACATGTGAACCACCTGTAGTGACGCAAGCTCTGACTGAACGACACAGTCGAAATAATCAAAATAAAAAAACATTTCTTGTAAGCTAATGTCAAACAATACCGATTTTAGTCTTGTTTAAATGTCTCGTGTACCTTAGTTTGTCCTTGATCTGCATTTTCCAGCGCCTTTGTCTGTCGTATCTTCGTAAACACAATTCCATCGTGTTCGTCCAGCGTTCTGGCGTGATATACAGCCGTGTGGACACCTGCGTTAAAATAAAAAATACACGTTTCATGCATTTTTAAAGTTAATGTTGTCGCTTGCTAACACGTGTAACCAATGTGTGTGTGTGTGTGTGTGTGTGTGTGTGTGTGTGTGTGTGTGTGTGTGTGTGTGTGTGTGTGTGTGTGTGTGTGTGTGTGTGTGTGTGTGTGTGTGTGTGTGTGTGTGTGTGTGTGTGTGTGTGTGTGTGTGTGTGTGTGTGTGTGTGTGTGTGTGTGTGTGTGTGTGTGTGTGTGTGTGTGTGTGTGTGTGTGTGAAGCATGGGTTAATTACAATTGTTAATTTGTTAATTCAATTAAATCAGTTAATTTAATGTAATATGAACTTTCTAGAAAATTACAATTTAATTTAATTACTTTACTGGAAGAGGTTAATTTAATTAAAAAAATTAATCACAATTACCTTTCAAATAATTTTTTAATTGGGTATTAATTACCATTATTTTATGCAATCCGGTCATGATTACCACTGGCTTGCTGTCAGGAATGTTGACTCAGTTGACTCATACTCAGTGGGTGGTTAATTTAATTTAATTGACCTGATAAATGTTGGAGGTTAATTAAATTGAATTATATGTTTTAGTTAATTGTATTTTAATTAATTAACTTTCTGTGTTAATTGTCCAATGCCTGACATGCAGACTACAATCATACTAGGCGACACCAATTTGATTATTCGGATTACGGACACGGCGACGTTGTTTATTATAACAAAACGGAAATAAAAATAAAAGTGCAATTTTGAACTTTTATTTCTGATCGAAATGCCGAACCAATGATTTTGTATCGATTCATAGTGCATTTACGCACCTTACCGAACATTGGATGT
The DNA here is from genome assembly GCA_963995525.1 of Escarpia spicata. Taxonomy (NCBI): domain Eukaryota; kingdom Metazoa; phylum Annelida; class Polychaeta; order Sabellida; family Siboglinidae; genus Escarpia; species Escarpia spicata. The sequence goes on along the minus strand of OZ023205.1, from coordinate 24,949,056 downwards.
TAAACATCGTTTCATTGGTTGTAGCGCATCTACGATCCAACGAATCCGCGAAAGTCTAACTTGTCATTATTTGATCTAAACCATGGCTGGACGAGACGTTGCAGTGTGGTTTTGTATTAAGAAATTGACGTTTGGTGCTGCTTCCCAAAAGGAAGAAAAACATTTCAATTATCCGACACGATCAACAATGTCAGTTCCCGTGTTTGTAGCGACGCCGCTCTGATATCGAAAGTATGTGTTGGCGTCGAATGCACGGGTTGTTGTTGAAATGACAGCGAGCGTCCTTGCGGATGCTACGTGAGCAATCCAACGTTTAAAACATTTATCTTCTTGAACGATGACAACGTTCGTGCCACAGAAATGAAGCGAAAAGGCAACCAGAAGGCTGACATTTTAGACAGGATGCAAAATAGCAATAAAGAAAATAAACTGCCACCGGGCAACACGGGCGAAACCAGTAACGTGCACATGTTTAACGCGCTACTCATTCGTATTTTTGCCAATCAAGTTGACACGCTGGTAACGTAATTATATTTTGAGCATAGACTAATGCAGAGACCCGTCACCACGTAATTTGGACGGACTGAGTCGGCCGGGAGCGGGTAAGAATTTGGACTGACGGGTACAAACCCATCAACTATGTAATGACCCGAACTAGCCCTTTTTATACTACAGGCTGCGTCATTTGGACGGGTAAAATTTCCGGGCACATGATGCATGGCGCAGTCATGCCGGGCAAAAATATCCTGCATTAGTCCCTGATTTGGAGGTATGACAGTCAAATCCTAATTATGCCAGTCAAATTAATATTACCACAGCAAAATATATCCTACATCTAATCTACAAGTTTATGGCTGTAATGTTATCTGCCAAGTCTTAATTGTTATCAGTACTTGTTATTCTAATTTCTAGTAGTCTTCAACTTTTATTAAACTTTCATAAAAGTACGTGTCTAGTAAGTTTTGATACAAGGCTAAATGATTTTTTTTAGCAATGTACTGTGTGGCTCGTGATAATTCATGTATTTATACAAAACACCTTTCTCGTGCAATGACTTATTTTTATTCCCCCCTCCTCCCTAACAAAAATGTCTCAAAAAGCCGTAATCCTAACAATCAAATTGGTGTGGCCTTATGTATGAAGCAGAAAAAACACTATCTAATTTTCTTTTCGAATCACACAATTTGATGGTCCTCCACATCGCACGCACGTATGCTAATTCGCATACACGCGCACCCGCGCGCGAGCGCACGCACACACATTACATGTACCGGCATATTACTTTGCTGACTTTAGTATCTGCAGGTTACGGAACTGAGAAACTTATAACTGAAACTAACTCGAATTTTAATGAAACAACGTCCCATTTATCGAAGCAGTTGCAAACAGACTGGATAACTCGAGCCCGGCGTGCTAACAACATAACTGTGTGCTATGCTTGGTGTACACTGCTAAACGTTTGTTGCGAGTCGTCTGATCAACTAAAAGCTTATCAGTCATGAAATGTACGATGACCCGCAACTCAACAAAACTCGGGTCACTTGTTGATTTGACCGATACAACAGTTGTTGGACCGATTCATCATTCGAAAATTTAATCGCAGCAACAAACGTTGTACGACGGTGGCAGACGAGACGTCGTTGCTTGTTGATTAAACAGACTACTCGCAAAAAAGGTTTAGCAGACATACGCCCAGCATTACATTGTCACACACGCCGCCCCGAGTTGGTGGAGGCAACGCAACACCCACAATTACAGCGATAGCATCCATCATTATCATGGCTAGCGCAATGCGTGTTTTGTCAACCGAACACGAAGACCGAAGACTCGTTTTTTGCTCAAACAAATGGGCCATAGATTAGAACGATACTTGTTGCCTCCCACAATTTCAGGACAGTAATCAATGTAAAGACTGAAAAAAAAAAAAATACTGTGACATTGTTAATCGGGAATTTTTGGTGATTTTTTTGCTAACGTTTGGATTTAACCCATTGAATTTGTGATTTCCGTGACGGTGATATAGCTTCTCATCGATGATTACACCCAGGAATTTGGTTTGATACAATCTTTCTATGTTCTCGTGATTGATGGTTATACTGACTAGCAAAATGCCCGCCTCCTGCCGTAATGCCTTGGTAGATGACAGACGTGATAGTAATATTTACCAAATGTGAAAAAATACGCAGCGTCGTTACACAAACACCATCACACGCTCGCAGGTACTCGTTGTTTGTTCAAAATGACGAAGGTCGCAGAGAATACGAAGTGCTGTTGAAATATTTTCGCCGCCGCGTCGCTATAACTTCATTTTACACATTTCCCAGGGTCTGTACTTTTTTACGTTCTGAACAACTGATTTACTCCATAAAAGGTGAGAATCTTTACATATATGGGGTATTTCGAAAAAATATATAGGTTTTACGTCCTATTGTAAGGGTCGCGGAAAACGTTAACCTATCCGCATACATACGCAAGCTCCATTTTAAGTAGATAGGCTAACTAGGGACATTATTTGTTATTTAAATATCATGAAACTCATTTTGTTAAGATGAAGGAGTAGTGTGTTCACTGCGATCCAATTTTGTAATTTCACAAACTCCAATTACTTTTATTAATGCGTTTATCGACATCAATCACACATGTGTAGGCGTATCACATACAGTGAAAAGATAGGTTCATGTGGGGAACGACGTGTACGACTGTACGTGTATCTCGGGCGTGAACGTATAGCTCGGGCATATACATGTGCCTCAGGCACGTATGTATAGCTCGGGCACATTTGTGTTGTTCGGGCAGGTACGTGTAACTCGGGGTGTACGTTTTGATCTGGCATCTACGTACACATTTCGGAAACGCGACAGTGGTAGACCTACGTGTAGATTGTAACGCGAACGGCATCTAAAATAGCATCGTACTATGGCACATTGTGTTAAGAACTTGCGACGTGCGACGGAGTGGCTGGTTCTCTCCGTGTCCCACATTTACAAAGAGGTATCAAATGACTCTTTGTCAGCAAGGCGAAAAGTCCGCTGTCAAAAAAAGTCTGCAGCAGGCAAATAAGTGGATTCATTTGCCACGTTCAACATTATCGTGTGCCGGTTAGAAGACTGGTCTACTGCGGTCTGCGTGCATACATTGCCATAAATGTTATGTATCTAAGGATGACAGTAATTTTCTCTTACAAAAAGTACTTGGAAAAAAACACTAGACATTGGCGTCGAAACGGGTGAGATTGACCTCCTCCCGCAATATGTTGTTGATGTTTTAGTGAGCGTCAACGGTGGTGCAGCTGGAAGCACCTGACAAATCTGCAACACTACCGCAGTCGAACCTCGAATAATCTCAAACACTACCGCCCTCGAACCGCAAATAATCTCCAACACTACCACCCTCATCCTCCCGGCGGACCTCGAACCGCGAAACATTTCCAACACAATCCCCCCTCAAACCGAAGGAGTTGAGGCTACGGAACAGCCCCTCCCCCTCCCCATATTCTCCACGTTCCGAGTCCTATACTAAAGTCAATAAATATGGTTGAGCCTATATACTTTTAATTGCTTAATGTCCTGCAAATGCAGCATATTCGAAATGAGTCGTTGCGCTGTGGTGCGAGATACAGCACTGACTCACCTTCATGCCCCGTCTCGTTGACCCGGTAGGCCCAGTGCTCCCCGGCGGCTCTCTTGGTCTCGGACACCTCGAGTCTCGACGACAACGTGCCGAGGAGGATCTTCTTAAGCGTCAGCGCGACGGCGTCCTCGTCTTCTGGGTAATACACCCGCCGCACCTCGCCGCTCGCAGACACGTCGAACAGCATGCTGCATATTGCAGTAAACACATACTTGTGTGCTTACATGTAGGCCTATACATATGTACGTACGTACGTACATGCATACATACATACGTACATACATATATATATATACATACACACACAGTGCAATGTAACAAAGCTTCTTTGGAACAGAAAGCAGGATGCCACAATATGCAAGAATACAACAACAAAAACAAAACCCAGTTACTACAGGAGATTAATATTAGTAAAATTATTACATTGTATTATATATATATTAACCCATTACATATCGTACTATTGTTTATGAATGTCGACTACACATATAATTTCCATATATATACTCACGCAATCATATACGCACGCACGCAAGCATGTGTTAATATATATTATATATAAACTGAACAGGAGTGCCCGATTGCATATAGGGTCTATGCATTGTTGTTGCACAATGAATGTCCGCCATGTAATTATTCAAATCTACTTATGTGTATCGGTACAAGGTAGCTAAAGATGCATCTAAATTCCAATTAATCTGGAATGTATGCATTTGACCAATTAACAATATATATATATATACATAAAGAAGGAATTACACACCTTTTGGTAACGTCTATATTTGGTGTTTCATGCTCGTAATCTGAAAAAAATAAATGTGTCTCAACATTCGTTTGCTTAGACGAGTGCTCTACGTGTGTTATTTACCATGCAAATATGGACGGAAGTACTAATCAACGTCAAAACATTAACAACACTTGTATATAATGCAACCATGGCTTTTAAGGACATTTCACACAGGCAATTTGCCTGTGCGAAATGTGGTTCTCTCCGTATGAGAGTTCTTTGATTCTAAGCAAATCATCATTTTCATTTCTGTTGGCCATAAACATCTAACTCTATTTGGGCTGTACTGTTTTTAATGCTCTCATTCGACTGTTTATAACGTAATTGGCTTCAAAAGCTAATTATGATAACGAGGCAACAATAACCCATCGGCATTTTTTGTAATGGAGTGAGACAACAACGCATTGTTTGATATTTTGATTGTGATGATCTGGGGCCGTTTTCCGGTAATTTCAAGTTGGATATCATGTAGGGCAGCGTCAGTACTGTTGATGGAGACACAGTATCGTCAAACAGTGTAATTGGTACATTCAGAGATTAGAAAACAAACACCGGCCATTATCATATCGCAGATTTTTTGGAGTTATTTTACCCTGTAGTTAAGCATTGCAACATTTTGTTTGCCATTTTGGCCCTTAAATGTTTATTTTAGTCGTTCCGTTGGTACAGTAACATTGCCAAACACATATTTGGTAAAATGTCACCGTCTTTTAGATGTTGGTTGTAATAATGTTGGAATTAAATAAAACACTAAATTTATATTCTTGTTACACAAAACATACTCAGCAGTCCATTAAATATATTTATTTTGTTTTAACGGGACAAAACTAACAAATATGACTACATTTGTTTCATTGGTTTAAAGGAGTTTATTTTTAGAAAATATTTGATCCATATAGCTATTGGCAGTGTCAGATCCAGAGAGGGTAGTCTGGGGGGGGGGTCACAAAAACATTCATTGGTGTCGAAAATGTTTCGCTACCGCGCCACCGTAAATTCAGCTTCTCCGCTGTCTCAGCTCGACTGATGACATCAGAAGATGGGGAGGGGGTGTTTTTGACTGCACCGTCAGCGTAACATCAGCATTTAGCTTATTGTAACCTGGACGGGGACACACTTCAAAGGGTCAAGGGAGGCATGTTCACGTGGGTCCATTCAAAAATGTCTACGGGCACGCAAAAATCAAAGGTTTAGGGACACGTTTTCCCCAGGCCCCTTGGATCCGTGTATGATCCGTTATTGGTAATACAAATGGAATTTGTTAAAGGGGCCTACACCATGAGAAGGTGAATTTTGTTATTCGCTCAATATTCTGAAGTGCAGTCAGGAAAACCAACATTTTAACAGATGTACATGTCTTAGTTAAACACGTAAACATACTTCTATCGATTATTCGAAATTAGATTAAATATGTTATTGCCATGAAGGATTACCTTGCATGCCTTGTTTCGCCAGTCGGATATTGTAGGCATCCACCTTGAATTGACATCGCTGTGATTCGTTTCCAGCCGTCATCGGAATAATCGTCACCTGCAGTGTAACTCAAACAGGTTGACTTGTCCTGTAAAGCTCTAAGCTCCAAACAAACGTACGTGCCCACACACGCAAAACGTATAAGAAAATACACTTTTTTCTTCTACGTTAAATTAACACAAATGCATCGTTAATTAGTAAAATAAGTACATATACGTCATTCATTTGACACTTTCATATTAAAATCGCAGATACATAACATATACATTCTATAAGGTTTATGGTGTGTATAAAGTGCTTATTAGTAGTAATAGTAGCAGTAGTAGTAACATTACTAGTAGTTATTCGTTTTGATTTTTAAACTGCAAATAACGTTCAGATATATTGCTTAAGAATTTCAATCCTGGTCGTGATGCACAAACAACGATTGTGAGTGCCTAAATACAAAGTTTGTGTCAAGTTTTGTTTCGCTCGTCAAAACTATTAACAATAGATACTTTTGTGCGTAGGAAGTTGATATGGCACATCTGTTACTCGGCATACGGGCTGCCGACCATTTTTGCGGTGTTTCAAGTAATGCTGAAATTATCACTCATGAAACAAGTTGTCTTTCATAGAATTTTTTTTAATTTCAAAGCGTTATTATTTAGTTAAAATTTTTAGAGATTATACTGTAAATAAGCTTTGTCATTTCTAAATGACTGCGAGAACTTCGACAAAGTCAGGCAGAGCAATAAACAACCTCTTAAGGCGGTTTGTAGGCTATCTAATCAGGCAAACACTGGGTTGGCATCTTCTTTTTCTAATGCTTTGCGCGGATCTTGCGGGCCAGCTGGAAACCGTTCGAAGTCGGGAAGATTGTATCGTACGGCATCAAACAGAATATTACTTACCCATGCCAGATGTATCCTTGACGAAAACATTACGCCAAATGTAGTGTAAATTTGAAGTACTGTGTGATAGTATATCACACGACATTGCCGTTTAATACAACGGGTTTAATAAATAAGTCGTCTCGCATGCATCTGGCACGGAAAAGCAAGACAACAAAGACAAATTCGTAGTCGCTGTAAACTCTTGGCGATCCACTCAATATGGCGTGGCGACCCAATTTTGAGCCGCTGGTGTAGCATGATCTCGTTTGTGAACTGTCATATCCTGGGCAACAAGATATACAGACTCCTATGTAACATAGGTTAGGTACAACAAACTGTGTTATCCTGCTCAAATTATTGCCTTGACTGTTTTGACTGTGCACACAGTTATCGTCGTATGGGGATATAGATAATGACAAACACTCTCCGTGTGCTGCCAGTCCTTGATGACTTGACGACTGGCAGTTGCTGGTGTTGCGGTTAAGGAAGGCAAGGGTGCTATTGGCTTTCTTAGTGATAGCGTCCACGTGGTGGTTCCAGGACAGTTTGCTATTGATGTTGATGCCTAGGTACATTGTTGTGTTGTATAGGTGTTCTCCTATAGACGCTGCCAATTGCCTAGCTTCCTGATGGTTTTATTTGGGGATGTGGTCTAAGGCTAATTTATAGTCATGAATGAAATATTCTGAGAAAATTGGTTTAGTTTTGTTGGTTGGTTTTGTTGTTCAACTATTGTTTTGACAACTGTTCAAAGTTATATTATGACCATTGAAAACTAGTTACCTTGGTACACTAGACGCTCATATTACAAGACAAAAGAAATACTAAACTTTGGTGCACATAAAGTGTATTTCTGAAGTATTTTAAATATCTGCAAATCATAGCATTTGCAGCATATTTAACATATTTTTCAATATTGACCAGTTTTTATGTTGACACATATGCACACAGGAATACCATACAATACAGTTACACGTGCGTATGTGTGCGCTTAAGACTGTGTATGTGTGTGTGTATGTGAGTGTGTGTATATGTGCGTGTGTGTGTATGCGCGTGTGTGTATGTGCGTGTGAATGTGTGTTTAAGATTGTATGTGTACATGCGTGTGTGTGCATGTGTGAGTGTGTGTGTGTGTGTGTGTGTGTGTGTGTGTGTGTGTGTGTGTGTGTGTGTGTGTGTGTGTGTGTGTGTGTGTGTGTGTGTGTGTGTGTGTGTGTGTGTGTGTGTGTGTGTGTGTGTGTGTGTGTGTGTGTGTGTGTGTGTGTGTGTGTGTGTGTGTGTGTGTGTGTGTGTGTGTGTGTGTGTGTGTGTGTGTCTAAGACTGTGTGTGTACGTGCGTGTGTGTTGTCTTACACTGTGTTCGACGTTATATAATTTGTCGTCCTTGTATAACTAATCCCCGTAGATACAAATTCCTTCATCGTGATGTTTAAAAACCCGTGATAGTTAGTATCGCAACATATTTTAGGTTGGGTGTCACAGACACCTGTCGATGTTCAGATTACTTGGCAAGGAACCAACATTTTGTTGTGATAACATCAACTTCAGGATATATAGATGTGACACTTGTCTACATACAAAATTCGTGGCAAAGCGCCAAAGGTACTGCAATAAGGATTATTTATCAATATAATTGGTGACTCCTACTAGAGCGGCTTTTTTCTGTCTCCATGACCCACACGTGATAATTTGTATACTATGTAATTACTATATTTATGTTTTTACATACTCACTTATTGAGTGATATGAATATAGGTATTAATAAGGAACTTCTGTCTGTCTAGTAGCAACCTACCTATGATAACATTTAGCTGTAATGGAGTAGGCGTTGTCGAAGTTGGACGTAAATACACAAGATAAGTATTCGAGGCATTGAGAAACAGGGTACAGACCACAGATTATCACCATTGGTCGTGCAAGCCTGGAGCACCGATGAGCCGTTTCGATAAGAGACCACTGCTCACTGTGGGTGGAAGGTCACCCGCTTCAACATCAATGTTTTCGCAAGGTCGCCACATTATATAACATCATGCGAGAGAGTTATTCCCGCTGTTTGGTCTTTATAATTGTTTTCAGTGTAACACCAGTTGAATGGCCAATGCATCAGTCATGAACGTTAAGCGTTGTTTTGTACTATTACTAAAAGCAATTATTGTAAGTAGGTATGACGTTCTAGCAGAACCTTAATTCATTACGAAACACTTGTTCACGTGTGTAATCATATTCTAGTCATTGTCGGTGGTTGGTATCACCAAATGTTTGCTACACAATTTAATTGAACAGTTATTATTTAATATTGTTGTTGTTCCATTTTACATATATGGTCAGTTATCAAAACTTTATCAACATGCTACACGTAAATTATTAGTACATTGTTTATACAGCTATGTGTGGGGTTGACAGCGACCAGTTCACTTAATAGGTACTTATTTTATATTATTATCATTTATACCAACTGGCTACGGCCTTATTTGGCTCCGCTGTCAGCCTGGAATCGTATATTATATCACCGATTGTTATACTTGTTTGATTATGTTTATATGTATGATTTATACGATTCAAAAAGTAAACCCTATCTGTCTATCTAAACAAGCTCTCATGATACCAGTTCCCTCCTTGGTTAAACGTGTACAAATTAACTCACACATGCACACGCACGTGCGCACCCACATGGCCACACACACACACACACCCGCATGCACATACACACGGTGTATTGGTCTATGTTAACGTCTACATGTTACCAACTAATTTTTACACTTCCTTTTCTGGGATACAGATCATCAAAAAGCTTATACATGCGCATTTTAATAATTGCTGAGTTATGCCATACAACGCTCGCACACACACAGCCACACAGCCACACACACAAACACACACACACATATACACCACACGCACGCACACACACATACACACAAGCACGTGTAACTGTAGTATAATATGTTGGTTTATCGCTGAAAACGTGAAAAGTGGTTCCTGTATCCTTCCTCTAGTGGACGGTGAACACTCACATCACATTACAGAAATAAATGAGAACACATTATATGGAGTGAATCCAAAGCACCGATTTTTGCCCATTGCGTTCGATATGACTTGCCTATATCAGATGCATGCGAAAAATGCCGATATTATAACACACAGCGTTTCAAATTCATGCACCATTTGGCATAGGGTACTAAATGATTCGGCAGTAACATGTCTGCAGCATAATAGATTAATGGTGGTTTTAAATTATGTAAAATATATACAAGTAGATCATAATATTTCTGAAGGACAATGTTTTTAAAATACGCTCGTGTTTATTTTATCTTTCTGTATGTAGTGCGATAAAATTAATTGCGTGCGTGCATGTGCGGTCTGTCTTGTTTGGTGTATGGGTGTGTAGGACTTATTTGAAAATAAGTTCGACGTAATATATTGTATCGTCCTTGAACAACTAATCGTATTCTTTAGATTAGGTATCACTTTGACATTTGGCAATGTTCAAATTACTTGGCAAGGCCCCAATATATGTTGATGTAACGCCCGTCTGTATACATAGTATTTGGCAAAGCACGAACGGTTACTGCGATACAGTCATACTACCAATGCACATAAGATAACAACTACTTGTTGGCTTAGTGGAGCGGGCGTTGTCAATGGCGGGCATAAATAAAAACAACATAATATTACGTACTGGAAACATTGTGAAACAACGCACTGAGTCACTTATGCTAGTTGATTGGGCAGGCCTTGAGCACTGAAGAGCCGTTTCGATAAGAGTCTAAGGGTGAGAGGCCACCCACTTCAACATCAACGTTTTCGCAGATCTGGATATCTTTCGTGTGAATACCTGTTTTTCACGTACAAATACTTTACATTATATAAGATCATGGTACAGCGCCAATGTTGTATACTTGCTTTTAGTGTAACACCAGTTGTGTAGTATGAGTGGCCGATACAACTCTCATGCACGTTAACCGTTACTTTGTCAAACAAACTCCCATGATACCAGTACCCTTTGGTTAGGCGTATACTGATTAATTCACGTATACATGCCGCACGCACGCACGCACGCACGCACACACTCGTGGAAGGCGAAGGGTATCTAACATAACGTTCACGTACTATATGTATGTAATATGAAGGCATCCACCAATAAATACCTTTCTTCTCGGAGCATTGGACTTGTCGTTGCCATTAGTTGAATAAACTGGCCGTGCACTTCGACGTAATTGGTTGATTTGATGTTTGTGTTTTAAAAGAGTCGTCAATCAACGCTAGGTTAGACCAAAAACGTATGGGGCAGGTGAAGGGACACAATTGCCTACCGACGCCGTCTACTTTATTTTGTTGTTTGGGACTCGTCTGCATAAAAACTTATATTGCGTAATAAAAATGGACCAAGTGGCCCTGAAGTCTATATGTGACCCCGGCTGACCAAATGAGTGATAAGTCGGAAAAATTGTAACATTGTTTTCTTACATCCTTGTAAAAGTTTGGTAGAGTGCTTTACACGGTTTAAAAAATTGACTGCTACAAAAATTGGCGAAGTTATGGAGCATTGAACATGTTAGGGGTCAAAAAGTGAAAATGAAGAAAACGGCTGTTGAAGTTTTACATTATATATGCATATGGATTGCATGGAAATAGTACATGCACATCATTCAAATGTGGCACACAGTATGTAATATGTATGTTATGTTGCAATGATACACTGGAAGTACAAATGTGCTGCTACAAAGACTTATCAAGTTATGCCAGATTATGTATTTATGTGTAAAACTAAGAGGACAGATTATTTGAGAGCAAAAGGTAGACTCACTGTTTGACACAGTTTAAAACCTACAGGCAACTGTCCAGTTTAATAGGGGTCTAGTGGCTTAATGCTGTCTGTTGACACAAGCTACTGCCAGTAACCAATTACACATTAGTCACAGTTTCCATCAAACAATAGCAGGCAGAGAATCTTAGCTCCACAGCTAGGTGTAATACACAACCAGAGCCACCACTGATTCATGGTCAAGTAGATTAGCTCAATGCACCAACTAAGACAATACACAACACTGTGAGTGACAGTGTCCAGAGTGAGGCCTAAGCAGTGTCCTCATTGTTGAATAGACCAATTAAACCTGCCAAGTGGGTGGCATTCTGCACAAGTGTTCATTAATGCTTAGTGATTGTTCAAAACACCAGAATGACCACATACCTAAACTAAGCGAATGTAATAGGTGAAGAACAGGCAGTGTTCAAATAGGGGTATTGGTTGAACTGTATTTGTTTCGACGCAAAAGGCTTTATTGTGCCTTCATCGATTATAAGAAAGCATTTGATTTAGTAGACCGGTCCTCACTGTGGTCTAAGATAATCGCATGCGGTATTACTGGTAATGTGTTGAAAGTTGTATACAACATGTACAAAAATGCTAATATGTCAGCCTTCTTCTCATGTGATGTAGAGGTATGGCAAGGAGAAAAAACATGTGTCCTTTGTTATTTGCTATTTACCTGAATAGTTTTGAACACTGTTAGTCACAATTATAACGGACTTGACATGGCAGCTGGTGAAATTTACAACAAGCTTAGTGATGATGATGTAGAAAATGTATGTTCTACTATATGCTGATGACACTAGAATGATTCAATCAAATACAGATTTCTTGCTTGTGTATAGCGGAACTATGTCAACTCTTCTAATGGTTGACATTTGGTTGTTTCAGGTGTCAACTATATTGTGAATCTGTAATTATTAGTCTATATTGATACAATTAATTTACACAATACCATGTCTACACAAGGCATGGCAAGCACAAACAGAACAGTAGAATGCATTTGATATCAATAAAGTGTAGGATATTTCACTCTATAGTTGTCCAGAATATTAATGTTCTATGTTTGTCACCTACAAGTTACAGAATATAAATTTTCTATGTTTGTCACCTACAGGTTTCTACAGACAATACATCTTTAACCAATAGACACCACAGTCACACCATTTTATAATAATTAAATGAACATCAAAATAAACACCACTTGCAATTATAGAAAATCAATAGTTTTGAAGATACAGTTTAAAAGTTTTAGGCAACTGTTCAGTCTAACAGGGGTCAAGTGTGTCTACTCTGCCTGGGCCCTGTGACCAATTAAAGATTAGTCAAGGTCTCGATGGAACAATAGCACTAGGCTGCAGAGATTAGACGTGCTGCTGGCTTTCTGGCACATTAAACAAAATCTACTGTTGGGGGTGGTCTCAAGGGCCCTTCTCAAAACCACATCACTAGATAATGTAAAACTTTGCACTTTGGGGGCCCCTTAGGTGCCCATAGAATGATTCAATGAAATACAGATTGCTTGTATATAGTGGCAGCACCCTAAGATACATCTATGCAAAATTTGAAAAAAAAGTTGCTGAACAGTTTTTGAAAAAATAGGCAAAATGTTACATTTTTACAAGTTTTGGGGTCCTTGGAGGCCCTAGGAAGCCCTTAAAAAGATTCACTCAAATACAGATTTCTCGTGCACAGTGGCAGTGCCCTAAGATATGTCTATGTAAAATTAGAGAAAAAGTGAGATAGGGCAGCTAACGGCGGACGGCGGACGGCGGACGGCGGTCGCAGAGTGATGGCAATAGTCCCTTGGACCTTCGGCCAAAGGACTAAAAAGCATATTTTTTATGAACACATTTTCTTATTTTCTGCTAGCGGATATAACACGTCAATTTTAGGGTGTATCTCAATTACAGATTTACCATTAAAGTTGTTTCCTCAGCTCGTTTGCTAATCTCGAATCAGGTTCTTATATGTTAAGAAGTGTAGGGTGTGAACAGCGTATGCAATGTATGCGGTATGCTTTAAAATGCTTACTGTTGTAGTCATCTATAGAAATGTTTTCGTAGTCTACATCGGTAGTTTGCGACAACCTATTTTGCTGAGGGGGGACATTTAGCGCCAACCCGCCAACCCGAGGATTCCGCGAGACGACAACATGCAACACATGCAGCAGTTTTGTCCCTTGCCATAGCGCCGTCGAATTTCTCAAATATATGATCCTCATGATCGGTGATATAAGACTTTAGCCCTCCGTTTAGATGACTCGGTGGCATTTAAGCACTCGCACGAAAATTCCGCCGAATTTGTCATGTACGAAAACCGAGCATCTTTGCGTTCATGTGAATTTAACAGAACTGTAACCATGGGAACAATTTCACTAAGGTTAGAGCACATTTAGCTCATTTATAAGGAAAATCCATAATTAAATAGACTGTGTTATTAAATTCTGGAATTCTTCTTTCAACTTTCACGTATTGCAAATTCTGTTTCTGCCACATACGTGCTTTCCGTCGAGTTAGGCGTCATTTGTCTGTATCTACAGCTTAAACAACATCAATAGCTATACTTCGTAATCGCCATGATTATACCGCAACTCACAGCTGAACAATTTTACTAAAAAGGATTTTTAACTGAATTCAAACGTGTACATAATTGTTTAACACGCGTGGTACTCAAAGTCATCCGAATCTTACCGTCACTACCATAGGGGAGGGAACAGGGGGAAGCTGCCCCCCGGAATTTCTCCGGGAGCAGACATGGTTCTGCCCCCATTAAATGAAAGAATGTTTGTTTTTGTGGCGAGCGTCAATGGCGGGTGGAAATGTAAATTTGATGACACGATTAATGTGTATTTTTGTCGACTGTGAAAGGTGTGTGCAATTGGAGGGCAGACATAATAATGGTTTGCTGCCCCCCTTCCAGTAATAGGCGGCGCAGACATATGGTTTTTCTGCCCCTTATCCCCTCTTCGGATGTCATAATTTCAACCGAGACAGTGGAGAGAAGCTGGAGAAGCTGGAGAAGGTATATTGACAGCAACGGCGCGACGTAAAAAAAAATATTTTCAATAGCACTGTCCCCCCGTGTTAGGATGTCAAGAGTTCACAGCCGAGACAGCGGAGAAGCCGAAGTTACAGCGGCCCAGTGGCGAAAAAATGCCAACAGCACACCCCCCCCCCCCCCCCCTCCGTCTTCCGATGTCACAGTGGAGCCAGCCGAGCCAGCCAGAAGGTGAAGGAAGATGTGAAGATATGCGGCGGCGCGGCGGCGAAAATGTTTCAGTGGTGCTGAAGCTCCGGTAGCCTCCCTCCCCAATATGAATTTCGTTCCCGCGCCACTGGCCACTACCCCTACTTAAAGTCAGTTCGTTTTTATTTTAAAATACTTTGACATAATATAAATGGTATATACTATAACGTATTGACAGTCCAGATATGGTTTAACGACGCAGAACCAACTTTATAATTTAACCGTTCAATGTTTATAAGAATCGCCGCGCTGCCACTCAACTCACCGCGCTGTCACTCAAATTCACGAATAGCGAGCTCGGATAATTCCGAGGAAGGTCGTGACCCGACGAGGGCGGAGCTTCAAATGTCAACACGCTTTCGCTGTCAACATGGCTCCCATGCAAACTGACGATTCTTCGACCGATGTAAGTTGTACTATGAATTGTCGTAAATATTCCGTTTGTCAATGTGTTTGTGAAATTAACCTTGTTTTAGATCGTGTTATCGCAATGAATGTTATCGACAAGACATGTGTCCGTTAATGACATTCTACACGATTTATATTTTTGTGTTATACATTTGCACAAACATCAGCAGAGTTTGTAAATACTGTAATATATTTCACAACGGATCAGTTAACAAATATGTTGTAAATGACACTAATCCGGACCTTTGATCTGATATATAAAAAATGTGTAAAGTTAGATTTTGGTAAAAGTTAATAATTATTATTTAAAATAACAATGTGGGTATTCACTGCTTAATGCTGCATTCCGAGTTAAACTGCTATTTGTAACAGTTATTAGTATTCGATAAATGAAGCCTTTGCAAAATTATCCGTCATCAGGTTTGGTAACTGAGAAAAATAATTATACGTATGTCATGCGGATATTATTTTTCAACTTTTGCAAATTGAATATTATAAGAACAATGTTTACATGACATTGAGGACAATGACATATAGCTTGTTGAGAATGAAGATTTACGGGATATTTGTATTAAAAAGATGAACTATCTCGGGATGCAACTAAAACTAAAATAAATGTTGATACATTAATTACAAAACAATTTATATAAATGTGTTGATTAGATACAGAATGCCTCATAAGTAAATTTTGAATATAGAAGTATTTTATAGTATAAAATAGTAGTAATATGTTACTTTTTAACCGTTTACTTTTTTCAGTAACTAATTTAACTGGTCTATCTATGAATAATAGCGTAGTGTGCATAATGACGTTGAGATTCTCTGTAATTTCACTTGATGTAATATTGTATTTGGGCCGAATGTTGATCACAACAACTTGTCTTTTCTCTACAGATATTTGTTGAAACACCATAAAACTGTGAACAGAAATTACGGATTATTAACTAACTGTTAACACAATATCTATACAAATACGTATATGGTATAATATACTATACTAGATTACATTATTAGATTGACTCAGTAACACATCAATTACTAAAATAGTCTCACCAATAAATTGAACAGGTGTTTAAATGTGATGAGACAAATTCATTGCTGTTATCTTGAAAAATACTAACAATGTAACATATATGCTAATTAATCGCATACATGAACTTCATGATCACAAAGACACATTGCACCATGATTAACAGTCAACATAGCTGTCGAATTTGTGGAGAAGTAAGGATTTGCAATTGCCGATTATTTTTATTATGAACGATCATTCACCACCTTATTATTGTATGTATTGTTTTGGTCATATATTTGAGTACATGTCACAGATGGAATGCAGAGTGTATGAGCTTTCCAAAAATGGTTTGCATATGTGGCTCATATTTATAACCAATAGCAGCATTAAAAGTCGACCACCCTCGTTTTGGCAATATCAAGGGATATCCTGGCCTTAAACTGAATAAATGCACGATCGTACGTTGGATATAATTGTATGAAGATCTATACGTATAATTGTATTTGTGTATAGACTAATCTTATAGTTGACAATGACAGCATATGGGTAACATTTGTGCCATTTCTTAACATCACGTTTAAACTATGAATAAGTGTAATAATAGCACATTGAAAGTGGTCTTTCATTATTTCTTAATTCAAAATGGCGGATGTGAATGTCGGAGAAGGTCAAATATAACATATTTGAAATCGTTGACCCCGAAAACCTATGTTTTGGTACAAAAATGATTGCTCTGCGTGGCGCAGTTATTAAGATATGGGGAAATATGATTTTCGAGATCTGAGATGGCCCTGTATCTAACTATTTTTGTTTTTATATGCTCTAAGTGTGTGCCAAATGTTATGCTTGTATCATAAAACGCACAATTCAGCCATATTTTGTCACATATATCGGCTGCATATGGGGTATTAATGATCACAAAGATACATTGCACCATGATTAAACTCAATAAATGCACGATCGTAAGCTGGATACAATAATATTGTGTAGAGATCTACACGTGTAGTACTCTGTGTATAGACAAGTCTTGTAGTTGACAATGACAGCATATGGGTAACATTTGGGCCCTTTCTTAAAATCAAGTTTAAACTATGAATAAGTCTAATAATAACACATTGAAAGTGATCTTTCCAATTTTTTTTATTAATTACATACCACGTTGCGCCTAATACGCGACTCGGTATCTCGTTTTCTTTGTTTTCTGTTGTCTTTTTCTATGGTGGTGAATCTGCCATCTCAATGTTGTGGGACAGATTACCCGGTTGATCCAATGTTGTCTTTCTATTCTAATTCAGTCACACTTTGGATAATAATAGTATAAACAACTAACACATGTTCATAAGACTGAGTTTTTTTACTAATGTTGGTCCTACTCTAGCATATAAAACAATTACCTGAAAACCCCAATATTTCAGACCTTCAGCTTTTACCCAATTGACATAGAAACTACTATTAATATAACTGATCGTTTACCTCCAAAATCAAGTTGTGGAAAAGACAGTATATCAACACAATTACTAAAATAAAATAAAAAATTATTATATCAACAATGCAGTCACTCTAATAATCTAATAATAATATAACTGGTATATTTCCAGACAAATAAAAAATTGCAAAAGTCATACACCTCTTCAAAAAAGGTGATGTTTTTGACTTTATCGTGCCAGTGGTTTCAAAATTTTGTGATAGGGTTATGTTTGATCAAATCCACGCTTACTTCCATTCTAAAGCGTTATACCACAATAGCTAATATAGGTTTAGAAAGAAACATTCTACTGAGCTTGCTACACTCGAAATCATTAGCAGAATTATACAAGATCTTGATAATCGGTTACTCCAATAAATGTATACCTTGATTTATCAAAAGCATTTTACACAATTGATCACAATATATTGGTAAAGTTAAATTACTACGGATTGAATGATTTTGGAATGGTAGGTCACAATTTATCAGAAAAACTGTAGTTACTTGTTTCATTCTTACCGAAGATATATATTGTAGGCCAACAGTAAATTCTTTCGACCATTTCAATAAATGTACTATTTTTAATTCCTTGTCATATCCCACCTTTTATTGTGATTACCCAACAACAAATTTGGGCAGCAAGTTTCTATAAAATGGGCAGTACAATTAATTAAAAGGTTCACTGTGACGGGCTCCATCAGATACTAGGTTGGCAAATTATGAAGTCTACCACCTGTGCACACTGATTACTTAATTGGTTGTCACTTGCTCAAGACTGCCATAGAATTTTTGAAATCGGACAACATTACCAGCCCTTCTTTAGCCACAACAAAATTTCGCCAGTCTTGATTTAATCAAAATTGTGCGTTTTAGTTCCACCCGTCTTATCAGTTGTAATTACCCCACTTTGCTATGCACCTCCGAAATACATACGCATACATACACATACACACCGTTGCATAATCATTCACTCATGGTGGAATAGACACTGTCACCTTCCCGTTGGTTTCTGCCGTTAAACACACTTGCAATATGTCACACCAGTGTGTGTGTCATATTGTTGGTGTGTGAACTGAGATCAGTGTGCACACACAAACTGACGTATTACAACACGACGACGACCGACACCGCTGCTGCACGAAGAACACCACCGAAGCCAGAGTGTGCACGTCGCGCAGTATATACGCGGTTTATGAAGTTTATTAAGCTGCCAGCCAGCCCAACATCAATGTGTATTCTGGTTTTAAATAAACAACGATCAACTGATCGATAATAGGGTACCGCTTGTGTAATATATAAAATAATATGGTATTCGGCAGCCGAATACGCAAATGAGTAGAGCTGATTAAGGATTATTAACGCTTACAAGTGGCTAAACTTCGTCTGATCTTGCCTACTAAGCTGCATTAAAACGTATTTAACCTATTCTTAAGCAAGGCGCGTTTATGAATTTCAATTGCACTTTACAAGCCGCCTGATGACGACCTACAGCGTTATAACGGACCGCGTTATAACGACGCGCGACTTTACATGGTTTGACGCTGAAAAGAGCCTTTGTTGCTGATTAGCATGGTTGAAAACGCAGTGCCTCTCCTCTGACGCTTCGGACGTATCTTGTCATCCCGGCCTTGTTTAGGTGCACGCCATCTGGAAGGAGGTATTCTTTTCACTTCAAGATTACACCACGGTATGCATCTTCTATAGCCTCTTCATAAGTCGTCGCCGCACCAGGGCATTGTAGATGTGGCAGGCGTCATTGAAGTTGGCGCGAACCTCCCTCTTCACGCCAAGTGCCACACGCGGCATCATTTCGAAGATTACGACGTTCTTCACGGAAGACACCGCCGCAAACTCTTCCGCCACGCAAACGACTGCGTCTAGCTAGAGTAAGCGGACAGCAAATCGGCGACGCCAGATCGTTCTTGCCGATGTCGATTACGATCAGCGCAGGCCTCTCGCGTTCTACTTAGCCGATGTGCTGCCGCAAACTGTCCGGTCGCATTCCACCAAACCCACGGATGACAGTGCTGGTGAAACAACGGGATTATTCCCATTTGGCCCCGGGGCTTGCTTTTACAAAGTATCATACGCACTAACAGTTTGACGTACATGCACGCAGATATTTTGGCGGTATATAAACGATTTGAGGACTGAACGCAAGAAACAACGGGATTATTCCCATTTTGCCCCGGGGCGAAGGGAGAATAAATGCTTTAACTCGACACTAGTGTGAAATATTGTTTCGTTTTTGTGCTTGTTAGCTTGCATTTACAAAGTATCATACGCACTAACACTAACACTAACTGCATGCAGATATTTCGGCGGTATATTTACCATTTGACGACTGCGCGTAAAAAAACAACGGCCGGTATTATTCCAGTTTGAAGTACTAGATCTTGTCCTTGTGCATGGTGCAGAGTGTAATGTTAAGAAAATAGAAGGCGGTGAAATCCACACACGACGCCCTATATTGTGAACTGTTATGTGCCAACCGACCAAAGCAGGAACCCGCTAAACGTTTTGTTTATAACTATCGCAAAAGCCTAAGTCATTTGTTGTCTTGTATCCCGTGGTCATTTCTCACGGACAGTACTGACATTTACGACAGTTTTGATATATTTTATGACATATTGTATGCTGCCATAAACAAATGCGTTCCTCGTATGTGCATTCGTGGACGTAAATACCCAGTATGGTATGATAACGATATGATCGCAGCCTTTAACGAGAAATACACCGCACACAAAGCATGGAAACGCTCACATTCGTTATCTGATTACCAAGTATTTTCTGAACTACGAACCACTTTTAAGAAACTTAAGAGATAAATGTATTGTGACTACATATCGGACATTGAAAAGTCCGTCAAACAAAACACCAAACGTCTATTCAGTCTTTCCAAAAGCAAACAATCTAATGTAAAACTTCCTAACTCAATGATATATAAAGGCACCGAGGCAGACAGTCCAGGTGACATAGCAGAACTATTTTCTGACCACTTCGAATCTGCCTTTACATTAGTAGATAATCTTGTTTATCCAAGTATTCCCTCCCTTCAATCCGACTCAATGACTACTATCACAGTGTCTTATGATGATGTCATTGGAGTACTAAGAACCACCGATGTAAACAAAGCATGCGGTCCTGACAATGTATCAGGTGTAATCCTTAGATTTAGCGAATTAGCAGGTACACTATCTATGCTTTTTAATATGTCCTTAAACTGTGGAACTTTCCCAACTTGTTTTAAACGAGCAAATGTTGTTCCTGTGTACACAAAGGGAGATAACAAATGTATGCAACTACAGACCTATATCTCTCTAACCGATTGATAGATGCTTCCTTGTCTGACCTCACCACAAAGGCTTATTAAAAAAGTGTTGCAATGTTTCACCCGTTCTGCCAATCTGAACTTCATCTCACACACTGGTTTCCCGCTAAAACACCAGCAATAATTTCTTTTATAGCATTTTGCTTTCAAAAAGGTTACGCGCCATCATCCATTACCAGTCTGATTTCAACAATTCCATACGTGCATAAAATGCACATTCTTGCAGATGCAGCTGCTACTTTTGTTGTGCGAAAATTATTACATGGGACTGCAAAACTGAGGTCATCAGGTGGTCAGCGGGCTCCAGTCACAAAAATCGGTCTTGCACAAGTTGGTGCGTTCTACACCACAAACCTCATGTTGATATTATAACAACATTTTGATTTCAGCCATGTATTTACTAGTTTTTCACGCGTTCCTTCGAATAGGGGAAATTGCAGTAACACCTACTGCACAAATCGGTCAAGTCTTGCAGGTGAGCCAACTGGCAGTAACGTCTAGTGGATGTACAGTGGTGTTTTATGCATACAAGCATTATCAAGGCCCGCCTGTGACTTTAGCTATTCCAGCTCATACAGAGGCACCATATTGTCCAGTTAAAGCTATGCGATCATACTTGGCACTACGATGCAATTCTTCAGGTCCGCTCATTATTTTTTTAGGAGGAGCTCCAGTTACAAAATCGTACGTTGCTAATGAGCTGAAAAAGTCTCTTACATGGGCACGTCTCTCGCCTTTATGCTACAAGGGTCATAGAGTTCGGATAGGTGCTGCAACAGCAGCTGCAATGCAGCGGGTCTCTGACGAAGAAATCCAGCGCATGGGACGATGGCAATCGCAAGCTTTCAAAAATATATTCGAATTCCAGTGTAGCAGTGACCTCTTTTTGTTTTGCAGCGGTGACACTCACATAAATATGCTCCATCATTTGTTTAAAAAAATGTATTAAGATTTGGCGAAATCACTAGTCACCAAAACAGAGGTAATAAAAGGTTGTACTGTAAAAATGTATACATAATTATTATCACTTTTATATTTAAAAAAAAGTGTCATTTAAAATGCTATCCTATTTGACCAACGTGAATGGCTGCTAAATCAGTCAGGAAACATAAAATATGTTGATGCCATTGCCAATTTTGTAGGTGAATATTCCAAAATAACACTATAATAACGGATGATAACATTTCAACACTATTAACAATTGCAGCAGCAGCTAGCTGCCGTTTTAATACAAAAACTGTCTTTAACCCACTGGCGCCGACTCAGATGGAATTGAACAAATAGACATACAATTCCCAATATGACGTTGGCACGGCATTACGCGATGCACGAAGTTAGGACACGCCGATAATTATGCCCAAAGAACCGTTGCACATTCTCTAATAATTATTGGTCAGTCATGCCCAAGTAATGCCTAACTGGTATGTATAGGTTCATAATATGCTTTCTACTTAGGTGGGATATATGAGACAGCAATGCTTGTATTAATTAATTCCTGGTACAAAAAATGGTAAAATGTTGCATGAATGATGGTGGGGCATTCCATGTAGCGCAAGCAAAATTTTGGCTACACAGTTAATGTGTCGTCGTAAACCGGTGGATATCAGTGTTTTGTTACATTTATGATCTAGAAATACTATGTGGTTTGGATATGTTGCACGGGTGCTTGCGTACATACATTGTATTAGTTTGGTGTGAATAAAAATCTGCCACACAGGCACGTTGTCGTTATCGTTATGTATTCATATGGAAAGTATTTATTTTTAAGAAAACATAATGAGTCATGAGTGTGACACTCCTATAAATGTTGTTTCAGTCAATTACCTTAGTTGACCTCCAAGTTTCAAATATGAGCTACTTCGCTAATGGGTCCGCAATCTGTTATAGATTCACTGTCATCTACAAATATGTTATACAAATATAATCTGAATGTAAACACCTGTGCTAATTTCTGTACATCACAATTGCAAAGGTGTGTACCAGTAATCGCCTGATGTGCTTAACTGTCCTATGTTACTTTCTGCATGAGATCAACTAAGTGGACCACTTGCTGGGAGGGTCAATTTACAGTCCATCCATAGGCATCTTGTTTCACTATGTGAAAATGGAGATGTCATGGGGCAATGCACAACACTGGGCCAAAGGATCCTGTAATTGACACCAAAGTGTCAACCTCTCACAGACAGTGACAGCCCAGTGCACTGATGCTTGACTATGTGTATACATATGTCAGCTGAACATGACCTCAAGATGGGTTCCAAATCATTCTGATGATATTAATATTAGCATGAAAACTGCTGCAATGTTAGTGTTATTTGTAAAATAAAATACCTATGACCCATTTTATTTTTCGAATGATACTTTATTTGCAACTA
Source organism: Escarpia spicata (assembly GCA_963995525.1). Lineage (NCBI taxonomy): Eukaryota > Metazoa > Annelida > Polychaeta > Sabellida > Siboglinidae > Escarpia > Escarpia spicata. Next base: position 24,925,641 of record OZ023205.1, on the reverse strand, counting down.
CATATTTCCGTTTATAATGTATCACCTCCTTCAATTTTTAAAGAATAAAATCTGCACATCAGATCCACAAGGACCAAACTTATGGAAAGAAATGTCATAATATTGCATGATATATGTTATTAGTTTGTCAACAAGACAAAACATAACGGGCTTTAACACGATGTTTCACATGCAATTGTTCATGTACGTTATGCACATGTTATGTCTACTAGAAGGCTGGTGCGAGTTTTTGCTCAGATGCATGGGGACTATTTAGATCAAGGTTTTATAATTTCAATTGTTTACACTTTAAATGTTTGATACAAAAATATGTGCACAACAAATTATTTCAACAAACAACCTCTGCAGTTGTATTTCTCAGCAGTCTTTGTATTTAGTCTCAATCACACAGAAACCTGTTCTTTCGCAACATGCCAAACTTATTTATAAATATGCTCCATCATTTGTTTAAAAAAAATTATTAAGTTGTGGCGAAATCACTAGTCACCAAAACAGAGGTAATAAAAGGTTGTACTGTAAAAATGTATACATAATTATTATCACTTTTATATTTAAAAAAAAAGTGTCATTTAAAATGCTATCCTATTTGACCAACGTGAATGGCTGCTAAATCAGTCAGGAAACATAAAATATGTTGATGCCATTGCCAATTTTGTAGGTGAATATTCCAAAATAACACTCTAATAACGGATGATAACATTTCAACACTATTAACAATTGCAGCAGCAGCTAGCTGCCGTTTTAATACAAAAAAACTGTCTTTAACCCACTGGCGCCAACTCAGATGGAATTGAACAAATAGACATACAATTCCCAATATGACGTTGGCACGGCATTACGCGATGCACGAAGTTAGGACACGCCGATAATTATGCCCAAAGAACCGTTGCACATTCTCTAATAATTATTGGTCAGTCATGCCCAAGTAATGCCTAACTGGTATGTATAGGTTCAATACAGTCGAACGGTATTCCAGCAAATGATTTATATGCCTTAATGAGAACAGCAACGTCGACAGTATTAAAACGGCGAAAAGTAACATTGAATGTGCTGCATGTTTTGTGAGGTGAGAAATATACGAAATGTGATGATTAAATAAAACTTGTCATCAGCATAATGCCGAGGTATCTCTATTCATTAACGTTAAGAAGCTGTACACCTCTCAGATGATCGTAGTCGGGGCATAATAAGTCGGGGTACTATTTCCAATCGTCAGTATACATCACTCATTCAGCTATTTGAAGCTGCCACCGGTCTGCCCAGACCACGAATTCATTCAGATACTTCGGGTCGTTCAGAAACATCCGAGAACGCAGTCGATATATCAGTATCGTCAATAAACAAGCACACATTAATGTTATCGGTCAAAAGTTCGTCAGGCAGATCGTTTATATACAATATGAATGGTAGCCTATTGGTAGAGGACTGGCGCAGGAGCCTTGTGGGACAGCGGACGAGAGATAAGTATAACCAGAAAATAGTTCACCTATTTTTTAATGTTTGCGTTTGCAAAAAAAAACTTGTGACCCTAATGTATTGGTTATGTGTGTGTGTATAATAATGGGTTGTATCATTTGTGGAAACCATAACCTTAACAGTTACACATGTTTAGTATTGACATGGTTTTTTTATCTTACCGTTATCCTGTTCATTTACTTTTTAAACACCAGGATGTTTCGGAGCTATCTTATTCAATTGAAATTCAAAAATAAATACTTTATCGTTGGTTGTCTTAAAACAATACATTTTAAAACAGAAAATAAAAAACACACAAACAGACGCACACGGACCCACACACATACATGCACGCGCACGCGCGCCCACACATACACACACACACACACACACTGTTATTGCATACACATGTTATGAAGTTTACACACATTGTGAAGTTTACGAGTAAAACAACAACAATTACACATAATAATACGTTAAAAATAGCTATACAACATAAACAAAGGCTTGGTTTATCGGGCATACGGGGGGGGGCTAAACCCAGTTAGCAAAGGAATATGTAAATTGCTGCATTTTCAAAAAAATTGAGGTAATTTGAAAGTGTCGGGAACATCCAGTTTCAAACAAACTTTACTGGCAATACTGCCGAAGCGGGCTGAATTAACAGTAATCCCCTTTGATGTTCAATGATTTCCAATTTCCCCACGTTCAACACCACAGACGTCATGTTACAAATTACTACGGCGGCTAATTCCGGTTAGAGGAACCGGCTAGCTTCTTACAAACCCCGTAAACTATATACGGTTTGTTTTGATAACAATGTAACATAGTCGTGTTGGCAACAAAACCATGTACACTGAGCACAGAACCAAGCGTGTACGTTGGTCGGCCAACCTGTCATTCGATCCACGCGCCCCTAAAATGAAACAACGCGGCACACTCTCGTTGTTTTTACCGTGGGCCCGCCTCAGGCCATTTCGTAGGGGATTCACCTCTGACCTGAAATATTCTTGACAGTTTTTCATGTTTAAATATTTGGGAAACTATTTATTCTGGCACAGCAAGCCCTGTGGTGCTTATTACGACAGGACTTTGAGAAACAGGGTCGTCTGCAGTTGTCGCTAGTGAAGGTTGATCACAGGGACAGGACCTGCCTGGAAGACGGTCTCCATTCCATTCCTCCTTATGTTCTAGTCTTCTTTTGGTTAATTGTTTCGAGTGCGAACTGAGCCACCTGGAGGGTTATCATTCGTGAAGAAAGTTCACGTAGTATGTGATGAATTACTATCCTGTGCCGACGCCGTGATGCGTGCGACGCCTTTAAGGTGTGTAGTTCCCTCGTACTGGTACTTGTACTCGGTGCCTGGCTGGAACCACACCGTCCTCGGCGCCTCGTCACACGCGGCGTTCGTCCAGACGTGGACGAAAACGTAGAGGCAGAACCTCCACACCAAGGCGCCCTGCATCTTCACCAAGTTCCTTGGAAATTTATAAATGATTCACTCGTAAATGTTTTCTCTGTGGCCGATCGACACACACAAAGAAAATAGTATGTACATGCCGCGTCTTTCTATAGCCGCGTCTCTGTCGATATTGTCATGCACCAATGGTTCTAGGTCCTGACATTTTGACCTATAACGCGCCTGCCAACAGTGAACGATAAAGCGGCTGCTGCTACGTTTCTATACTATTTTCTTGTTGGGAATTCTTAGCCGATTCAACGTATCGCATCGTGATGAAAATCAGCGTAAAACGTCAGCCTCATACATATGAAACTGCCGGAGATTTGCACGAATATATGCTTACACGTACGTATGTGTGTGCGGCGTGTGTGCGTGCATGCGTGCATGCATACTTACATATACATACAGACATGCAAACATGCAGAGCAGTCAGACAGACAGACAGGCAGACAGACTGACAGACAGACATACAGACAACCAGACAACCAGACAACCAGACAACCAAACAACCATAAACCCTGTTTTATGACATAAAACATTTGTTCATTTAACTTATTCAGTAGGTATTTATTGCAATGATTGGGCATTTCACGGCAAAGCTAATCATTTGAAAGATTACATTTTCCTATGCATTGATACATTCTTGACAAGGTACATGCATCCGCTGCCATATGGCATTGCAGACTCGCAATTAGTGTATTCCTTTCTGTTCATGTGTTCTTCTTTAATGGTTATTTTGCGATCACGCTATACCCATGCTTCGTCACGCTTGCCCACGAAACCCCCAACCCCCTAAGGATGGTATACTTTATGGACGGCCCCTTAGAATTGAGAGTACAAAAGCGCGCATCCGATTCAATGCCAACAGTTTATTTCGACATGTACCCAGGGGGCCAAGTGGGTTGAACAGACATGGAATGCTGTAAAAGGTTTGCCTCCAAAAACATATGTACATATATCTAGGATCACAACCATTAACTGGTTCGTGTCACAAACATGTCAAAAGGTGATGTCAGCAGTACGTGGATGTTTACAATCTTCTTAAATAGGAAGACTTGGCACGTGACACTGAGGTTCTAGCAAGCAGATGTGTTGTTGCGTGTCCTAAGTATGTGCATCATCCAATTAATTTTATTAAAATGTTTCGGCAATGTTTTGAATCCGGGCCCACCTAGATTTCGTGGTTATAACTACATTTTGCCCAAATTTAATACCTCAGTGCATTCACTCAGTAATTCCACATCGTTTCAGGCATATGATGTTTAACAAAATTTGCGTCTAATACCACGATGAGGCCCAAATAGCGCCCCGGTTTGTGCGAAACGCCTCGCTGTATTACAATAAACACAACGCATTAAACGTGTAAACTTCATATGGCTATTTTTAAATTTTTTGATGATCAATACGTTATTAATTGTAATTATTTAACATTAATTGGGATAGTTGTTTTATGATGCTGTTTTTAACACATAGGGTTTGTGATGCAGACAACTCAGCGATTGCCTCCAAGGTTGATTCATAACAACAAAGATCAGCGGTACTAGACGGAACGTAGTCGAACAACTAACGGCACGCCAACCTGCAGGCGCATTCTGAAACGCCATGCGCTGTTTTGCGCCCGCTTCACAAAGAAACGCGTTACGCCTCTATGCTGGCGTGTGTTATTTACCTGAGCGATGACAAATGCGAATTGATTTACTATGCCGATGGTTATCGGTGAGCTGACGTCAGGCTCCGTGTTGTGCGTTGGACATTGCGTGTGTAGTCGATCGGGCGGATACATCGCTCGACAAAACAAAGCTACACGGATATCGTAATACACTGCACGACAGTGGCGGATGGAGATCTATACGGGAACGAGCTGTTTCGGGGACTGCTCTTATTGATGTGCCTTGTCTTGTTGGTACTACTGTTGTTGTTGTTGTTACAGTTTATGTTACGTTCGCTGCTTTTGTTGATTTTGTAGTTTCTCTTGATGTTGCTGTTTATTTAGTTTTTGCTGTCTTTCTTGCTTTACTGTTTTGATTGTTTCCGTTGTTCATGTTGTTGCTATTTCTAGTCAGCTATACTACCCGGCTTTGCAAGCTATGTATTGTTCAACTGTTCTCGCAATTTTGATGACGACAGATTGAGAAAAGCACAACAAACTTTACAACACTCAAAAACAATAACAATTTACAACCAATACGTATACTTGACGACAACCTGCACAACTAAGTCACAAACCATAAACAAACCATCAACACAGCCAACGTGCAACACACGCTGAGCCTTTCCAGTGCTTATTTACTAATAAAAACGACAACAATTTGCCACATTTATATATACAACTAATACAAAAGTCCAATTTAATTAAGTTGGTTGAAGAGTCGCTACATCGGCCTTCCTATCTTATCGACGCCGCTAGACCCGTCGCTTGTTTGCTTTGGCCGCGCGCACATAGGAAGAAAGCCCGCAACCCGTCCTAAACTCATACCAGCTGTCGACTCCTTTGTTACCTCGGGCGAAAATTATGGACTTTTTCATTCGTGCAGACCAAAGTTCAACCACTCGCTCATGTGTAATGCTGTTTACAGCAGGTCATATTTTAATTGAAGGCACAGATTGATGACGCGGACCGACGTTTCCAAACTA
>OZ023205.1:24675089-24915089 GCA_963995525.1 Escarpia spicata | reverse complement strand
TAACTACAGCCACAGTACAGTTTCTATGATGACAAATATCAACCTGCTGTAGTGTCCATATCTATACACGTTATTTTCTAATGTTCTCTATCTAATGTCCTGTCAAGGCTCGTCAAGGTGTATCTACCATAGCAGGAAGTCGAATCATTCTTTCGTCATTTCGGCTGGCAGAAATCCTTGTTACCCATATGATGACGTACGGAGGACAGTTCGTCGTAGAAGTAGTCCCGTCCTGCCATCGTCAGCCCTTTCTTGTCAGGCAACAGGGACGGGTATGACTTCGATCCGGTGACGAGGTTTAACGCATACCGATTGCCGGGAATGTCAACAATTTCGCAGAAGTTTGAGCCGGCTAGGCAGTCGATGCGGTTCTTGAAAATGATCGCACGCAGGTTTACACAGTTGATGATGTTGCCTTTGTAAAGAGGCACCAGCTTCTTCATGAGACACCGGTTGTTCTCCCTGATCCACATTTCCCCCTGAAACCACATGTACCAAATTACCGACCGACCGACCGACCGACCGACCGACCGACCGAACGAATGACCGAACGACCGACCGACCGACCGACTGATGGATCGAGCGTACAAACGAGTGATCGACTGAAGGTCATTATGTTCACCGGTTTTATTTTTAACAACGCGGTTTCTTGAATGCCATGTCTGATCGAACCGACAGCGAACAGTGAACCTGAAGCTCCGGGATGAGCTGCCTCCATTTAAATATCGTTTCGACGCCAGTACAAAAAGTAGGTATTGGAGAGTAGAGAAAACAATGAAGCAATGAACATTCTCCCAACGAAATCTGCCGTCAACCGAGACATCTCATTGGCCATAGGAGGTCCACCTATCCTTTGTCCAGCCTGTGTGACATGATGACGAACATGTGAACCACCTGTAGTGACGCAAGCTCTGACTGTGCGACACAGTCGAAATAATCAAAATAAAAAAACATTTCTTGTAAGCTAATGTCAAACAATACGATTTTAGTCTTGTTTAAATGTCTCGTGTACCTTAGTTTGTCCTTGATCTGCGTTTTCCAGCGCCTTTGTCTGTCGTATCTTCGTAAACACAATTCCATCGTGTTCGTCCAGCGTTCTGGCGTGATATACAGCCGTGTGGACACCTGCGTTAAAATAAAAAATACACGTTTCATGCATTTTAAAGTTAATGTTGTCGCTTGCTAACACGTGTAACCAATTTCTGTGTGTGTGTGTGTGTGTGTGTGTGTGTGTGTGTGTGTGTGTGTGTGTGTGTGTGTGTGTGTGTGTGTGTGTGTGTGTGTGTGTGTGTGTGTGTGTGTGTGTGTGTGTGTGTGTGTGTGTGTGTGTGTGTGTGTGTGTGTGTGTGTGTGTGTGTGTGTGTGTGTGTGTGTGTGTGTGTGTGTGTGTGTGTGTGTGTGTGTCAAGCATGGGTTAATTACAATTGTTAATTTGTTAATTCAATTAAATCAATAAATTTAATTTAATATTAACTTTCTAGAAAATCACAATTTAATTTAATTACTTTACTGGAAGAGGTTAATTTAATAAAAAAATTAAATCACAATTACCTTTCAATAAATTTTTTAATTGGATGTCAATTACCATTATTTTATGCAATCCGGTCACGATTACCACTGGCTTGCTGTCAGGAATGTTGACTCACTTGACTCAGACTCAGTGGGTGGTTAATTTAATTTAATTGACCTGATAAATGTTGGAGGTTAATTAAATTGAATTATATGTTTTAGTTAATTGTATTTTAATTAATTAACTTTCTGTGTTAATTGTCCAATGCCTGGCATGCAGACTACAATCATACTAGGCGACACCAATTTGATTATTCGGATTACGGACACGGCGACGTTGTTTATTATAACAAAACGGAAATAAAAATAAAAGTGCAATTTTGAACTTTTATTTCTGATCGAAATGCCGAACCAATGATTTTGTATCGATTCATAGTGCATTTACGCACCTTACCGAACATTGGATGTTAAACATCGTTTCATTGGTTGTAGCGCATCTACGATCCAACGAATCCGCGAAACTTGTCATTATTTGATCTAAACCATGGCTGGACGAGACGTTGCAGTGTGGTTTTGTATTAAGAAATTGACGTTTGGTGCTGCTTCCCAAAAGGAAGAAAAACATTTCAATTATCCGACACGATCAACAATGTCAGTTCCCGTGTTTGTAGCGACGCCGCTCTGATATCGAAAGTATGTGTTGGCGTCGAATGCACGGGTTGTTGTTGAAATGACAGCGAGCGTCCTTGCGGATGCTACGTGAGCAATCCAATGTTTAAAACATTTATCTTCTTGAACGATGACAACGTTCGTGCCACAGAAATGAAGCGAAAAGGCAACCAGAAGGCTGACATTTTAGACAGGATGCAAAATAGCAATAAAGAAAATAAACTGCCACCGGGCAACACGGGCGAAACCAGTAACGTGCACATGTTTAACGCGCTACTCATTCGTATTTTGGCCAATCAAGTTGACACGCTGGTAAAGTAGTTATATTTGGAGCATAGACTAATATAGAGACCCGTCACCACGTAATTTGGACGGACTGAATCGGCCGGGAGCGGGTAAGAATTTGGACTGACGGGTACAAACCCATCAACTATGTAATGACCCGAACTAGCCCTTTTTATACTACAGGCTGCGTGACAACCCGTCATTTGGACGGGTAACATTTCCGGGCACATGATGCATGGCGCTGTCATGCCGGGCAAAAATATTATCCTGCATTAGTCCCTGATTTGGAGGTATGACAATCAAATCCTAATCAAATTAATTGCCAGTCAAATTAATATTATCACAGCAAAATATATCCTACATCTAATCTACAAGTTTATGGCTGTAATGTTAACACACCATAATAGCATCTGGCAAGTCTTAATTGTTATCAGTACTTGTTATTCTAATTTCTATGAGTCTTCAACTTTTATTAAACTTTCATAAAAGTACGTGTCTAGTAAGTTTTGATACAAGGCTAAATAATTTTTTTTGCAATGGTAGTACTGTGTGGCTCATATGATAATTCATGTATTTATACAAAACACCTTTCTCGTGCAATGACTTATTTTTATTCCCCCCTCCTCCCTAACAAAAATGTCTCAAAAAGCCGTAATCCTAACAATCAAATTGGTGTGGCCTTATGTATGAAGCAGAAAAAACACTATCTAATTTTCTTTTCGAATCACACAATTGGATGGTCCTCCACATCGCACGCACGTACATGCTAATTCGCATACACGCTCGCACCCGCGCGCGAGCACACGCACACACATTACATGTCACCGGCATATTTACTTTGCTGACCTTAGTATCTGTAGGTTACGGAACTGAGAAACTTATAACTGAAAATAACTCGAATTTTAATGAAACAACGTCCCATTTATCGAAGCAGTTGCAAACAGACTGGATAACCCGAGCCCGGCGTGCTAACAACATAACTATGTGTCATGCTTGGTGTACACTGCTAAACGTTTGTTGCGAGTCGTCTGTTTGATCAACTAAAAGCTTATCAGTCATGAAATGTACGATGGCCCGCAACTCAACAAAACTCGGGTCGCTTGTTGATTTGACCGATACAACAGTTGTTGGACCGATTCATCATTCGAAAATGTAATCGCAGCAACAAACGTTGTACGATGGTGGCAGATGAGACGTCGTCGTTGCTTGTTGATTAAACAGGCGACTCGCAAAAAAGGTTTAGCAGACGTACGCCCAGCATTACATTGTCACACACGCCGTCTCGAGTTGACGGAGGCAACGCAACACCCACAATTACAGCGATAGCATCCATCATTAACATGGTTAGCGCATTGCGTGTTGTCAACCGAACACGAAGACCGAAGACTCGTTTTTCGCTCAAACAAATGTGCCATAGACTAGAACGATACTTGTTGCCTCCCCCAATTTCAAGACAGTAATCAATGTAAGACTGAAAATAATTTAAAAAAAATACTGTGACTGGTTATTATTATTTTTAATCGGAATTATTTGTGATTTTTTGGCTAACGTTTGCATTTAATCCATTGAATTTGTGATTTCCGTGACGGTGATATAGCTTATCATCGATGATTACACCCAGGAATTTGGTTTGATACAATCTTTCTATGTTCTCGTGATTGATGGTTATACTTACTAGCAAAATGCCCGCCTCCTGCCGTAATGCCTTGGTAGATGACAGACGTGATAGTAATATTTACCAAATGTTATAAAACACGCAGCGTCGTTACACAAACACCATCACACGCTCGCAGGTACTCGTTGTTTGTTCAAAATGATGAAGGTCGCAGAGAATACGAAGTTCACGTCCATCGATAGTGTAGAATTGTCAATTAATATTCGTATTGCTATGCTATGCTATTGGCATGTGCACGGGATGTTCCAGAGAGGGTAGTCTGTGTGGGGGGGTTTGGGGCACAAAAACCTCTATTGGCGGTCGAACCAAATGGTGTAGACAATTGTTCGCTACCTCGCCGCCGTAACTTCAGCTTCTCCGCTGTCTGCACTCGAATGTGTCATTGGAAGACGGGGGAGGGAGGTGCTGTTGAAACATTTTCGCTGCCGCGTCGCTATAACTTCAGCTTATTGTAACACATTTCCCAGGGTCTGTGGGGCACGGTCACGTGGGCCCATTCAAAAAGATTTACGGGCACGCCTAATTCTAATGGTCTAGAGGGGCACCCAGGCCCCGTGGATCCGCCTATGATGTGGTTAGACATAAGCACCATTACTGTGTCAGCGTAAACTTCGTGTAGCCAAGTGTATGATGCAGGAGCCGTTTTCCCGAAGTATTTGCTGAGCGCGCGAGGTTCCTGCGATTGTAGTGTTACGTATTACGATCCCATTACTTTTTACGTTCTGAACAACTGATTTACTCCATAAAAGTATTGTAGGGGTCGCGGAAAACGTTAACCTATCCGCATACATACGCAAGCTCGATGTTAAGTAGATAGGCTAACTAGGGACATTATTTGTTATTTAAATATCATGAAACTCATTTTGTTAAGATGAAGGAGTAGTGTGTTCACTGCAATCCAATTTTGTAATTTCACAAACTCCAATTACTTTTATTAATGCGTTTATCGACATCAATCACACATGTGTAGGCGTACCACATACAGTGAAAAGATAGGTTCATGTGGGGAACGACGTGTACGACTGTACGTGTATCTCGGGCATATACATGTGCCTCAGGCACGTATGTGTAGCTCGGGCATATTTGTGTTGTTCGGGCAGGTACGTGTAACTCGGGGTGTACGTTTTGATATGGCATCTACGTACACATTTCGGAAACGAGCCAGACTGATAGACCTACGTGTAGATTGTAACGCGAACGGCATCTAAAATAGCATCGTACAATGCCACATTGTGTTTAGAACTTGCGACGTGCGACGGAGTGGCTGGTTCTCTCCGTGTCCCACGTTTACAAAGAGGTATAAAATGGCTCTTTGTCAGCAAGGCGAAAAGTCTGCTGTCAGAAAAAAGTCTGCTGCAGGCAAATAAGTGAATTCATTTGCCGCGTTCAACATTATCGTGTGCCGGTTAGAAGACTGTGTTCTACTTTTTTATTTCAAAGCGTTATTATTTAGTTAACATTCTTAGAGATTACACTGTAAATAATCTTTGTCATTCCTAAATGACTGCGACAACTTTGACAAAGTCAGGCAGAGCAATAAATAACCTTTGAAGGCGGTTTGTAGGTTATCTAATCATGCAAACACTGGGTTGGCATCTTCTTTTTCTAAAGCTTTGCGCGGGTCTTGCTGGCCAGCTGGAAACCGTTCGAAGTCGGGAAGATTGTATCGTACGGCATCAAACAGAATATTACTTACCCATGCCAGATGTATCCTTGACGAACACATTACGCCAAATGTAGTGTAAATTTGAAGTACTGTGTGATATTATATCACACGACATTGCAATTTAATACGACGGGTTTAATAAATAAGTCGTCTCGCATGCATCTGGCACGGAAAAGCAAGACAACATAGACAAATTCATAGTCGCTGTAAACTCTTGGCGATCCACTCAATATGGCGTGGCGACCCAATTTTGGATCGCGACCCAGGGGCTAAGATCCGCTGGTGTAGCATGATCTCGTTTGTGAACTGTCATATCCTGGACAACAAGATATATAGACTCCTATGTAACATAGGTTAGGTACAACAAACTGCGTTATCCTGCTCAAATTATTGCCTTGACTGTTTTGACTGTGCACACAGTTACCGTCGTATGGCGATATAGTTAATGGCAAACACTATCCGTGTGCTGCCAGTCCTTGATGACTTGATGACTGGCAGTTGCTGGTGTTACGGTTAAGGAAGGCAAGGGTGCTATTGGCTTTCTTGGTGGTTCCAGGGCAGTTTGCTATTGATGTTGACGCCTAGGTACATTGCTGTGTTGTGTAGGTGTTCTCCTGTAGACGCTGCCAATTGCCTAGCTTTCTGCTGGTTTGATTTGGGGATGTGGTCTAAGGCTAATTTACGGTCATGAATGAAATATTCTGAGAGAATTGGTTTAGTTTTGTTGTTTGGTTTTGTTGTTCAACTATTGTTTTGACAACTGTTCAAACTTATATTATGACCATTGAAAAAGTCAAAACTGTGTGTGCACGTGCGTGCGTGTTGTCTTACACTGTGTTCGACGTTATATAATTTGTCGTCCTTGTATAACTAATCCCCGTAGATACAAATTCCTTCATCGTGATGTTTAAAAACCCGTGATAGTTAGTATCGCAACATATTTTAAGTTGGGTGTCACAGACACCTGTCGATGTTCAGATTACTTGGCAAGGAACCAACATTTTGTTGTGATAACATCAACTTCAGGATATATAGATGTGACACTTGTCTACATACAAAATTCGTGGCAAAGCGACAAAGATACTGCGATAAGGATTAGTTATCAATATAATTGGTGACTCCTACTAGAGCGGCTTTTTCTGTCTCCCTGACCCACACGTGATAATTTGTATACTATGTAATTACTATATTTATGTTTTTACATACTCACTTATTGAGTGATATGAATATAGGTATTAATAAGGAACTTCTGTCTGTCTGATAGCAACCTACCTGTGATAACATTTAGCTGTAATGGAGTAGGCGTTGTCGAAGTTGGACGTAAATACACAAGATAAGTATTCGAGGCATTGAGAAACAGGGTACAGACCACAGATTATCACCATTGGTCGTGCAAGCCTGGAGCACCGATGAGTTGTTTCGATAAGAGACCACTGCTCACTGTGGGTGGAAGGTCACCCGCTTCAACATCAATGTGTTCGCAAGGTCGCCACATTATATAACATCATGCTAGAGTGTTATTCCCGCTGTTTGGTCTTTAGAATTGTTTTCAGTGTAACACCAGTTGAATGGCCAATGCACTAGTCATGGACGTTAAGCGTTGTTTTGTATTATCACTAAAAGCAATTATTGTAAGTAGGTATGACGTTCTAGCAGAACCTTAATTCATTACGAAACACCTGTTCACGTGTGTAATCATAGTCTAGTCATTGTCGGTGGTTGGTATCACCAAATGTTTGCTACACAATTTAATTGAACAGTTATTATTTAATATTATTGTTGTTTCATTTTACATATATGGTCAGTTATAAAAACTTTATCAACATGCTACACGTAAATTATTAGTACATTGTTTATACAGCTATTTGTGGGTTCAAAAGGACCAGTTCACTTAATAAGTACTTATTTTATATTATTGTCATTTATACCAACTGGCTACGGCCTTATTTGGCTCCGCTGTCAGCCTGGAATCGTATATTATATCACCGATTGTTATACTTGTTTGATTATGTTTATATGTATGATTTATACGATTCAAAAAGTAAACCCTATCTGTCTATCTAAACAAGCTCTCATGATACCAGTTCCCTCCTTGGTTAAACGTGTACAAATTAACTCACACATGCACACACACGCACGTGCGCACCCACATGGCCACACGCACACACACACACACACACACACACACACACACACACACACACACACACACACACACACACACACACACACACACACACACACACACACACACACACACACACACACACACACACACACACACACACACACACACACACACACACACACACACACACACACACACACACACACACATACACACTCGCATGCACACACACACGGTGTAGTGGTCTATGTTAACGTCTACATGTTACCAACTAATTGTTACACTTCCTTTTTCTGGGATACAGATCATCAAAATTTAACCCGACATTGACAACTTCACGACTTTCCAGATATTATAACTCAAGGGAAAAGTGTTGACTAGAACTGTATAAAATCATGAAACCTTAGATTTTGTTTATTTTTTCCATTTTGACATTTACCTATTTGACAATGATCACTGAAAGCTTATACATGCACATTTTAATAATTGCGGAGTTATGCCATACAACGCTCACGCACGCACGCATACACACAGGCACTCATACAAATACACATACAAACACACCACATGTACACACCCACCACACACACACACACACACCACATACACACACGCTCGCACACACACGCACACACACATACACACAAGCACGTGTAACTGTAGTACAATTTGTTGGTTTATCGCTGAAAACGTGAAAAGTGGTTCATGTGTCCCAACCTTCCTCTAGTGAACGGTGAACACTCACATCACATTACAGAAATAAATGAGAACACATTATATGGAGTGAATCAAAAACACCGATTTTTGCCCATTGCGTTCGATATGACGTGCCTACATCAGATGCATGCGAAAAAATGCCGAGATTATAACACACAGCGTTTCAAATTCATGCACCATTTGGCGTAGGGTACTAAATGATTCGGCAGTAACATGTCTGCAGCATAATAGATTAATGGTGGTTTCAAATTTGTAAAATATATACAAGTAGATCATAATCGTTCGGAAGGACAATGTTTTTTAAGCACACTCGTGTTTATTTAATCGTTTCTATATGTTGTGCGACAAAGTAAATTGCGTGCGTCGTGCGTGCGTGCGTGCGTGCGTGCTTGCATGTGCGGTGTGTCTTGTTTGGTGTAAGGGTGTGTAGGACTTATTTGAAAATAAGTTCGACGTAATATATTATATCGTCCTTGAACAACTAATCGTTTTTTTTAGATTAGGTGTTACTTAGACATTTTGCAATGTTCAAATTACTTGGCAAGTCGCCAATATATGTTGATGTAACGCCCGTTTGTATACATAGTATTTGGCAAAGCACGAACGGTTACTGCGATACAGTCATACTATCAATGCACATAAGATAACAACTACTTGTTGGCTTAGTGGAGCGGGCGTTGTCAATGGCGGGCATAAATAAAAAATAACATAATATTACGTACTGGAAACATTGTAAACAAGGCACTGAGTCAATTATGCTAGTTGATTGCGCAGGCCCTGAGCACTGATGAGCCTTTTCGATAAGGGTGAAAGGGTGGAAGGCCACCCACTTCAACATCAAAGTTTTCGCAGATCGGGATATCTTTTGTGTGAATACCCGTTTTTCCACGTACAAGTACTTTGCATTATGTAAGATCATGGTACAGCGCCAATGTTGTATACTTGCTTTTAGTGTAACACCAGTTGTGTAGTATGAGTGGCCGATACAACTCTCATGCACGTTAACCGTTACTTTGTCAAACAAACTCCCATGATACCAGTTTCCTTTGGTTAGGCGTATACTGATTAATTCACGTATACATGCCGCACGCACTCATGGAAGGCGAAGGGTGTCTAACAATACGTTCACGTACTATATGGATGTAATATGAAAGCATCCACCAATAAATACCTTTCTTCTCGGAGCATTGGACTTGTCGTTGTCATTAGTTGAGTCAACTGGCCATGCATTTTGTCGTAATTGGTTGATTTGATGTTTGTGTTTTAAAAGAGTCGTCAATCATCGCTAGGTTAGTAATAAAAAGCATGAACACATTTTCTTTTGTCAGCTAACGGATATAATACGTAAATTTTAGGATGCATCTAAATTACAGACCTACCATTACAGTTGTTTCCTCAGCTCGTTTGCCCATCTCGAATCAGCTTCTTGTATGTTAAGACGTGCAGTTTATTAACAGCGTATGCAGTGTATGCAGTATGCTTTAAAATGCTTACTGTTGTAATCGTCTATAGAAATGTTTTCGTCGTCTACATCGGTAGTTTGCGACAACCTATTTTGCTGGGGGGACATTTAGCGTCAACACGCCAACTCGAGGATTCCGCGAGACGACAACATGCGACACATGCAGCAGTTTTGTGCCTTGCCATAGCGCCGTAGACTTTCCCAACTACACGATCCTTTAGCCCTCCTTTTAGTTGACTCGGTGGCATTTAAGCACTCACACGAAAAATACCGAATTTGTCATGTAAGCAAACCGAGTATTTTTGGGTTCACGTGAATTTAATGAGACTAACCATGGGAACAATTTCACTAAGGTTAGAGCTCATTTAGCTCATTTATAAGGAAAATCCAGCATTAAATAGACTGTGTTGTTCAATTCTGGAGTTCTTCTTCGTGTTCGTGTTCGGCTGCCACCATCCATCGCAGAGTCTGCTTGGAGATTATGCTTCACTTTGGGGGGGGGGGGGGGGTATTGCAGTTCTTACTGGTTGGGTTTTTTTTTCTTCAGTATACAAGATCACTGTTAATGAACGTAATCAATGGTAAAGAGCAATATCGAGTTTGTATACGCATGTTAATGTGACGATCCCCAGGTGTTTGGCTAAATTGTCATTTCCCGACTCAAGTCCTATTAACTACCTTTTCGAATATGTCGGTTCGAAACTCATTTTACAGTTTGTCTGATAATTCCACCATAACAATTAAAAAACTACGCACAAGCGAACTTGTAGTGTTGTAGTGGATAATAGTATATTAGCGAAATTAGTACGAAACGAAAAACACAGTTTTTAGTGTCCAAGTTTTCCGATAATTGATATGATGTGTTCACAAAAACTGCTTGTAAATAAATGTGCGCAAACATCCAAATATGTCGTAGTGGATACGATAGTAAAAACGATGCGGTATAAACACGATCTATTTTGTAATAAACATTATTTGACTTTGTCTAACGCTAACTAACTATCATTAGTTAATAAGTTACTACCACTAACTAACATAAAACATAACAACAAGTTCACTAGAATGATAACATGTGTCACATCACACCATGAATCGAGAAAAATCAAACGTATTTCCTCTTCACTGGATACATTATGCAGTATGTTTTCAAGATACTTCACTGATGAGTTTGCTCAAATTCAATTACGTTTTGCCATTAGTGATGACGATTACGATTTTATTGAACAACAGCTTTTTAGTAACACACTGCAATGTTTTACACTTGCAACTACTAGTGAAATTCGCACGAAATCATAAAAAATGTTCCAACAAATCGTGTGATACTGACCCATTTCCAACATTTCTTCTAAAACGTGCATCAATCAACTGATTCGTCTTATTACAACTATTATAAATATGTAAATGCAAGATGGTATTGTTCCACACGATTTCAAACAAGCTGTTGCCGATCCCCTTATAAAACAACGTCTGTAAAAAAAAAGACCTAACTTATCGTCCTATCTCTAATCTCAGTTTTCTGTCGAAGATACTGGAAAAGGTTGTCGCAAATCGCCTCCATGAACATATTTATACAAAGCACTTATTAAATGATCTACAATCTGCACATAATGCGATTTAATTAATCTGAGACTGCTCTTCTTAAAATACGCAATGCCATGACATTCAACATGGATAATAGCAAATTGACTGCTCTCACTTGATTAGATCTTTCAGCTGCCTTCGATAAAAGTGATCATGAAATTTGTTTACAACGCCTCAACAGACTTTCCAATAGGGATTTCTGGCACAGCTCTTCAATGGTTTAGTTCGTATTTTTTCAGACTGATACCAAAACATTAACAAATCTGACTCACTATCATGTGCAGAACATCTTCCATTTGGAGTCCCACAGTGATGCATCCTTGGTCCTGTTCTGGTTATCTCATACAATATACCCCTTAGTCGAGTCTTTACTATTCACAACACCAATCATCATTTGTATGCTGACGACACGCGGGTTTACATATATCACTGTCATCACTGAGATGCACAGATATAGTCCATCTATCAACTTTAAAGGACTGTCTCACTGACAGTCATTTAAAGTTGATAGATAGACTATTGACACTGACGCAATTGGGATTCCACTGGTACAGAGACGTTGTGTGTGTATGGTACAATGTGCTGATACGGAACCAGTTAAGGTGAATCAACTTATTTATCGTCCACTTGTGCTTCATTCGGAACTACCTGTAGATTCGCTGGCAATACCGGCGTTGTGTGTGCCCAGTAGTCCATGACCCACTCCGGGTACGCTGTGACATCACATGCGAACAGGCCTTTAGGCCACAGCGAGTGGTAGGACGACCATCACAATTGTTCGCGAGTCAACGGACCACCTCGGCGACCACTGCGGTGAGCTGTTCATTGTTGTACTTCATCGACGACCACTGCTGACTGTTCTTCATTGTCTTACATCATCGAATCGCTGCCCTTCTCGACAATGCCAACGAAGGGGAGAACACGAGCCTCATCCAGCACAGACCGACATGACGACATGGCAGAATTGAAACAAGCAATATCCTTCATAAGTGATAAACTGGATGAACTGTTGCGCAATCGACAACTTTTTATGCCGTATATTGACTACTGCTCTGAGATTTGGGGCAACACGTATCGTTCTAACTTATGGCCGATATTTGTTTTGCAAAAAAGAGTGAACCACTGATAAGTATTGTACTTCTGTTTACCCCCTTTCCACATTCAACATTGTATTTGTTTAATTGTGACGTTGTAACGTTAAATGTTGGAAATAAATTATTTACTTACTTACTTACTTACTTGTTGTGAATGGAAGAAAGTAAAATTGGCACTAAACCCAAATAAAATTGGCAGAATTATATTTGGCACAAAAAAACAACGAAACAAGGTTGTTAACTACTTTCTGGTTAAAATAGTTTGGTAATGATGCATCATCGTCAGAATGATCAAATGGGCCTACCGTTCAAAATCTAGGTGTTTTCTTTGACCGTGATTTCAGCTTTCACGTATTGCAAATTCTGTTTTCTGCCACATACGTGATTTCCGTCGAATTAGGCGTTATTTATCTGTATCTATTGCTTAAACAACATCAGTAGCTATAATTCGTAATCGCAATGACTATACCGCAACTCACAGCTAAACAATTTTGCTAAGAAGGACTTGACTAAATTCAAACGTGTACATAATTGTTTAGCACTCTTGGTACTTAACGCCACTCGTATCTTACCGTCACTGCCCCTACTTAAACAATTGCACCTGGCTTCCGGATGCGTATCGGATCATATTACTGTTGAATTTTTTGCTGCTGGGTCAGCTTAAATTCGACTTATTGTAACCTGAACGGGGGGGGGGGGCACATTTCCAAGGGTCTGTGGGGCACGGTCGCGTGGACCCATTATAAAAGGTCTGCGGGCACGCCAAATTCATAAAGTCTATGGGGGCACGTAATATGTACTAAACATTTTACAAATATTCCAGATCAAGTACATTCCTACAAGCGTCTATCGAACTTTGTTGCAGATTCAAAGTTGATTTACGCAGGACTTTCTTGAATTGTATTTTGGAAGTTAATTCTTCTTCTTCCCCTAGCTTCCTTGTTGGGGTGGGGTCCACGTCACTTGGTAGCTTCTTCTACTTTTCTTATCAGTTCTTTCCACCTCTCTCTTTCGTCCGCAATGGCCATCCATTCATGGCTGTTCACGCCAGCCCTCCCCAGGTCTCGTTTTATGCTGTCGTTCCATCGCAGCCTTGGTCTTCCTCTCCTTCTTCTGCCACCCTCTTCTACTTTCCACGCGCTTTTCGCTAGTCTGTCTTCACCTATTCTATGTACATGTCCCACCCATCTTATTCTGTTACCGGCTGTGTAACTGAAACTATTTTGTGACATGATGATGCAGTCATCGCTTTCAAAATTCAATTTTTGAAAACCGTATAACAATCGACAGCGACAATAGATAAAACAGTCCACAAGATTGACTTACTTGAAATAGAGTTACTACGAAAACTTCATTCACAAACAGTTACTAGCATACTTACAATCATCTCACCCTCTTCTGCTTTCCATTCTCTTATAGACAGTCTGTCTTCGCTCATTCTTTGCACGTGTCCTGCGCATCTCATTCTGTTTCGCATAACTGTCATCTTTAAGTGTTGTTTCATACAAATTTCTTCTCTCACTTCCGTTATTTTCCTTTCATCTTCTCGGATAAGTCTACATATTCTTCGGAGCCAGTTGTTCTCTGCTATTTGTAGCTTCTCCTCTTGTCTCTCCGTCAGTGTCAGTGTTCCCAATGTATTTATACATGCTGGCACCACGCACAGTTTGCCTCTTAGGCGTTTATTTAGTTTGCTGTCCCACATAATGCCTCCCACCCTCTTCCACGCTGCTGCTCCTGGTTGCGCCCTCCTCTGTATTGCTTTACTACTTCCTCCATCCTCACAAACTGTACCGCCAAAGTAAACAAAGCTGTTCACTTGGTTAATGGTGTTTTCTGAAGGTGTCACTCCATTCTTGCAATGCTTTCTGTAGTTCCTCTTTGTTATCAGCCACCATTGCTAGGTCGTCTGCATACAATATCTTCTTAAGTTCTTCCTGCTCCGATATCTTTCCACTGATCAGGTTCATCACCATAATGAAAAGCAGGGGACTCAAGGCACTTCCCTGTCTGAGTCCTACTTCCAATCCAGATTGTTCCGATGTTTCTCCTTCGACTCTCACTACCGCTGTTGTCTCCTTGTACATTTCCTCCACCATTCTGGCTTCTACTTCTCCAACCGCCATCCATCTCATGACTGCAAATGCGAGTTCTCTCGGCACGGTATCCAATGCCTTTTCCAGATCTACAAAACCGAATGCTACATCCTTTTAAAATTATCTCTTCTTCTCGATAATTTGTCTGATGGCAAACAATCCATCATCTGTTCCTCTCCCTTTCCTAAATCCCAGCTGATTCTCTCCGATTTTGCTCTCCACTGAAAGCCTCACCCTAGCATCCAGTATCCTTTCCAACAATTTCAGGGCTTAATTCAGTAATGTGATGCCTCTGTATCTCCCTGTGTCATGGATGTCCCCTTTCCCCTTCCATATCGGCACAATCACTCCTCTTCGCCACTCTGCAGGTATCTCTCCTGCTGTGAAGCACACATTAAACAGCCTCGTCAGCCACTTGATTCCAACTAGTCTGTTTGCTGTCATCATTTCCACTGAGAGTTCATCCACTCCTACAGCCTTTCCTGTTTTCATCTTCGTTACTGCTTTCTCCACCTTCTTCTTCTGTTGTTGTCCTCACCTCCAGTTCTCTCCTTACAGTAGGAGGTATCTCTATCTCATATTCTTCCTCCGGATTTAGTAGTTTCTTGAATTACTCCTCCCAAACACCCAGCACTTGTTTTATCCAAGTGACCAGTGTCTCGTCGCTTCTCTTCATTGCTGATCTTCATATAGTATCTTTGCTGTCTGTCTCTATCCCTGGCAAGTTTGAAGATCAGTTTTTTTCCCTCCATCTTCTTCAATCCTATCACATAATTCCTGCTGTTGTTCATCTCTTGCTTTAGCAACTGCCTTATTTGCTGCCTTCTTCTTCTCCCGGTACTTCTGCTTCAGCCTTGTCTTTTCTTCATCACCCGCTTCTTCCACACACTTCAGTGCCTCCTTTTTTTCTCGTATTGCTTGTTCAACTTCGTGGTTCCATCAACACCTTGTATCCTTGTCTTCTTGAGTTCGCCTTGTCTGTGGCGCGTAGCCTGATAGTATGCACATCATCTCTCCTCCAACTAACATCCACACTGCAATTATCCTTCCTTCCCATCGTTCCACCCTGGTGACTTCCTTGCTCTATTCCTCCTTCATAATCGCTCCCACTCCATTTGTCCTTCCATCTCCCCCTGCATGCAGCATCTTAAACCATTCTCCAGGATCCACTGCCCGGTCTCCTTTCCACTTGATTTCTTGTACCCCCATCACAGACAGTTGCCGCCTCTTCATTAGCTCCACCACCTCCACTCGTTTCCCCTTTATTATTCCCACATTGAGGGTGGCAAACCGGTCTTCGCATGATAGTCAATGCCGGCTGTTCGACCCTCCAGGTCTTCGCTGATTTTTCGATGGTGCCTGGGTCCCAGCGCGTCGGTTCCCCCTCACGCGGTAGCCAATCTCGTAATTACTAAGTAACATAGCATATCATTGAGGTCATTTATTCGAGCCGTCTATACAGTGTGAATGGTGTTGTCTTATGCTTAAGTCCATGACCTTTAGTTGAAATGGTGTATTTATAATAAGATTATTGCAAGAAATTAGGTTATTTTCAGCTACATTGACGTGTCCATTATATTATATACACCATTACCATGGCATTGTAAATCCGTAGGAGTTTGAGACGCTCTACTTTATAAGATATTCGAGTCTTTGTAGGTAGCCATGATTGGTATCGATTTGACAGCGGTAATAGATCCGGCGTATAAAGAACCGTTGCACATTCTCTAATAATTATTGGTCAGTCATGCCCAAATAATGCCCAACTGATATGTATAGGTTCAATACAGTCGAACGTTATTCCAGCAAATTATTGATATGCCTTAATGAGAACATCAACTTCAACAGTATTAAAACGGCGAAAAGTAACATTGAATGCGCTGTATATTTTGTAAGAAATATACGAAATATGATGCTTAAATAAAAAAGGTATCTCTATGCATTAACGTTAAGAAGCTGTACACCTTTCAAATGATCGTAGTCGGCGCGTAATAAGTCAGAGTACTATTTCCAATCGTCAGTACACATTACACAGTCAGCTATTTGAAGCTGCCACCGGTCTGCCCAGAGCATGGATTCGTTGAGATACTTCAGGCCGTTCGGAAACGTCCGAGAACGCAATGGATAGTTCAGTATCGTCCGCAAACAAGCACACATTAATGTTATCGGTCAAACGTTCGTCAGGCAGACCGTTTACATACGATATGAATGGTAACCTATTGGTAGCGGACTGCAGTTTGTAAATTGCTGCATTTTTCTAACATTTTGAGGTACACTGTAATGAAAGTGTTTTGATCGGGAGTGTCGCAAACATCCAGTTTAAACTTTACTGGCGATATTGCCGTGGCGGGCTGAGTTAACCGCAATACCTCCAACTTCCTCTGGACTACTTTGATGTTCAGTGATTTCCAATTTCCCCAAGTTCAACACAGCATAATTCAGGTTACAAATTACTACGGCGGTTAATTCCGGGTAGAGGAACTGACTGGCTTCTTATAAACCCCGTAAACGATATACGTTTTGTTTTGATAATAATGTAACATAGTCGTGTTGGTAACAAAACCCTGTGTACACTGAGCACATAACCAAGCCTGTGTGTTGGTCGGCCAACCTGTATTTGTGACATTGTCGTTCGATCTACGCGGCCCTAAAATGTAACAACGCGGCACATTCTCGTTATTATTGCCATGGGCCCGCCTCTGGACATTTCGTAGGGGATTCACTCATGATCTGAAGGATTCTCGACAGTTCTTCGTGTCTGAATATTTGGGAAACTATGTATTCTGGCACAGCAAGCCGTGTGGTGCCTATTATGACTGGACTTGGAGAAACAGGGTCGTCCGCAGTTATCACTAAAGAAGTCCTTTCACACTTCCTCCTCCTTATTTCCTATTCTCCTTTTGTTTCGGGTTATTTCGATTGGGACTGAGCCAGCTGCCGGACTATCATTCGTAAAGAAAGTTCATGTAGTATGTGATGAATTACTAACCTGTGCCGACGCCGTGATGCGTGCGACGCCTTTAAGGTGTGTAGTTCCCTCGTACTGGTACTTGTACTCGGTGCCTGGCTGGAACCACACCGTCCACACCGCCCTGCATATTCACCAAGTTCCTTGGAAATTTATAAATGATTCACTCGCAAATGTTTTGTCAGTGGCCGATCGACACACACAAAGAAAATAGTATGTACATGCCGCGTCTTTCTATAGCCGCGTCTCTGTCGATATTGTCATGCACCAATGGTTCCAGGTCCTGCCAACAGTGAACGATAAAGCGGCTGCTGCTACGTTTCTATACTATTTTCTTGTTGGGAATTCTCAGCCGATTCAACGTGTCGCATCGTGATGAAAATCGACGTAAAACGTCAGCCACATACATATGAAACTGCCGGAGATTTGCACCAATATATGCTTACACGTACGTAAGTGTATGCGTATGTGTGCGGCGTGTGTGCGTGCGTGCGTGCGTGCGTGCGTGCGTGCGTGCGTGCATGCATACTTACATATACATACAGATGTGCAAACATGCAGAGCAGTCAGACAGGCAGACAGGCAGACAGACTGACAGACAGACAGACAGACAGACAGACAGACAGACAACCAGACAACCAGACAACCAGACAACCAGACAACCAGACAACCAGACAACCATAAACCCTGTTTTATGATATAAAACAATTGTTCATTTAACTTATTCAGTAGGCATTTATTGCAATGACTGGGCATTTCACGGCAAAGCTAATCATTTGAAAGATTACATTTTCCTATGCATTGATACATTCTTGACAAGGTACATGCATCCGCTGCCATATGGCATTGCAAACTCGCAATTAATGTATTCCTTTCTGTTCATGTGTTCTTCTGTATGGTTATTTTGGGATCACCCTATGCCCATGTAACGCTTCGTCACGCTTGCCCACGAAACTCCCAACCCCCTGAGGATGGTATACTTTATGGACGGCACCTTAGAATTGAGAGTACAAAAGCGCGCATCCGATTCAATGCCAACAGTTTATTTCGACATGTACCCAGGGGGCCAAGTGGGTTGAACAGACATGGAATGCTGTAAAAGTTTGCCTCCAAAAACATGTATACATATATCTAGGATCACAACCATTAACAGGTTCGTATCACAAACATGTCAAAAGGTGATGTCAGCAGTACGTGGATGTTTACAATCTTCTTAAATAGGAAGACTTAGCACATGACACTGAGGTTCTAGCAAGCAGATGTGTTGTTGCGTGTCCTAAGTATGTGCATCATCCAATTAATTTTATTAAAATGTTTCGGCAATGTTTTGAAACCGGGCCCACATCGATTTCGTTGTTATAATTACATTTTGCCCACATTTAATACCTCAATGCATTCACTCAGTAATTCCACATCATTTCAGGCATATAATGTTTAACAATATATGCGTCTAATACCACGATGAGGCCCAAATAGCGCCCCGGTTTGTGCGAAACGCCTCGCTGTATTACAATAAACACAACGCATTAAACGTGTAAACTTCATATGGCTATTTATATATTTGTTGATGATCAATACATTATTAATTGTAATTATTTAACATTAATTGGGATAGTTGTTTTATGATGCTGTTCTTAACACATAGGGTTTGTGATGCAGACAACTCAGCGATTGCCTCCAAGGTTGATTCATAACAACACAGATGAGCAGCTCTAGACGGTACGTAGTCGAACAACTAACGGCACGCCAACCTGCAGGCGCATTCTGAAAAGCCATGCCCTGTTTTTGCGCCCGCTTCATAAAGAAACGCGTTACGCCTCAACGCGTTACTTCGAAACGATTTACTATGCCGATGGTTATCGGTGAGCTGACGTCAGGCTCCGTGTTGTGCGTTGGACATTGGGTGTGTAGTCGATCGGGCGGATACATCGCTCGACAAAAAAACTTGACGTCGGTCAGAATTTCATGTTTAGCAGCTAGACGGACATCGTAATACACTGTACGACAGTGGTGGGTGGAGATCTATACGGGAACGAGCTGTTTCGGGGACTGCTTTCATTGATGTGCCTTGTCTTGTTGTTGTTGTTGTTGTTGCTGCTGCTGGTGTTACTATTGCTACTCGTGCTTCTGCTGATTTCAGTGGCTGTTGTTGTTGTTGTTACAGTTTATGTTACGTTCGCTGCTTTAGTTGATTTTGTAGTTTCTCTTGATGTTGCTGTTTACTGTTTTGGTTGTTTTCGTTGTTAATGTTGTTGCTATTTCTAGTCAGCTATACTACCCGGCTTTGCAAGCTATGTATTGTTCAACTGTTCTCGCAATTTTGATGACGACAGATTGAGAAAAGCACAACAAACTTTACAACACCCCAAAACAATAATAATTTACAACCAATACGTACTTGACGACAACCTAACTGCACAACTAAGTCACAAACCATAAACAAACCATCAACGCAGCCAACGTGCAACACACGCTGAGCCTTTCCAGTGCGCATTTACGAATAAAAACGACAGCAATTTGTCACATTTATATACTCAACTCATACAAAAGTCCAATTTAATTAAGTTGGTTGAAGAGTCGCTACTTAGCAAAACACCGGCCTTCCTATCTGATCGACGCCGCTAGACCCGTCGCTTGTTTGCTTTGGCGAAAATTATGGACTTTTTCATTCGTGCAGACCAAAGTTCAACCACTCGCTCATGTGTAATGCTGTTTACAGCAAGGCATATTTTATTTGAAGGCACAGATTGATGACGCGGACCGACGTTTCCAAACTATCCGCTGTAGAGTTCAACAGAGACTGTCTTTTCCGGTAGATAATTATTAACATGAAGCTCGCTGAATAAGTTGTACTTCTGTGTGTGTGTGAATCACGTACATCAAAGCTACCTGTGGGTATATGGCCGCGGAAGGGCAGCAATGCTGACAGGGCTGCCCATCGGAGGTCGTGCACTGGTGGCTGACCTTGTTTCTGTGGTGTAGATAAATGACTTTGACATATTGGTATTTCCGTCGGACATTGTTGTGCGCCATTACGCTGTACTTGATGCCTTGATAAAATTAATCCAATATAATTATGCCACAAGTGTTTTTCACCGAAGTGTAACATTGTCCAGGTCATTAACTATGTTGGATTACATCTCAGTGAATACTACATCGGAACTAGTTCAATATGTAAAGAGAACCCCTTTATATGTTTGATAAATTTAGGATTGGTAATAATAGTAATCGCTTTGTTATTATCTGTATTCAACAACATTATTTCTCCATATTACCCATATCATAATTATTTGAAATATAATATTGATGTAAATAATGATATACCTAACGTTGATATTTATCTCTTAGATATACTTCAAACTTCTATGATATATACATATATATATATGTATATATATCACGTGTCGTTTTCGCCATTATATTGTCAATAGAACAAGAGCAATATCAATTAACATAAACTATATGGATGCATATATATATATACAGCCTATATATATGTATGTATGTATATATATATATATATATATATATATACATATATATATAAATATATATATATATATATATATACGTTGTGTGACATCACTGTAGCGACGTCGTTTAGATTACGTTATTATGTTGTTGGGCCATCCCGGGGATGCAACGTGTAAGAAGGCAATTTTTTAAATATTGTCAGATTAAAGGTGTTATTTACGTACAAGTTGTGTATGTAATTATGCTGTACAAAACTATGTTGCACAATTCGTTCTAACTATGTTACGAATAGTAAAGCATTGCATTTATAATCGTTAACGTTCTGTTAAATAATTATTGATAATATATAATACACCTCTATTTCACTATCGTAGTCTTCATTCATCGGGACCGGTTAAAAAATATGTGCGCTAAGATCATACCCTTAGATAAATTTTCTTTGGTCGCAAGGACGTGAGGACAAATTCACGCCGACATTATAAATCTTGCCGTTATGACGAATCGTTTTCACTTGAGTGTGAAGCTGGACGCGGAGTGTCAGCTCTGGTTTGAGTGTCGGTATCCTTCGAACAACGTTCCTCCGTACCTTCCCGTGTAAATGGAGGGAGAGAACGCAGCAGAGGCACAAGGTGGGGTTTGACACTCCTAGGAACGCAAATATAATAATAAAACTTCAAAAAAAAACCTGAGAATTATTACCTTAAGTAACTGTATTTCCCAAACGTGGAAAAAGAATTTCACTTTCACCCTTTTAAAGATCGGGCGGACTAAACCAGAGTTATGTAGCAACAGCCACATACCTCTGTTCTTTGTGTAAGTTGTCCCGGTCGATCTGACCTGGAGTTGACAAAAACCACACAGCTCTCGTTCTGGTGCAACTAAGTCATCTACAGTCAGTGTGATAGGTCGGCATCCAGATTTCGGCGTCTTGAAACATATCTTAGATCAACAACACGACAGAGAAGGAACGGAGTAGCGCAACGTAATATGAATTACGTGACCGACCGAGGTTTGAAGAAAACAGCAAGCAACAACGATCATTAGGGCTATCTGTTAAATATGTCCTCAAACAGTCTGCCGATATATATGACATAATCATAAGTCCTGTTTGAAGGCCAACACATCAATATGTACGTGGTGTAGGTGCACGTACGCTACGCTTGTGTTTCTGTCTTGCGAAGCGATCGTATACCGGATTCTGTGATCGTCCATCCTGTATATACACATTTCCAATGAATCACATGTCCCAAACACTATAATAAAATTATGTCACTTTCCTAACCTCCGAAAAAAACTGTTTTTACATAAAATGTAATTTTATGATAAGATGAACGATTACGTTCGCATGCCATGCAATTGTTATTCCGCTGACCGGAGGCCATGTCAACCGGTCATTTTCGCAGAAGCATAATTTATCGAATAACATCATATATGTCAAAGTGACATATAAGTATGATTAAATAATAAGTACATATATATATATACACTGTATATAGTATGCGTGTGTGTATATTAACAAAAAACGGGATTTGAGGCTCATGTCTGACATATATATTTGCTGTTTTTCAAGCAATATTGTCTCATTTATTCTATAGTTAAATATATTTAAACTATATATTTAAAACATCTATACAGTTAGCCAATAACACAAATTAATACTATTAACAGTACAGTAGCCGTATAAATATTAATTAAACAAACAAATACTTAACCCTAAAAATCTGTTAAAAATACTATAAAATATAATTGTCTTATGTTACAAAAAATGGTGATTCGTTCTGTATAGTTATATCTAAACTATGTGTGTGTGTGTGTGTGTGTGTGTGTGTGAGTGTGTGTGTGTGTGTGTGTTTGTATACAGACATATATACATGTGTATATATATACAGGTGGCCTGTATATATATAAAACATTTCCCTTTCTCGCCTTCCGTTGTAATCCCCGCCTGCTCTCTATATTCCTTTTCATTCTTTCTTCCCTCAATCTTTCCTTTTCGATCTCCGTCTCTTTCCTTGCTCTCACCACAAGCCACCATCAAATACAACACATAATAATCAAATATCGCATACTAATGATAATTTTATTTGGTATTAGTACAGTTCAGTTACATTGTAAATTATCTGTGCTGAGTTTCATAAATACTTATTCAAATACTAAAAGCACTCGCACATTTAAGCACAATTAAGAAATGTCCAGATAATAAAGTGCTGTTGATACATAATATTTCACAGTTTACTACTTCGTTTAATACCCAAACTGCTGTTTGATTTTCATTAACAATAATTCAGGTAAATATGTTCTTGAGCATACATACATATATATATATATATATATATATATATATATATATAATGAGCATGTGCCTGTTAGTGACAGCAGAAAATTACCACACGTACAGAAGTGTAACTTGGTGCCAATTGCGAACTGTCTACCGTAACGGCACAACTTACAACGGCGGCGAACAGAGGCTGTGCAGTATAATTTCCCCGTGTGTAGGCCAAACCCGCAAACCTTACTCTGTGCAACTACCCCGACTACACAATTAATTGGCATTAGCCAGTCATTGTAACTTGGGTTGCCGTTGTGCACACTTGAAAGGTATTAATTAACAAAGCATTCCGCATAGTTTGCAAAGTAAGGAGGAATATAGTACTACTAATCCCACAACTGCACAACTTGCAAGCAAAGAGTCAAACATATAATTATTAACATGGCACCAATTATATTTAGAGTTTAATTTTTATGTACGTGTATGACTTTCCCACATCAAAATCTACTAACATCCCAGTGCTACCAAATTATATATATATATATATATATAATTTGGTACACACACACACACACACACACACACACACACACACACACACACACACACACACACACACACACACACACACACACACACACACACACACACACACACACACACACACACACACACACACACACACACACACACACACACACACACACACACACACACACACACACACACACACACACACACACACACACACACACACACACACACACACACACACACACACACACACACACACACAGTATGATTAGTTCTTGAAAGATGGTCGCATTAAAAATTAGCGTACAGTACAACGTCGCTTCATGGTCACAGCGCTGATGCAGCCACCTCGCAAGTAAGGTCACTCTAAGGCAGTCCCAAATTATTTCTGTGGTAGTAAAGTATAGGAAATTAGTCGCGCTAATACGGCCACCTCGTTTTTAGGTCAGTTGTGCCTAGTCCAAGGATGGTCTTAATAGGGAGGTTCCACTGAACGTTACGTTGTCGTTGGGTTACTCTACTTTTGACAGTGGGATGGCAACAAACACGATTCACACGAGGTGCATCGTTTCGATATTTGAGAGGGTTTGCCAACACAAGCAGTCAGCGCGACGAGGAGCAACGTGTTCAAATATAGTCGAACACGGATAAAGTATGCCTCATAAGGGAACAATGCCACAGCAACAATAACATTTTCACAACGACCAACTGTTAACACATTTCCACCGTGATCGGTTGTCTGATTAATTGTATCCTACTTAATGCAAACCAGTCATTTGTTCCATGTATTTATCCCATCGTGAAGAAAGTTTTAATTCAGCGCGGTATCGAGTCCTTGGGTCTGTCCAAGTCGCTTTATATTTCACCGCTGGCAGACATATTTATTAAACACCATTTTCACTTATCTGGAAAGCATTCAGCCACGCTGCAATCAATGCGCGAAGATTATTCGTACACAAATATCCAACGTTGACTATAGACAGGTACTCATTCATACAGCTGAGTGAACTGAAGCACCGTGGAGTGGAAGAACTTGTCCAGGTTTCGAAACGGCAGCAAGAGGACAATATATCTTATAGTAACCTGCGTGAAGCTGCACAAATATTGACACACATATAATCCAGTGGAGTCTTGCGAATCACTGGACACATTGATTTCATGACTTCATAACTACAGCCACAGTACAGTTTCTATGATGACAAATATAAACCTGCTATAGTGTCCATATATATACACGTTATGTTTTAATGTTCACTGTCTAATGTCCTGTCAAGGCTCGTCAAGGTGTATCTGCAAGAGTAGGAAGTCGAATCATTCTTTCGTTATTTCGGCTGGCAGAAATCCTTGTTACCCATAAGATGACGTACGGAGGACAGTTCGTCGTAGAAGTAGTCCCGTCCTGCCATCGTCAGCCCTTTCTTGTCAGGCAACAGGGACGGGTATGACTTCGATCCGGTGACGAGGTTTAACGCATACCGATTGCCGGGAATGTCAACAATTTCGCAGAAGTTTGAGCCGGCTAGGCAGTCGATGCGGTTCTTGAAAATGATCGCACGCAGGTTTACACAGTTGATGAAGTCGCCTTTGTAAAGAGGCACCAGCTTCTGCATGAGGCACCGGTTGTTCTCCCTGATCCACGTTTCCCCCTGAAACCACATGTACCATATTACCGACCGACCGACCGACCGACCGACCGATCGACCGATCGACCGACCGACCGACCGACCGACCGACCGACCGACCGACGGATCGAGCGTACAAAAAAGTGATCGACTGAAGGTCATTACGTTCACCGGTTCTTTTTTTAAACAACGCGGCTTCTTGGATTTATATTCACATCATTATACTGTGAAAATGTTGACTGTTACCTTCGAGTCAAGCAAGGCTTTGTGACTCTCCATGTCCTTACAAAGCGGATATTCAAAATCGGACACGTGACTCGTGCCAAACACGTTGCAGGGAAACTTTTCCTGGAAGCACCGGTAGAATCGACAGTCGCCCGTGTTGGCGTAGGCAAGACAATCCCACGTAGCAGCTGAAAAATACAACGTACATAGTTTGTTATGAAGAACACATCCTGTGTAAACACAGTTTCCTATGGTTATTGGCTGATGAAATTAATTTCCCCTGCTTTTAAAGTCGCAGAAGAAATACTACTTAATACTTAAAAGATGTTTCTTCCAGAATATACATAACAGTAAATCAAATATTCAATAATCCTGCTAATCCGGCATTTACAAGTATGTTATTATTTCATGTAGTTTTTAGTATTGTTAATTTATACAAGGGTTCCGCAAACATCGTTACAAAAAGATAGCCATGCTCCCCATGCGATATCCACTACCTACCAAACATAAACTACGAGTTTTACGCGATAAATGATTTGTATTAGCAGAAAAACTTGAGTACACGTCCCGTTTCTATGTCACCAAGTCTGGGGATAATGGCATTGATGTTGTTTGGCAGGTGTGTCGTGACAAGGTCAATCAGTTGGACTAAGTGATCTAAAATCTGCTCCTTTCGACAACCATCTGACTTGAGAGTGGTAAATCAGTTCACCATAACGCATGTCATATTCACGGACCCGTTATCGGAATTGAC
Organism: Escarpia spicata; assembly: GCA_963995525.1. Taxonomy (NCBI): domain Eukaryota; kingdom Metazoa; phylum Annelida; class Polychaeta; order Sabellida; family Siboglinidae; genus Escarpia; species Escarpia spicata. Next base: position 24,888,361 of record OZ023205.1, on the reverse strand, counting down.
GTAGGTTCAAAGCACGTGCTCACAGCGTCGGACTTTCAGTCGAGAGATTCCGGGATTGAATCCCCTTGTTACTGTTACGAACCTTGAGCAAGTTCGTTCACTGTGCTCCAGTTCACTCAGCTACGCTAATAGCCTTCGCTTGAACAGGTCTGTCAGAGACTAAATAGTAACGCGCTTTGAGCAGTCCTACGGACTAGATACCGCGCTGTATAAGAACTTTCCTTTGGCTTTGCGCGTTTTACTCATGCGTGTGTAGTGCGAGCATGTGTGCACGCGACGCACGCGTGGACGTGTATGTGTGAAACGTTTGACATACAACTAAAATAACACGTCATTTCTGTGATCTTTTAACGAGAGGACCAACCAAGTTGAATTAGGTCATGTATCCGGATGCATGTGGCCTTGAAACCCGGTTTGTGGAACCCCAATTCAAAGTCCACGGAGTATTCTTTTTGTTTTCACTAACGATTTTTTTACTTAAATAAATAAATATGTTGTATTACCTTTCTGCTTGTTGCGTTCATATATCTTGTAGCTCACGTAGCGGATGAGTGTATTTAAATTAGTCATCAAGACACACACACCGCCTGTCTTTATAACCTGCAGGCGTGACAGACAAACACACCAGTTATGATCAATATTGTCAAGAAATATTCGAAAGAGGTTATTGTGCATTTTGTTTAAATGTTAGATATTTTGTGGTGCTTCACTATCTAACAATAATCGAGACACGGCGCGCGCGTGCGTGTGTGGTGTGTGTGTATGTGTGTGGTGTGTGTGTGTGTGTGTGTGTGTGTGTGTGCGGGTGTGTGTGTGTGTGTGGTGTGGTGTGTGCTGCGTGGTGTGTGTGTGTGTGTGTGTGTGTGTGTGTGTGTGTGTGTGTGTGTGTATGAGTGAGTGCATGTGCGTGTGTGCGGGGTATTTTAATTATTTGCTCCTAGACGGCTTGCACATCGGGTGTTATAGTCTCAGGGGTTAATCTACTACCCTTTGGAACAAAAATAACACACTTGTTTCTTTTAGAAATTCGTAGGTTGTTGATTTTGTTTTGGTTTAATGGTTCTTACCGGGTGTTAGACGGGCGTAAGTCGATTGTTTGCAGTGTTACCCATGGTTTCTGCATTTTTCAAGTCATGTAAACAGTCTACTGATCAGTTGGGCACGTTTTGTTTAATGTGTTTTAACGCATGAAATGCTCAATTTACGTCATTACAAAGATCATTTACGAATTCGCCATTACGAAATCATGTTGTGAGTCTCTCTTTGCATATAGCGCCATCCGGGGGGTGAGCATATTTGCTAGTAAATTAACAAGACACGATATATGTAGCCACTGCTATTATAAAATACCCGTACCTGCATCCACGCAGCAAGGGCGTCCTTTCCAAAAAAGTCCTTCGGCTCATATACTTTATACAGCGCCGGTAGGTTTGTTAACGCCACCAAACAGAAGCCCACTCCGCTCTCCAGGTAGCAGCGAACGTGCGAGGCGAAGGCTTTTCTTTTGATGGTATCACAATCGGATCCTACTGCGTACCACAACGCCAGTTTTTTCATCAGACATTTTCGAACTTCGTCCACCCATTCCTTGCCCTGCAGGCATATGTACCAACCTATTAAATTAGTACACAACCAAATGCAGTCATTGTATTTCAACAAAGAGTGCACGAATAAACACAAATATACCCAATATCCGAAAAAGTAGGAATCGTGAAACGCAGAAAACAGATCTTTAGTGGCGCATACGCAAACAAATAAAAGGATAAACAAATCGTAACACATCGTGTGATTAATATACCTAACATGTCGTCGGCAGTCATATACAATGATACCGTCTAATGTAAGACTCACTATTTTGTTAAAGTTTTCGTAGAATATTGCGAATCTGTGGCAGTATCGGTAGCCGTAACCCAAAGCATAGCCGTCATTGCCACACTTCGGCCTATGTGTTGCTTCTTCACATTTGTAGAACTCGCAGTCTCCCTGCTCGGCTAGCGATTCGCAGCCTGCAATAATAAAATGCAACTGTACAGGTGTTGACTTCCACCTACACGTCAACATACTTTCCTAAAAATAACGTTAATGCTACCAGTGGCACTTTGTTTCTTCACATTTGTGGATTTGAAAATCACAAATTAAATCGATTTTTTTATACACTTTTTGTACCAATAGTATTATGATGGCACTGCGTTTTATTAGAATGTATGTGAAAAACAAAGATTCCCAATGCTTAACGATATACATTTACACAACGCGGTACAGTTTCGATGAATTCCTCCCGTCATCCGTGTCGTTTGAAATAAGGCAAACAAAACCATTTAAGACACTTACCGGTCGGCGTCCATAGGTACGCCTTCCTGACGGCGTTTGTGTGATCACTGCTGTCTGTTGTCTCGTGCATCTTGATGCCGTCCCATAGTCCGACGGTGCCGCCAGACCCGTCATAAGTCTCGACCATCAGGATGCCGCTCTTGCCTCTGAAGGCCGACACCGATGTGGCGGTCACTGGAGCTTTGTACCTGTGCATCAGATAGCTCCTCAGTACCGCCAGGTCGTAGATATACACGAAGTCCTGTTTGATAACCGAACCGCGTGACTGTGTTCTAGGGATCTGATGGCCGTCGATCGTATTTAGCATCATCGACAATCTCAAGGCATCGGTGGACGCCTGTCCAGCAGGTATCTGAAGACTTCCTGCTGTCTCCTCTCGTATTCTGGATTCATTCATTCTGCTCGGGTAGGCTTTGATCAGTGTTCCGTAAACGGGAATGTAGGAACTCGAAACTGCTGATGCTAAACATGATGGAGAACATACGCACGAACACACATCAGACGACGTCTTAACAAAATTAACTTAACAATAATCAACCCAGTAACATTATTACGTATTCAGAAATGTAGCACCATTTACCTGTTGTGGTATTTGTGGCTGTAAATCGTTGCTCAGTTAAGTGAATTAAAAAATAAATAAAGATAAGCTCTTATATAGCGCAGTGTCCAGTCCTCAGGACTGCTAGAAGCGCTTTACACTTTACTCCCTGGCAGATGCGTTCAATCGAACACCATCTCGACTTCTCTGGGAATCATCCAGCCACGCAGCAATTAATGCACCACGGCGCTACGCAAAGCTAATTAAAACATACTTATTCAACAAGAACTAATTAAACTGTGAAGTACCAAACGGATTTGTTGGTAATATTATAATACAAAGTTTATCAATGCCGCCGCTTGTGCCAATTGAATAGTATGTGCATCAATAGCGATCGGGACAATCTCAGTTTTACTTAGTGCTTGTATACATAATCGACCTTACCACGGGTTTGTAGTATCGATTGGTAGAACTTGTTCACTGCTTCTTTAGCAGCCTCTTTGCAAACGCTAACGTCACTGGAAAAGAACTTCTGATTCCATTTGGCGGCCTGTCGTTGAATATCTTTACAGACCAGCGTCGTTTGTTTGATCATCTTATCTTTGTTGGTGACGATCGCCTTGAACTGGGCAAACCTCACATCTTTGGACACCAAGTTCGTGTGGTTGATGCCAGTGCTGTAGTAGAGCTCTAACACGTTGCTCAACTTCAGCCGCGGATCCTTCTGCAGCCAGATGGGAAGTCGCTCTCCCAGCACGAAGCCGTCGATCCCACCTAGCAGATCAGCTCGTGTCGTGTGTTGACCGGACTTGATGTTCTTATCGAGTCTGTATTTGACGGGGCAGGATCGATCCCACTTCCCCGTCGCTCCCATCGTGTACGATGTCTGTTTCATGGCCGCCAATCTATTGACGGCGGCTCGGGCAAGGCTGCCCGCCACCGTCGCGCCGAACAGGGTGTCTGCCATGTAGTATCTCACCTTCTGTGAAACGTGGGCGTTGCGATCAGTGCCTGCGTGGATCCCGGCGAGTACGTGTCCGATGGCCACCACGTCTCCACCGGCCTCGATGACTCCCAACTCCCGACAACTCTTACATTCACTGGGGTAGAAGCCGTAAGTCACCAGTTCACGCAGCACGTACCAGGCGAAGCCGTCCGAGTATTTGTGTCCGTGGTCGTCAACGTCCAACATCACTCCGAGATATGACGACTTGAAATATTCGCTAACGCCGAGTATGGCCTGAGTCATATCCACGAGCCCGTAACCTGTGTACGTCTCCAGCTGTTTCACCAGGTCGACGAAGTAGCGCAACGTGTATTTTGTATTAACTTTTGGACACGTCACATATCTTCCGTAGATGTTATCCACCATTTGAGGAACAATTTTTTCCAGGTTCTCTTTTTCACGAATTTCGCCATAATCGTTCGTTAGGGTTGTAATGAGTATAGGCACGTCAATTACGCTTATTACATCAATTATGCTTTTGATACATTTATGTACGAGAGTTCGAGGCCACTTTTTAATTATGCTGTAGTATGCTTTAGCTGCGTTTATACTCTGCAACTTGAGTTCAACGTCTGAGATAATTTCACCGAATATCTTCGCTCTGTCTCTGGCTCTGAACACACGACCGCCAACTTTGATACCATCTTTGAGATAATACTCTCGGAAGATACGACTCAATTTCCAGTTTTTGTTGCGTATCATGGGGATAATGATGCCGAGAATGACGCCGTCCATGTCGCTATACACCAAGGTGTCTGTTAACTTTGAAACCGCTGTTTCAACAGCCTGAACATCCGTGATGTTGTTCAAATGACTGGAGTTACCCGTCTGCTGCGAAACGAGGTATGCATTAACTGCTGATCGGCCGATATCACCGGAGATCGTCGTGAAAAACAGGTTGTCAAGATGCGACTGCGGAACAGAAGGGAGTAATTCTACTAAATCAGGTTTCGTGTTTCTGTCGAATCCTCCGCAGCTGATGCCTGCGATGACTTGAGCCATGGCCAAGGCGTTCCCGTCTCGCTCCAATACTAGACCAACGCTTCCGTTTGCTTCGCGAGCGATCATCCCCTTGAATAGTTGTAGTTCCGCTTTATTTAAGTAATAGGACGGAAAGAAAAACGTCATCAGCTGGCCGCACACGTTATCCATAAATCTCTCTTCATTGTTGCCTTTGAATCTGTCGTCAAAACTAAATATGCGCAGGTCCTTTGCCACTATCTCCGCTGAACTGTCGGTGAGTTTTGTTTCTAGCAACTCCACCATCTCTACAAATCGGCTCATGTTCGACGGTTGCATCCTGTAAATAGAAAACATTTCGTAAACTTAGTGAAATAGCGTTGATTTTGTATTATCACAACTGTACATGTAGAGCCGAGCTTTGATCTTATCATAATATCATTTCATAGGACATAGGACTGCGCGCCGCGTACATTACTGTATTTATATTGAAGGGAAACAAAAGGCAGTTGTATGTGCCCAGACACCTAAAATAGTTAATAAATCTAACCAAATGCAACTGCAATCAACAATATCACACCTGTGGTTTACTCAGAATTTATTTTCAAAGTGGGGGATTCTAGTGAAATCAGTCACGATAATTGCCAAGTCAGAAACAAATACTTAAAATATACTGTGGCGATATGTACTGTAAATGATATTTTCTTATGGTCGGGCTGTGATTGTTCGAGTATTTCACTCCTCCTTTAACGATCAATATCTTACATAATGTATAAAGCACCCTTCGTATTAGAACGAATAAAAATATGTCAGACTTTGGAATGTGAACACAGGAGCACATATAATATTATACAATGACACCGGGTCGGATTGTATTCATCATTAACGAATTAGTATAGTAACAAGAGTATTGTTTGCCGTTTAATCTACATCATATCAGAAATAGAGACACGTATTGTCATATTGTTAACTATAAAACAAATCTTCTTACTTTTCTAAGGTGTAGTCATCCTTCGACAGAATACCTTCAAATGCTACAATAACAATAACACAATGTATTATTTACTAAACTAATGTTGATATCCAAACATTAATTTGCATAGAAGAATACTAAATTACACATAATCGAAGTATAAACACTATACTGCGCTTACGTTATGATAACACAGTATCAGCGTAAGACTGGATCAAATCAAAGCACTGATTTGCTCTTTTTATATTAGAAAAATGCGAAACCATAGATTCAATGTCTACTTTAAAGGTAATCTAGTCGATATTAAAACAAGGTGTATGAAACGGTCACACAAACCTTCGTAGCAAGTTATTACTGATTTGACACCATTCCAATCCCAATTCCAAATCATCTTGACTACGGATAGTTTTAAGTCAACCTGCTGCAGCATAACCATAAGCAGACATGTGCGAAAGAACGTCGTGTTCACCATGGCTCACTGGTTCACGGGTGTTGCTGCAAGCACAAAAACACTGTATCGGTTCTAAATCGTTAACATAAAAGCCGTACAATATATAAACATTTCAAGAGAAAGGTGTCCTTCATCAACCAATACACAATAGGGTGACAATACATACATAATATTATCTAGTCTATAACCAAACAGAGGTGAAATTGTGTGGGATTTGTGTTGTCTACTCATAATGGGTCATTTGCTAGTGCAATACACGAACCTTTGAGTTCTTGTGAGCATAACCATATCCACAGTAAACAAAACTAAGATAACGGAATACACATTAACATCAATAGAGCATAAACTTCCAAAAAATCACGTAAAGAGGTGAGAACATATGTTGTGAATACAGGCTGCAGTAACTTAACGAAGAACATGACAGTAACAGAATACTCGAACATTTTAAATGTTGATATTGGGGACATTGTTGAGAGATTAGTTCCGCTGAGAAAAACAATGGAAGAATCGCCTCTCAAAACTAGCTATGCGACTATAGATTATGTGCATATTGTGTAAAGTCTATATAAACGTTCCAGAAATATAGAACTCTACGTAAACTACAAAGTAACACACAATGTAGACACAAAGGCTATTTGATATAAATGCAAAAGAAACGTTTTATCAGTAGGTAATATAACAAATTACACTTAACTGAAAACATAAGATTAGATTAATTTTGAATGGCAGAGTATTTTAGCTCACTGTTTATTTACGGAAGATATTATAGTTAAATCGAACAGCCAAAATATAAACTACACAAACTGCTTCTAATTACAATTGTCGCTAATCGGCCATGTTTACCCACTATCCCTTATCAGATGTGAACACGAACAGGGCAAACATTTTTTTAATCAACTGGAGCGTGAGAAGGTATATCCGGCAAACGTCAGAAACACAGAGGCAGATCACTACGGCACAAGTTGATACTTTCATTATGTACAACTCGGCATGCGTGCCACAAGAATGGACCAGATCCATAATTGATCTCTCTGTTTAAGAAAGGAAACAGATCAGGACAAGAGGTGAGAATTACGGAGGTATATCACTCCTCTCAGTAATTGGCAAGGTACACATATATATATATATATCTTGCATTTGCAGTCATGAGATAGATAGAGGTTGGAGAAGCAGAGATCAGAATGGTGGAGGCATTGTACAAGGAGACAACAGTCTTTGTGAGAGGAGAAACATCGAAACAATTTGGAGTGGGAGTAGGACAGTAGGATAGTAGAGACAGAGAAGCGTTTTGAGTCCCCTGCTTTTCGTTATGGCGATGAACCTGATCAGTGAAAAGGTATCGGAACAGAAAAACTTAAGAAGATATTGTATACAGACGACCTAGCAGTGGTGGCTGACAACAAAGAGGAAATACAGAGAGCATTGCAAGAATGGAGTAACACCTTTAGAAAACATGGCCTCCGAATGAATCTGAAAAAGACGGAAGTTATGTGGATAGGTGAACAGGATGTGGATTTGCAAGTAGTTGTTAACGGAAAGACCGTTAACCAAGTGAACAGCTTTGTATACTTTGGCGGTATAGTGTGTGAGGATGGAGGAAATTATAAAGAAATAGAGAGGAGGGTGTGAGCAGGAGCGGCAGTGTGAACGAAGGTGGAAGGCATTATGTGGGAAAAAAACTGAATAAACGCCTAAGAGGAAAACTGTGGGAAGTGTGCGTGGTGCCAGCATGTATAAATACTTTGGGAACAGTGACACTGACGGAGAGACACGAGGAGAAGCTACAGATAGCAGAGAACAACTGGTTTCGAAGAATATGTAGAGTTATTATCAGTAGGTAATATAAATACCGGAACTAGTAGCGCAACTTGTGGAACTAGTAGCGCAAAATACGGAACTAGCAGCGCAAATTGTGGAACCAGTAGCGCAAAATACGGAACTAGCAGCGCAAAGTACGGAACTAGTAGCGCAAATTAGTTTTCACAAAATCTATTCGTAACGAAATGAGGGTACGCTTGAAAAATAAAGACATGTTAAAATGGATGCCAGCGGGGAAGCCAATAGGCCCGAAGAGATGAAGTTGACGATGTCTGTTGTACAGGATACAACTATAGTTGTAAGTCCAATTAAAGGTGACCGAATTAATTAAGTCACTAAATTGTTGATATACGTCTAGCCAGAGACACGTACACACCAAATGCACGCACGCACGCACGCAAACATACATACACGCACGCAAGCACGCACGCGCGCGCGCGCCAGCTCACCTGTTTGTAAAGATCACAAGCCAACGCTTAGATTCGGTCGTTGTCACTATATAGTTAAACGAACGTCCAGCTTTGGCGCCATGTTACCACTTGTGCGCTACACTGCGTATCTTAGCTGTCCCGGCATGCTCTGCGATAATAACAACGTGCCCCAAATATGTAACTGGTCGAGTTCATTTACCTCTACTTATAACTGGAAAGCAGACGCTTAACTCTTATCACTGGGCTGGTTATAAATAGAGGTCAGTGGTCGAGTGACATCTGAAAGCACTAGTGCACCATTGGATGCATTCTGTCACCAGTGTTATGAGTGACTGAATGATACCATTCCCGTAGCCTAATCGCAATGTCATTGGTGCGCTGACACATGACCAACGAAGCGCGTCAAAACTGAACAGCATTGGTCTGAGTTACAGGGAAGCATTAACACGCGTTCGGTGTAATACAGAATCCTGCATTAGCTCACAAAGATATGGGGAGAGACATTTAATATTACTACCTTCGAAGTGTAAAGATGAACACCTGTAAGTTGGTGCTTGGCCTGTTGTTAATACTACTCCTAGTCTATCAGACTAGATCAGGGCTTTGGAGGAGAAGAAGGCGCTGTTCAAGCGTTGACTGTAGGTGGGGCGACTGGTCGGACTGGGGCGCCTGCAATCACATATGCGGCAACGCGGGCGTGCAGAGTCGGAGTCGAGGCATCTCAAGGCACTCCTCGTGCGGTGGTTCCGATTGTTCAGGGCCCTCCAATGAAATGCAGGACTGCAACAGGTTCTGCAATAACGGCGGCACTCCACAGAACGGCTACTGCGACGACTGTCCCGACGAGTACTGGGGCACGTGTTGTGGCAAACGTAAGTATACAGAAAGACAAATGCTGAACATGAAAATAAATGCATGTCCAGTATTGTTTTAGACATGTTTTGCAATTACGTACAATGTTTATTCTCCAATTATAACATTGCGTAGATATTTCAGTATATGTTATCGTGTAATCATCATCATCTTCACATCATCATTTGTAGGAGTGGTACGGGTAGTGGGAGCGGCAGCAACCGTAGGTCGTAGTAGCCGCGGGAGTAGGCTGTTGAACAAATACGTTTTGTTAAAACGATGAGTCTAGTAGGAATTGAGATGATACGAAGTCATGACCAGGGAGGCTAAACATATATCAAGCCCCCACCCGAAATATTGGGGGCTCAAAACCCCCCCGGTTCCGACCCCCATGCATTTAGCAGTCGAACAACAGACTTAATTATTTCAACGCGCTGGCGAGACGACAATTCATCCGACGTGAAAGTGCCAGTTTGTCGTTCTCTGACAGACTATGTACCGCCATTTCACACGTTTTTTCGACAAGTGTTTTTAATTATCACTTAGACTGGGTTTAACCACTACAATTTGTATGCGCTCCAAACATTGGCAATCCGCGACAAATTGCACGAGTTATTGTTCCTGGCTGTGTTTTGAGGTATGTTGGGATAGGAGGATGGGATGGATTACGAACGCGTTCTCCACCCGCTGAGGTAAAACAATTCCGCTTGATGGAAAAAGTACCGCTTGAAAAGCAGTTGGAGAATAATTTTCGTGAGCCTCAAGGGCAGTTGGAGGTCTCGGGGGGGGGGGGTGCAGTTAAATGACTCAAGGGGTTGTAGTTGGAGGTTTTTGGGTAGCCTGCAGCCGCAGGTCGAAAAAAGCTTCTCCAAAAATCAAAATTGTCGCCAATGCTGGCGTTCACCAACTTCACGCATGCGGTGTATGCTGGATAATTGTGATGTTGCGCGCCCTAAAAAGAGGTGTCAGTGACAAGTATCCTCTCATGTCATGTGAGATAGTTACATGCGTGGGTTGACGACGAATCAGATTCTTACCCAGGTTTTTGATCTTACAATTGCTCATTCTTATAACTCCCTTTATCCCACAGAATGATAACTATTGGAATGTGCCCCCGTTACAATAACCTGAAGATAGGTTATAATAAGCTGAAATTATGTCGACGCAGCGGCGAAACAGCAGCACCCTCCCACACAAACACCAGACTCCCGTCTTCCGATGGTCACAGGCGAGTCAGCCGGGAGAGGCGCTGAAGAAGAGTTGAAGTTACGGCTGCATACGAAGCGACGAATACATTTCAACAGCACCCCTCTCTGCCCCCCCCCCCCCTTCCGATGTCAACAGTCCAGCCGAGACAACGGGTTCAAGTTACGGCGGCTTTTGCGACACAATCTGTACTACATAATTAATTTTGGTTCGGCCGCCAGTGGAGGTTTTTGTGCCCCCCCCCCCCCCCCCCCCCACACACACTCGCTTTCTGGATCTGCACCGGTAGGCCTAAATACGGACCTAGATACAGCATTTGTATCATTTCGGGTTCAGCGGCGGCGGAACCGGGATGGTGTGTGGCTTGGGGGGTTGAGCCGTCGATGGTGACCTTAAAGAGGAAATGCAACTGAAGGTTTTGGGAGAGCGGTTGTAGATTTTGGTCAGTCTCAAGTGGGTGCCGTTAAAAATTAAAGGTTTTTTGGTGAGATTAAAAAATTGTGAACGTGACAACAAAAAAACAGCACCCTCCTGCCTGTCTTCCGATGTTATGGTCCGACAGCGCAGTCGTGCAGGAGTTCCGATTCAGCTCACCCAGTATTGATTTCGTTCCGATGCCAGTGATTATTATAACAATTCATTACAACAGAATCATGAACCCGGCCAGTTTCGTCGTTTTAGACTTACGTAGTGACATCTAGCGAGTATGTATGAATGATAATTCTACGGCGCTCCGCAGATTACGCTGTGGTGCGGTGCCACACGGGCGCGAGGAGATTCTTGTGAGCTGGCCGTGACTGAACGCCGTCTGATGTCTTATGATTGGGTCAGAATTTAAGTATTTCGACGTTTTTGTCATTTGTTTAATTGTACACTTAAGCATACCGGCTATAGCTATATATGGTTATATATTATGTGTCTTAGATGCATGCCTAAGTCAGCTACAGTACAGTTATCCTCCTACTGTCATACTCTCTCTGCAATGGCAATGCTAATGACTTCATGGCTATGGGCCTGGTAAAAAGTCGTGTCACTGAAATCTCGTCTTCTAACGGGATTAATGCTCTTACCTTTTGGTTTATTTTAATACACTGCCCGATCTCGCTCTGATTCACGTGACACGCTCTGGTCATAAAGCGATTGACACAGCGCAAATTGGACGCACGGTTTTTGACGTAGGCATCTTTTTAATACGAAATTTGGATTCCGCCGGTATATTTTCGTAAGTAATTCAATCAAAACGACTTTTCACATAGTTTATACTTTGTTTGCGGAAATATGACGGAATATGTATTAGAAATTTAGCACATAGATATCTTACAAAGAATTTGATCAGATTTTTGTTGGAAGTTGTAATAAAACGGCAAAAACGATTGGACGCACGATTGATGCCACCATCCTCGCGCGCCAGGGGTCACTGCTGCTGATTACGTCAGTGCCAGCCAGCAGTACCCCCTGGCTGATCGCTTTGGCGAAACTCTGATTTTAAGCTCAGGCCTCATCCTATGAAATCGATCAGTTGATCTAGGCAGGTGAGGTGGTTATAATAAAACTAATTTCAACCAACCGTGACTCGTGTTACAGGCCTCAACATTAAGTTAACACTGGCCCGATGACCCAGCGCCTTTTTTTAAGCTGTCGGGCCAGTTTGGGCCACCAGTTCTTATATTTTAGTGGCCCGATGGGCCACAGGTTTCCGGTTCCCGAACGCCGTTGAGACGAAGCGGCGTTCACAGCACGACCGCATCGGTTTTCAGATGCAGTTCGCCAGAATTCTTAGACTCGACTCATGCAGTTATAGGACATTGTAAACATAACGTAGATACCAATTCTGATCAATAATGAGTCCAAACTCCAACACTTATCATGCGGACGTCGGCGTGCAAAGCCATCGAATACATTTTCTAACCACCGGCATCGCAGGTTTTTATGACGAGAGACGCTATTTTGTTAAGTCCCGCCGCGTCCCTTGGACACACTTAGTATGGTGGTTGGAAGCTGCCTCGACTTTAGAGTTATGCACGCTTTTTCTTCTCAAGATATATGAAAGGAATACAGCTTAAATCCAAATTTAACTAGTGACTAAAGTGACAGAAATCAAATGTAACGCTGCTACCAATACCTACAAGTCGTAGATGTATTACCAACCACCAGTACTAACTATCTCACGACACTATATTTACCATTGACACCGTATCGGTGGGGGTCACTCCGCCACCAGGCCACCTAGCACCATTAGCAACCTACTTTATTTACCGCACTAAAAACTCTGAGTACACTACTGGGATCCAGTAAGAGGGAAAGCCTAGGCCAATAAACCAATAGCAATAACAAATTCAACAATAAAACACAAAATGAAGTAAATGATTCGTCAAGCGAAAACCATGCGCAGAACGTGTGAATGGTGTTCCAATGATATTAAATATGTGTTATTTATCGCGGACTGAACGATGTAGCCGTAAGAGCTGCGTGACCGGTGGCATGTCATAGTTTAGCACCAGATCTAGTCAGATCCAGCTGCCGCTATGGTAATGCTAGTTGGTTAATGTGATAGCCTGTATTAGTCACTGTTGTCTTGTTAGTGGTTGCCGGTGACTTTGACAGTTAGGTCTTTGAAATAGTTTGGGAACGGAAAGAACGGGTTCTTCCCAGGCACTAATAATTACAGCAATACGCCCAATTGGTGCCTGTGTAACATCACCCAATCAATTCACTAAACCATCCAATCGAGTCTCGTCGTAATCGGCAAGTGTTTATTGTATCTCCCCACCGTGATGTTGACCTCACGTAGAATTATTTTTGTCTACCCAAGTGTTGGCTTCAAGCAACTGCCACTAGCGGTTAGGTGACAATTACCCTAGCAAGTCGAAGCCTTAATTGGCTTCTGGCGGGTGTCCAGCAGCTAGCCAGGCGATCCGGGTGGTCGATTTAAAAAACAAATCTCTGTAGATTTTGTAACTGGCTTCGCGGCAGTTTTAGTGACGTAAAAATGGCATGGACGGGCTGGCCTTTGCAAAAACGACATGGACGGATATGAAAGGGCAATCCCGGTGACCCACCCACACCCCATCAAAGATTTATCTTACAATAAGTCACCTGGTTTAGACGGCATAACTAGCGAGCACATGAAGTGGGCGGATCGACAGCTGCCATTTTTATTGGCTCTATTGATGTCGACTATACTTACACATTACAGAAATATGCTAAAATCTGTCATTGTTCCCATTATTAAGGATAAAATAAACGTGTCAGCGACAGAGATAACTATAGACCGATACGTCTGTTTAATGTATTCACAAAAATAGTAAAAAAATACTGTATAATCGGATGCAAAGTCATCTACAAACTACAAGTAACCAATTTGTGTTCAAACCCAAGCATGGGACAGAAATGTGTGTATTTGTTTTATTGTTTCCTATAATAATGCATTTAGAATTATGCACAGCCTATCTATGAGGTGTAGTGCTAGCCTAAAGTTTGTTAGTTTTGACACGGACTGTTGCAATACTAGATTTAGAAAATGCATGTACAGTTTTATGAGCAGAATATCTGCATCGACGAACAACATTGTTGAGAGTATTATACACTCTGATGTTTATAAGACCTCTGTATTACGCAAGAAGTGGATTAGTGCAATATAAACACTATAATATACTTTTTAGTTTTACTTTTTTTACTATGGACATAATGCATATTACATGTACGCTTTTTTGTCTGAAAAAAAATTGATTGATTGATTATATATTGGGATTCCCAGAAGTCGTTTATCCGTTTTCAAATTGGGGCGGGTGTTTGCGCTGTTCTCACGGGTGATGTAGTCACGACTGGCGAAGTCAATTAGTAGTTTGACTCAGCTAACTTCCGCACTTCGTGTAGGAGATCAGCCAGGGCTAGTTTTGCACGGCAAACAGCCCTGGCTTGCGAGGATGGATGCCACCACAGACACAGTCATCATATATTGAAACAATATGTCGTCAAATTCTTCTATCTAATGTGCTAAATCTCTAACACCTATTACATCAAATTTCTGAAAATAAAACTAAAAGCCGTTTTGAATTACTGATAAGTAGATTTTTTGTGTCTTGACTGACTGGAGTTTGAGTAACAATTTTTTTGTAGCCTATCTCATATCATACTGATAGGACTATAATATTATATATATATATATATATATATATATATACATTTCTCATCTCAGGCCAGGGAAGGACCTAGACAACAGAGTTGGCAGATGCGGAAATAATGTTAGGCCAATTAAATGGTAATTATTGAGTGCTGACCACCCACAACAGCAGTAGCCTCAGTAGGTGTGGTATGTTATGTGCCTTACCCTACTATCTTTGACAGTAAGTGTAATTCTGTTAAAGGGGGCCAGTCTTTATGATAACTAGATCTAAGTTCTTAATTGCTTGCAGCCTGCACACCCATCGATCATTGCGAACGCCTGGTGTGCTCGAGTGGCACAAACCAACAGTGTCGCAAGTGTGACTATGACTATGGCGGAATTAGGAAAGCTTACCGACTGGCCAGGAATGATGGATACAACGACAGGATCTGTCAGAGTGAGTACAATCCAGGTGGTGCACCAGCAGTTAAACCACAAAATTGCCTTATGGACATATATATAACTTTCTAAATTACTAAATGATCACTATTTTAAGAATATGCTATATATATATATATATATATATATATATATATATATATATATCACTGTTTCAGTTAAATTAAGATGGTTTCAATTCTAACCAATAAAAATGTATTCATAAAGAGCATTAATGTATATGTATATATAAACATGCAATAGGCGCGTGTGCTTGTCTGTTGATTTCTCATAAGACCTCAGGTGGACAGTTGCACAAACTATATCCACTTTTTAAATTTGATAACATGGCATCTTTGCATACATGTATAGATTTGCAAGTACAATAATCAGACACGTCATATTGCTTTGATGCGCACTCTGGTATACATACATACCAAACATGTACAACTCTTCATTAAGATACTAGCATGTGTATTTTGTGCTTCAAAAGTCTATCATGTGAGTGATTTATTGAACAAATCATTATTTTATTAACGTAATGCACATTGAGCAGCAATTGCAAGTATCATATTTAACCTATTAAATGTACATGCTTTTCCAAATAAGTGTTCACCCACCTTTTTTAACTAATCACCTATCTTTAATCTTGACTACGTCTACAGCGACTAGGCCTGAATGCTGTAATATTTTCTTTGCTGATGTGTAGGCACAGTGATGGCAGATTCTTGATTATGTCAGCAGACTTTGCTGATGTCTAGGCACAGTGATGACAGATTCTTGATTATGTCAGCAGACTTTGCTGATGTCTAGGCACAGTGATGACAGATTCTTGATTATGTCAGCAGACTTTGCTGATGACTAGGCACAGTGATGGCAGATTCTTGATTATGTCAGCAGACTTTGCTGATGTCTAGGCACAGTGATGACAGATTCTTGATTATGTCAGCAGACTTTGCTGATGTCTATAGGCACAGTGATGACAGATTCTTGATTATGTCAGCATACTTTGCTGATGTCTAGGCACAGTGATGACAGATTCTTGATTATGTCAGCAGACTTTGCTGATGTCTAGGCACAGTGATGACAGATTCTTGATTATGTCAGCAGACCTTGCTGATGTATAGGCACAGTGATGACAGATTCTTGATTATGTCAGCAGACTTTGCTGATGTCTAGGCACAGTGATGACAGATTCTTGATTATGTCAGCAGACTTTGCAGTGCATTTTTGAGACCATATGTATGTGAAAGTTAAATTTCAGAAATGGCTGTAATAAAATGGAATAGCACTGGGTATCTATGTGGTGCCAAGGACATGATGAAATGGCCCAAGTGTATCTATGTGGTGCCAAGGATATGATGAAATGGCCCAAGTGTATATATGTGGTGCCAAGGATATGATGAAATGACCCAAGTGTATCTATGTGGTGCCAAGGATATGATGAAATGGCCCAAGTGTATCTATGTGGTGCCAAGGATATGATGAAATGACCCAAGTGTGTCTATGTGGTGCCAAGGATATGATGAAATGACCCAAGTGTATCTATGTGGTACCAAGGATATGATGAAATGACCCAAGTGTATCTATGTGGTACCAAGGATATGATGAAATGACCCAAGTGTGTCTATGTGGTACCAAGGATATGATGAAATGACCCAAGTGTATCTATGTGGTACCAAGGATATGATGAAATGACCCAAGTGTATCTATGTGGTACCAAGGATATGATGAAATGACCCAAGTGTGTCTATATGGTACCAAGGATATGATGAAATGACCCAAGTGTGTCTATGTGGTGCCAAGGATATGATGAAATGGCCCAAGTGTGTCTATATGGTACCAAGGATATGATGAAATGACCCAAGTGTATCTATGTGGTACCAAGGATATGATGAAATGACCCAAGTGTATCTATGTGGTACCAAGGATATGATGAAATGACCCAAGTGTGTCTATATGGTACCAAGGACATGATGAAATGACCCAAGTGTGTCTATGTGGTACCAAGGATATGATGAAATGGCCCAAGTGTGTCTATGTGGTACCAAGGACATGATGAAATGACCCAAGTGTATCTATGTGGTACCAAGGATATGATGAAATGACCCAAGTGTGTCTATGTGGTACCAAGGATATGATGAAATGATCCAAGTGTGTCTATGTGGTACCAAGGATATGATGAAATGGCCCAAGTGTGTCTATGTGGTACCAAGGATATGATGAAATGACCCAAGTGTGTCTATGTGGTACCAAGGACATGATGAAATGACCCAAGTGTGTCTATGTGGTACCAAGGATATGATGAAATGACCCAAGTGTATCTATGTGGTACCAAGGATATGATGAAATTACCCAAGTGTGTCTATATGGTACCAAGGACATGATGAAATGACCCAAGTGTGTCTATGTGGTACCAAGGATATGATGAAATGACCCAAGTGTGTCTATATGGTACCAAGGACATGATGAAATGACCCAAGTGTGTCTATATGGTACCAAGGATATGATGAAATGGCCCAAGTGTATCTATGTGGTGCCAAGGATATGATGAAATGGCCCAAGTGTATCTATGTGGTGCCAAGGATATGATGAAATGACCCAAGTGTGTCTGTGGTGCCAAGGATATGATGAAATGGCCCAAGTGTATCTATGTGGTGCCAAGGATATGATGAAATGACCCAAGTGTATCTATGTGGTGCCAAGGATATGATGAAATGACCCAAGTGTGTCTATGTGGTGCCAAGGATATGATGAAATGGCCCAAGTGTATCTATGTGGTGCCAAGGATATGATGAAATGACCCAAGTGTATCTATGTGGTGCCAAGGATATGATGAAATGACCCAAGTGTATCTATGTGGTGCCAAGGATATGATGAAATGGCCCAAGTGTGTCTATGTGGTGCCAAGGATATGATGAAATGGCCCAAGTGTATCTATGTGGTGCCAAGGATATGATGAAATGACCCAAGTGTGTCTATGTGGTGCCAAGGATATGATGAAATGACCCAAGTGTGTCTATGTGGTGCCAAGGAAATGATGAAATGACCCAAGTGTATCTATGTGGTACCAAGGACATGATGAAATGACCCAAATGTCTGGTTTTATAGAGATCTGTTCCTGGCGTTCTGATAGCATCTTCTGTTACCCTGGGAAGTGTCCGGGTACGTCATCGAGTTGTCAGTGTGCCCCAGGGTTTGGGTCGACCAACTGTTTGACAAGTGAGTGGCATTTTCTTATATATACACAAGTGTATGTGTTATCTGGTATCATTGTTACTGCCGCAGTCATGTATGAGGTTTGGCTCTGATAGGGATCATCATAGAACCTTGCCGCAGTCATGTATGAGGTTTGGCTCTGATAGGGATCATCATAGAACCTTGCCGCAGTCATGTATGAGGTTGGGCTCCGATAGGGATCATCATAGAACCTTGTTGCAGTCATGTATGAGGTTGGGCTCCGATAGGGATCATCATAGAACCTTGTTGCAGTCATGTATGAGGTTGGGCTCCGATAGGGATCATCATAGAACCTTGTTGCAGTCATGTATGAGGTTGGGCTCCGATAGGGATCATCATAGAACCTTGCCGCAGTCATGTATGAGGTTGGGCTCCGATAGGGATCATCATAGAACCTTGTTGCAGTCATGTATGAGGTTGGGCTCCGATAGGGATCATCATAGAACCTTGTTGCAGTCATGTATGAGGTTGGGCTCCGATAGGGATCATCATAGAACCTTGCCGCAGTCATGTATGAGGTTGGGCTCCAATAGGGATCATCATAGAACCTTGTTGCAGTCATGTATGAGGTTTGGCTCTGATAGGGATCATCATAGAACCTTGCCGCAGTCATGTATGAGGTTGGGCTCCAATAGGGATCATCATAGAACCTTGTTGCAGTCATGTATGAGGTTTGGCTCTGATAGGGATCATCATAGAACCTTGCCGCAGTCATGTATGAGGTTGGGCTCCAATAGGGATCATCATAGAACCTTGTTGCAGTCATGTATGAGGTTTGGCTCTGATATGGATCATCATAGAACCTTGCCGCAGTCATCTATGAGGTTGGGCTCCAATAGGGATCATCATAGAACCTTGTTGCAGTCATGTATGAGGTTTGGCTCTGATAGGGATCATCATAGAACCTTGCCGCAGTCATGTATGAGGTTGGGCTCCAATAGGGATCATCATAGAACCTTGTTGCAGTCATGTATGAGGTTTGGCTCTGATAGGGATCATCATAGAACCTTGCCGCAGTCATGTATGAGGTTGGGCTCCAATAGGGATCATCATAGAACCTTGTTGCAGTCATGTATAAGGTTGGGCTCCGATAGGGATCATCATAGAACCTTGTTGCAGTCATGTATGAGGTTGGGCTCCGATAGGGATCATCATAGAACCTTGTCGCTGTCATGTATGAGGTTGGGCTCCGATAGGGATCATCATAGAACCTTGTTGCAGTCATGTATGAGGTTGGGCTCCGATAGGGATCATCATAGAACCTTGTCGCAGTCATGTATGAGGTTGGGCTCTGATAGGGATCATCATAGAACCTTGTCGCAGTCATGTATGAGGTTTGGCTCCGATAGGTATCATCATAGAACCTTGTTGCAGTCATGTATGAGGTTTGGCTCCGATAGGGTTCATCATAGAACCTTGTTGCAGTCATGTATGAGGTTTGGCTCCGATAGGGTTCATCATAGAACCTTGTCGCTGTCATGTATGAGGTTGGGCTCCGATAGGGATCATCATAGAACCTTGTCGCTGTCATGTATGAGGTTGGGCTCCGATAGGGATCATCATAGAACCTTGTCGCTGTCATGTATATGGCACTTGTGATATTGGGTTTAGCGGCAAAATCTGAGAGGTAGTCAGTGAGCACGGGCGGGTCCAGAGGGGGTAGTCTAGGGGGGACCAAAAGACCTCCAACACAAATTCATATATATTCGGTGGTCTGAGCTGGACTTTTAGTGTGATTCCACTGTCGGATTGGATCATCAGAAGACGAGGGAAGATGTGCTGTTGAATATTTTTTTTCGCCGCATTGCCGTAACTTCAGCTTATTGTAACCTAAATAGGGGCAAATTCAAAGGTCTAGGGGGCACAGTAACAAGGGCTCATTCACAGGTCTAGGGGGCACAATAACAAGGGCCCATTCAAAAGTCTAGGGGGCACAGTAACAAGGGCCCATTCAAAGGTCTAGGGGGGCATAGTAACAAGGGCCCATTCAAAGGTGTAGGGGGGCACATTAATAAGGGCCCATTCAAAGGTCTAGGGGGCACAGTAATAAGGGCCCATTCAAAGGTCTATGTGGGCACAGTAATAAGGTCCCATTCAAAGGTCTCGGGGGCACAGTAACAAGGGCTCATTCAAAGGTTTAGGGCGTCACAGTAACAAGGGCCCATTCAAAGGTCTAGGGGGGACACAGTAACAAGGACCCATTCAAAGATCTAAGGGGGACACAGTAACAAGGGCCCATTCGAAAAGTTCCAGGGGCATGCCAAATTCCAAAGGTCTAGGGGGTACGTGCCCTATGATGAGAGGATACTCGAGTACTACATCCACCAACTGTACCACATAACATATGAATATATAAATGCAACCCTACCTATATCATTAAATATTTGGTGATCGTTATATGTATACAGCAGCCATTGTTCTCTCTCTCGCAGTCACGGTCAAACCCAGCATCACCTACTGCCTCGTGACAGTTGAGCAACAAACTAGCTCGAGCACAGAGAAGGCAGAGATAAGTTGTGAGAACCTCTCAAACACCGTCGTCTACACCAATGTACTGGCAACGAGAGTGAAGGTGAGCTAACTGTCCTTGCTCACTCAGCAGACATGGCTGAGTAGTTGTTCAAGTTTCTTGTTCTGAGCAGACACAAATATCTCATCATCATCATCATCATCATTGTGCAGCTGTTGTGTCCCATGATTGGGCGAAGGCCTCGGCATGTCGTTTCCAAATCTGCCTGTCTTGCGCTATCCTCTGCCAGATGCTTGTCTAGTTCGTCTCTCCACCGTGTCGCCGGACTTCCTTTAGATAGTTTCCATTCGTAAGGTCTCCAGGTTGTGATATGCGATATCCAACGGTTATCTCATAGTCTGCTGATGTACCCTGCCCAGGTCCACTTCTGCCTTCTGATTTGTTCTATCACGTCTATGACCTTTTGCTTCTGTCTTACCCAGATATTTGTTTTTTCTCCCGATATGTGATGTTTAACATACTTCTTTCCATCTTTGTTTGTGTGGCTGCTAGCTTGTTCTTTGCTTGGATGGTGAGTGCCCATGTTTCCACGCCGTATGTCATCGCTGGAAGTACGAATGAGTTGAAGACTTGTCCATTCGAGCAGGCTCCAAAGTTACCCTTGAAGATGTCGCAGTGTTTGGCGAATGCTGTCCAGCCGGCGGTGATTCTTCTTTGAATGTCCTTGTCTTGGTTTTTGTCTCTGATACTGTATCGCTGTCCCAGGTAGACATAGCTTTCAAAATTATCTATCTGCGTGGTGTTGATATATATTGGTGTGTCATTTTCTAGCATCACTTTTGTCTTCAAGATGGTTATCTTCAGATCTTGTTTTTCAATTTCATCAGCTAGCTTCTGCAGCATGTTTTGTAGTTCTTGTGGTGTAATAGTGCATCTGAATATGTCATTGGCGAAGCGAAGATGGCTGAGATATTCTCCGTCTAACCTCAAGTCTCTGGTTTCCCAGGTCAGTCTTCGGAATATGCTTTCGAATGTTGCCGTAAATAGCTTGGGCGATATGGTGTCACCCTGTCATATCCTCTCTTGATGTTGATCTTGTTGCTCTTTTGTGTAGGTGGACTGTCACTGAACTGTTCGTGTAGATGTCTTTCAGGAGTTCAATGTATATGTCTTCTATTCCCTCTTCTTGAAGGGAGGTCAGTATTGCTTGAGTTTGCACCGAGTCGAAAGCCTTCTCGTAGTTGACGAAACCGATGCAGAGCAGGATATTATATTCTCGACATTTCTCTTTCAGTTGGTTTACGACGTGTATGTGGTCTGTCGTTGAGGACCTGCTTCTGAATCCTGCTTGCTCTCGTGGTTGATTTTCATCAAGTGTCTTCTCTAGCCTATTCGTTAGTATCTTTCTGAGTAATTTGTAGATGTTTGATAACAGACATATCGGTCTTTAGTTCTTTAAGTCTTTCTTATTTCCCTTCTTGAAGATTATCACCATCTTTGCATTCTTCCATGCGGTGGGTATTCGTCTTTCTGATAAGCATTTAGTATACAGCTTAGCCAGTGTCTTCGAGATGGTATCTTCTCCTGCTTTTAATGTTTCAATGTTTACACGGTTGTTGCCTGATGTCTTCCCATTCTTCATATCTCTTAGCACTGCTTCCACCTCCCATGGTGTTATCTCTTGTACCTCTTTCTGGTCGGTGTGAATTTTGGTATTCTGTTCACTGTCATATAGCACGGTGTAATATCTAATGATACATGTATATATAATTATATATACAATTATACATATCCATGTATAATGTTGTACAGAAAATGTGATTTTTTATAATGTTTGTGCATGAAATCCCATCAGTGTATATATCTACATATATATGCATATATTGTAATAGTTGAAATTCAGCAGAAGAAAGGTCTACATGTCTTGTGATTTCTGTTGTAGATCCAGTTCAGTAGTTTGTTCACGGGGCCATCGGTGAATGATTATCCCAAACAATACTACATCGATGATTTCACTGTGGGTGTCACCAATACGAGATTTACACATTATGTCGAACGAAGTGAGTAGAAATACCAATTTACTTGGTACTTAATGAATATGTCCACATTGTTAAGATTAAGTAGACATTAACAATTTTGGGGATGAGTCACAGAGTGCTTACATGCAAGCACAACGTTCTGTTAAATAAACTAACAAGATCACAACTGGGCATCAGTCTGAGATCGGTTTCACGAATTGTACAAAGGAACTAATACAGACAGCTGACAAATACTACAGACCTGTGGTGAATGAATATTTTGTTCACCAATTTCATTGTTCATATATTTTTGTATTAACCCTCTGTCCCTCTACCCTCATCTGAACAAAATTATCAGGTTATAAAACGTATTCCATGCACACCGCCAGCAGTAGAAACAACAGATTCGCAGACAACATGAGGAATATTAACACAATTATCAGGTTATAAAACGTATTCCATGCAAACCGCCAGCGGTAGAAACAACAGACTCGCAGACAACATGAGGAATATTGACAAACTCTTATAAATTCTGTGGCATTTCTGGAGGTTTATCATCTACACTTTTACCATTAATATTTTTCTACTACGTGTGGCTTAGAATTTGGATTGGCACAAGTGAGGGAGCGAATAATGATGACATCTATAGGGTTAATTCCCTGAACAGACAAAGGTAAATTTGACTGCAATACTAAGCATAGTAATTGTTTGAAACCATGAACCTGATGAATCTTCTTCACACATAATCTGGTGAACATATAACGGTGATGTGGATATAAAATAAACTATATGTGATATTGAAAAACATGTTCTGCATATCTCCAGCCTCTGGCAATTCAGCAAGGCTTGACAATGATGGATGTAGCTCTGGGATTTCCCGTGACCAACCCAAAACAAGCCACCTGGAGTGTAATCTACAGAACACAGTGCAGAATACGCCTCTTCAACACAGAGACAGGTACAGTACTTGGACAGGGCATAGTCAATCCCAGTCACTTTCAAGAGAAAGCAAGAGTGATTGTGTATGTATGGATGATAACGTAGATCAGCCCTGTATTCAGATATCAGATGTGTATTCAGGGATTCCCTTGGAGCATGGAAATGCATCAATGCTGCATTGTATGCTGGAATGCCACATACTTTTTTGCCGCCTGTGCCCAAAAGACATATACGAAAACGTGTCTGAGAAAATTTTGGGGCACTTGTGTAGAATCTGGGCCCACCTCGATTTTGCTGTTATAAACTATAGTTTTGCCTAAATTTGACAGGTTGGAATTTGCGGATGATACAACAGTGTTTAGAAGGATTAAATGTGATGGAGATAGACAGCATTTACAAGATGATCTTGACAGGTTGATCAAATGGTCTGAAAAGTGGCAAATGTTCAAGTTTGGAAAATGTAAATGCCTCCACACAGGACATGGGAACGAAGATGTACAATATACAATTGGGGTAATGTACTATGTACTATTGTAAAAGAAAATGACTTAGGGTTAACCATTGGTACTGATATGAAGGTTTCAGAGCAGTGCAGAATTGCAGCTTCAAAGGGAAATCAAATGCTTGGATTAATTAGGCGAAATATAGCGTATAAGAAAAAGAACTAATAATACCACTGTACAAAACAATAGTTAGGCCTCGTTTAGAATATTGAATACACGCGTGAAGGCCATATCGCTAGAAGGACATTGATATGCTAGAAAGAGTGCAGAGGAGTGCGACTAAAATGATACAAAAACTGAGGGATATTTGTTACAAAATACGCTTAAAAGAATGTGGTTTGACAACACTAGAGACCAGGAGATTGAGAGGAGATCAGTTAGAAGTGTTTAAAGTAATTAATGATTATGAAAATATTGATAGAAATATGTTTTTCTCAGTTAAGAAAGATAGATGGATTAAGTTGTATTAGGAAAGGAGCAGTATAGATTAAATATAAGAAAGTTCTCATTTTCATAAAGTACTGTAAATGAATGGAACAGATTATCTGCTGATTGTGTGGATGCTAGTAGTGTGAATATGTTTAAAAATAAAATTGACTCTCGATAAGCCAAAAGGCTTCCTTGTCCACCTGCCATCTAGAGTTAATTTTCTGGGTGGCAATCTTGTTAAATATTTTTAGTTGGTGCTCTCTCGGATGTAAATCGTTGTCACTCAATGTCACAAACTTCTGCATCATATTTCTCTGTTATAACCTCTCAATCCTTGGAGCCTGTAGTAGCATGTAGCATGACCAGTCCACAAAAATAGGACACGCCTATCTAGTTTTACGTTACAGATTTTGAAAAAACCTGAACATTTCTGAGCACGTTGATATTGATGGTTATGTATTTTGTACAGAGAAATATGTCGTGTAGGCAGTCCTGAATAGAATTCAAAACATGTTAAGTAAAACATGATTACATGCATAATATTAAAGAAATGTAATGTTCACATTTACCAGGTTACTTAAGCAATCATAGTGTTATGCAAATTAATTAATAAAATGTTAATCAACTCATTTGGAGCACATCAAATTTTGAAAAGGCATAGTTCTATCTCCGATGTGCCCAAAGGACACATGTATGCCTTTTTTCAAGATCGATCCCTGTATATTTGTTGGTATTTATTAGTTAAGCGAGGACGTTAATCTGCAGCAGACTGCATACTTTATGTCATGTCTTAAAAACTAGTTATGCTGCCTTGACCAAAATTTACATTATACATGCTGTATGTTTATGAGAAAAGAAGGTGAATGATGACATAACAAGCAATTTGCATGTCTGTAACCACGGTAACCAGTTAATCTTAGAAATCCTGATGAGTGATTTTGCTGGAAGTCCCATAGAGAATTGAGTTCATGGATGTATAACTTTGCTAGATATACTAACAAACAATGTATGAGATGACACTATGTAGTTGAAAAATGTAGCAGTATTATTGATTAAAATATTTTTGTCATTAAATTGTTATTTCTTTAATGTGAACTAATGGTAAAAATATCATTGTTATAAAGATATTACAATTTTTTCAAACAAATATCATTTTGCTAATTTTAATATTGTTTGTTATTATAAATAAAAAAATTGACATATATGAATTTAATTCTCCATTGGACTTACTGCAAGACCACTAGATCAGAATTTCTGAGATTATCTCATATTGATGGTTACAGTCAAGAGAATTGTATACTATGTCATGACTGCCGTCCATTTCAGATAAACATGACATACTACTGTAAATATGGTCAAAACAATATGAGTAGTTTTTAAGATTTGACAAAATGTATATTACCCATTTGTAGACCAGCTGCTCTATTAATTAGACATCAGTATACAATACAATACAATACAATACCCTTTATTTGTCCACAAATGGAAATTCATGTGATAAAAATCCACACTTTAACTAAAAAATATTAGTACATTTAAAGCTGATTAAGTTTAGTGATGTACTTATTAGTCAATGATGACATCACTATCACAGAGTTACATATTCATAGTACTATATTCGTGTGTAAGAAGTAAATGTGTTTTGTAGACAAGATACTGCATGATGAACAACACTGTGTACTGCCATGCTATAAATAGGTTGCACTTTGAGGCGTCAGTATCCAACGGTGGCTTCGTGACGATTAAGAACATTCCGTCCTCGGGAAGTGGCTCCCCTAAGTACTACACAGGCGAGACAGTAACACACAAAGCTGAGCTCATCATTGACCTGGTCAACCCTGTCCACTGCTCCGTCGGGTCAGCCTGCTCTGATAACATGTTGGACAGAGGTCAACCAATCACCAAGGCAGTAAGTGAATAACATTGACATTGAGACATCAAAAGAATATGGGGATTATTGAACTGTAATTGTGTATAATATGCAGTGTATTATTTCTTTGTCTACAGATTTATTCAGACTCATCAATAAATAAATCCTCTAAGAGTGTTGTTAGAAACAAATAGTTGTTTTAAGATGTACCTTGAACACATTAAAATGTATCTTATTATATGACATCTATATCGAAAAGTATGCCTGTAATGTGTTTAAAAAAAAAAATGGAAGACAGAAATGTGTTGTTTTAACATGTGATTTATTATCTAGCCTGGGTGTAAAAACCATACAAATTAAACATTTATTTTGGACATGTAACTAGCTGTTGACGTTTTGTGAGAATGGCCCATATACACAGATATTTGTTTGCGATATTTGCTGCAAACTTTTTAACTGTGTCAACAAGTAACTGCATTAGCCATTTGTATGGTTGACGTACAGTGAAACCTCCCTATTAAGGTCACCCTTGAGACTGGGCGAAAGTGACCTGAGTAGCAGCACTAATTTCCTGTACTTTCCTGATTACGACTGTTCTTAATTGTGGGGTGGCTGCATTACCAAGGTGACCATAAAACAAGCTTCCAGTTCCAGGTAGTTTATGTTAGCAGTCTGTCACAGATGATGTGATTGCAGACAGCTCTCACTATTCGCTGGGCGGGCTGGAGCGATGCACTGGCTGGAATCAAAGGGTACGAGTTGGCAGTCTTCAAATTGCAGCCATATGGAACTAAGCTTGCACATCACGGGGTGGAAGCACTTGTCCGGCAGTCTCTTGGTGCAAACAGAAACAGTTACAGCACCAATCTAGTCGATCCTGGTAAGAATCAGGAATTGTTTTTTGTTTTACACAAATGACTATGCAAACATTTTGCACAAAAAAATGGAATGTATGTTTTTTGGATGGATGGTTGGATATTGCAGATATTAAAATCTGACACGCACTGGCCATGCACCTAATTGCAGCCTGCATCTGCTGTATATACCTGCTGTTAAATTACCATCCAAGTCCAATACCTTTAGTATTTTTGCCCTGAAGGTAACTTGTTATCAGAACCTTGATTGTCTCTCAACCATCATACACTGCTCTACCAATTACATCCCACATTACATACTCGATAATAAATACCAGGCACTTACTCATATAGGGATGTGTCAATCACATTAAAATACATTGTCATTGAATGAAGGAAACGTTTCTTTCTATTAAACAGTGACGCATGATTAGTGATTATTTCATACAAACACCTATTCGTCTGAACTTAATAATGAAACTCTATCCATGCAACAATGAGCCCATATTGGTTTCTGTTAAGTGTATTCTTTTGATCCAAATACCATTATCAATATCTGGTCTGTACATAATACAACCGCACCACACCATTACGACACTTGAACTTGATTACATTAAAGGTCACTCGTTCATGTAACCAATGACATCATGTGTTGTAATCATAACTTGATTACATTAAAGGTCACATATTAATGTAACCAATGACATCATGTGTTGTAATCATAACTTGTCACTTGATTACATTAAAGGTCACACATTAATGTAACCAATGACATAATGTGTTGTAATCATAACCAGACAAGTCAAAGAGTAATCATATAATTATAAGTGTCCAATAAACCTGTGTTTGACACAAATAATAAGTGACATATTTTCTTATGACAGTAAATGTGACATATTCCAATTTAATTTACAGTGTGGCTGATTACCTTAAAACATGACATGTTATTGGACACTAATCCTAATCATTAAGTTCTGCCTATTGGAATGTGCATGATTGTCAGGTGTGTATGCCGTTACGCTGGCGGTAGAAGACAGGGCAGGCAATGCAGAAGTCGCTCGACGATTCCTCATCTTTGACAACGTAAATGTCATCACCATCAGTTCAGATCAAGACAAACAACTTCTGGTCTCATCAGCTGCTGAGAATACGACATACATATGGTTGACGTCACTGCAAGGTGGAAACAATGTCGGGGAAAAGGCAAGTAGAGACTACAACATCTGCACTGATGTCTGGTGATGGTTGCAGTTAGGGTCATTCACAGCCATCATCATTTACCTACTCGTACAGAGTATACGAAAGGGGAGAGTCTAAGGTCCACATACTAACTATAAAAATGTCAGTCGTACATGTTTTTCAATATATAAGTATATGTATAGATACATACAGGAGAGAAGAGCAGTTGTAACAATGCCTTCTGTTGTAGGTGGACGTCAATTGGCATGGTCACTTTGCCAATGAGTTCCAACATACCAATAAGTTCCTCAGTGGGGTAGCTGACCACTCTCCCCCGCTGGACAGTAACTACGAGGAGACAACTGGCCAACCACCGGTCACTGTCTCTATGGAGGTACTGAATTCATCCTATCAAGTGGACAGTATGCTTAAGCAAATTATTAAATAGACACATTTTTTATACTAGTGAAACAAACTCAAAATAGTGCTGCCACCTGGTGCTATTTTTGTTTGTTTTAATTTTCAACACTACCACTAACTCTAACTTGAGAAACACACATTTTGGTCAATCATTTGTGGTAATCACGTTAGCATGGCATTGATGAGATACACAAACGATCAATATGACAGATGTACTGTCTTCTGTAGGCCATCCCAAACGTGAATGCCATCATCAAGTATGAGTTGTCCCGTGCTGTTGACCATGAGGGTGGACGCTCTCTCACCACTCCGGCCAGCTGGGTCAATGTGAATGATTTCCTGGTGAGTTGATGTCTCCATACATTGTCTCATGATCTTTATCACAACTAAACATATTCTGTGTTGTTTGCTGGGCTTCTAACCTAACGTTAATTGTATGAATACGCATGCATGCAAATATTTACGTTTAAAGTTAAATAATTATGTTTCTTCAAGTACCGATGTAAATATGTTGATTGTAAACTTTACCTGTACCTGTTGAGCGTCTGTTGGTTTGGTAGATTCTATTGAAATTATTTCTGCAAAGTTTTGCCTGGTGTAGAGTTGCACTTGTGTGACATGTATGTAGCTTGTGTGACATGTATGTAGTTTGTACGATGTGCGTGACATGTATGTAGTTTGTGTGACGTGTGTGACATGTATGTAGTTTGTGTGACATGTATGTAGTTTGTGCGACGTGTGTGACATGTATGTAGTTTGTGTGACGTGTGTGACATGTATGTAGTTTGTGCGACGTGTGTGACATGTATGTAGTGTGTGTGACATGTATATAGTTTGTGTGACGTGTGTGACATGTATATAGTTTGTGTGACATGTATGTAGTTTGTGTGACGTGTGTGACATGTATGTAGTTTGTGTGACATGTATATAGTTTGTGCGACGTGTGTGACATGTATGTAGTTTGTGTGACGTGTGTGACATGTATATAGTTTGTGTGACGTGTGTGACATGTATATAGTTTGTGTGACGTATGTGACATGTATGTAGTTTGTGTGACATGTATGTAGTTTGTGTGACATGTGCCAACCAACAGCTTATGCTAGGTATAAGACAAACAAACATGATCTGCTTTGTAATATATAAACTTACAGATGTGCACCAAAGCCTTTGCACTCGTGCACTGCCTCTTTATAGGGAACTTTTTTATTAACACAAATATTGATCTAGAACCAATTACCAGTGGGTGTGATGTTTGCGACAGAGCGAGACAATAACTGTAGACATCCCGAGAGAGGACGGCGACTCGGTGCGTGTGTGGGTTCGGGCGACGGATGTGATGAGCAATACGAAGACTGACTCTGTGTTGGTGCATGTCGACTCCTCTCCTCCCATCATCCAGGATGTCTGGCTGTCTCGACACGGACGCACTCAGCTTGCTGTGCACCACTCCGTCGACTTGTTTGACACAACGTGAGCAGTTGAATTTGATCTATATATCAATATACATCTTCTCCCAGACGCTAAAGTCCACCCGTCTCTTTCATTCCTTCCTTCGCCTCTCATTTACCAATTTGCGATGTATTGAACAACACAAAGGTAGCGATTTACTTTTTGGGTGGACAAATTGTACGGTGAGACATTCCACAGAGGGTGTCTCTGTTACAAGTTTTAGATCAAATTCCCCATAGGACTTCACTGTTACGGGGTGCAAACAAAATACTATAATGATGATGACAGCTGCCCTTGATTTGGTACTCTGTGTTACTAGGTGCAAGCCGGTTATAAATGTTTTCACAGCTTCTTCTTTGTTAAAATATTTGTTCATCTGTTTTGATCTGCTTATATTGAATTATCACCCAACTTCCTTACCCAGATTATATGCTTTTCAGTTATATACTGTACTTAATAAAACTGCAAATTGTTGTAAAAGTTGTGACGTCGAATCTTGGTTTTATAACATTTATTTGCATCATTGAATTGACTGACTCGGTATGTGTTATGTGTGTCGTTTAGGTTTGAGTTTGACAGCTACGACTTCCACTCTGGCTTGAAGGAGATTCACTGGTGGCTTAATGATTCGCTCAATTCAAACACAGAGCACGGCAGTGGACACGTGGCTGTTCAGAGACACACAGTGAGTACAGGCCTAGGTACCAGATGATAATACAATTCAATTCAAACAGAGAGCACGGCAGTGGACACGTGGCTGTTCAGAGACACACAGTGAGTACAGGTCTAGGTACCAGATGATAATACAATTCAATTCAAACAGAGAGCACGGCAGTGGACACGTGGCTGTTCAGAGACACACAGTGAGTATAGGCCTAGGTACCAGATGATAATACAATTCAGTTAAAACACAGAGCAATGCAGTGGACACGTGGCTGTTCAGAGACACACAGTGAGTACAGGTCTAGGTACCAGATGATAATACAATTAAGTTCAAACACAGAGCAATGCAGTGGACACGTGGCTGTTCAGAGACACACAGTGAGTATAGGCCTAGGTACCAGATGATAATACAATTCAATTCAAACACAGAGCACGGCAGTGGACACGTGGCTGTTCAGAGACACACAGTGAGTACAGGCCTAGGTACCAGATGATAATACAATTCAATTCAAACACAGAGCACGGCAGTGGACACGTGGCTGTTCAGAGACACACAGTGAGTATAGGCTTAGGTACCAGATGATAATACAATTCAATTCAAACACAGAGCACGGCAGTGGACACGTGGCTGTTCAGAGACACACAGTGAGTACAGGCCTAGGTACCAGATGATAATACAATTCAATTCAAACACAGAGCACGGCAGTGGACACGTGGCTGTTCAGAGACACACAGTGAGTATAGGCCTAGGTACCAGATGATAATACAATTCAATTCAAACACAGAGCACGGCATTAGACACGTGGCTGTTCAGAGACACACAGTGAGTATAGGTCTAGGTACCAGATGATAATACAATTCAATTCAAACACAGAGCACGGCAGTGGACACGTGGCTGCTATGACAAACTATATTAACACAGTAATAACTGAATTGTTTTGTGTGAAGTTATTCCCGTCTTTGTCCATGGCATGTGTATATTGAAAGACTAGTTGGTGGACAATAAATTTAACATTGACGTACAACTGCAACGAATCAAGTGTGAGGCGCGTCACTAAGTTGCCATTGTTTATTCTGCACTGCCAATGCTATCAAAGGTATAAGTTTCTTTGACTATAATTATGGTCAATTTAAATTTTAGGAACAGTAAATGTGGAACGAGGTATTGGTTGTATTGCACCGACATCAAATGAATTGTTTCCAATCTGCTTGTCATGCTCATGGCTTCTGTGGATCGGGAGTTCGCCTGGTTTCAGCACAAGGCGGCTTGTAAAGTGCAATTGAAATTTACAAATACGCCTTGCTTAAGAATAAATTAAATATGTTTTAATACAGCTTAGTATTCAAGATCAGTAAGCTAACATTACGTAACAAATATTAGCTTTTCGCTGCGATGAACACAAAGCTACTGCCTGTACTGGTGCGCCAAAATATTAATTCGTCAACCGCATATGAATTGGTGAATCGTAATATTGTTCGGCACGGTAACTGTGCTTTCTAAATTGGTATTTTGGCATTGATTGAAAGACGAAGTTAAGCCAATTGTGAGCATACTTATAGCTTTAAATCCTTAATCAACTCTAACAGAGCATTTGTCAAATCATTTGCGTATTCGGCTGCTGAGTGCCAGGTCATTATTTTAAATCATACGTTAGCGGTACCGTATTATTGTTCAGTTGACCGTGGCTTGATAGTCCGTTGTTTATTTAAAAACTGTGCACAGTTCATGAATTTTATTCAGTTCAACAGTGTATGACATTTAAACAGAATACACATTGAAGATGGCTAGCAGTTTAATAAGCTTCATAAACTGCGTATAGACTGCGCGACGTGCACACTTTGGCTTCGATGCCGATGGCGTTCTTCATGCAGCGGCGGTGTCGGTCGTCATTGTAGCGCCCCTGGCGGCAGACACGGGAACGCGCCACGCTTATAACGCGCCCCATTTATAATGCGGATTAATTTCGTGGACCCCGACTACCGCGTTATAACGAGGCTCGACTGTACTAGATGATAATACAATCTATTTCATAGTAACAGGTAGTTTTCACTTGAATTTACATATGCATCTGTCTAAAAATGTGTTAACAAGATTCCATGACAACTACTACATGATTATTATAATTATGTTATATGCCTAGAGACACTGGTTTTCTGCGATCATAGAAAATGGATGGAATTGCCCGTAATCAACATTTTGAAATGGGATTTGCGTTTTTTAACGGAAACTCTGTAAATGCTGAAAGAGTAGAGTAACCTACACCATAAACGATATTGACTTTTTTGGCAACATTTTGAAACAAACATGATTAATATGTAATGGTATTCATTTATTTTGTGAATTTATAGTAACGCAGGAGTTTTTAAACGCACAAGGCAAATTATTATGAAGACGTGTCATGGAAACAGGGATGCAGGCAGAAGGCGCAAACATAGTCCGTTTCACTATCATTGTCTGGCTGTCCATTGAAGACATGTTGCTAATTAAATATAGTTGTCAAATCGTTAGAACACGCATAAGTATACAGATTCCAATTTCGAACAAAAAACTCAAACGAACAACAACAGCCTAGAATTACTGAACATTCTTCAGGATAGTTCGTTTTCAAATTAGAAACTTTCATTTTTCATATCCAAGAATCATGTTAAATTACCTGGTAGAGGCTTTCGTTGACGTGTCACGCCGACTTCATCAGTACCTATGACGCTGAATGACGTCATCGTACACGTGAGGCAGTTCGTAATTGCCCTCGTCTCTGTTGATGGGTGTTTTGGAACAAATATAAACGTAGACGACATCATGGAGTTGTTGAAATTTGTCTTGGAGACGACATACTTCAGATTTGGAGGAGAAATTTACCAACAGAAGTTTGGGGTAGCCATGGGCAGTCCAGTGTCCCCCATTGTTGTGAACCTGTACATGGAGGACCTGGAGCAGAAAATCATAGCCACAGCACCAGTCGATTGCCAACCGAGAAACTGGAAGCGATATGTGGACGATGTAATTTGCCTGGTACACACAGGAAAGGCAAGGAAATTACAACAATACATGAACACTGTAGACCCCACAGGTAGCATCATTTTCACACGGGAAGACGAAGAGAACAACAGCATGCCCTTCTTGGATGCAAAGTTCACCAGAAAGGAAGATGGCAGTGTGAAGTCCACAGTGTACATGAAGAAGACGCACACTGACCAATACCTGAATTTTGCATCCCACCACCCCAAACATCAGAAGTTGGGAGTTGTCAGAACCCTTATGAACAGGTGTGAGACAATAACTTCGGAGGAGGGGGACAAGAAAGAAGAGGTGGAACACCTGAGAGGAGCTCTAAGCATATGTGGCTATCCGTCGTGGGCCTTGAAAAAGCGACAGATAGCAGTAAGAAGAAAAAGACCAACAAAAAGACTAAGGACAAAAACTATCGGAGCCAAGTAGTCATCCCATACATAGAGGGGGTCTCAGAGAGAGTACATCGAGTACTGAAAAAATATGGAGTAGCAACGGCCATGCGTCCCCACACCACCCTCAGGCACCTGTTGGTACACCCCAAGGACAAAGTACAGCTAGAAGAACAGGGCGAACTGGTGTACCAAATACCGTGCAAGAATTGTGGTGCTGAGTACATTGGGGAGACAGGAAGACTACTCAAAACAAGACTGGAGGAACACAGAAAGGACATAGACAACACGAAAAATGAAAAATACACAAGGAGCGGGAAAAAAAGATTGATGTCTACCATAAATAAATCCGCCCTTACAGACCATACGACAACTGAAAACCATATCATAGACTGGGAGGGAGTGAAAATTGTAGACAAAGAATCCAACAGAAGGATTCGGCATATCAAAGAAGCCATCTGGATCAGAAAAACCAAAACACCCATCAACAGAGACAAGGGCAATTACGAACTGCCTCACGTGTACGATGACGTCATTCAGCATCATAGGTACTGATGAAGTCGGCGTGACACGTCAACGAAAGCCTCTACCAGGTAATTTAACATGATTCTTGGATATGAAAAATGAAAGTTTCTAATTTAACAACAGCCTAGGTTATGCTGCCTGAAAGTTATATAGTCCGCGTTTCGTAGTTCTAACAAATTCATAATGATGCAGTTAGATATATGGAATGTTTCATGTATTGAACAATTGGGTTGTATCACAGGTTTATCCCAAATGCTGAACAATATTATTTTATATATTGCAATATCGTTATTGCAAAAATCTCTAAACTAACAATATCTAGAACACTGTGTACCAAGTATAGGTATATTACTGAACTCATGCATTAATTGTTACCATTTTCCTTGCCTGCTTAGTACCATTGATGCCAATAAGATTGACACACACCGCTGACAATGTGTTCATCTGCTGACAGGGAGCTATGACGGACTGTATTGCCCCAAGTTGTTACTGCATACCCAAAGACAACGAGTGCTTCCTACGGAATTACGAGATCCAGCCAAACTTTAATCACATGGCAAAGCCACACGGGAACCATGATTTTGACTATAATCTTGTCCTTACTGTGACAAACAATGCTATGTTGACGACAGTCTTCACATACAAGGCAAGTTACCCCGTATGAATCTATGCGCTGTGTTTACCATCTGCCTATATCATATGTATAATTTTGGTACTTGATGTTGCCCAAGCATCAATGATATGGTGATATATTGGTGTCAAAATATAAGACACTGATATTGTCCTCTTTTCCTCATTATCTGAACAACTAATTAGGCAGTATTTGGCTATACTACTGCATCAGTTGTTTATTAGTTTACATGTCCATCGTCATGCCATCCCAGCAGGCCGTTAGTTGCTGTATAATACATGTAAATCTCTTTCCCTGAATCTGCTATAGAGGGGCACTGTAGCGCAGTGGTTAGAGCAGCGGGCCTCAGTCAAGAGATTCCAC
Organism: Escarpia spicata; assembly: GCA_963995525.1. Taxonomy (NCBI): domain Eukaryota; kingdom Metazoa; phylum Annelida; class Polychaeta; order Sabellida; family Siboglinidae; genus Escarpia; species Escarpia spicata. The sequence continues at coordinate 24,852,297 of OZ023205.1, read as the reverse complement.
CTTCAATTTCTCCTGCTGCTGTTTCAAACCTTTGCAGTTCCTTCACTTCATATTGTTCCAGTTCACTCAGCTATACACAGTGGTGGATATTTGCCTACGGATAGTCTTTGTGTAGTAATTACAGCATGGCTTAATGCTTCCAAAAGAAATCGAGATGGTGTTTGATTGAATAGGTCTGCCACAGAGTGAAGTATGAAGCACTCTGAACAGTGCTAAGGACTGAATACTGCACTATATAAGAACTTACATTTTACAGCAGATATAATAGACAATTATATATATTATATATAATTGTCTAATGTGTTTGTTTCCTCAGATCACTGTACATATGACCACCCTCTACCTGAGGAGTCAGACAGCCTGACATCACCCCATGCACTCTCTGTTCCCTCAGATCACTGTAGACACCACTGCCCCTCTACCTGGGGTGTCAGATAGTCTGACATCACCCCATGCACTCTCTGTTCCCTCAGATCACTGTAGACACCACTGCCCCTCTACCTGGGGTGTCAGACAGTCTGACATCACCCCATGCACTCTCTGTTCCTTCAGATCACTGTACAGTCTGTACACACCACCGCCCCTTTACCTGGGGTGTCAGATAGCCTGACATTACCCCATGCACTCTCTGTTCCCTCAGATCACTGTGGACACCACTGCCCCTCTACCTGGGGTGTCAGATAGTCTGACATTACCCCATGCACTCTCTGTTCCCTCAGATCACAGTGGACACCACCGCCCCTCTACCTGGGGTGTCAGATAGCCTGACATTACCCCAGACATTCTCTGTTCCCTCAGATCACTGTGGACACCACTGCCCCTCTACCTGGGGTGGTGTCAGACAGCGAGCAGTCTGAACCAGACATAGACTTCCAGCAGGACTCCACTCAGCATGCATCCTGGCAGGGATTCTTTGACAGAGAGAGCGGAATCATGTTCTACCAGTACGCCTTCTCTGATGGCTGTCTCATGGCCAGTGGCTTCTCTGTGCCGCCAGTGGGAAAGGTCAGTACACATGCACCCCCTATACAGAAGTGAAACCCCACATGAAAATAGATTTGCATTAGTGAATGTACACTTTAAAATGCAAAACAGTAATACGCTGTCGCCACATTGTGGATACTTTCTAGATAAGTTCATAGTAGTCTTAGTGTAAGATGGTCATGTTTCTGTCATATAATCGAGCCAGCTTTAGAGTGCATTACAGAAACCAAAATGACCACACATACCGCTGCCTTTAGCTGTTTGTCTCCAGTCTTGTCCGATCTCGAGGCTATATTTGGCGGAGATAGATCGTAGAAATTGGTGGTGCAGAAAAGTTGATAAACAAGTGGAATTACTGATTGATAAGTATTATTCTTGCCTTAATATCATTCATAAAGTTGCAATAAACATATATTGAGTAGCAGTTTTGCTTAAAGTTAGTTAGTTAATGTATTTTAGAACACGTTAGTGTAGTGAGTGATAATAGGGTAACTCACTTAGCCTTCGATAAGTTGTAAACAAGATTTAACAAACCTGATTATGTGGTAGAATATATAGGAGGTAAAGTAACAACCATCAACTATTTACATAAGATAATATCTGTGTAAGCCAGTACTTGCTAGATATTTTGATTAGGTAGGATTGTTGTTAAAATTAAGCAAGGGCGATAGTCGGGCGGCGTAACCTAAAAGGCTAAATAAATAAAGCAGCCTAACGTAACGTAATTGATTGTATTTAAATTATGTCACTACCGGTAATGTTAGCGTTCGTGTCAGGGTAAATAGTCGGCTGTGTAATTGAAAGTTGTAACCTAAAGTGTGCTGTAGTGCACAGGAAACAGTCTTTATAAAGACTAAGTTAGTTAAGTTATTAAATAAAGTCTGATCGGGATATGGTGCCTTGCAAGCGGCAAGTCAAGGCAAAGTGACACTTGGTGTGCGATCACTGCCACAGCTGGGTAGATTTTGCATTGTCCGGCTGTGGGAAGTCATGGGCAGAAACCATGGAGGAAGGATTCACCTTTCAGTGCATTGGGTGTTGGAAGGTGGAGTGTCTGCAGAAGGAGATAGTTAGGTTGACAGATATTGTGAAGGGAATGGAGATGGGAATTAGCAAGGAGGCAGGTCAAATGGAGAGAGACGACAAGGAGAGAGGTGAGAATACGGCAAGACTGAAGGAGAATAGCAGTGGCAAGAAAACTGAGGAGAGGAGATTGAGAGGAGGGAAGGTGATTGGAGGGGAAGAAATTGGAAAATCGACAACAGAAAACGTGACAAGCGTGAAGGTGACAGGGAAGAAAGTGACCATAGAGAAGGAGGGAGGGAAGATGGGACGGGAGAGGAGAGAGGAAAATTAGATGGGACGAAAGAAGAAGGGACGAAAGGAAGTGAGAGCAAATGTGATAGAAGAGATAAAAGGGACGCTTACAGGAGGAAAGGTGACAAGAGAAAAAGCGACAGGAAAGAACGGATCGGAAGAGAATGTGACAGGAGAGAAGACGACAGGGGGGAAGACAACAACCAGACAGATGCAAACCGAAGAAGGAGCTATTCTAAGGCAGTGATTGAGGGGGCAATGAGGAAAGAGAGGGTGTTTGTGGGCGACTCCATTATGAGAAAGACGGACAAGATTCTGAGCGAGGGGAAGGACGTCGTTGTTTGTTTACCGGGGGCTAGGATTGAACATGTGACTGACAGGGTAGAGAAGGTATTGGGATATGGCAAGGGGGGGTCTATACTGGTACATGTAGGAACAAATAATGCAGACAGGGAGGGAACAACTGCGATAGTACAGAAGTATAGACAGTTAGTGAGGAAGCTAAAGAAGACGAGAGTTGAACAGGTTATTCTGTCAGGAATTTTGCCAGTAATGGGAGGAAGGGGGGCAACGTATAGAAACTGCAAGAGGATGGCGATCAACGCACTAGTTGAGCACATTTGTGAAGAACAGGGGGTGGGATTCACAGATTTATGGGGATACTTTGTTGGGAGGGAAGATATGTACATGAGAGATGGCCTCCATCTTAGTGGAAAGCGGGCAGGAGTTTTTTCAGAGAACCTGCTGCGATCTGTTGACAGTAGGACAGGTTGCGTCTATTTAAACTAGATTCGCAGGGGGGACTCACAGAAAAGCCTGAAAATGGAGGCATAGATAAAGACAGCACAAATAAATCAGCAAATAACAGGCTGGAAAACTCTTCTGAAGCTGGATATAAATGTGATTGTTTAAATGCAAGGAGTATAGTAAACAAAAGAAATGAACTAAACATTATGGTAGAAGATATTGACCCTCATATAATAGGTATAACCGAATCCTGGACCACCACCGATATATCAGATGCTGAATTGGGACTGACAGGATATGTAATGTTTGGAAAAGATAGAATAGGAAGAAAGGGAGGTGGAGTTATTTTATATATTAAAGAATCTATTCAGGCTTATGAAATAAAATTAGAAAGAGAAGCAGATTGCGAAGAAGCTGTTTGGTGTAACATAGTTACAGGAAACTCAACGTTAACAGTTGGGTTAGTTTATCGAAGTCCAAACATAAGTATAGAAGAGAATGAAAAAATACAAAACGCAAACGGGACTGTATTATTATGGGGGATTTTAACCACGGGCATATACAGTGGAAATCTCTACAGAGTATGGGGAGTGAGGACCACAAGTGTTTAGTTTTAGTTCAAGATACATTCCTTTCTCAACATGTGCTAGAACCAACCAGGGGTGAGAATGTGTTAGACATAGTTTTGTCCTCACAGAATGAATTAGTTGACAATGTCAAGATATGTGAGCCATTGGGGAGTAGCGATCACAACCAGATACATTTTACCATCAAAGTAAAATCAGAAAGGAATAGTAAAAAGCAGTATAGGAGAAATTTCCACAAAGGAAGGTATAAGGACATGAGGAAATATTTAGCAAAGATAGACTGGAATAACACACTGAAAAATAAGACATAGTCGATAAATTTGTACCCTTCAAAAAACAAGGAAAACGGTCCAAAAAGAAACACTTATCGAAATAAGCCATTAGAAAAATTAAGTATAAACAAATGATGTGGAAGTCATATAGATGTACTGGAAATGATGAAGACTACAACAGTTATAAAGAAGCACTTAACCAAGCTAAAGTTGAAATCAGAAATTCAAAGAGAAGCTATGAACAACAATTAGCTAGTACCGGGTAATATAAAACATGACAACAAGAGTTTTTATGCGTATGTTCGAAGCAAACAGAAAGTTCAAGATAAGGTCGGTCCTCTAGAAGATAGTGCTGGAAATATAATATCAGAGGGATTCTTAATGGCAGAAGACCTGAATGTGTACTTTAATTCAGTGTTTACCAGGGAAGATATTAGTTCACTGCCAGTACCAGAGGCTAAGTTCAAGGGGGCAGATTCAGACTATTTAGGACAATTAATTGTAACCCCGGAAATGGTAGCTAAGAAAATAAGGGCTATGAAGAATAATAAATCACCTGGAGTGGATGGTATTCCATCCAAACTACTATTGGAAATTGTAGAACAAATTAGTATACCGCTTGCAACAGTGTCATTAGAAGAGGGAGTGGTTCCTTTAGAATGGAAAGGAGCAAACTTTACACCGTTATTCAAAAAAGGTTCGAGAAACAAGTCGGAGAACTATAGACCAGTGAGTTTAACATCAGTGATTTGTAAATTATTAGAAAGACTAATTAAAGATCACATGGTGGATTTTCTTGTTAAACAAAACTTGATAAACCCATCTCAACATGGTTTTTTTAAAGCGAGGTAATGCTTAACAAATATGTTATGTTTTTTTGGAAGACATCACTAAGATGAGGGATCACCAGTAGATATCGTCTACTTAGATTTTCAAAAAGCTTTCGACAAATACCACATCAAAGATTACTGCTTAAACTAAAGGCCCATGGCATAGGAAATGGTATAATAAACTGGATAGAACAATGGCTGATTGACAGAAGACAACGTGTAGTAGTTGATGGGGAGGCTTCAAACTGGAAATCGGTATTGAGTGGGGTACCACAGGGATCAGTATTAGGACCTATGTTATTCTTAATATATATCAACGATTTGGATGATGAAATAACAAGCAAGGTGTTGAAATTTGTGGATGATACAAAAGTGTTTAGACGGATTAAAAGTGATGGAGATAGACAGCATTTACAAGATGATCTTGACAGGTTGATCAAATGGTCTGAAAAGTGTCAAATGTTGTTCAATTTTGGGAAATGTAAATGCCTCCACACAGGACATGGCAACGAAGAGGTAGAATATACAATGGGGGGTACTGTACTAAGTACTACTGTAAAAGAAAAGGACTTATGGTTAACCATTAGTGCTGATATGAAGGTTTCAGAGCAGTGCGGAATTGCAGCTTCAAAGGGAAATGAAATCCTTCGATTAATTAGGCGAAACATAACGTATGAGGAAAAAGAGCTAATAACACCGCTGTACAAAACAATAGTTAGGCCTCATTTAGAATATTGTATTCAAGCGTGGAGGCCATATCGCAGGAAGGACATAGATATGCTAGAAAGAGTGCAGAGGAGAGCAACTGAAATGATACCAAAACTGAGGGATCTTAGTTACGAAATACGCCTAAAAAATGCAGTTTAACAACACGAGAGACCAGGAGATTGAGAGGAGATCAGATAGAAGTGTTTAAAATATTGAAGGGTTATGAAAATATTGATAGAAATATTTTGTTCTCAGTTAAGAAAAATAGAAGGACTAGAGGACATGAAGCTACATTAGCAAAGGAGCAGAGTAGATTGGATATAAGAAAGTTTTCATTTTCACAAAGGACTGTAAATGAATGGAACAGATTACCTGCTGATTGTGTGGGTGCTAGTAGCGTGAATATGTTTAAAAATAAAATCGACTCGATAAGCCAAAAGGCTTCCTTGTCCACCTGCCACCTAGAGTTAATTCTCTGGGTGGCAATCTTGTTAAATCTTGTGTTCTTGTCATCTTCCATTGAATGTGCACTGCATGTTTTTGTAAATGTGCTGAATCTGTGCTTATTATGACATAGAAACAACAAACTGTCACACTGCACCAAAATTAATAAAAACTACACGTTAAGTCCTTTTTTATTGTAGTACATAAAACTGTATCTCCCATTTTGTATTGTACAACTATTGGAAGTGATATGCAAAGTTGTACAGCCATTTGAAATAGTAGTTAATTGGGAGTAATCCCACCCACTCCATGTGCCTTGTTATCCTGCATTGCCTGCATTTTATTTTCTACCTTTTCTGGAGTTACAACTAACTGCCCGAGATACTGTGTCAATGGTCTGTTTTGAGTGGTTCATTTAACAATTGCTTCAGGTGATCGAGACCACGCTGACATATGCCAGTAGGACCGTGCCAGGCCCTGGGACCTTCCACTGCACTGTTGTGGCCTACAACAAGGCCCTTGAGCCCTCGCGGCCCGTGTGTTCTGATGGCGTAACTGTCGACACGACGGCGCCAGAGATCCATGAAGTGTCCATTGAGAACTTGTGGACTACAGATGGACTTGTGAAGGACTCGACAGGTGACGTGTGGTATATTGACCGCAACAGGTTCCGCGTTCTACTGGAGCACCCCAGTGACAACTGCAGGTAATCACAGTGTCAGAGTATCACATTTCAACATTGAATTTCACTTCAGCGGCAGTTAACTATTTGCATGATCAGTCGTTTGTTTTACACAAAGCATGATTTAATTATTTCATTTATTTATTTCAGTACATTTAATCGATACTAAACATAGTTATTTAGTTATGTCAAACTTAGCATATTTTTCACTGAGAATATTATGAAATTACTCATTATTGTATGAAGCTAAAAATTCCGTAACACAGTATTGTTTGTCTGCAAAATGCATAGCAAAGATTTGTTCATTTAATTAGCTTATAGATATGGTGGAGCAGTGCAGTGGGTAGAGCTTTGGACTCGACCGGTTGAGTGGTGCAGTGGGTAGAGCTTTGGACCCTGGACCGGTTGAGTGGTGCAGTGGGTAGAGCTTTGGACTCGACCGGTTGAGTGGTGCAGTGGGTAGAGCTTTGGACTCGACCGGTTGAATGGTGCAGTGGGTAGAGCTTTGGACTCGACCGGTTGAGTGGTGCAGTGGGTAGAGCTTTGGACTCGACCGGTTGAGTGGTGCAGTGGGTAGAGCTTTGGACTCGACCGGTTGAGTGGTGCAGTGGGTAGAGCTTTGGACTCGACCGGTTGAGTGGTGCAGTGGGTAGAGCTTTGGACTCGACCGGTTGAGTGGTGCAGTGGGTAGAGCTTTGGACTCGACCGGTTGAGTGGTGCAGTGGGTAGAGCTTTGGACTCTGGACCGGTTGAGTGGTGCAGTGGGTAGAGCTTTGGACTCTGGACCGGTTGAGTGGTGCAGTGGGTAGAGCTTTGGACTCGACCGGTTGAGTGGTGCAGTGGCTAGAGCTTTGGACTCGACCGGTTGAGTGGTGCAGTGGGTAGAGCTTTGGACTAGACCGGTTGAGTGGTGCAGTGGGTAGAGCTTTGGACTCGACCGGTTGAGTGGTGCAGTGGGTAGAGCTTTGGACTCGACCGGTTGAATGGTGCAGTGGGTAGAGCTTTGGACTCGACCGGTTGAGTGGTGCAGTGGGTAGAGCTTTGGACTCGACCGGTTGAGTGGTGCAGTGGGTAGAGCTTTGGACTTGACCGGTTGAGTGGTGCAGTGGGTAGAGCTTTGGACTCTGGACCGAGAGAACCTGGGTTCGAATCCTGTACTGCGGTGTCGAACCTTTGGCAAGTTTGTTCAGTCGACGTTGCTTCAGTTCACTCAGCTGTATGAATGAGTACCTGGCTATAGACCGTGGTGGATATTTTTGTACGAATAGTCTTCGCGCATTATATGCAGCATGGCTGAATGCTTCCCGGAGAAGTCGAGATGGTGTTTGATTGAACAGGTCTGCCAGGGAGTAAAATATAAAGTGCTTTGAGCAGTCCAAACGACTGAATACTGTGCTATATAAGAACTTACCTTTATTTTTTGCCTTTTAGATATTAAACAAATTACAACATGTACCACATCAAACATCTACAAGTTGCTACCAAATGTGAGATTGGGCCACATTGTTTTAAGTCCTGTAACATTGGTATATGGTGTCACTAAATTTACTTACGTCATCCACTTAACAGAGTCACTGTACAAAATGTCACTATTAATAACAGACAATAGGCAGGTCACTAGTAGTAAGTCTGTTGCAGTTATGTGTGATTCAGTAACATCCATCAGGCCAGTCAGGTTGGGGGTATTGGGCGTGGCACTGTGTATGCATGCTTGTGCATTTATGTATTTATTACTTGACTTAGGCAAAAAGCCCGACTGAAGAACAACGTGACAATGTATAGAATAAGAACAGTGAAGAAGAGTTCAGGTGAAAACAACATCACTTTGTGCCAGAGACCAACGTTTCCACATGAAACAAACAACCTTCTCAGCAAAGAGAATGTGGTTAGTGATTATTTCTAGATTATTAGAAATAGTGATTTATTTTATTTCATTGCATGTTACAAATATATGACAGTTACTTATGCCTGTTTGATGAGCATCAGTTGATTGTCATTTTGCACATAATAACATAGATAACTTTGGGTAACTAATTTTTTGCTTTTTGAAGTAGTAACCTTACACAACAGTGTATTTGATATGAAAAGCCAGGTTCTAATGAAGAAGTAAACTAGACACCCGTCACTTGATTGACAGGTATAACCTTGAGTGGATTGATGATGTGGATTCTCAGTTATAAATATTAGCATAATTACCTCTCAAGAAACTTGGTTTCCAATCTATAACCTGTCGGTGTGTGTTACCGTTCTGACCTGCGCTTCTAATCATTACAGCCTATACCCTGCCTATATAAATAGGTTAATTTCAGTCATTAACCACATCGCTGGCTGATGTAACCTTTCAGTGAAGCTGATTCAGTCTTGTCAGGACAGTCCAATCAGTGCCAGGTATGATGTACCACTCATGTCACAGATTTCAGCACAATGAACAAATGTACATACAAAGTTGCATTTATCTTGATGAGCACAAATATGATGCTAGATTAGTTGATGGTTCCCAATACTTTACTTTGTGTAGTTGGAGTTGTCTTGGTTTGGCTCGGATGACGAAAGTGGCATTCACACATATGAAGTAGGACTCGGTTCGACCGCATCTGAGGACATGGATCTGCTGCCCTACACCTCGACTCACGGCCACCGCCACTTCATCACCTACCACCCAGACCTGATGGATGGAGAGACCTTCTACATCCACATCAAGGCTGTCAACAGGGCGGGACAACAGACTGTCCAGGTAACGTGTTTACTTTGTTCCACCTGGCCACATAAAGGCTATCAACAGGGCGGGACAACACACTGTCCAGGTAACGTGTTTACTTTGTTCCACCTGGCCACATAAAGGCTATCAACAGGGCGGGACAACACACTGTCCAGGTAAGGTGTTTAGTTTGTTTCACCTGGCCACATCAAGGCCATCAACAGGGCGGGACAAAAGACTGTCCAGGTAAGGTGTTTACTTTGTTTCACCTGGCCACATCAAGGCCATCTACAGGGCGGGACAACAGACTGTCCAGGTAAGGTGTTTACTTTGTCTCACCTGACCCCCATCAAGGCCATCAACAGGGCGGGACAACAGACTGTCCAGGTAAGGTGTTTACTTTGTCTCACCTGACCCCCATCAAGGCCATCAACAGGGCAGGACAACAGACTGTCCAGGTAAGGTGTTTACTTTGTCTCACCTGGCCACATCAAGGCCATTAACAGGGCGGGACAACAGACTGTCCAGGTAAGGTGTTTACTTTGTCTCACCTGGCCACATCAAGGCCATTAACAGGGCGGGACAACAGACTGTCCAGGTAAGGTGTTTACTTTGTCTCACCTGACCCCATCAAGGCCATTAACAGGGCGGGACAACAGACTGTCCAGGTAAGGTGTTTACTTTGTCTCACCTGACCCCATCAAGGCCATCAACAGGGCGGGACAACAGACTGTCCAGGTAAGGTGTTTACTTTGTTTCACCTGGCCACATGAAGGCCATCAACAGGACGGGACAACAGACTGTCCAGGTAAGGTGTTTACTTTGTTTCACCTGGCCACATCAAGGCCATCAACAGGGCGGGACAACAGACTGTCCCGGTAAGGTGTTTACTTTGTTTCACCTGGCCACATCAAGGCCATCAACAGGGCGGGACAACAGACTGTCCAGGTAAGGTGTTTACTTTGTTTCACCTGGCCACATGAAGGCCATCAACAGGGCGGGACAACAGACTGTCCAGGTAAGGTGTTTACTTTGTTTCACCTGGCCACATGAAGGCCATCAACAGGACGGGACAACAGACTGTCCAGGTAAGGTGTTTACTTTGTTTCACCTGGCCACATCAAGGCCATCAACAGGGCGGGACAACAGACTGTCCAGGTAAGGTGTTTACTTTGTTTCACCTGGCCACATCAAGGCCATCAACAGGGCGGGACAACAGACTGTCCAGGTAAGGTGTTTACTTTGTTTCACCTGGCCACATGAAGGCCATCAACAGGGCGGGACAACAGACTGTCCAGGTAAGGTGTTTACTTTGTCTCACCTGACCCCCATCAAGGCCATCAACAGGGCGGGACAACAGACTGTCCAGGTAAGGTGTTTACTTTGTTTCACCTGGCCACATCAAGGCCATCAACAGGGCTGGACAACAGACTGTCCAGGTAAGGTGTTTACTTTGTTTCACCTGGCCACATCAAGGCCATCAACAGGGCAGGACAACAGACTGTCCAGGTAAGGTGTTTACTTTGTTTCACCTGGCCACATCAAGGCCATCAACAGGGCTGGACAACAGACTGTCCAGGTAAGGTGTTTACTTTGTTTCACCTGGCCACATCAAGGCCATCAACAGGGCGGGACAAAAGACTGTCCAGGTAAGGTGTTTACTTTGTTTCACCTGGCCACATCAAGGCCATCAACAGGGCGGGACAACAGACTGTCCAGGTAAGGTGTTTACTTTGTTTCACCTGGCCACATCAAGGCCATCAACAGGGCGGGACAACAGACTGTCCAGGTAAGGTGTTTACTTTGTCTCACCTGGCCACATCAAGGCCATCAACAGGGCGGGACAACAGACTGTCCAGGTAAGGTGTTTACTTTGTTTCACCTGGCCACATCAAGGCCATCAACAGGGCTGGACAACAGACTGTCCAGGTAAGGTGTTTACTTTGTTTCACCTGGCCACATCAAGGCCATCAACAGGGCGGGACAAAAGACTGTCCAGGTAAGGTGTTTACTTTGTTTAACCTGGCCACATCAAGACCATCAACAGGGCGGGACAACACACTGTCCAGGTAAGGTGTTTACTTTGTTTCACCTGGCCACATCAAGGCCATCAACAGGGCGGGACAACAGACTGTCCAGGTAAGGTGTTTACTTTGTTTCACCTGGCCACATGAAGGCCATCAACAGGACGGGACAACAGACTGTCCAGGTAAGGTGTTTACTTTGTTTCACCTGGCCACATGAAGGCCATCAACAGGACGGGACAACAGACTGTCCAGGTAAGGTGTTTACTTTGTTTCACCTGGCCAAATCAAGGCCATCAACAGGATGGGACAACAGACTGTCCAGGTAAGGTGCTTTCTTTATCTCACCTGGTCAGAGCAATGCCATTATTAGGGCAGAACAACTCTCATCTTCACTTCTTAACCTCTGTTTAACAAAGTCTACTGCTGCCTCCGTCTTTCCTCTCATCTTGACTACTTCTCAAACTCTGTTTTAATTCAACAGATGTTCAGAGCTGTTCTTTAGATTGCAGTTTGCATCTACAGATAATATGCATAATTTTTTACCTTGTTCATTAATTATATTAAAAAAGACACTATATTTAGTTAAAATAAACATGTATATTTTATATTTGTTCTTCCTTTGATGAATGAAATGCAAATGGCTGAGAGCTTCAGACATTTCAGTCTCTGAGCAAAATCATGTGACTACTATAATAGTCCCCGGATGTTCACTGTCCAACGAGATTATGTCCGTCACAAAAACCCAGCCAGCGTTGCATATCACAATTGCCAACTGTGTTATTTTGTTTTGGTGCAGAGATGACTGTTTTGCTGTGTTTACTGTCACATCTAACCTCTGCCTACATACAATGTTACTGATATCTGTATACTCAGGTGACGGGCCCCATCCTGGTGCAAGTTGATGCTCCAGTCTTCAGTGGCTCCATTGCTGTGTCTGTGCAAGAACATGCTGGCACCAAGTACCTGGTTGGCTGGTGGGATAAGGCAGGCTTCTCAGTCACAGATCTTATATACAGCTATAGCTACGCTGTAGGTGAGTGGTTTTTTAAGGGTGGTGTATTTTGTCTTCAACTGATAGTACTTACTTATGCCCTTCGCTCCATGCGGAGCATAGCCCATCGATGATGATTCTCCAGCACACGCGACTTTGGGCGATCTTCTCTATTTCTTTCCAGGTGTAGCCACTCCTTTGTACTTCTGCAGGCGTGTCCCTTTGCCAGGTGTTTTTTGGCCTTCCTCGCCTTATTTTTCCTTGAGGATTCCACGTCAGAGAGTATCTTGTGATGTTTGTTGTTGGCTTTCTCGGTGTGTGTCCAATCCAACACAACTTTCTCCTCAGGATCTGCCTGGCAACACGTTCTTGGCTAGTCCTTTCCCGTAGCTCTTTGTTTCTGATTTTGTCTTGCCATTTTATGTGTAGAATTCTTTGCAGACATTGGATAAGGAAAGTCTGGATTTTGCCTAATGTTGTTTTTGTTATTCCCCTTGTTTCAGAGCCATACAACAATACTGGTTTTACATTGGAGTTAAAAATCCTGATACTTGTTTAAATGTTTTTGGAATTCCAGATGTTTTTTTAGTATCTACTGTATCCACTGATAGTACTCGGAATTAAATGATTGTGGATCCATGTACGATTAACACAGCAGCTCAGTGATACCGACACATACCCATTTAAATCACAACAACTTACTTTAAAATGGTATGCTCCACAGCTTTCACTGAACACACTATCTAAAAACGTGGGTATTTCCAAAACAACAGTACAATGATAGATTTGGCACCTCAATCATTCTGTTTTCATACAACCTGAATTGTTGGCATGTTAACTACTTTATTTGTGACTACTTTGTTAACTACTTTATTTGTGACTACTTTTTTAACTACCTTATATGTGATTATCTTCCTAGTGTATAATGTCAATTTCACAAGCAACAATCATAGCGCAGACAATATCAAAGAGTTTGTGTATTATTGGTTTCACAGGACAAGATTAATACACAGACAATACCAAAGAGTTTGTGTATTGTTAATTTCACAAGCAACAGTCTTGGCACAGACTATACCAAAGAGTTTGTGTATTGTTAATTTCACAAGCAACAGTCTTGGCATAGACAATACCAAAGAGTTTGTGTATTGTTAATTTCACAAGCAACAGTCTTGGCACAGACAATACCAAAGAGTTTGTGTATTGTTAATTTCACAAGCAACAGTCTTGGCATAGACAATACCAAAGAGTTTGTGTATTGTTAATTTCACAAGCAACAATCTTGGCACAGACAATACCAAAGAGATTGTGTATTGTTAATTTCACAAGCAACAGTCTTGGCACAGACAATACCAAAGAGATTGTGTATTGTTAATTTCACAAGCAACAATCTTGGCACAGACAATACCAAAGAGATTGTGTATTGTTAATTTCACAAGCAACAGTCTTGGCACAGACAATACCAAAGAATTTGTGTATTGTTGGTTTCACAGGCCACAGTCCTGGCACAGACAATATCAAAGAATTCATGTCTTTCACACAAGCGGTCAGTGTATCGGGGCTGTGTCCATGGACAGACCCACCTTCCTGTGTGGCGATTCCTGTCAGAGACCTACAGTGGCGCCTCCATGGTCGTCACTCGTACTACATGTCGCTGAAACTAGAAGGAATTAATGGTCTTGACCGAGTCGTATCATCGGGAGCGTATGAACACTACAGAGGTCCACCGTACAGTGGCATAGTTGTGGAACTCCCTCTCAATACAGCGGAGTTGGTAAGTAACTATGTCCTCAAAACATTATCAATGCCATTTATAACTACCAGAAATATAACAAAATATATTTCGGATTTGGAATTGATTTTTTAAAGTTAGTTGAAATTGGAATACAAATTTTCAGAATTGGAATGACATGTTCTGCAGCAGCAGACATGAGCTGATGAACTCGACTTACTCAAGTTACGTTGAATGAATAATAGTGAATTTTTAAAATTTCTGATTAAATATGATTGTGCCCACATGTTTCCAAGTACAAATAAAATTGTGCTATAACGAACTGGAATTGAATTTTTCCTTAGGATTTCATAATTGGAATTGATAATTCTGAATTGGATATTAATTTTTGTAAGGTGTGGTTGGATTAAATTTGACTAGAAATGGAACTAACTAAATGGAATTGACCCCAGCCTGATATGTAAACAATAGTAGTGTTCAGATACTTTTTTTATTATACAAATGTGCTTCACCTTCTTTAATTGTTATGCCAGAGAGAGTTTCTCTTGAGATGCCAGCTGAGTCATCACAGATGACATTGCGTGGTTCAGTTAGAAACAACTAATGTATCTCTGTGCAACAAATGTTGATGTCTTCAGTGGGACACTCATTCATCAGCTTCAATAATGCTTGCAGCTGTCTGAAGACATTGACCATCAGGCGAACCAGTCGCAGTTACACATTGCTTGGCATAGCTTCCATCATGCCGACCAGGTGATCAACTACCAGCTGGCCATTGGCACACACCCTGGATACGAAGACATCTCCGGTTACATGAATGTCACCGCTCGTAGCATGATCCTCACAAACCTCACACTTGAACCATTCAAGGTACAACTTGACTTACTTAGCGGGTCTCGCATCTATAGCCGCACGAGGCAGTCAGAGTAATCCACACAATCTGTGTCAGTAGCATGAACTTTGACATTGCTCCAACTTCAGTTGTCCAGCTGTTAATCACGGTCTGGCACCGGATCATTTTCTGTCGTCCTCTACTCTGATCTACTGGTGTCCACCACAGCTTGGTCACAGTAACAATCGTTTTGTGCCATTTGCATTTCAAGTGGCATTTTTATATTCAAAATATTAATTCTTTTATGTGAAACAGAATTTACTTTTTTTCTGGAATGGGCTTGAATAGGAATTTGTTTTGTTTAGAAATGAAGAATCAGTGGCCCTGCATTTTTAATATGGGCAATATTACTACCCTAGTATGATGTGGGCAATGTTACTACCCTAGTATGATGTGGGCAATATTACTACCCTAGTATGATAGGCAATAATAAAATAATGATTACAAAAACATCGGAAGGCAATGATTGATATTTACAGCGTTTTATATTAATAACAAACGCTTCTGTTTCTAGACGTACTATGCCTCAGTGCGTGCCAGTACACTAGATGGCAGCACGGTTGTCAGTACCGACGGCGTGACTATTCTTCCTGTTGGTACGCAGCTCGAAGGTGTTGAGATATTGGATGCCTTGCCATGCTCGATTGGTAGGTGACTTTCTTTTACAGTATGTGACTTTTCAAAGTTGTATATGTATCAAGAAACGTGTACCGGCACACCATCTCATAGTTTAGTATCAACTGTGTAACATTAAAGACACCATGTGGATAGTTGTATGTACAATGCACACCATCTCATAGTTTAGTATCAACTGTGTAACATTAAAGACACCATGTGGATAGTTGGATGTACAATGCGCACCATCTCATAGTTTAGTATCAACTGTGTAACATTAAAGACACAATGTGGATAGTTGTATGTACAATGCGCACCATCTCATAGTTTAGTGTCAACTGTGTAACATTAAAGACACCATATGGATAAATGTGTGTACAATGCACACCATCTCATAGTTTAGTATCAACTGTGTAACATTAAAGACACCATGTGGATAAATGTGTGTACAATGCACACCATCTCATAGTTTAGTATCAACTGTGTAACATTAAAGACACCATGTGGATAGTTGTATGTACAATGCGCACCATCTCATAGTTTAGTATCAACTGTGTAACATTAAAGACACCATGTGGATAGTTGTATGTACAATGCGCACCATCTCATAGTTTAGTGTCAACTGTGTAAAATTAAAGACACCATATGGATAAATGTGTGTACAATGCACACCATCTCATAGTTTAGTATCAACTGTGTAACATTAAAGACACCATATGGATAAATGTGTGTACAATGCACACCATCTCATAGTTTAGTATCAACTGTAACATTAAAGACACCATATGGATAAATGTGTGTACAATGCACACCATCTCATAGTTTAGTATCAACTGTGTAACATTAAAGACACCATGTGGATAGTTGTATGTACAATGCGCACCATCTCATAGTTTAGTGTCAACTGTGTAACATTAAAGACACCATATGGATAAATGTGTGTACAATGCACACCATCTCATAGTTTAGTATCAACTGTGTAACATTAAAGACACCATGTGGATAGTTGTATGTACAATGCGCACCATCTCATAGTTTAGTATCAACTGTGTAACATTAAAGACACCATGTGGATAGTTGTATGTACAATGCGCACCATCTCATAGTTTAGTGTCAACTGTGTAACATTAAAGACACCATATGGATAAATGTGTGTACAATGCACACCATCTCATAGTTTAGTATCAACTGTGTAACATTAAAGACACCATATGGATAAATGTGTGTACAATGCACACCATCTCATAGTTTAGTATCAACTGTAACATTAAAGACACCATATGGATAAATGTGTGTACAATGCACACCATCTCATAGTTTAGTATCAACTGTGTAACATTAAAGACACCATGTGGATAGTTGTATGTACAATGCGCACCATCTCATAGTTTAGTGTCAACTGTGTAACATTAAAGACACCATATGGATAAATGTGTGTACAATGCACACCATCTCATAGTTTAGTATCAACTGTGTAACATTAAAGACACCATGCGGATAGTTGTATGTACAATGCGCACCATCTCATAGTTTAGTGTCAACTGTGTAACATTAAAGACACCATATGGATAAATGTGTGTACAATGCACACCATCTCATAGTTTAGTATCAACTGTGTAACATTAAAGACACCATATGGATAAATGTGTGTACAATGCACACCCTCTCATAGTTTAGTATCAACTGTGTAACATTAAAGACACCATATGGATAAATGTGTGTACAATGCGCACCATCTCATAGTTTAGTATCAACTGTGTAACATTAAAGACACCATATGGATAAATGTTTGTGCAGTGTATATTTGGTTATCAGCCAAAGTTAAGTTTAATGTCTTATATTAGTTAGCAGGGTTGTTTGTTTTGTTTTATGTAAATTATATCAAGGGTGCCAATTTACATGAGAAAATGGTACTACAAACAACAAGTGCAACATAAATATCTTAAAACTGCCGTCAGAATCTCCCACTGCTGCTTCGGTAGTTTTAGTTGAGGAAGCTGAAAACAAAATAAATAAATGATTGTTTTGACTTTAGATGAGTCAGCGACACTGTTGATGACGTCACATCATGACACTCCTCTCCCTGACAAAGTTTGCAACGTTGACGTAGACTTCCAATCTTCCATCAGTCACATGGGTATCCAGTGGAATCTGCCGGCAAATGTCACAACTTCAGTGACATGTGTGAAATGGGGGATTGAAGAACACACTTCAAGGTCTGGCACTGTATGAAATAGTCACAATTTGACTGAAGTGGTTTTCACGTGGTTTTACATATCCATTTTGTTTACTACACACGGGCATATTTTGCAAAACATGTTTTAGTGTTAACTACTAGGCCATTAACCAAATGTATAGTTGAAAGGAAGCCAACTTATTATTCTTGGTTGGATGGAAAGTTTCGTGTCGTGTTTCATCAGTAGTAGACACGACGGGCCTGAACATTACCTCACAAACAAACTTGTCTCAAATATTTGGCTGTATCACACAGTTGTATCGCTGGTCATGTGATATTTTATGGCCACACACTACCTCAAATGACTTTTTTAAACAAATACTAAAAATGTGTTTGCAGCATTGTAATAGCTTTCTATGCCAGTATCAATAAGTCCACTTTTATAATGTCATGTCTAAATAATGTTTATTCACCGATGCCTCTATCTTTTTATAAACCCTGGTAAGCAAACTTTGATAGCCATTTTCTTGAAACCATGTTTTCAGATTTGGAAAATGATTATCTCTGGAAGTAATTATGCCAGCCAAATGAGGTCTTGTGTGTTGCATTGGTTGTCTCTAAAAATTAATACCAGAAAACATTAGTAAAATCATCAAAGGTTTGAAAGGTTCATGTCTATTTGTTGCCATAAAATGTGTCTTGTTTTGGAAATTTGACATTTTGATTGCTACCAAGAACAAATTTGATATATTTTTATTCAGTAAGACAGTCCAGGCAGAAAATTGTCTCCCATGAAAGTTAAAATTGTAATTGTTGCTGTTTATACTGTTCCTGATCCATATTTATACTGTTCCTGATCCGTATTCTGTTATTTTGTAGTGACTGGAGAGAATTCCGTGAGTTGCTGTTTATATTGCTCCTGATCTGTTATATGTAGATATTCTGTTATTTTGCAGTGACTGGAGAGAATTCCGTGAGTTGCTGTTTATATTGCTCCTGATCTGTTATATGTAGATATTCTGTTATTTTGCAGTGACTGGAGAGAATTTTGTGAGTTGCTGTTTATATTGCTCCTGATCTGTTATATGTAGATATTCTGTTATTTTGCAGTGACTGGAGAGAATTCCGTGAGTTGCTGTTTATGTTGCGCCTGATCTGTTATATGTAGATATTCTGTTATTTTGCAGTGACTGGAGAGAATTCCGTGAGTTGCTGTTTATATTGCTCCTGATCTGTTATATGTAGATATTCTGTTATTTTGCAGTGACTGGAGAGAATTCCGTGAGTTGCTGTTTATGTTGCGCCTGATCTGTTATATGTAGATATTCTGTTATTTTGCAGTGACTGGAGAGAATTCCGTGAGTTGCTGTTTATATTGCTCCTGATCTGTTATATGTAGATATTCTGTTATTTTGTAGTGACTGGAGAGAATTCCGTGAGTTGCTGTTTATGTTGCGCCTGATCTGTTATATGTAGATATTCTGTTATTTTGCAGTGACTGGAGAGAATTCCGTGAGTTGCTGTTTATATTGCTCCTGATCTGTTATATGTAGATATTCTGTTATTTTGCAGTGACTGGAGAGAATTCCGTGAGTTGCTGTTTATATTGCTCCTGATCTGTTATATGCAGATATTCTGTTATTTTGCAGTGACTGGAGAGAATTCCGTGAGTTGCTGTTTATATTGCTCCTGATCTGTTATATGTAGATATTCTGTTATTTTGCAGTGACTGGAGAGAATTCCGTGAGTTGCTGTTTATATTGCTCCTGATCTGTTATATGCAGATATTCTGTTATTTTGCAGTGACTGGAGAGAATTCCGTGAGTTGCTGTTTATATTGCTCCTGATCTGTTATATGTAGATATTCTGTTATTTTGCAGTGACTGGAGAGAATTCCGTGAGTTGCTGTTTATATTGCTCCTGATCTGTTATATGTAGATATTCTGTTATTTTGCAGTGACTGGAGAGAATTCCGTGAGTTGCTGTTTATATTGCTCCTGATCTGTTATATGTAGATATTCTGTTATTTTGCAGTGACTGGAGAGAATTCCGTGAGTTGCTGTTTATATTGCTCCTGATCTGTTATATGTAGATATTCTGTTATTTTGCAGTGACTGGAGAGAATTCCGTGAGTTGCTGTTTATGTTGCGCCTGATCTGTTATATGTAGATATTCTGTTATTTTGCAGTGACTGGAGAGAATTCCGTGAGTTGCTGTTTATATTGCTCCTGATCTGTTATATGTAGATATTCTGTTATTTTGTAGTGACTGGAGAGAATTCCGTGAGTTGCTGTTTATGTTGCTCCTGATCTGTTATATGTAGATATTCTGTTATTTTGCAGTGACTGGAGAGAATTCCGTGAGTTGCTGTTTATATTGCTCCTGATCTGTTATATGTAGATATTCTGTTATTTTGTAGTGACTGGAGAGAATTCCGTGAGTTGCTGTTTATGTTGCTCCTGATCTGTTATATGTAGATATTCTGTTATTTTGCAGTGACTGGAGAGAATTCCGTGAGTTGCTGTTTATGTTGCTCCTGATCTGTTATATGTAGATATTCTGTTATTTTGCAGTGACTGGAGAGAATTCCGTGAGTTGCTGTTTATATTGCTCCTGATCTGTTATATGTAGATATTCTGTTATTTTGCAGTGACTGGAGAGAATTCCGTGAGTTGCTGTTTATATTGCTCCTGATCTGTTATATGTAGATATTCTGTTATTTTGCAGTGACTGGAGAGAATTCCGTGAGTTGCTGTTTATGTTGCGCCTGATCTGTTATATGTAGATATTCTGTTATTTTGCAGTGACTGGAGAGAATTCCGTGAGTTGCTGTTTATATTGCTCCTGATCTGTTATATGTAGATATTCTGTTATTTTGTAGTGACTGGAGAGAATTCCGTGAGTTGCTGTTTATGTTGCTCCTGATCTGTTATATGTAGATATTCTGTTATTTTGCAGTGACTGGAGAGAATTCCGTGAGTTGCTGTTTATATTGCTCCTGATCTGTTATATGTAGATATTCTGTTATTTTGTAGTGACTGGAGAGAATTCCGTGAGTTGCTGTTTATGTTGCTCCTGATCTGTTATATGTAGATATTCTGTTATTTTGCAGTGACTGGAGAGAATTCCGTGAGTTGCTGTTTATGTTGCTCCTGATCTGTTATATGTAGATATTCTGTTATTTTGCAGTGACTGGAGAGAATTCCGTGAGTTGGTAGACGCAGGTCGAGTTGGTCATGTGATTGCCACTGATCTGTTCTTGTCACCCGGTCACACGTACCGGGCAGTTGTCCAGTTCTGTCACCAGGACGGCTGCTTCCTGGTCAGTCAGAAATCTTACTTAAAGATTATTAGAACCATTATTTAAAAAAGAAAATTGACAATATTTGAATCAAAAATGCATCATTAAACATATAGTTTTTATTCAAATATTGATTTTAATACATAAAAAGCACTTTGAGATGGTTGACACTAATGTCACAAAATCAGTACCAGGAATGTTTAACACTAGGCACACGTGACACACAGTGCAGCAGCCCACATGCTCAAACAAAGATGTTTTACATAGATTTACAATCATAGAAAATACACAGACCCTTGCGCAGTGTTGTCACAATGCTAATTCTAATCAATGAGCACATAACTGCAAAAGCTTGGCCAGAAATATGGACACATCCGAAAAACAATGAATTTTTGAACATGTATACTTAAAAATCCTTCTTAATCATAAAGACAACTGCATATATGTAAAAGAAATATTTATTTAAGTTAGTTTCTCTGTTATAAATATGATTAGTTGTAAAACAAAAGGTTCCATTAACTTTAATAACAACTTGCCATGAAAAATAATTGTATTAATAAGAAAATGTCACATCTTAATCGTTATTTTGTTAGAACACAGAATATATCACACAATCTTAGCACATCATCATGGCGCTAATCTACCAATGCCTATAATACCAAACAATTTGTTAAGCCACATCTAAAAAGTCAGAATCCTTGGGAACACAATTGCAATTTTGTATATAAAGTCAAGTAATCAGAATAGCACATTTCCAAGTGGACAACATTTACAGGCAGGAGGACGTCTTATCTGTATCACTTTACTGACATAATATTTAGATACCTTGCAATCTATCATTGCATTTTATATTGCAGCCTCTTTACTCGGATGGAGTGACCATCACACCTGATGCCCCTGTATCTGACGGCTTGATCGTCGCATCATTGACTGATGCTAATATCACCTTCACCTGGTCTCACTTTGTGGACCCCTCTATGACATTAGTGACGGCGGCGGTTGACGTCATGTCCCGTCGAGAGTGGACACTACAAGTGCATGACGACAGTGGAGAGAATCCTGACCAACTCTACATCTGGCAGATGATGTCCAATGCGGACGTTGTCTGTAGAAATGCAAAGAATTCAGTGAAACAGGTGAGAATTTTTCACAAATATCTACTGCCCAAATATTACTGATATCATGGGTCATTGAACATGTAGGTTGATTCTGCTTTCTGTCTCCTTTGTCTGATAGGATCTTTATTAATATTCCAGGAGGCAAGTAACTTGGCCTGAATTGTGCTACTGGTGCAAGATTCAACATGGTGGGTACTGTATATACAGTGAGTACCACTCTGGGTGACTCGTATGAGAGCGACGTTTTTAGTCTTACTCGGCGTCTCCCATATCCAGTTGTACATTCAATATGACACCCATTTGAAATCTCACATTGTTACTGTTCTACATAATCTACATTAGTATGGTCATTATTGTTATATCATATTGTACAATTGGATAAATAAACAATTATGTCTGTCTCTGCTTGTCTGCCTGTCTGCCCGTCCGTCCGTCTGTCTGCCTGTCTGTCTGTCTGTCAGTGTCTTACATGACTTTTGATTCCGTGACATGCATGCTGCTTCATCAACATGTATTTGCCACGTGACATTCAGTTACCATAACACAAAACTGCACTTGAAGTCTGCATCCTGTGATTAGAAAATATCTTTTTGGAGAAAATACATTGGTGTGTGATGAAATGGCTGCTCGATCAGTAACCCTTGATCACCCCGAAGAAACACATATTTGTTGGTTGTTGTGAAGACCTTTTTCTTGTCTCTTGCTACAGTTGTGTTCGTACACGGCTGGACTGAAGGCACCTCTGGAGACGTCAAGTTGTGTTGTGCTGGCATTGAGGGCTTACAACAAAGTGGGTCTGTACTCGACCATCACCCACCAACTGAAGGGGTGTCACGTCACCAGTAGAGTGTCACTCACGGTGATAGACGCAGTAGCATTGACACCAGATGGGTGAGCGCAGTTCTTTAAGAAGAAATCTATCGATACATACATTTTTTTGAACATGATTTAAATGTGCTGATGTCAGACAAGTCACCCTACTGTGGATCAGTGTCAAGTCATGTCATTCTGTGTACGTCAAGACGTAATTCTAATGTGGATGATTGTCAAGTCATATCATTTTATTGTGGATCACTGTCAAGTCATGTCATTCTGTGAACGTCAAGACATGTGATTCTAATGTGAATCATTGTCAAGTCATGTCATTCTAATGTGGATGAATGTCAAGTCATATCATTCTGTGAACATCAAGACATGTGACTCTAATGTGAATCTTTGTCAAGTCATGGCATTCTGATGTGGATTGTGGATGTTGTCATGTATACTAGGATGTCCCAAGTACATGTTGTGCAATTTGTTGCAGGGCGGTATTTTGTTGCTTTTCTCAAACCTAAACTGCTTACAAAGGGACACTGAATTGGAAGATGCATTAACTTAGGACATGCAATGATCTATTTCTGCAAGTCTAGAGTTATGAAGAGAAAAGCATTTCGAGACACCACACATTGATGAAGTAGTGGCTATGATGGCGGCAGGTGTTATTAATGTGTCACGCGTGTCTGCAAATGCATTGTATAAACTTTGTCATCTCATCACAATAATATTAAACAAACATTTTCCCCTTTAAAAATAATTGTTTAATGTAAACAAAAGGCAAAGTATAAGTCTAGCTGCATATTGCACAAGTTGATAACGTCTGTTAGTAAAAGAGATAAGAATAGTTGTGGGACTGCAAAATCACCCCATGAACATTTATATGGTAGGTTACCTTGGTTATAGCAAAATGCATATTATGTCATGAGTGAACTTCTTTTCACGTAAACATAATACTTCGTGTATGTTGTCAAGATAATAAGTAGTGACATAAATGTACATGTCCCATTTGCTGGCCCTGTCACCCCATCATCGAAATTGAGCAATATCCGGTAGATTGAAGACACAAATTGTCAAGAAGAACCACTTTCTAGGGCCATTCTGTGTTGTTTGCTTTCAGTAACATCTTGCACGAGCAGAATGCACTGTGGCCAAAGCGAGACCGCGAGTACACACTGTCCTCATCGACCTTGAGTGCTGTCTGGCCTGACCTACGTCACGGCACGTACCACTGGAAGGTCATCTCGGATGACGCCATCAGGAGATTCGCCTTTGTCCAGCCAGAAACACCTCCAGATTACACAGACTATGACTGTGCAGCCCCGGAAGTGTTGGCATGTGGGGAGACTGGAGTAAGACATATACATGTATAAGAAATACATAGATATATATTTTATAACAAATGTAATTTCAGTAAAAGCTGTACATTGTCGTCATTGCAATGCTTGCCTCAGGTTCCTGATTTATTTGGTATCTTACATGTATTTCGTTTGTACAGGACAACTTTGTGAATGTTCATGGTTTGGCGCTAAAGGAAGGTCGACGCTACCACATATGTATCCTGGCCAACGCCACTGATCTGGTGTTTGAGAAGTTCACTCAACATCTGGAGCAGAACTCGGAGTGCAGCAATGGAATTGTAGTGGACAGGACACCGCCCATTGCTGGCCAAGTGTGGGTCGGAGGTCGCCAGAAACACTGGCCCTTCCAGGTTAGTTCATTGCAGAATCTGATCTATGATAGTTACTAAATACCAAAGTTTGTGGATTTTCTGGAGTGGATACATTATGCCAACATGCTGTATGAAATTTATTCACTGTTTGTGTACAACAGTTGTTTGTAATATCGTAATATTAGCTCACATCTACCCTTCGAGCAACAAACAAAGATGCCCCCTGTCGAATAACTGACCACTTAATTGTTCCTATGTAAATAAATAAATCTAAATAAGTACCTTTATGTTTTTGTTATGTATTGATATATGTAGATTTAATGTGGCCGCAGCTTGTTTGATGTTGGAATAAAGGAAGATGGATTTATATATAAAAGGTTGGTAAGGGGCATATTTCATTGCCAATCAGTATGCACATCAATGCATACCCATAAAATGCACTGTACCCGTATATAAGGAATTGTGTGTTTGAACACATCACCATTTGGATGATAAGAGGATAATGGTCGAAGGAAGCAAATGGCATTGACAAAGTAAATCAATCTAAATAAGTACCTTTGTGTGTTTGAATACATCACCATTTTGATGACAAGAGGATAATGGTCGAAGGAAGCAAATGGCATTGACAAAGGCGAGTGGACTTCGGCGCCTCAAAGGAAATGTATCTACAATGATTCAAAGTTAGCTTTGATGTATAGATTACAAACAGAATCCATCGGCTACACAACTTTCAAGCATAATGCAGATCAACAGGTGACAGGTAAACATTTATTGGAACTGGCGTTTGACTTGTATTTGTTTTTCTGATTACAATGTGAACTGTTGCAACGATGTACACTGTAGTTGGAATATCTCGTATTTCAGATCGACCGATCGCAGTTGAACATTTACTGGAGCTCATTTGTTGACATTGAAGCCTATGGGTGTTTGTTTCACCCTTCAGGAATACTCAAGTATGAATATGCTATAGGTGAGCACCAGTATGTGTGCATTATTGGCATGTATGAAATTATTAATTAACAGTTCTTATTAATCTGCCATAACTTGTATTTTTATGCGTTTTGTGTGCAGATATCACCAAGTACACTAAAACATTTCCTCAAAGGGCAGATCATTAACTGTTTAATTATCTAAATGTAATACTGAGATGACGCAACATAAGTTTCACTAATATATATGTTTAAACTGTCATGCGACACGATTTTCATGGTAAACATTCACAATTTCGTTTTTTGGTAACGAGATCCGTTTTTTGCCATCTAACACATGAAAATCTAAGCGTATAATTACAATACCAGCTGCCAAACACCTCCCTTTTGTAATGATTATTCTTATTAGCCAATTTATAATGGTGTCATACACCACCCATGCCAGTTGATGTTGCAAAAACGTAGTAGCTGCAATTGGCTGCTTAGCACTTCTTGGTCAAACTAATGATCGGCGGGCTCTTTGGCACTGAAATGGTTAATGATATTTCGTACTCTAGCTGAACTTAAGGATGCTACATAAGACCTGTTTCACTCTAACAAATACTTGTCCTAGAGACATAACCAAATGTGTATAATACATGTACCTGTTATTTGCCACTGATGATGTCTTTATTTCAAATTATGGCAATGATGGTGGTTTGAAAAAAACTGTTATACACATTGACATACAAATACCACCAGTTAATATTTTATAAAAAGATGTATAAAACTGCACTGCACATCAATCACAGGTAATTGAAAGGTAAGACTGTAAGGTGTGCATTTATGCCAAACTCACAAAACTGATGAGACATGACAGAGACATGTTTAGGATAGGCCTGTGCAAGTTTATACCTGGCTTGATGTGGCGGGTCAGAATTATGACTTAGCCTAGTTTTTAAAGCACCCTTGGTCTAGACTTATCCTGTGGTAACACCAAAGATGGAAACGCTTTGTTACATTGTAATTATCCGTTCTCAGTGTTTTAAAGCATATAGATGTGTTCGTCAGTGAGAGTGGATTGTGCCGCATGTATGTAACACACAGTAGTACACAATGTTATGTTATTTAATTATATATTAATTTTGTATTTTTGTACTTATTTACTAACATTGAATTATGTTTACTATTAATATTTATTCTTATTACTTGATTTATTTTTATTAAAAGCGGGCTCCCAAGTTAGCGACATGTTACGTCTTAATGGGAGTCACCTTGACCTTCACATTTACGTAGATCATTTAAGTTTGTACATTTGTACACGTATATATGGTCAAAATAAACCTGCCTGCCCGCCTGTCTGTCTGTCTCGATCCCTGTCTATCTGTTTCAATGTCTGTCTGTCTGTCTGTTTGCCTGTCAGTCTGTCTCGAACTCTGTCTGTCTGTCTCAATGTCTGTCTTTCTATCATTCTGTCTGTCTGTCTGTCTGTCTCTATGTCTGCCTGTCTCTATCTGTCTGTCTGTCTGTCTGTCTGTCTGTCTGTCTGTCTGTCTGTCTGTCTGTCTGTCTGTCTGTCTGTCTGTCTGTCTGTCTGTTTCTGCAGGCTCGTCACCAGAAGGAGTTGACATTCGTGACTACATTGACGTTAGCGTGACTAACATGGCTGTGGCAACAGGACTGACCCTTCATGATGGTCAGACTTACTACGTAACAGTCCGGGGTGAGTAGTCAATCATTGTGGTCAGTCATTGTGGTCAATCATTCTAGTCAATCATTGTAGTCAGTCATTGTGGTCAGTCATGGGGGTCAATCATTGTGGTCATATTGTGATCATATATTGTCGTCATGCAGTCCTTGTGGTCATATATTGTGGTCAGTCATGGGGGTCAATCATTGTGGTCATATTGTAATCATATATTGTCGTCATGCAGTCCTTGTGGTCATATAATGTGGTCAGTTATTGTGGTCAGTCATTATAGTCGTTGTGGTCAACCATTACAGTCATATATATGATCAGTCATTGTAGCCAGTCATTACAGTCATATATTATGATCAGTCATTGTATTCAGTCATTACAGTCATATATCATGATCAGTCATTGTATTCAGTCATTACAGTCATATATTATGATCAGTCACTGTAGTCAACCATTACAGTCATATATTATGATCAGTCATTACAGTCATATATCATGATCAGTCATTGTATTAAGTCATTACAGTCATATATTATGATCAGTCACTGTAGTTAGTCATTACAGTCATATATTATGATCAGTCATTGTATTCAGTCATTACAGTCATATATCATGATCAGTCATTGTATTCAGTCATTACAGTCATATATTACGATCAGTCACTGTAGTCAACCATTACAGTCATATGTCATGATCAGTCATTGTAGTCAGTCACATATTATGATTAGTTACTGTGGTCAGTCATTACAGTCATATATCATGATCAGTCATTACAGTCTTATGTTATGATCAGTCATTGTGGTCTGTCATTACAGGCATATATCATGATATGTCATTGTAGTCAGTCATTACAGTCATATATCATGATCAGTCACTGTAGTCAGTCATTACAGTCATATATTATGATCAGTCACTGTGGTCAGTCATTACAGGCATATATCATGATATGTCATTGTATTCAGTCATTACAGTAAAATATTATGATCAGTCACTGTGGTCAGTAATTACAGTAATATATTATGATCAGTCATTGTGGTCTGTCATTACAATCATATATTATGATCAGTCATTGTATTCAGTCATTACAGTCATAAATTATGATCAGTCATTGTGGTCTGTCATTACAATCATATATTAT
The DNA here is from genome assembly GCA_963995525.1 of Escarpia spicata. Taxonomy (NCBI): domain Eukaryota; kingdom Metazoa; phylum Annelida; class Polychaeta; order Sabellida; family Siboglinidae; genus Escarpia; species Escarpia spicata. Next base: position 24,823,949 of record OZ023205.1, on the reverse strand, counting down.
GATCAGTCATTGTATTCAGTCATTACAGTCATAAATTATGATCAGTCATTGTGGCCAGTCATTTCAGTCATATATCATGATCAGTCACTGTGGTCAGTAATTACAGTCATATATTATGATCAGTCACTGTGGTCAGTAATTACAGTCATATATGATGATCAGTCATTGTGGTCTGTCATTACAGGCATATATTATGATCAGTCATTGTGGCCAGTCATTTCAGTCATATATTATGATCAGTCACTATGGTCAGTCATTACCGTCATATATCATAATCAGTCATTGTAGCCAGTCATTACAGTCATATATGATGATCAGTCATTGTAGTCAGTCGTTACAGTCATACATTGTGATCAGTCACTGTGGTCAGCCTCATAGACACTTGTGTGACACTGGGTCTGTTAAGTAGGATGATTGTATGAACTTGTAAGTTTGTGTTATTGATGTACTGTGTTGATCTTATTATACACTGACATGTGTTGTTGATGTACTGTGTTGATCTTATTATACACTGACATGTGTTGTTGATGTACCGTGTTGATCTTATTATACACTGACATGTGTTGTTGATTGTGCCCCATTGGTTTTTATCTAATTTAAAAGAATCTCAAGTACAAACCTGTAATATGTTGTATGTTAACACCTGACGTGTGAAACGGAATCTTCCAAGTATTACAATTGATGAAGCAATAAACAATGTTGTTATGAACAGTGTCATCCTGTCTGTATTCTGAATGAAGTGTGTCTTTCCCGCAGCCACTGACCATGTGGGTAAATCGACTACTGTGTCCTCGCCTGGAGTCACTATTGACTCGACACCACCAGGTGTCAGTGCGGTACAGATTGATGTGGGCGGGGCTTATGTGACAGAACAGACGGAAGTGTCAGCGGTGTGGAAGGGCGTCTTTAATGATGAAGAAAGTGGTGAGTGGATCATTGGTTTATAAGGACATCTGTCAATGTGTGGGAGTAGACTGACTTGGTGCTACATCTGTCGATGTGTGTGAGTAGACTGACTTGGTGCTACATCTGTCGATGTGTGTGAGTAGACTGACTTGGTGCTACATCTGTCGATGTGTGTGAGTAGACTGACTTGGTGCTACATCTGTCGATGTGTGTGAGTAGACTGACTTGGTGCTACATCTGTCGATGTGTGTGAGTAGACTGACTTGGTGCTACATCTGTCGATGTGTGTGAGTAGACTGACTTGGTGCTACATCTGTCGATGTGTGTGAGTAGACTGACTTGGTGCTACATCTGTCGATGTGTGTGAGTAGACTGACTTGGTGCTACATCTGTCGATGTGTGTGAGTAGACTGACTTGGTGCTACATCTGTCGATGTGTGTGAGTAGACTGACTTGGTGCTACATCTGTCGATGTGTGTGAGTAGACTGACTTGGTGCTACATCTGTCGATGTGTGTGAGTAGACTGACTTGGTGCTACATCTGTCGATGTGTGTGAGTAGACTGACTTGGTGCTACATCTGTCGATGTGTGTGAGTAGACTGACTTGGTGCTACATCTGTCAATGTGTGGGAGTAGACTGACTTGGTGCTACATCTGTCGATGTGTGTGAGTAGACTGACTTGGTGCTACATCTGTCAATGTGTGGGAGTAGACTGACTTGGTGCTACATCTGTCGATGTGTGTGAGTAGACTGACTTGGTGCTACATCTGTCGATGTGTGGGAGTAGACTGACTTGGTGCTACATCTGTCGATGTGTGTGAGTAGACTGACTTGGTGCTACATCTGTCGATGTGTGTGAGTAGACTGACTTGGTGCTACATCTGTCGATGTGTGTGAGTAGACTGACTTGGTGCTACATCTGTCGATGTGTGGGAGTAGACTGACTTGGTGCTACATCTGTCGATGTGTGTGAGTAGACTGACTTGGTGCTACATCTGTCGATGTGTGTGAGTAGACTGACTTGGTGCTACATCTGTCGATGTGTGTGAGTAGACTGACTTGGTGCTACATCTGTCGATGTGTGTGAGTAGACTGACTTGGTGCTACATCTGTCGATGTGTGTGAGTAGACTGACTTGGTGCTACATCTGTCGATGTGTGTGAGTAGACTGACTTGGTGCTACATCTGTCGATGTGTGGGAGTAGACTGACTTGGTGCTACATCTGTCGATGTGTGTGAGTAGACTGACTTGGTGCTACATCTGTCGATGTGTGTGAGTAGACTGACTTGGTGCTACATCTGTCGATGTGTGTGAGTAGACTGACTTGGTGCTACATCTGTCGATGTGTGTGAGTAGACTGACTTGGTGCTACATCTGTCGATGTGTGTGAGTAGACTGACTTGGTGCTACATCTGTCAATGTGTGGGAGTAGACTGACTTGGTGCTACATCTGTCGATGTGTGTGAGTAGACTGACTTGGTGCTACGTACTGTAACGGTTGTCTGCTTATTTAGAAAGGCGTCAACAAGTATTGTTTACTAAAATGTATATATGTGTGTGTGTATATATATACAATGTATGTATGTTTGTATGTGTGTATGTATGTATATATATATATATGTATTTATATATACATAATAATAATAATAAAACTTTATTTTGACACCGTCAAATCCGAGATTGCCGCCCCGTTGACGGGTGTGTACAAGCATTTAATACTAAATAGCTTAAAATTATAATTAGTCCAGGTAAATAATAAAATAATAATAACGATAGGCTAGAAAACATGTTAAAACTGTAGAACGTTCCCCTAATACCATGAATACTACATTGATAGTAAATAAGATAATGTGTAATATGTTTGTTAAAAGTCCAATGTCAGTCATGTAAACCCATTAAGTGGAGAAGAACAATATCTTTAGTTGTTTCTTAAATTGAGGGAGATTGCCGTTGTTGCGCATGTTCATGGGAAGTTTGTTCCACAGAGTGGGGCCAGCACAAGCAAATGCACGGCGGCCGAAACGTTCTAAGTTCACTCTAGGAACTTCCAAGAGTAACCCGCTTGCAGAGCGTAGGGAATGATGGGGTGTATATTGGTGTAATAGTGCCCAACGTACTAAGGCACAAAGACGAGTGTCTTACATACATACATAGATATTTTATGTGACACCATTAAGGAGCTGTTGTCCCAGTAAGTACAGGTGCTACATAATTTTCACTAAGCTAAATTTCTAGCAGGCCTGTCGTAATCATAATAACCATAAAGGAACTTTGATACTAGAGTTAAGATCATATGTTAATTGCACAGTATAGTGTCTACATGATATATTTAGGCTTCTATTGTTTGTGACTGACACTGTATCATCCTGATATGTGGCACTTCCTTGCAGGGATTGAACGTTACCTCTGGTGCCTGGGCTCCCACTCAGGCTACTGTGACATGATGTCTTATGTAGAGACAACGGAACCTGAAGGGTCCCAGGGTGACCTGCGCCTGACTGACGGACACCCAATCTATGTGTCCGTGCAGGTGAGAGAGTCACCATAACATTTCTTCCCCTTGCTCCCTTGCAGGGCCAGGGATTAAATCCTTCACATATCTTGCTGACTAATACTCAACATCTCTCTCCTGCACTGGTCTTCCATTCTTTAACATTTGTACCTACCCTCCCAACATCTCATTTCATGCCGTCTTTTCATCCCAGTTTTGGTCTTCCTCTTCTTCTGGCAGCCTCATCTGACTGCTGGTTTTGTCAGTTTCCTCACGCCTTCTCTGCACATGTCCTACCCATCCCAGTCTGCTCTCAACTACTTTCATTTTAGGTGTATTTTCAAGCCTATCTCTTCTCTGAATTCCTTCTTCACCATGACTCTGTCTCAGTCAATTTTGTCAGTGCTGGGGTACTGATCATAAGTTCCAATATGTGAATACTTGCATTATTGTTTGTTTTGTGTTCAAGATTATACTTTCTGAGGTGTCATTAATTAATATTTAATAAGCAGATCATGCACATGATCTAATGTGGTGACATATGGGTCAGTCCATGAAGCTGATGTTCAAAGTGTGATATGGTTAGAAAAATTAAGAACAACAAATTTATTGAAAACAATGTGGTAGTTCAGTACCTTTGTTCATATTTCAGGCAGTAAACAGAGTGGGATTGACAGCAATGACACTGTCAAGAGCTGTCATAGTTGATGCGTCACCACCCAAGCTGTCATCATTTTTTAGGCAGTAAACCGAGTGGGATTGACGACAGTGACAGTGTCAAGAGCTGTCATAGTTGACGCGTCACCACCCATGGCTGTCATCATTTTTTAGGCAGTAAACCGAGTGGAATTTATGACAGTGACAGTGTCAAGAGCTGTCATAGTTGATGCGTCACCACCCATGGCTGTCATCATTTTTTAGGCAGTAAACCGAGTGGGATTGACGACAGTGACAGTGTATAGAGCTGTCATAGTTGACGCGTCACCACCCATGGCTGTAATCTTTTTTTCAGGCAGTAAACTGAGTGGGATTGGTGACACTGACAGTGTCAAGAGCTGTCATAGTTGATGCGTCACCACCCATGGCTGTCATCTTTTTTTCAGGCAGTAAACCTAGTGGAATTTATGACAGTGACAGTGTCAAGAGCTGTCATAGTTGATGCGTCACCACCCATGGCTGTCATCTTTTTTTAGGCAGTAAACCGAGTGGGATTGACGACAGTGACTGTGTCAAGAGCTGTCATAGTTGATGCGTCACCTCCCATGGCTGGTCATGTTTATGATGTCACTACCAATACACAGACCACGGATGCAGATTATACGGTTTGTTGTATGATTGAATCATATTCCGCCTATTGTCTTTGGATTACTATAGTGAATGCCTGCCTAATCACAACCTTAGTAATAATAATCATGTGATCCTTAATAGGGGCCAATCTTGAGGAAAGTATATGGTAACGACAACGAAACATGTCCACAATAAATGTTTAAAATTTTTATGTTTTATGGTTCACCTTTTTAATTACTACTATTAATATCAAGTATACAAATATACAGAAAAAATGTAATATATTCATAGTTTAAAAAGTATTACATTTGGCATCTTTAAAACAAATCTTAAAATTACATCAATTTTGAAACTTTTTCAAATTTTAGTTCCACATGACAGCAGCCATATCATAACATATAAAACAAAGCAAATCTACAATTTGTCATTTTCATTGTCATCATGGTAAAATAAAATAATGACCGTAAAGGAAAAGTGTCCAAAACATGTTAGTCAAAACCATTTTATAATTGTAGAATTTACAAATGTTTTATTACATATCCTAATAGAAGCTCAGTGGTCGCCATACCTCAATGTAATAAAACTGTCAATGTATTATTGTTCATACAATTACAGTAATGGTAACGAATATATATATATAAGTTGTGACACAGGCGACATGGTAGTGAATAAAATTGTCCATGTATTAAAACAGTGGCAGGTAGAATCAAACCACTGTTTTTTTAAATACATCACCAATTGTTAGATGAGGGGCCAATCCAAGGAAGTGAATGAAGATAGAAAGGGTGACTGGACCCCATGCAGTGTCTGGGAAGAGATGCACCCATGCAGTGTCTGGGAAGAGATGCACCCATGCAGTGTCTGGGAAGAGATGCACCCATGCAGTGTCTGGGAAGAGATGCACCCATGCAGTGTCTGGGAAGAGATGCACCCTTGCAGTGTCTGGGAAGAGATGCACCCTTGCAGTGTCTGGGAAGAGATGCACCCATGCAGTGTCTGGGAAGAGATGCACCCATGCAGTGTCTGGGAAGAGATGTACCCATGCAGTGTCTGGGAAGAGATGCATCCAAGCAGTGTCTGGGAAGAGATGCACCCATGCAGTATCTGGGAAGAGATGCACCCAAACAGTGTCTGGGAAGAGATGCACCCATGCAGTGCCTGTTAAGAGATGCACCCAAACAGTGTCTGGGAAGAGATGCACCCATGCAGTGCCTGTTAAGAGATGCACCCATGCAGTGTCTGGGAAGAGATGCACCCATGCAGTGTCTGGAAAGAGATGCACCCATGCAGTGCCTGGGAAGAGATGCACCTATGCAGTGTCTGGGAAGAGATGCACCCATGCAGTGTCTGGGAAGAGATGCACCCATGCAGTGCCTGGGAAGAGATGCACCCATGCAGTGTCTGGGAAGAGATGCACCTATGCAGTGTCTGGGAAGAGATGCACCCAAACAGTGCCTGGGAAGAGATGCACCCATGCAGTGTCTGGGAAGAGATGCACCCAAGCAGTGTCTGGGAAGAGATGCATCCAAACAGTGCCTGGGGAGAGATGCATCCAAGCAGTGTCTAGGAAGAGATGCATCCAAGTAGTGCCTGGGAAGAGATGCATACAAGTAGTGCCTGGGAAGAGATGCACCCAAACAGTGCCTGGGAAGAGATGCATCCAAGCAGTGTCTAGGAAGAGATGCATCCAAGTAGTGCCTGGGAAGAGATGCATCCAAGTAGTGCCTGGGAAGAGATGCACCCAAACAGTGCCTGGGAAGAGATGCATCCAAGCAGTGTCTGGGAAGAGATGCATCCAAGTAGTGCCTGGGAAGAGATGCATCCAAGCAGTGCCTGGGGAGAGATGCACCCAAACAGTGCCTGGGAAGAGATGCATCCAAGCAGTGTCTAGGAAGAGATGCATCCAAGTAGTGCCTGGGAAGAGATGCATCCAAGTAGTGCCTGGGGAGAGATGCACCCAAACAGTGCCTGGGGAGAGATGCACTTACATTGTTGCCTCCCAGTTAGTTTATTTATATATATACATAATCTTCACTGCATTGTGTAGCAGTGCACTGGAAGAATATGACATGTCATTCAAGCTAAGTCACCCTTCTGACTAGACTTGTTGAACTATTTCAGACAAAAGCTTCGGAAATTGGAGCAATTTGGCCGGGATTTCACGATCCACACTCCCACATCACAGGGTACAGCGTGAACATTGGCAAGTGTCCTCAGTGTGGAGACATCCTTGAGAAGTCACACGTTGGAATCACAACCAGTAAGTTGAGCTTAGAAAACCTCAATCTCGACTATTCATTGCGTCTCATGTTATCATGCTTGTGAATATTCTCTGGCTGTATATTTTGTCATTGTCTGTAGCAATGGTACGTTCCCCTTGATACTTTTCTATATAGCTGTTTGTTTATCTTGTGTTTAAATGTTTATGAAACAATTGGTTTAAGTTTGGTTTTGTAGGAAACATTTTGTAATGTTCAATAGTTACATATGTCATGTATATATGCTAGTCTGATAAGCCATTCAACAAAAGCCTTTCTGTGTGGTGTTTCAACAAAATACATGCACTTGTGCGTGCGCGCATGTGCACGTGTGTGTGTTTCTGTTGATACTCCCAATGACCATGTTGAGTCTGTATCCAGGTATTCACCTGACTGACGTGACCCTAGAGCATGGGGTGACATACTACACAACAGTGGAGGCCTGTAATGGCGCTGGTCTGTGTGTCACTGTCACCTCTGATGGCATCATTGCCGACACGTCACCTCCGGTCGCAGGCGTTCTCTTTGACGGCATCTGTAGCCATGATGTTGTGTATCAGAGCTCAAGGTACAGTGGGTGACAACATATCACCAAACAGTCTTCATGAACAAATTATTGGGTGTTGTGAATTTTTTGCTGTATTGTGTCATTTCATCACACTGCATTCTGTACCCATGACACAGCGATCTATATATTAATATGCTAACTTTGTGGATAGTCTGGCAGTGTCTTCCCCCAGGTGCTGAGGTCCATTCTGTACCCATGACACAGCGATCTATATATTAATATGCTAACTTTGTGGATAGTCTGGCAGTGTCTTCCCCCAGGTGCTGAGGTCCATTCTGTACCCATGACACAGCGATCTATATATTAATATGCTAACTTTGTGGATAATCTGGCAGTGTCTTCCCCCAGGTGCTGAGGTCCATTCTGTACCCATGACACAGCGATCTATATATTAATACGCTAACTTTGTGGATAGTCTGGCAGTGTCTTCCCCCAGGTGCTGAGGTCCATTCTGTACCCACGACACAGCGATCTATATATTAATATGCTAACTTTGTGGATAGTCTGGCAGTGTCTTCCCCCAGGTGCTGAGGTCCATTCTGTACCCACGACACAGCGATCTATATATTAATATGCTAACTTTGTGGATAGTCTGGCAGTGTCTTCCCCCAGGTGCTGAGGTCCATTCTGTACCCACGACACAGCGATCTATATATTAATATGCTAACTTTGTGGATAGTCTGGCAGTGTCTTCCCCCAGGTGCTGAGGTCCATTCTGTACCCACGACACAGCGATCTATATATTAATATGCTAACTTTGTGGATAGTCTGGCAGTGTCTTCCCCCAGGTGCTGAGGTCCATTCTGTACCCACGACACAGCGATCTATATATTAATATGCTAACTTTGTGGATAGTCTGGCAGTGTCTTCCCCCAGGTGCTGAGGTCCATTCTCTACCCATGACACAGCGATCTATATATTAATACGCTAACTTTGTGGATAGTCTGGCAGTGTCTTCCCCCAGGTGCTGAGGTCCATTCTGTACCCACGACACAGCGATCTATAATTATGTTAATATGCTAACTTTGTGGATAGTCTGGCAGTGTCTTCCCCCAGGTGCTGAAATCCACTCACCTCTTTCTATGTTAACTTATTTCCATGAACAATTGGCCTCTGATCTATCAACTGGTGATGCATTAAAAACATCCACAAAGGTAGTTATTTTTATTTATTTACTTCCTACGTGTTGGGGTGTCTTTGTATTAGGGTGTATTAGGGTGTCTTTGTGTTCGGATGTCCATGATGAGGTGTTTTTGTGTTAGGGTGTCTATGATGGAGTGTCTTTGTATTAGGGTGCCTATGATGGGGTGTCTTTGTGTAAGGGTGTCTATGATGGGGTGTGTTTTTGTTAGAATGTCTGTTGTGAGGTGTCTTTATATTAGGTAAGGTGTCTGGGATAGGGTGTCTTTGTGTTAGGGTTTCTGGGATAGGGTGCCTGGGATAGGGTGTGTTTGTGTTAGGATGTCTGTGATGGGGCACCTTTGTGTTAGGGTGTTTTGGATGGGGTGTCTTTGTGTTAGGGTGTCTGTGGTGGGGTGTCTTTACGTTAGAATGTCTGTGATGGGGCATCTTTGTGTTGGGATGTCTTTGTGAGGGTGTCTTTGAATTAGGGTGTCTGTGATGGGGTGTCTTTAAGTTAAGATGCCTTGTCTTTATGTGTGTCTTGCTACAGGTCAACTCTGTCTGCTCACTGGGTCAACTTCCATGACCCGGAGTCTGGACTCTTGGACATGGAGTGGCGGGCTGGAAGCTCACAAGGACACAGTGACATTCTCCCTCCCACGAGACTCCACGTCACAGACAAGGTGACAGCCAACCTGACACAGCCACTGCCACTGGGCAGGAAGTTGTATATCACACTAAAGGTCTTCAACAAGGCAGGTAGGAGAAGCTTCCTTCTACAGCTGTGTATTGTGAACATACAGTTCTGTGACCACTGCGAGAGATAGCATGGTGTCTGGTGGGTCTATTGTGTGCTATGGTATGCTGCAGAAATGTGAGCCAAAATTAGCCAAATAAGCAGAATTCATGTGATAATTCGAGCATGGCTGAATGTTTGACTGAAAAATCGAGCAAAGTGCTTTATTTGTCTGTCATTTACTGACAGTTTGTACGCATGCACGCACGCACGCACGCACGCACGCACGCACGCACGCACGCACGCACGCACGCACGCACGCACGCACGCACGCACACACACTCATGAGAATCATGTGCAGCTTGGAGAACTTTGTTGATAGTCATTAAAAGAGTACATCCTCTTTATAGTTACTCTGTGCATGTAATCAGCTTAATCTTAGCCAGACTGATCAAGAGTTCTAGACAAATAGTCAAAACGTAACAAAATGAGTTGGATGTCAGCGACATTGCACAGTGATTTTTGACGATTTTGACTTTTTGTCTCAAAACGATACTTTAATATCTTTTCTATCAATTGGCAATGGTTATTCTGTCTTATATTAATATTTAGTACCTAATAGAACCGTTTTAGAAACATTTCTTACATAAATTCCGTAAAAAAAAACGATAAATCGCAAATGTTCCTATCGCATTTTTTTTGATAACCCTCAATGGAAGGCAGACATATTTGATACTATGAGAAAGCCAAGCATATCTACTTTCCATATATGGGAAGGGAATTCCTCGTTTAAGTCAACGTTAGCCAACAACAGCGCCTGACTGGTAATAATAAATAAACATGTGTAAACATGTACATGAACTTCAGTTGCGTTTTACTTTACCATTGGAAAGCTTAGCATCTCCTCTTTCCAAAGGTATTGATAACTAAATTTTTAATTTCTTGACATTTGACTCATTTTGTCAAGACTCGACACAAATGGTTTGTCACCAGCCATTGTACTTTTGTTGTAGGTCTGTCAACTGAGAGTTCGTCAGACGGGTTCATCGTTGACAACACACCGCCAGTGACAGTCACAAAAATAGCTCTTGACAACCGCATCGGGTCCCTAAAGCCTGACACTCAGGTATTGCCTTCAGTGCATTGAACAATCCACTGAGAACAGGTGTAACATTGAGAGCAATCTTTGGACACCAGTTTAACATTCAGTACAACCATTAACTGGTAAGATTGTTTAACCTATGTGGAATTTCAAAAAATAAAAGTGTTACTTTTCCTCCGAAGGGTCACAGGTGTACCAGTAAAAGGTGCTTGATATGCAAACGGTCTGGTACTAAAAGCTTGACATACCCCGGTACATGCACATACAGACATACACACATATGCAGTTATGCACGTACGCGCATACGCCAGTCCATTAATACATATATGCTAGCTCGAATATAGTTAGATATAGTGGTCTAACTTATGGTATGGTTTAGTATTTGCTAGAACAGAGGGAGGTTATAGTGGTCCAACTTATGATATGGTTTAGTATTTGCTAGAACACAGGCAGGTTATAGTGGTCCAACTTATGATATGGTTTAGTATTTGCTAGAACAGAGGGAGGTTATAATGGTCCAACTTATGATATGGTTTAGTATTTGCTAGAACAGAGGGAGGTTATAATGGTCCAACTTATGGTATGGTTTAGTATTTGCTAGAACACAGGCAGGTTATAGTGGTCCAACTTATGATATGGTTTAGTATTTGCTAGAACAGAGGGAGGTTATAATGGTCCAACTTATGGTATGGTTTAGTATTTGCTAGAACACAGGCAGGTTATAGTGGTCCAACTTATGATATGGTTTAGTATTTGCTAGAACAGAGGGAGGTTATAATGGTCCAACTTATGGTATGGTTTAGTATTTGCTAGAACACAGGCAGGTTATAGTGGTCCAACTTATGATATGGTTTAGTATTTGCTAGAACAGAGGGAGGTTATAATGGTCCAACTTATGATATGGTTTAGTATTTGCTAGAACACAGGCAGGTTATAGTGGTCCAACTTATGATATGGTTTAGTATTTGCTAGAACAGAGGCAGGTTATAGTGGTCCAACTTATAATATGGTTTAGTATTTGTTAGAACAGAGGCAGGTTATAGTGGTCCAACTTATGGTATGGTTTAGTATTTGCTAGAACAGAGGCAGGTTATAGTGGTCCAACTTATGATATGGTTTAGTATTTGCTAGAACAGAGGGAGGTTATAATGGTCCAACTTATGATATGGTTTAGTATTTGCTATGCTAGAACTAAGCCAGGTCAAATGAATATTGCAGGATCCTCACAGGGATCATCTACATGTGCACTGACATGTTGTCTAAGTCACATGATAATCTGTCACAGTCACCTCTGTATTCCACTTGTCATTGTCTTTGTGTGATGTCATAGAAACGCATCAAGCAAGTAACCACAGTCTACTTGCTGCTGTAACAGTGAAACTTTCCAAAACATTGGCTCATAACATGTTATATAAGGTATTTCAGAGTAGCACATGATTACAGTTTTCCTGACAAAGTCATCACTGAAACATTTTACCGTGTGTAGGTGTTGCAGTCATCACTGATTGTCACATGTTTTACCTTGTGTAGGTGTGGCAGTCATCACCAATTATCACATGTTTTACCTTGTGTAGGTGTGGCAGTCGTCACTGATTGTCACATGTTTTACCTTGTTTAGGTGTGGCAGTCATCACTGATTGTCACATGTTTTACCTTGTGTAGGTGTTGCAGTCATCACTGATTGTCACATGTTTTACCTTGTGTAGGTGTGGCAGTCATCACCAATTATCACATGTTTTACCTTGTGTAGGTGTGGCAGTCGTCACTGATTGTCACATGTTTTACCTTGTGTAGGTGTGGCAGTCGTCACTGATTGTCACATGTTTTACCTTGTGTAGGTGTGGCAGTCATCACTGATTGTCACATGTTTTACCTTGTGTAGGTGTGGCAGTCGTCACTGACTGTCACATGTTTTACCTTGTGTAGGTGTGGCAGTCGTCACTGATTGTCATATGTTTTACCTTGTGTAGGTGTGGCTGTCATCACTGATTGTCACACGTTTGACCTTGTGTAGGTGTGGCAGTCGTCACTGATTGTCACATGTTTTACCTTGTGTAGGTGTGGCTGTCATCACTGATTGTCACATGTTTTACCTTGTGTAGGTGTGGCAGTTGTCACTGATTGTCACATGTTTTACCTTGTGTAGGTGTGGCTGTCATCACTGATTGTCACATGTTTTACCTTGTGTAGGTGTGGCACTCGTCACTGACAGTCCAGTGGCAGATGACAGATAATGAGAGTTCTGTAGTGGAACAGTTTGTGTCTCTGACAACACGAGACTCCATCCACCACAATGTACCTCCAGTCAAGGTAAGATTCTATCCAAAGTAACATGTCGACAGTCAAGGTAAGACTCAATCCACCATAATGTGTCCCCAGTCAGGGTAACATTCTATCCAAAGTAACATGTCAGCAGTCAAGGTAAGACTCCATCCACCATAATGTACCCCCAGTCAATGTAACATTCTATCCAAAGTAACATGTCGAGAGTCATGGTAAGACTCCATCCACCATAACGTACCCTTGTCAATGTAACATTCTATCCAAAGTAACATGTCAACAGTCAAGGTAAGACTCCATCCACCATAATGTATCCCCTGTCAATGTAACATTCTATCTAATGTAACATGTCAACAGTCAAGGTAAGACTCCATCCACCATAATGTATCCCCTGTCAATGTAACATTCTATCCAATGTAACATGTCAACTGTCAAGGTAAGACTCCATCCACCATAATGTATCCCCTGTCAATGTAACATTCTATCCAATGTAACATGTCAACTATCAAGGTAAGACTCCATCCACCATAATGTACCCCCAGTCAATGTAACATTCTATCCAATGTAACATGGCAACAGTCAAGGTAAGACTCCATCCACCATAATGTATCCCCTGTCAATGTAACATTCTATCCAAAGTAACATGTCAACAGTCAAGGTAAGACTCCATCCACCATAATGTATCCCCTGTCAATGTAACATTCTATCCAAAGTAACATGTCAACAGTCAAGGTAAGACTCCATCCACCATAATGTACCCCTAGTCAATGTAACATTCTATCCAATGTAACATGTCAACTGTCAAGGTAAGACTCCATCCACCATAATGTATCCCCTGTCAATGTAACATTCTATCCAATGTAACATGTCAACTATCAAGGTAAGACTCCATCCACCATAATGTACCCCCAGTCAATGTAACATTCTATCCAATGTAACATGGCAACAGTCAAGGTAAGACTCCATCCACCATAATGTATCCCCTGTCAATGTAACATTCTATTCAAAGTAACATGTCAACAGTCAAGGTAAGACTCCATCCACCATAATGTATCCCCTGTCAGTGTAACATTCTATTCAATGTAACGTGTCAACAGTGAAGGTAAGACTCCATCCACCATAATGTATCCCCAGGCAATGTAACATTCTATCCAATGTAACGTGTCAACAGTGAAGGTAAGACTCCATCCACCATAATGTATCCCCAGTCAATGTAACATTCTATCCAATGTAACGTGTCAACAGTGAAGGTAAGACTCCATCCACCATAATGTATCCCCAGTCAATGTAACATTCTATCCAATGTAACGTGTCAACAGTGAAGGTAAGACTCCATCCACCATAATGTATCCCCAGTCAATGTAACATTCTATCCAATGTAACGTGTCAACAGTCAAGGTAAGACTCCATAACGTGCCTACAGTCAAGGGGAGATGTCTCATATTTTGCGCTGTATTTCACTTTAGACAAAGACTGGTAGAACTTGCTGCTGTGCAAACAGTTGTGACACTTAAAAAGACATTTATAATTTTATAGTAGCAATCATATTAGCTATATCCTGTAGCAATAGTATTAGCTACATCTTGTAGTAGAAGGAGCAGTAAGAATGAGTTTCAGAACCTGTTGTATCCACTATTTTCAGTTGTATGGTGATGATCAGTCGTACACATTCAGCAACGTGAGTTTGGTGGACGGAGAGATTTACTATGCCAAGGTGATTGCCTGCAACGGTGCCAGACTCTGTACAACATCAGTCAGCGATGGCATCCTGGTAAGACAGAGTTCTCTAAAGCAGGAAGATAATACATGCTAAACAGACACCTGATCATTAGACCCATTAATTTCACTCTATGAGACATATCTTCAGTCACATGAATTGTACATTGTTATGTCATATATCCATTTATGTCATGATGTTCAATGTCATATATTATTTGTCATGATGTCTAATGTCGTATAGCATAATACATTTATGTCCTGATGTCCCATGTCATATCTTAGGATACATTTATGTCCTGATGTCCAATGTCATATCTTAGGATACATTTACGTCCTGATGTCCAATGTCATATCTTAGGATACATTTACGTCCTGATGTCCAATGTCATATCTTAGGATACATTTACGTCATGATGTCCAATGTCATATCTTAGGATACATTTACGTCCTGATGTCCAATGTCATATCTTAGGATACATTTACGTCCTGATGTCCCATGTCATATCTTAGGATACATTTACGTCCTGATGTCCAATGTCATATCTTAGGATACATTTACGTCCTGATGTCCCATGTCATATCTTAGGATACATTTACGTCCTGATGTCCAATGTCATATCTTAGGATACATTTACGTCCTGATGTCCAATGTCACATACAGTAGACCCTCTCTTCAGCGGACCCGCTGACGAGGGACACCCATTATATTGGGACAGTTTGTCAATGTACGGACAGTTTTACCATGTTAATGTCCCTCTGATGGGGGGACACCTCGTGGACGTGGACAGCAGACAGGATATTTTGGTTATATGTCCCTCCTAAGACGGATAGTATTCAATAATTCGAAGATTTTTTGCTGAATTTATTTACAAAATGGTGGACATACAGCTCGGTGTGTGTGTCAATGGTAACACCAAGTACGCGTGTACCTGTAACAACGAGCTTGTGTTCCTTGCTGTAATCTTTGTGTCTGCCCAAACTACTTAGATTCACAAATACGATGTATAAAAGATTCATCTCAGTTGTTTTCAATGTAACCCAACATTAAGCCTAAACTGAGGTGAAATAATAAAGAAGCTTCATCAAATTATGCTGTGCTATGCCAAACGGCAAAGATTACCAGTGCCTGGAAAAGATGAACTGATCGCCACCGTGTGAAACGGTGGAACGCATTATCAAGTGATGCACAATTTGTACATTAATGAATCTTTCGAAATTGGATGAAAAATGAAGTGTAACAATTGTACCCGTTACTGTTTTTAATATTTAATTAACATTCACGCTGCATGAAGCAACTGATGTAAATATTCGGTTGATCATTTCCAGGTTATTATTTTAGCCGATAGGGGGCACCCAAAATGGTCATTTTGAGAATTAGTTACAAATTATTTTAGCTAAAGAATATCTAGATCGTTCGAGAATACCAATTTATAAAATATTGTAATGGAGATGTTTTGTTCGACGTTTTTGGTTGAATGCTGCCATATGCACAGCAATTTCTACTGCAACGCGTGGCCGATACCATTGCATAGGCTAGTGGCAGTGAGTGAGTGACCAGTGTGCGGTTGAGGAAAATCTCAAATCGACAGAAGGAGTCGAGCGGACGGTGCCGGGCGGACGATATGACTTCATGACCAACTGTTTATTTTTTAATACATGACAGTGATAATAAACATATATATATATATTTTATATATATATACCCTGTATATATATGTGCTTAATTCCTATCAGTTAATGCGTTGACATATTGCCACATCTTTACCATGTGTCGGTTGTACTGGTCTGAACTCCGGCACTAAGATGCCTGTCCCTCTGATGAGCTAACACCTGCCATGTCGGGACACTTATGCTTGGATACAGATGTGTCCACTGAAGAGAGCGACTACCGTATCATGACACATTTAAGTCATAATGTCCAATATCATATATCATGATGCATTCATGACATCATGTTAAATTTTATATATCATATCAGTTTGTTTAACATATTTCATACCTTTACAGTGTCAACATTACATTGTCTTAATACAGCCAGAAAACAGACAGAGACAAGTTAAACGTCATTAATTTTGTAGGTTGACACCACTGCACCAGTCACTGGAGCCTTTGCTGTCAAGACAGGACATGCTGCTGCGTTGACGCGTCACCAACTTGGCTGGATGACTTATGAAAACAACATTCTACGACTTGCCTGGCTTGGCTTCTCTGATGCACACAGTAACATCACAACATACTATGTCACCGTCGGAACAACCATTGGAGCCACGGATCTGTTGGTCAGTGAAAGGTCATCTTATCTAACCCTTATGTACTATCTTTATCTGATCACAAACACCAGCAGTACTTCTATACATTACTGACTGTAAATTTAACATTAAGACCTCTTTCTCTGCGAAGTTGTCAGCCTTGGCAATTCTGCCATGAAACACAGTCAGCGAACTCTCATGCCAATCACCTCCTGCCTTGGGAATGAACAACCACTGGCAATTGTTAGAATCGGGGAGCAAGATCAATGCTTCAAAAATGAATTCAACGTCTTCCTTGGTGCCGGATGTCAGCGCCCACCTCATGGACAGCTGCTAGGAAAAGGGAGAGATCCAGGTAGAAAGAAAACATGTGTAAAGCAAAAGGCACGCAGGACAAATTAGTGCTTCAGTTCAATATAATTTGCAGCAGCTGTGATATACAATTTCCATGAGGATAACAACCTTACAACTTAAGGACATAATTCCCTGTAATAGAAATTCCAAATAGTGGTTATCTTTTGTAAAACCATTGACCAGTGAAAGTTTTTTATTTCCTACAGATGGTTGTCTGTAGAAGTATTGTAGGTTGACTCTGAATCGGTCTTTCCTACAGTTGTTGCCTGTAGAAGTATTGTTGTTATAGGTTGAATTTGACTCGGTCTTCCTGTAGAAGTACCGGGTAGGCCATATTGTTGTAGGTTGACTCTGACCTGATCTTCTTGTTGGTTATTTCAGCCTGGAGGTTCACCTTTGTTGACCTCCCACTCTACCACCGATCTCCATGGCGATGAGGGATACATCCAGAAAGCAGAAGTTTCTGTCAAGTCGGCCGTCCAGCAAAACCAACAGCTCTCCATCTCACTGTGGGCAGTAAACCAGGTGTGCCATTCTTGGACAATGTAATGCCATGGTATGAGGCTGAGGTCTACTTGTGTCATGTTACAGTGTGGAGCATTTATGAAAATAGTCTACATTCACATTACGTCAGAATACAACACACAAAACACAGCTGATCATATAAATACCCAGAGCATCAATAGCACATCAGACTGAACTATACACTGCTGCCGAGATTCTCCGTCAAAATGGAAGTTTTTTGTGTGGAGTGTGGTGGCACAGTGGTTAGGGCGTTGGACTCTCTGTTGAAAGATTCCAGGTTTGAATCCATTTTGAACTTTGGACAAGTTCGTTGATTCCACACTGCTTCAGTTCACTCAGCTGTATGAATGAGTACCTGGCTATACACACAGGTGGATATTTGTGTACGAAGAGTCTTCAAGCAATAATTGCAACATGGCCAAATACTTCCCAGAGAAGTCGAGATGGTGTTTGATTGAACCGATCTGCCAGGGAGTAAAGTGTCAAGTGCTTTAAGCAGTCCTGATGACTGGATACCGTGCAATGTAACAAGTTACCTGTTTGTAGCTCATTGGCACACCATTGTGTATGTACGAGTAAAGGCAAAAGCACAGTAATACTTGCACTTGTGTTTTTGTCTTGACTATTTTAATCTCACATCGGGGCAGATAAAATTATATAGTATTGACTGGTTTATAGCTAGGCTACCTAATTGTGAAGATAAAGCAGGTTGGTATTTTAGTAAGTATTTATTTACAAAAGAACTTCATGATATTACAACCATACAAGTATGTAGGAATGCATATAGCTGGGGTTACGTCATGAGGATAAAAAGCACATTTATTAGCTACCGGTTGAACGCCAAGCTGTTAATGCAGGTATATTTGTTAAGTGTAGTTGACACTTGAGCAAACATTATTGCATTTAGAAATATTCCACACTACATAGCCTGGAATAATGGAATACCTAATGCAATATTGTTGTAATCAACTCAACATTTTAGAAGATAGGAAGAAACTCAGCAACTATGAAACAAAGAGTAATACTCTCGATAAAAATGAATTTTTAATATTATCTTACATTTAAAAAATAATCAAATATAAAAAATTGTATTTTACTAAATGTTTTACTCTTTTTCAAACAACTTCATTCCACAAATTAATATGTTACGTAATAAAAATGAAAATATATGAATTCAATTTTTTCCATGGAACCACAAAACCAAACCCATCAGAATTTCCAAGAATGATTTGGTTTCCATGGCTGCCGTTATGCAAAGTGAAATTGTTCTTCGTAGGCTGCAGTAACAGTCAATATGAATGTGTCTGTCACAGGTTGGTCTTGAGAGCAGTTGTCTCCACGGCACCTTCACGGCTGTACCCTCTCAATCTACATCTGGCACACTGGCCTTGGAACGACGGTGTCAGCCAGTCACCTGCGAGGGCCACTGCACCTGCGCCCCCCACGGACAGCTCACCTGTGCAACCACGGGCACATGTGTCGATGTCAAAGGTGGGATCTCTGGTTTACTTGGAGTAACAAGTGTTAATTAAATATTACTTTTAATGTTGCTCTCTACTTTGTCCTTGATGTCCGGGGTGAGGCAGGCCTTGATACTGGTCCTTGATGTCCGGGGTGAGGCAGGCCTTGATACTGGTCCTTGATGTCCGGGGTGAGGCAGGCCTTGATACTGGTCCTTGATGTCCGGGGTGAGGCAGGCCTTGATACTGGTCCTTGATGTCTGGGGTGAGGCAGGCCTTGATACTGGTCCTTGATGTCCGGGATGAGGCAGGCCTCGATACTTGTCCTTGATGTCTGGGATGAGGCAGGCCTCGATAGTGGTCCTTGAAGTCAAGGGTGAGGCAGGCCTCGATACTGGTCCTTGATGTCCAGGGTGAGGCAGGCCTCGACACTGGTTCTTGATGTCCAGGGTGAGGCAGGTCTGGATACTGGTCCTTGATGTCCAGGGTGAGGCAGGCCTCGACACTGGTCCTTGATGTCCTGGGTGAGGAAGGCCTCGACACTGGTCCTTGATGTCTGGGGTGAGGCAGGCCTCGACACTGGTCCTTGATGTCTGGGGTGAGGCAGGCCTCGACACTGGTCCTTGATGTCCGGGTTGAAGCAGGCCTGAATACTGGTCCTTAATATCCGGGTGAGGCAGGCCTGGATACTGGTCCTCTGGGGTGACGTAGGCCTTGATGCTGGTCCTAGATGTCTGGGGTGAGGCAAGCCTCGATACTGGACCTTGATATCTAGAGTGAGGCAGGCCTTAATATTGGTCCTTGATGTCCGGGGTGAGGCAGGCCTCGATACTGGTCCTTGATGTCTGGGGTGAGGCAGGCCTGGATACTGGTCCTCTGGGGTGAGGTAGGCCTTGATACTGGTCCTAGATGTCAGGGGTGAGGCAGGCCTCGATACTGGTCCTTGATGTCTGGGGTGAGGCAGGCCTGGATACTGGTCCTCTGGGGTGAGGTAGGCCTTGATACTGGTCCTAGATGTCCGGGGTGAGGCAGGCCTCGATACTGGTCCTTGATGTCTGGGGTGAGGCAGGCCTGGATACTGGTCCTCTGGGGTGAGGTAGGCCTTGATACTGGTCCTAGATGTCAGGGGTGAGGCAGGCCTTGATACTCGTTCTTGATGTCTGGGGTGAGGCAGGCATGGATACTGGTCCTCTGGGGTGAGGTAGGCCTTGATACTGGTCCTAGATGTCAGGGGTGAGGCAGGCCTCGATACTGGTCCTTGATGTCTGGGGTGAGGCAGGCCTGGATACTGGTCATCTGGGGTGAGGTAGGCCTTGATACTGGTCCTAGATGTCAGGGGTGAGGCAGGCCTTGATACTCGTTCTTGATGTCTGGGGTGAGGCCAGCCTGGATACTGGTCCTTGATGCTGGGGTGAGGCAGGCCTTGATACTGGTCCTTGACGTCTTTGGTGAGGCAGGTCTCGATATGGGTCCTTGATGTCCGGGGTGAGGCAGGCCTCGATACTGGTCCTTGACGTCCGATGTGAGGCAGGCCTCGATACTGGTCCTTGATGTCCGGGGTGAGGCACGCCTCGATATTGGTCCTTGGTGTCTGGGGTGAGGCAGGCATTGATACTGGTCCTTGATGTCTGGGGTGAGGCAGGCCTCGATACTGGTCCTTGATGTCCGGATTGAAGCAGGCCTCGATATTGGTCCTTGGTGTCTGGGGTGAGGCAGGCCTTGATACTGGTCCTTGATGTCTGGGGTGAGGCAGGCCTCAATACTGGTCCTCTGGGGTGAGGCAGGCCTCGATACTAGTCTTTGATGTCCGGGGTGAAGCAGGCCTTAATACTGGTCCTTGATGTCTGGGGTGAGGCAGGCCTTAGTACTGGTCCTCTGAGGTGAGGCAGGCCTCGATAATGATCCTTGATGTCTGGGGTGAGGCAGGCTTCGATACTGGTCCTTGATGTCCGGGGTGAGGCAGGCCTTGATACTGGTCCTTGATGTCCGGGGTGAGGCAGGCCTCGATACTGGTCCTTGATGTATGGTCTTCTTTCTCTCTCTCATCCTGGTTTACTTACTTCCATCACTCGCTCCTACTGTTCTTATCTCCCAATCTCACCAGGTCTCACTTCACACAGTCCTCACGTACAGGTTGCAATCTTCTTCCCCTTAGCAACAAACTCTATAGAAATCTATGTAATTATATAATATATTGTAGGATTCTAAAAAAAATGTATTAAAATTCTGTAGAATTATATATAGAATATTCTATAGAATTTCTATGGTCACATAGATTTTTTTAGAATCCTGCAGAAATTCTATAGAATCATAGTAGAACAATTATTCTATAGACAATTTCTACAATAATCAAAAGCCTATAGAATATATCGTTCTTATTATATAGGATATATAATTATTCTATAGATTTTTTGCTAAAGGTCATCAACTCTGTGATTAGAAGGACATAATACAAAATGTTAATTAAGCAATTAAGTTACTTCCAGCTTTTTGGAAGATTCGTGCTTGAACAGTAAGAGAAATGTCAGTGGTATATTTTGTTGTGACAACAATTACAGAAAGTGTCAACATCATTGTCATATTTGTCACCATGAAACCAACATCATTGTGAACTCATGTACAGATCATGTAGAAATCTTGAATAATGTAACTTGTTCGAATTAGAATATTACCATTAAATGTTTAACATTTTGAAAAGCTTTGATTTTTATAAATGTTAATTAATGGTTTAGAATTGTAATTAAATGTGTTAATTTATTTAATAAATTATTTAAGTTTGTTTATTGTAATTTATAGTTTAGTTTTTGAATTTGTGTGTATACATATTATTTTATTTACATGTTGTAGCAACATTAACGGATGTTTCATAATGACGCTTCACTACAAAAACAAGCTTTGCTAAGTACTGGGAAAAAAAGTGTTTGTACGGATCTTATAGACAAACTATTCACTGTTGTGATGTGACATATTCACAGATAAGCAGATAAACTCACAGGTAAACCTGGCTACCAGCAAGTGTCTGTCTATGATATCGCATTGACATACTCACAAGTAAACCTGGCTACCAGCAAGTGTCTGTCTATGATGTCGCATTGACATACTTACAGGTAAACCTGGCTACCAGCAAGTGTCTGTCTATGTTGTCGCATTGACATACTTACAGGTAAACCTGGCTACCAGCAAGTGTCTGTCTATGATGTCACATTAACATACTCACAGGTAAACCTGGCTACCAGCAAGTGTCTGTCTATGATGTCACATTGACATACTCACAGGTAAACCTGGCTACCAGCAAGTGTCTGTCTATGATGTCACATTAACATACTCGCAGGTAAACCTGGCTACCAGCAAGTGTCTGTCTATGATGTCACATTAACATACTCGCAGGTAAACCTGGCTACCAGCAAGTGTCTGTCTATGATGTCACATTAACATACTCACAGGTAAACCTGGCTACCAGCAAGTGTCTGTCTATGATGTCACATTAACATACTCGCAGGTAAACCTGGCTACCAGCAAGTGTCTGTCTATGATGTCACATTAACATACTCGCAGGTAAACCTGGCTACCAGCAAGTGTCTGTCTATGATATCGCGTTGACATACTCGCAGGTAAATCTGGCTACCAACAAGTGTCTGTCTATGATATCGCATTGACATACTCACAGGTAAACCTGGCTACCAGCAAGTGTCTGTCTATGATATCGCATTGACATACTTACAGGTAAACCTGGCTACCAGCAAGTGTCTGTCAATGATATCGTATCGCATTGACATACTCACAGGTAAACCTGGCTACCAGCAAGTGTCTGTCTATGATATCGCATTGACATACTCACAGGTAAACCTGGCTACCAGCAAGTGTCTGTCTATGATATCGCATTGACATACTCACAGGTAAACCTGGCTACCAGCAAGTGTCTGTCTATGATATCGCATTGACATACTCACAGGTAAACCTGGCTACCAGCAAGTGTCTGTCTATGATATCGCATTGACATACTCACAGGTAAACCTGGCTACCAGCAAGTGTCTGTCTATGATATCGCATTGACATACTCACAGGTAAACCTGGCTACCAGCAAGTGTCTGTCTATGATATCGCATTGACATACTCACAGGTAAACCTGGCTACCAGCAAGTGTCTGTCTATGATATCGCATTGACATACTCACAGGTAAACCTGGCTACCAGCAAGTGTCTGTCTATGATGTCGCATTGACATACTCACAGGTAAACCTGGCTACCAGCAAGTGTCTGTCTATGATATCGCATTGACATACTCACAGGTAAACCTGGCTACCAGCAAGTGTCTGTCTATGATGTCGCATTGACATACTCACAGGTAAACCTGGCTACCAGCAAGTGTCTGTCTATGATATCGCATTGACATACTCACAGATAAACCTGGCTACCAGCAAGTGTCTGTCTATGATGTCACATTGACATACTCACAGGTAAACCTGGCTACCAGCAAGTGTCTGTCTATGATGTCACATTGACATACTCACAGGTAAACCTGGCTACCAGCAAGTGTCTGTCTATGATGTCACATTGACATACTCACAGGTAAACCTGGCTACCAGCAAGTGTCTGTCTATGATGTCACATTGACATACTCACAGGTAAACCTGGCTACCAGCAAGTGTCTGTCTATGATGTCACATTGACATACTCACAGGTAAACCTGGCTACCAGCAAGTGTCTGTCTATGATATCGTATTGACATACTCACAGGTAAACCTGGCTACCAACACGTGTCTGTCTACGACATTGAGGACTACTCCGTCACACCTGAATCAAACACACAAGATGTAGACTTCACCCGATCTCGGTGCGCCCTTGCAGCCACCTGGCGGCCTGCAGTTACACCAGGCAAGGCGCCGGTGCGGTACGACTGGACCGTGGGCGTGGCGGGAGAGACGATGGGGGCGCTGCTGGTTGATCAGTCGGAGGCACTGTGGAGGCAGACTGGCAGCAGCAACATGGCACTGTACACAGCGAGAAGCTCACAGAAGGCTGGTAAGACAACATGTTGTAATGTTTCTATCAGTCTCACATACAGAAGGCTGGTAAGACAACATGTTGCAACGTTTCTATCAGTCTCACATACAGAAGGCTGGTAAGACAAAATGTTGTAATGTTTCTATCAGTCTCACATACAGAAGGCTGGTAAGACAACATCTTGTACTGTTTCTATCAGTCTCACATACAGAAGGCCGGTAAGACAACATGTAATGTTTCTATCAGTCTCACATACAGAAGGCCAGTAAGACAACATGTTGTGATGTTTCTATCAGTCTCACATACAGAAGGCTGGTAAGACAACATGTTGGGATGTTTCTATCAGTCTTACATGCAGAAGGCTGGTAAGACAACATGTTGTAAGGTTTCTATCAGTCTCACATACAGAAGGCTGGTAAAACAACATGTGAAATTTCTATCAGTCTCACATACAGAGGGCTGGTAAAACAACATGTAATGTTTCTATCAGTCTCACAGAAGGCTGGTAAGACAACATGTTGTAATGTTTCTATCAGTCTCACATACAGAAGGCTGGTAAAGCAACATGTAATGTTTCTATCAGTCTCACAGAAGGCTGGTAAGACAACATGTAATGTTTCTATCAGTCTCACGTACAGAAGGCTGGTAAGACAACACGTATCGTTTCTATCAGTCTCACAGAAGGCTGGTAAGACAACATGTTGTGATGTTTCTATCAGTCTCACATACAGAAAGCTGGTAAGACAACATGTTGGGATGTTTCTATCAGTCTCACACACAGAAGGCTGGTAAGACAACAT
The DNA here is from genome assembly GCA_963995525.1 of Escarpia spicata. Taxonomy (NCBI): domain Eukaryota; kingdom Metazoa; phylum Annelida; class Polychaeta; order Sabellida; family Siboglinidae; genus Escarpia; species Escarpia spicata. The sequence goes on along the minus strand of OZ023205.1, from coordinate 24,799,086 downwards.
GTTGTAATGTTTCTATCAGTCTCACATACACACTTGGTTGATATATTGATGAAATGCTGCAAGGTGGACTAACTAGTAGAGTGATGTCAACTGGGCAGCAGCTAATTACTAATGTCCTGTATATGTTTGTGATTGAAATATGTACAATAAGAGGTGTTTGATAGTGAAAAGATATTGCCTTTTTGTTATTTTAGAGAAAAAACCTCAACAAACAGTGTGTGTGTATTTTTTCAAGCTTGTAGCAAAGTTGTCACATATTTTTATGAAGTTATGTTTTACTTGTGAATGGCACAGAACAAAACTAGGAATAAACCACAACATTTTTGCAGCATTTAAAAATGAAACTGTAGAGATGTGTTCAATAAAAGTGGTAAATAAATTAACTACAGCCTGTTCAAGAAACACACTGCTTGTAAATAAAATATACAAGATCGTGTAGACGTTAAGGATACAGAGAATGTCATCGGACAGTGACACACAACATTGCCTAATGTTTTCATAGTGGGTCCAGTGAAATAATTTAAATGAAGATTACTCATTATCAAATCATAAAGTGGTTCCCATGTTGTTAGAATTAAGTGGGCAACAACATCCCAGATAGCTTCCTGAAGAACATCTGTCTTGAAGACTGAGACACCATCGGGGACAACATCTGTGGAGTGTGTTTTGAGGAGATTCAGAAACAAATATTGAAATAAGAAGAACAAAGCCTTTTTATCCAAGCATCTTCCCATTTGTTTTATGGAGTCCTGCTTTATTTTGTAGGCGTGAATCTTGTGTCTCACCTCAAGTACGTGGTGTATGTGCGGGCGTGGTACGATGCCAACTCCTACGCCATGTACACGACGGATGGCATAGAGACAGACTCGAGTCCACCGGAGTTGTCCCGGGCTGCCAAGGTGACAGAACTCCAGAATGCCTCAGGACACAAAGATGTAGACTTCCAGACGTCTCCCTCTAGCGTGACCGTGTCATGGCGCGGAGTCTTCCGAGACTCTCAAGCCGCCATTCAACGCTATGTCACGTCTGTCAGCAAGACACTTGGAGGGCGAGATGAAGCTGAGACACAGGTGACATCACTGGTGAACCAGACGACACTTGATGGATTGTCACTTGACATGAATGATGTGTACTACAGCACAGTGGTTGCCTACAATGAAGCTGGCTTGTTGAAGGCGGCATATTCAGATGGCTTCAAGGTACTGGGAACATCATTGAATGTTGATTTACAATATTAAATCTGTCCCAACATTAGCATAAACATGGTTCATTATGTTTAGTTTGTCTCCCATTTTGTGTGTTCATGCAGTATGTGTGCGTGCGCGCGTGCGTGCATGCTTGCGGGATAGGTGCATGCATGTGTGCACGAGTACATGCGATAGGTAGTGATGTGTGCATATGTTCTTTGTTATGTGTGTGTGTGTGGGTGGGTGGGTGGTTGGGTGTGTGTGGGTGGGTTTGTGTGCATGTGCTCATTCAACAGTATATAACATCTGTCCTTATGTGATGCATTTGGTGTGTGCGTGTGCACGTGTGTGTGGTGTGTGTGTGTCAGTGTGCGTGCATGTGTGCTTGTGTAGTTATAGTTATGCATGTGTGTAAGTGCGTGGTGCGTGCAAGTAGTGCACATATGTAGTCTGTAGTACTATGTACACACTGGTCAGTGTTTGTCCAAGTGTTCTCATGTCTTTGCAGGTGGACATGACGCCGCCAGTGACTGGTCAAGTTTGGGACGGTCGCGGTCTCATTGACCAGGATTACAGCCGAGACAACCGGAGTGTGTCAGCATGGTGGCGTGGCTTCAGTGATGACCAGTCGTACATTGACCACTACGAGTGGTGTGTCGGCACGCAGCCAGGCAAACAGAACGTGGTCACTTGTCATGATGTTGGACTTCACACTAGGACCACTGGTCAGGTGTCATCTGTCCAGTCAGCAGGTGAGCCTCAGTCTGTGTGTGACAGGTGCAGAAGTCACAGATGTCATCTGTCCAGTCAGCAGGTGAGACTCAGTCTGTGTGTGACAGGTGCAGAAGTCACAGATGTTATATGTCCAGTCAGCAGGTGAGACTCAGTCTGTGTGTGACAGGTGCAGAAGTCACAGATGTCATCTGTCCAGTCAGCAGGTGAGACTCAGTCTGTGTGTGACAGGTGCAGAAGTCACAGATGTTATCTGTCCAGTCAGCAGGTGAGACTCAGTCTGTGTGTGACAGGTGCAGAAGTCACGGATGTCATCTGTCCAGTCACCAGGTGAGACTCAGTCTGTGTGTGACAGGTGCAGAAGTCACGGATGTCATCTGTCCAGTCAGCAGGTGAGACTCAGTCTGTGTGTGACAGGTGAAGATGTCACATATGTCATCTGTCCAGTTACCAGGTGAGATGCAATCTATGTGCTACAGATGTCATTTGTCCAGTTGTCATGTGAGACTCACTCTGCGTAGGTAATATCTTAAGAATGAGACGTCACGATGGTGATGTGGTGAACTAAAGACAGTATGTTTCTCTTGGTGCTGTACAGAATATTTTAAAGGGTGAATTTTAAGGTTAGTTTGAAAAAGAGCATCTGTCGTTGGTGTAGATGTTAGATACTGTGACACACCGGATAACCTTTCACCCCCATGCTGCCTCACTTATGGGACCCAGATCCGTTTGTTGGAATGCAGTAATCTAACCAGTTGACATAAATTTACACAGTGTCTGATCTACTGATCAGCCCGCCCATTCAGTGTAAGGAACAAAACCTTGAACTCAACTTTTTGTAGCAATCAGATTTTTTAACAATACGATCCAAATTGTATCGACAGTGAAACGCATTTTGAATTAAACATTACAAACGTGTAGCTGTATATGTCCTCCAACAAATGTTTGTGAAATTTGTTTTACTTCCATCATTATATGTATAATATTTAATAAATGTTTCTTATGCAGTAGAACATACCTCTTGGGCGACCATCTGTTTTGGCGATTACAGTCCTATAGGCATGGATTGTTTGGTTGCAGGCACCCGGCTCTACTCCACCGTGTACGCAATCAACGGAGCCGGCCTAAAGTCAACTGGAGTCAGCTCAGATGGCGTGGTCATTGACTCGACACCTCCACTTCCTGTACACAAGTTCCAGCTGGGAGAAAACCTGCTGAAGAACCCGTCTTTTGAGGAAGACGCTCCTGTTTATGGAACACAAGAAACATTCCCAAAAAGGTGGACAGGGTTCGGTAGAATTAATGTCACGGCCAGCAGTGGTAAGATAAGAGCACAAGACAAAGAAACCTTCATTGACATCACCAGTGGCTACGTAGAGCAGACTGTGAGAACAACAAAGACCAACAAGTATCGTGTCTCTTTCCACGTTCACTCTCCCAACACGTCCCGATTCCACTCTCAGCAACTTGGCTTCGTCCAACTCCCAGGGTTCCACAGTGCATTTGTCGTGGAGCTGATGGTAGCGACATCTAGTGAGTGGCAGAAGCACGTGTATTACTTCATCGCCGGTGACTCATTGTCTGCCGTTAGAATCGGTGCTGTTGGCCACAAGACCGGCTTCTTGCTGGACAATGTCCAGATACAAGAGGTCAGTGAAGGTCACCGTAGTGTGTCCACTGACCAGAGAGACCCGGCGAACTCGCATGTCCAGCCAATGCACGTCCACCTGATCTCGAGGGGCAGCTACACGGCCCTGACTGCAGCCTGGGATTTCGAAGACCCAGAAAGTCCTGTGGTGAACTACTACTGGGCTATTGGAACAGTGAGAGGTGTGTACAGATGTTTTGGTGGGATTCTTCAGCTCATAAGTCGGACTGAAAATATGAAATTTAAATGTATAAAGTTTCTGTCACAGTGCTATGCACTTTGCTTTATCTTCTGTTTGAGTTAAATGATAAATTGTGTCACAAAAAATAAAGAACCAGGCCAAAAATAGTATGCACCTTGTCATCTATAAACAAAAAGTATGGTATGTAGTGTTATTAATGATGTTTTACAGCTCCATATTTTAACTGGTTTTAACTGAATGTAGTCTGTGAATAAATATCTTTTATGTTACCTGGTGAATGTTAATCATGTTCTATTTACAAAATTTAAAAGTTATTTATTTTATGCATTGGGTGACTCTTAAATCTACTGTGCAGGGCAGTCAAAAGCGCCCACCACCTCATACGCACAGGCCATCCAAAAGCGCCCACAGAACTTGCTTCGCCTAGGCCTTTCGCTTACCGCGATCAGATCCTAACTATAGCCATGTCAAGTTGGTGACCTAGATTCTATAAAGGTCAAGATGTGTTTTCAAAAGCAGTTTACGTTTGTGAATTTAGAGAGTTTATTTGGAAGGAAGTTGAGTTGCGTTCATCAAAATGAACTTTGAAGATGCCGACGACAGGTCATCTATATCCAGCAGATGACCTGTCGCAGCATCTTCAATTCGCAGTAAATATGCAGCCTTCTTGTTGATCGTAGCATTGTTCACACCTTGTTTAATGTGTTTACTTTTTGCTGTATTTTGCTACCTTGATCACATTAATAACGCTAATGGGAACACATATTTGTGAAAGAGGTTGCTGTCTTTCGACATTTCGGGTGTTGATTTTACATTGGAACAGAATATTCCATTCAGTAATATGATCGGTAGATGAAAACCATTTTGTAAATTATTTGTTTCATTTTCATGGACGTTGATGTCGTTTATAAAATAATGCATCATTTGAAAACTAACCATCAGAATTGGATCAATGTTTTAGTAGGGCAAATCTAACATGAACGGCTACATTTGTTTCTCTGGGGCACTTAATGTAGGTTCTGTAAATTTTGGTATAACATGATGAAATTGATGTTTTTATTTTGTCATTGTAATTGTTGAACTTCGCGTCAACATCTGAAACTTAATTGAATACAACACAGCAATTTTAACAATATATTTTATTCAAACAGTAATTCATTTCATATATTTTCATGCAAGCAACACAATACAATTCACAACTGACCACCATCCTAAAAATATATGATATTATTGATATCTATTTTTGGACAGCAATTATTTGTTACGTGTCTGAATGCATATTTTCCATGTTGATTGTACGTATATGTACATACTGTGTACGTATATGTACATACTGTACGTATATGTACACAGTATGTTTTCAGACATACAAGAATAATTCTGTTATACTGTATGTTTTAATACAGCTGAGAAATTAATTATTTTGGGTGTCCGACTGCAAACAATCATTGTTGTAATCTCAGGATAAAATTTGTCAGTCTGAGGAATGATGTCCCCTCATTCTGGGTGTCAGTGTAAACACGTGTACTACCGTGATGTGTAGAAAGTTGTATTATGACATGTGACAAATCACCCGTACGCCCAGATGTAGCCAGAAATGTTGCGTATAATTAAAAAAAAAACTGGTATTTGATTTGCCAGAAATGTGACATGTAAGAAGACACATGCATGTGATTGTATGTGAATGTATGTGAATGTATGTGATTGTATGTGATTGTATGTGAATGTATGCAGGAGGCGTGCAGCTACAGAGCTTCCAGTGTCTTGGTGGCCAGACCCACGCACACACTGCCACCCTCTTGCTGCAGCACGGCTCACAGGTCCACGTGACGGTCATCGCAGAAAACGCGGCCGGACTGACCACGGTCATCTACTCGGACCCACTGACTATAGATCTCACGCCACCTCTCCTCTGTTGTCTCGGTGTGAGTACAGGTGTTGTACTGTTGTTGGACTGTTGTGAGTGCTGCTGTAGTGTTGGTGTGAGTGCTGCTGTAGTGTTGGTGTGAGTGCTACTGTAGTGTTGGTGTGAGTGCTGCTGTAGTGTTGGTGTGAGTGCTACTGTAGTGTTGGTGTGAGTGCTGCTGTAGTGTTGGTGTGAGTGCTACTGTAGTGTTGGTGTGAGTGCTGCTGTAGTGTTGGTGTGAGTGCTACTGTAGTGTTGGTGTGAGTGCTGCTGTAGTGTTGGTGTGAGTGCTACTGTAGTGTTGGTGTGAGTGCTACTGTAGTGTTGGTGTGAGTGCTGCTGTAGTGTTGGTATGAGTGCTGCTGTAGTGTTGGTGTAAGTGCTGCTGTAGTGTTGGTGTGAGTGCTACTGTAGTGTTGGTGTGAGTGCTGCTGTAGTGTTGGTGTGAGTGCTACTGTAGTGTTGATGTGAGTGCTACTGTAGTGTTGGTGTGAGTGCTACTGTAGTGTTGGTGTGAGTGCTACTGTAGTGTTGGTGTGAGTGCTACTGTAGTGTTGGTGTGAGTGCTACTGTAGTGTTGGTGTGAGTGCTGCTGTAGTGTTGGTGTGAGTGCTGCTGTAGTGTTGGTGTGAGTGCTGCTGTAGTGTTGGTGTGTGTGCTACTGTAGTGTTGGTGTGAGTGCTACTGTAGTGTTGGTATGAGTGCTACTGTAGTGTTGGTGTGAGTGCTGCTGTAGTGTTGGTATGAGTGCTGCTGTAGTGTTGGTGTAAGTGCTGCTGTAGTGTTGGTGTGAGTGCTACTGTAGTGTTGGTGTGAGTGCTGCTGTAGTGTTGGTGTGAGTGCTACTGTAGTGTTGATGTGAGTGCTACTGTAGTGTTGGTGTGAGTGCTACTGTAGTGTTGGTGTGAGTGCTACTGTAGTGTTGGTGTGAGTGCTACTGTAGTGTTGGTGTGAGTGCTACTGTAGTGTTGGTGTGAGTGCTGCTGTAGTGTTGGTGTGAGTGCTGCTGTAGTGTTGGTGTGTGTGCTACTGTAGTGTTGGTGTGAGTGCTGCTGTAGTGTTGGTGTGAGTGCTGCTGTAGTGTTGGTGTGAGTGCTGCTGTAGTGTTGGTGTGAGTGCTGCTGTAGTGTTGGTGTGAGTGCTGCTGTAGTGTTAGTGTGAGTGCTACTGTAGTGTTGGTGTGAGTGCTGCTGTAGTGTTGGTGTGAGTGCTGCTGTAGTGTTAGTGTGAGTGCTACTGTAGTGTTGGTGTGAGTGCTGTTGTAGTGTTGGTGTGAATGCTGCTGTGGTGTTGGTGTGAGTGCTGCTGTAGTGTTGGTGTGAGTGCTGTTGTGGTGTTGGTGTGAATGCTGCTGTAGTGTTGGTGTGAGTACTGCTGTAGTGTTGGTGTGAGTGCTGCTGTAGTGTTGGTGTGAGTGCTACTGTAGTGTTGGTGTGAGTGCTGCTGTCGTGTTGGTGTGAGTGCTGTTGTAGTGTTGGTGTGAATGCTGCTGTAGTGTTGGTGTGAGTGCTGCTGTAGTGTTGGTGTGAGTGCTGTTGTAGTGTTGGTGTGAATGCTGCTGTAGTGTTGGTGTGAGTGCTGCTGTAGTGTTGGTGTGAGTGCTGCTGTAGTGTTGGTGTGAGTGCTACTGTAGTGTTGGTGTGAGTGCTACTGTAGTGTTGGTGTGAGTGCTACTGTGGTGTTGTTGTGAGTGCTACTGTAGTGTTGGTGTGAGTGCTACTGTAGTGTTGTTGTGAGTGCTACTGTAGTGTTGTTGTGAGTGCTATTGTAGTATTGTTGTGGATGGTATTGTTGTAATTGCTATTGTAGTATAATTGCAGGTGTTATTGTAGTATTGTTGTGAATGGTATTGTAGTATTGTTGTTGGTGCTATTGTAGTGTTGTAATTACTATTATAGTATTGTTGTGGGTACTGTTGTATATTAGTGGTTGCTATTGTATTGTTGTGGTTACTGTTGCAATATTGGCATTGTAGTATTTTAGTGGTTGCTATTGTTGTGTTTGTATTGTTGATTTGTTGATCAAAAGCATGAACTGATCAACTATCAACAAAATGTTTTAATTAGAACAAGACTAACTGCAACTAACAAGTGTTGTCTCTGTCAGGGCGGTGGCAGTGGAGCAGCTGTTTCCTTCCAGACATCTCGCGTTGTCACTGTTACCTGGTCAGTGACAGACCCAGAAAGTGCTGTCAGCTATTGTGATTGGGCTATAGGTAATTAACAATAAGGAGTGGTATATGTCACTAAGCCTTGAAAAAACTAATAACATAGACTTCCTAGAACTTTATTTTAGAATCATATTTCTGTAGATAAAATGTCTCATTTCTATAAATAAAATGTACATCTATTATAATATAGCACAATACAGTTGTTCAGTGTTATAGTAGTATATTTTGATGCTGGGTAAAGTAATTAAGACTTTTGCCTATCATCCAGTTACTGGGGCAACTTCCAGCTAACCTGCCCAAAATAGAGAATATAACATGCAGTAGATTACGTCACTCCTAGAAACCAATCTTATTCAGCCTTGCAAGTTGGTGTCCTGGTCATACAGTCCATCAATCAATACTAAAGTTATATATACGAAGTAGTGTTTTTGATTGAAGAGAATCTTGAGTTGCTGAATGTACTGACACGTGTTGTAGGAAAGAGCCCGGGGTCACAGGAGGTGCAGACATTCACAAGGACGACCTCGCTGTCAACCGCCTCAGTGACACTCGCAGCCTCCGTCAGTCACGGAGAGACAGTATACAGTGTCATCCGCTGCTTCAACTACGCTGGTCTCCAGTCAACTGTCATCTCCAGTGGCGTTGTCATGGTGACTGAATCTCCTGATGTTTCCATGGCAACTGTGAAGATCATCACAAGTTCCGCGTCTCACTACGCGCCCCGCAGCAACCACCAGGCGGACGCCACACACATATTCTTTGGCTGGGAGGGAGTCCGTGACACGTCAGGGGTCGCAGGTTACGAGGTGAGTCTGACAGGTTAGGGGTCACAGGTTATGAGGTGAGTGCGATAGGTCAGGGGTCGCAGGTTACGAGGCGAGTGTGACAAGTCAGGGGTCGCAGGTTACGAGGTGAGTGCGACAGGTCAGGGGTTGCAGGTTACGAGTTGAGAGTGACAGGTCAGGGGTCGCAGGTTATGAAGTGAATCTATGACAGGTCAGGGGTCACAGGTTATGATTTGAGTGCGACAGGTCAGGGGTCGCAGGTTACGAGTTGAGAGTGACAGGTCAGGGGTCGTAGGTTACGAGGTGAGCCATAGGGCGAAGGCAAACATTCATCATCGTCATCATCATTTAATATGTACAAATGCTTGTCATCGCAGGGCTCCAGTAGCAGTACTTGGATGTGTATAAATACTGATCATCATAACAGATAGGGTCATCATCATCATCATTGTGCAACCATAGTATCCCGTGGTTGAGCGAAGGCCTCAGCATGTTGTTTCCAAATCTGGCAGTCTTGTGCTATCCTCTGCCAGATGGTGCCCTTCCAGTACTCGTCTCGTTCGTCTCTCCACCGTCTCGCCGGTCTTACTCTAGATCATTTCCTTTCGTAAGGTCTCCAGGTTGTGATACGCGATTGGTTATCTCGTAGTCTGCTCATGTACCCTGCCCTGATCCACTTCTGTCTTCTGATTTGTTCTATCACATCTATGACCTTTGTCTTCTGCCTTACCCAGATGTTTGTTTTTCTCTCCCGATATGTGATGTTTAGCATACTTCTTTCGATCTTTGTTTGTGCAGCTGCTAACTTGTTCTTTGCCTGGATGGTGAGTGCCCATGTTTCCGCGCCATATGTCAAGGCTGGAAGTATGCAGGAGTTGTAGAATTGTCTCTTCAAGCAGGTTCCAAAGTTACCCTTGAAGATGTAGCAGTGTTTGGCGAATGCAGTCCAGCTGGCGGTGATTCTTCTTTGAATGTCTCAATGTCTTGGTTTTTGTCTCTGATACTGTATCGCTGTCCCAGATAGATGTAGCTTTCCACCTTCTATCTGCGTCGTGTTGATATATATTGGTGTGTCATTTTCTAGCACCACTTGTTCATCTTGAGACCTTGTTTTTTACTTTCATCAGCTCCTGCAGCATATTTTGTAGTTCTTGCAGTGTAGTAGCACATATGAGTATGTCATCAGTGAAGTGAAGATGGCTGAGATATTCTCCGTCTATCATCAAGCCTCGGAATATCCTTTTGAGGGTTGCCGTGAACAGCTTGGGCGATATGGTGTCACCCTGTCGTACTCCTCTCTTGATGTTGATCTTGTTGCTCTTTTTGTGTAGGTGGACTGTCACCGAGCTGTTGGTGTAGATGTCTTTCAGGAGATCGATGTACACATCTTCTATCCATGTTCTTGAAGGGAGGTCAGTATTGCTTGAGTTTGCACGGAGTCGAAAGCCTTCTCGTAGTCGACGAAAGCGATGCAGAACGAGATATTATATTCTCGGCACTTCTCTTTCAGTTGGTTTACGACGTGTATGTGGTCTGTCATTGAGTACCTGCTTCTGAATCCTGCTTGCTCTCGTGGTTGGTTTTCGTCCAGTGTATTCTCTAGTCTATTCATTAGTATCTTTGTGAGTAATTTGTAGATGTTTGATAACAGACATATCGCCCTGTAGTTCTTTAAGTCTTTCTTATTTCCCTTCTTGAAGATTATCACCATGTTTGCGTTCTTCCAAGCGGTGGGTATTCGTCTTTCTGATAAGCATTTAGTGTACAGCTTAGCCAGTGTCTTTGAGGTGATATCTTCTCCTGCTTTTAATGTTTCAATGTTTACACGGTCGTTGCCTGATGTTTTCCCATTCATCATATCTCTTAGTGCTGCTTCCATCTCCCATGGTGTTATCTCTGGTACCTCTTTCGGGTCGGTGTGAATTATGGTACTCTGTTCACTGTCATATAGCTCGGTATAGAATTCCTCTATTCGTTCCATGATCATATCTTGGTCTTGTATTTCTCTACCCTGCTTCTCTAGAAGGGTAATCAGTCTGTCTCGGCCTAGTGCCTGCGTTTTTCTTGCTTTCTTCAAGCTCTTTGATGTCATAATCATTTCTCGTATGATCTCTTGTTTGTACTTTCTGATGTCTTCCTTCGCTTTCTTTTTGATTGTCTTGCATATTTCTGCATACTCTATTTGTTTTTTACAGTCGCCATTATCCACCATTTCTCGTCGTTTCTTCATTAGTGCTCGTGTCAGTGATGATATTCTCATCACTACATGCCTGTTGATTGCTTTGGCTACACTTGTCGCATTTCCCAAGTTTCGACATGGCAGCCGAACCACTCCTCAGCCGGCGCCGGGATTTGAACCCAGGTCCCTCCAATCGAGAGTCTGGTACTCTAACCACTTGACCACTGAGCCCCACTGATAGGGTAGCTAAGCCAAATGATGGTTCACTCAACGACTGATTCATTGGACTCTATATCTTTTAGGTAAGTCTGCAGCAGCCACAAACTGCCACCATTCTGCAGTGGACATCCCTGGCCACTGCCAACCAACTGTTTGCCGAGCTGAAGGACCTCGGTCTTGAGTCCTACCAGACCTACACACTGATGCTACGAGCGACCAACAATGCTCACCTGACCAGCGACGTCATTGCCAGCAACTTCACCATTGAGACTGAGGCTCCACGTGTCACCAGTGAGTTTAACTCTTACACAGTAAGACTTCAAAAGATTGCCACCTTAAGCAACAAGTTCCAGAAAGCTACTGGTAGTGGAAAATATATATAGTATAAATTTTCATTATACAAATGTATAATTGATTAATTAAAAAGTCAGGTGTTAATTTGTTGTATCATTTTGCTTGACAGATGCATCACTGCAGAGTGTTTGGCCTCGCCAGTGGATTCTGAACCTTGACTGGACTGGCTTGTTTACCAGCAACTCATCACTTGTGTATGAGATCAACATAGGTACGGAGTTATATCATGCTGCTATACCTTGTGTATGAGATCAACATAGGTATGGAGTTATATCGTGCTGCTATATCTTGTGTACGAGATCAACATAGGTACGCAGTTATATCATGCTGCTATAACTTGTGTACGAGATCAACATAGGTACAGAGTTATATCGTGCTGCTATATCTTGTGTATGAGATCAACATAGGTACAGAGTTATATCATGCTGCTATATCTTGTGTACGAGATCAACATAGGTACGGAGTTATATCACGCTGCTATATCTTGTGTACGAGATCAACATAGGTACGGAGTTATATCATGCTGCTATATCTTGCCTATTTCCAGTAGTCAAGCAGATGCTTTGTAAGAAGAGATCAAAAGTAACAGAACTTTATTGTCCAAGTAAATGTCGGTATGGGTTATGATCAGTTTTTAACATATACTATTCATTTCTCAACAGTGTATGGGTGAGTTGGTACAAAAGTCCACACGACCACAAGTTATGCTGTTTCAAACTAGCTAAATGTATTAATCAAAGTTGTACACAGAAGATTATGATGTAGATTTAAGAAATTGTAAACATACTGAGAACAGTTTCTGCACATTTTTACAACTTGTAACATTGCTGTTGGGTGTTATTTTGACAGGGCTATATGGTACCTATAGGTACAGCTATCAAATTCTGACATTAATGTTAAGTACTTGTTAAAGAACCTCGGTTGTACTTTCAGTGACAGCAAATCCAACATAATTTCCACGTAACAAATACACAAGACCAAAACAAATATATACATGCAACCATAAACCTTTCCAATATAGGCCATGCAACATCAATGCATGTGGTATACAGGAGTTGTGGTTTGAGCTGTGATTCACACATCGTTATGGTGAATTGATGGATCCAGTGGGTCGTTGTTTGCTTATGCCACAATCACAATTATCCATGTGTCCGCCATACAAAGCTTTGCCAATCAAACATTTTATAAATGTGTATTACACCTTCATAACAACTGCTACATCCATCTTTCTCATGTGCAGTTCTCTTACAAACAACTTTGCCCTGTTTCTCACGCAGAGAAAAACACCTGAAACCAGAATTTCAGTAAAACGTTCGACAGAATATCTGAGAGCTACACATGTTAGGAATACATTTATATGATGGCTTGGTGGACATTTTGTCTGACAATACATCGTATGATGGAATGTCAATTATAATTGGAGAAATGTGTTTCAGGCTTGACGCCAGGCGGCATTGACATCCTGTCTTGGTTGGAGACAAAAGTACCGAGTCTACGGATCACTGGAGTGGACTACACCAAGGAGCACCACGTGACACTAACCTCCATCAACAAGGCTGGACTCTATACGACTCGCACTTATTCCGTCACCTACACTCCACCCTCTGTGTGATGTCACTTATTTCATCACCTACACTCCATCCTCTGTGTGATGTCACTTATTCCATCACCTACTCTCCACCCTCGGTGTGATGTCACTTATCCCCACACCTACTGTCCACTCTCTCTGTGATGTCACTTATCCCATCACCTACACTCCATCCTCTGTGTGATGTCACTTATTCCGTCACCTACTCTCCACCCTCTGTGTGATGTCACTTATCCCATCACCTACTCTCCACCCTCTGTGTGATGTCACTTATCCCATCACCTACTCTCCACCCTCTGTGTGATATCACTTATCCCATCACCTACACTCCATCCTCTGTGTGATGTCACTTATTCCGTCACCTACTCTCCACCCTCTGTGTGATGTCACTTATCCCATCACCTACACTCCACCCTCTGTGTGATGTCACTTATCCCGTCACATACTCTCCACTCTCTCTGTGATGTCACTTGTCCCATCACCCACTCTCCACCCTCTGTATGATGTCACTTATCCCTTCACCTACTCTCCACCCTCGGTGTGATGTCACTTATCCCCACACCTACTGTCCACTCTCTCTGTTATGTCACTTGTCCCATCACCTACTCTCCATCCTCTGTGTGATGTCAGTTATCCCATCACCTACTCTCCACCCTCTGTGTGATGTCACTTATCCCACCACCTACTCTCCACTCTCTGTGTGATCTCTACTCTCTGTGTGATGTCACTTATTCCATCACCTACTCTCCACCCTCTGTGTGATGTCACTTATCCCATCACCTACTGTCCACTCTCTCTGTGATGTCACTTATCTCATCATCTACTCTCTGTAATGTCACTTATTCCATCACCTACTCTCCACCCTGTGTGTGATGTCACTTATTCCATCTCCACCTTCTGTGTGATGTCACTTATCCCATCACCTACCCTCCACCTGCCGACTCTCAGTGAACTATCTGCATCCATCCCCGCAAACCAAGTGTGGCGACTACGTACAGTACCCTGGCAGATATCCTACGTGAGACTGGATGCTTCCCAGAGAAGTCAAGTTGGTGTTCGATTGAACAGGTCATCCAGGGAGTAAAATGTAAAGTTCCCTGAGCTGTCCTGAGGACTGGATACTGCGCTATATAAGAACTTACCTTTTTTACACACTGTACGAAAGTCAGCTGAATCAAACTACCTGATTAGTAATTGACATCGTCGGTTGCGACTGTACCATCTTTGAGAACAGTGCAGACACCTGTCTACCCGCACCCCAATTCAAAGACGAAGCCAGCGACTTCATGGAATTCAATTACCCAATTGACCATTCTCACAAGCAGCAGAGCGGCATTGTGTTTTCAAATAATTACTTCTACTTCTCGACCAATGCCCATAACATGAGCAAACTTGTTGGTTGAAACAAAAAGGAGCCGAACACTCCGTCATTGGCTGAGCTTCACTTCAGCATTTCGCAAGGTGATCTGCTGGAGGGTACTGAGACTGGTGCAATGGCTCTGGACGGTGTAATCAATAGTGTGCACCCCCCACCCGGCCATAGGCTCGGGAACAGGGGGGCAGAGGGCATGCAAGGATGACGGCATCTTCAAAGTGACTGACACTTGCCATATGTCTTGAACAGTTTCCTACATCTATTACTAAATGGACTCATGAATGATTATGTATTACTCATGCAAGTACTGCCGTGAATATTTGCTGTATGTTGGTAATATTACCTAACAATGTAGTAACAAATGCAAATAGGAATGTATTATATCGATTTTATGTGACCTATAACAGGGGTGTGAAAACATTCACATTTCGAAAAATATGCAAATTCAGGCGTAACGAATGTGAATTATTATTTTGCAAACATCGTGCGACCATTCTTAATCATTCGAGCTCATTCTGAGAAAGTGTTTACTATACACATGCCTGACCATAAGACAGTTCGCATTCCAACAGCAAGTTTACATGGAGCCCGGTCTTGACATTTTACGTAGTTTAGGCATCATATTATATTGATATAATAAGTAGAGGAATATGTATAATGTTTAGTCAAACTAACATTATCAGTATAGTTATCTTACATACTGACAACTGTAGTGAAAATGTTAAATGATGTTTTAACTCATGCTAATATTATTGCCAATAATGGCTTGTTTCATTAACAATGTAGCATTATATTACAAATAATAATTACGGTGCATTATCTTAGTGTAGTCCTTAATCCTTGATAACAAAACTCTAGATCTGTCTTGCGCACTTCTACCCCAAGCTTGTATCGGCAAAGTTGAATGCAGACTTACACAGAATATCATTTAAATGTCAATTACTGTAGTTATAACACCAAGAAGCCACAAATGCTGTGCATTACAATTTACAACAATTAAACAATAACTTCAATTAGAAAGTGGTTTCATGTATAAATGGCAGCAATATCCTAACAGGATTTTATTGAGTATATATATATATATCCGGATCCAGAAATACACCTAGAGCAATATATGGCACAGGATCTATTAAAATTGTTGCATCAACATTCATTGTGTTAAATCTTCCTTTTTATTGTATAAGTTAAATGGATAAATTATGCAGCACATTAAAGTATTTTTTTTAATAAACTATTAGAAATCTATATCATAACACGCTGAGTGTGTAGCAGTGTAAGTCCGTCTCCTCTCAGGCGCCAAGGTCAACTTGCCTCTCTCTATGTCCATTCAGTTCCTTGTACCGTTGACCTCTGATCTACCAACTGGCAATGTCCATTCAGTTCCTTGTACTGTTGACCTCTGATCTACCAACTGGCAATGTCCATTCAGTTCCTTGTACCGTTGACCTCTGATCTACCAATGGGCGATGTCCATTCTGTTCCTTGTACCATTGACCTCTCATCTACCAACTGGCAATGTCCATTCAGTTCCTTGTACCGTTGACCTCTGATCTACCAACTGGCAATGTCCATTCAGTTCCTTGTACCGTTGACCTCTGATCTACCAATGGGCGATGTCCATTCTGTTCCTTGTACCATTGACCTCTCATCTACCAACTGGCAATGTCCATTCAGTTCCTTGTACCGTTGACCTCTGATCTACCAACTGGCAATGTCCATTCAGCTCCTTGTGCCGTTGACCTCTGATCTACCAATGGGCGATGTCCATTCAGTTCCTTGTACCGTTGACCTCTGATCTACCAACTGGCAATGTCCATTCAGTTCCTTGTACTGTTGACCTCTGATCTACCAACTGGCAATGTCCATTCAGTTCCTTGTACCGTTGACCTCTGATCTACCAATGGGCGATGTCCATTCTGTTCCTTGTACCATTGACCTCTCATCTACCAACTGGCAATGTCCATTCAGTTCCTTGTACCGTTGACCTCTGATCTACCAACTGGCAATGTCCGTTCTGTTCCTTGTACCGTTGACCTCTGATCTACCAACTGGCAATGTCCATTCAGTTCCTTGTACCGTTGACCTCTGATCTACCAATGGGCGATGTCCATTCTGTTCCTTGTACCATTGACCTCTCATCTACCAACTGGCAATGTCCATTCAGTTCCTTGTACCGTTGACCTCTGATCTACCAACTGGCAATGTCCATTCAGCTCCTTGTGCCGTTGACCTCTGATCTACCAATGGGCGATGTCCATTCAGTTCCTTGTACCGTTGACCTCTGATCTACCAATGGGCGATGTCCATTCTGTTCCTTGTACCGTTGACCTCTGATCTACCAATAGGCGACGTCCACTCAGTTCCTTGTACCAATGACCTCTCATCTACCAACTGGCTGGTTTTCTGATTGGTGCCGTCTTCCACATCACTCGTACACTGAGTTAGTTAGTTTGTCATTTGAAAGCACGTCTGCTGTAACATATTGAGGCAGGTCATCTATGTTTAGTTCATCTTTTTCTTCAGCCTCTTCCTCTTGTGCTTTACTATCTGCCTCCTCATCTTCCACCTCAGAGGCATCCTCCTCGACCGTGGGGATCGAGTGATGTTCTCGGGTTATGGCCTCATTTGCCATATACGTATATCAATGCAGTGTCTTATGTCACCGTCATGTTTTGGCGCAACTACTGTGGAATAAACACATGGCGTTGGTCCTACCATTGGTTCGATGCTATCCCACTCAACTAATTGTTTCAGTTTTCCCTCTTCTCGCTCACGCAGCTGGAAGGGGGTCTACGGAGTGTCTGTGCCACTAGCGGGACACTGTTACTGGCCGTAACTTCAAGGACATTAGTTATATCGTTATGTGACATGTAATTATAAAGAAAAACGTATGGCAAATACTTGCACAAGTGCCACAAGGATTATTAGCCGGCGCAACAAATTGTGTTATTACCCAATCGGGTAACACATCCCCAGGAACAATGAAGTAATTTACCTACAAGCAAGTCACTGCTTTGGGGAAGGAGATGGAGAATCTACTACAACGTGCATGTAGGCCTTGGAGAAGCAGGTATGTTGCAATACTTGTAATATGACTTTCACAATGAACGTCCACCAAACGCTAGTCTGCTTACGCCGTACCAACTGAGCTCCCGCTGTGGTAGACATATTAAACAATTCAAGAGTAAGGATAGTAAGGATGTGCAATAACTTGAGAACCAAAAATAGTGTAGAACCATAAATGAGAACATTTTTCGGAGTTTTCGAGTACGTGGAATCCATTTCCGGTGTTATTTTGCCGATTCCATGTCGAGGTGGAATGTCACATTCAAGGTCATTTTTGTTAACAATACACGTGTTTTGTACATAGTATAGGATCACTGAACTTGGCGGGAACTTCCGCTGGTGAATTGTTTTGAATTTGGTGCAGAAAACACAGGAGAATAAAAGGATATTTGATCAAGATAAGTGATATTATTGAGTGTATATCATACATAAGTTATGTATTTACAACTACGTTATAACATAACGTATAGTTGTAAATACATATTAAGCAAGATTTTGTGTTAAAAGTTAGCTTAGCTAGAGGGAGTAATCTATGGTAGTTTAAAAGTAGGCGATTTGCGAGCTTTAATTGGGGACGTTAATGTAATCGGAACGTTGTTTACAAATTAGGTCACAGGCTAAGTTAACGTAACGTAAACAACAATAGAACAGGGCTAGTTGAGATAGTCGTTGTAGTTAGATGAGTAATTAAAACCTGAAATAACAAACATATAAAGTGTATATTAGTACACAGGAAACAGCCTTTGTAAAGACTACTTTGAATCTAAGCCTAACTTGAATACATCATAAGACACGATGTCTCACTGTGTGTTAATAAATATAACTAACTATAATCTTAACAATCTGGTGTAAATTGTACACAGAAAAGTCTTTTTAAAGACTATATACAAATTATTTTGAATATAAATAAATACTGATATGGCACCTTGCAAGCGGCAACTCAGGACAAAACGACACTTAGTTTGCAACGACTGCCAGAGTTGGGTGGATTTTACGTTGTCTGGCTGTCCAAAATATCATGGGCAGAGACCAGAGAAGACGTATTCACTTTTCGGTGTATGGGGTGTTTGAGGGTGGAATGTCTGATGAAGGAGGTGTGTAAGTTGACGGATAAAGGAGATGGAGGTGAGACTCAACATGGAAATAGATGGACCAATGAGGGATGACAAGGAGAGAGTTTGGTATACTGCGACACAGAAGGAGCAGAGTTGTGACACGGAGACTGAAGAAAGGAGACTGAGAGGAGACAGGAAGGAGACAGGTGTGAAGGAACAAGGAAATGAGAAGAAGACAAGGAAGGCAAGAGTTATGTAGATGCAGTAGTTAAGGGGAAAGAGGGGAAACTGCGAGTGGTCATGGGGGATTCTATTAAGTTGGACAAGACAATAAACAAGGAGGAGGATATGCCTGTGTGTCTACCAGGGGAAAAGATAGAGGATGTCACTGAAAGAGTAGGCCAGGTCATGGGTAATGGCAACGGGGGATCTATTCTTGTGTACGTGGGCAGCAATAATGCTGAGAAGGAAGGTACGATGGCTATCATTGATAAGTATAGGAGACTGGCCTGCACACTGAAAGAGGCACGCTTTGGACAGATCGTGTTATCGGGTATACTGCCGAAAATGGGTAGCAGAGAACAATAGTACAAGAATTGCAGAAGAATGACCATCAACACACTGGTACAGAAGTTATGTATGGAGGAAGGAGTCGGCGTCGTAGATAGGTGGGCAAGCTTTGTAGGGAGAGAAGATCTATTTATGAATGATGGGCTATATCTGACAGGAAAAGGAGCAGCAGTTCTAGGGAGCGAGTTCATTAGGTGCATAGATGAAGGTACAGGCACAGTTGAGTATTTAAACTAGATGCACAAGGGGAATACGTAGAGCCACCTCAACGAAACAGTACAAACAAATCTACATGAAAAGGTTCACCAAATATCCATAACAATTAACTTAGATGTGCATGCTTAAATGCCGGAAGCATAGTAAATAAGCGATTTAGACATTATAATAGCGGATATAAACCCCGATATAATAGGCATTACAGAATCATGGGCACATGAAGACATGGTTGATGCTGCATTAGTTCTATCGGGTTATGTTATGTCTAGAAAGGACAGACAGGAGAGAAGGGGACGCGGTATCATTCTGTATATTAAAGGATCCATACAGGCATATGAAGCCATTTGGTGCAACATAGTTACCAGAACATTAACAATAGGACTATTTTATCGTAGTCCTAGCATAACACAAGAGGATTATGTAAAACTGCACAGTGCGATAAAGGAGATAAGTAAAGGGGAGTGTGTTATAAAAGGTGATTTTAATCATGGACGTATTCAGTGGAAATCACTAGAGAGTGCTGAAGGTGATGACCAACAGTTTCTACTTCTAATACAGGACCGTTACCTTACCCAACATGTTTTGAAACCAACCAGAAGTGGGAATGTGTTGGATTTAGTGGTCTCTTCTCACAACGAATTAGTTGATAATGTTAAAATACACGAACACTCAGGATCTAGTGATCATAACCAGATCCATTTTAGTATAAAAAATACAACCAGGGAGTAATGGTAAAAAGCGATGGAGGAGAAACTTTAACAAAGACAAATAATTTTTTTTATAAACAGATAAGAAAATATTTAGCACACATAGATTGGACTAACTTAATGAAAGACAAGACGGCAACAGAATGTTGGACAATTTGAAAGATGAGATTGAGGGCACTATTGAATGATTTGTTCCCCTAAAAATCAAGGGAAACAATATAGGAAGAAACACCTATCAAAAGAAGCTATGCGACAGATTGCTTACAAACAAATTATGTGGACACTTTACAGAAACACTGGGGATCTAGAAGACTATAATAACTACAAAGTGGCCCTTAACCTAGCTACAACCGAAATTTGAAAATCCAGAGGAACGTTTTGGCGAATTATATAACAAATTATAGCAAGGGTGTCTATGCGTATGTAAGGAGTAAACAGAAGGTTCGTGATAAAGTAGGACCACTAGAAAATAGCGTAGGAAACGTAATATCTGATGGGTTTCAAATGGCCCTGAACGAAAACTTCAGCTCAGTGTTTACCACAGAAGATATAAATTGACATTACCAGTTAATACATTTGAGGGGGATGAATTAAATCAATTAGGGCAGTTGTTTGTTACTTCTGAAATTATTTATAAAAAAAAGATGTTGTCTACTTAGATTTTCAGAAAAAGCATTTAATAATGTGCCACATCAAAGATTGTTACTTAAACTAAAAGCCCATGGTATAGGGGATGGTGTGATCAGTTGGATACAAACATGGTTGACAGGCAGAAGACAGAGAGTAATGGTAGAGGGGGAGATTTCAAACTGGAAACCAGTTTTGAGTGGAGTACCAGAGGGGTCGGTGTTGGGACCTATATTATTCTTGATATATATACATGATTTGGATGATGATGTATCAAGTACTGAAATTCGCAGACGATACAAAAGTGTTCAGAACAGTTAAAACAGATGCAGATAAACACAATTTACTGGATGATCTAGCCAAATTGGTCAAATGATCTGCAAAATGGCAAATGTTATTCAATTTTGGGAAGTGTAAATGCATCCACATAGGACATGGAAATGTGAACAAAGAATACATAATGGGAGATACTATATTAGGTAAAACTATAAAAGAAAAGGACTTAGGAGTAACAGTTAGTGCTGACATGAATAATTCCGAGCAATGTGGAATTGCTGCTTCAAAGGGTAACCAAATACTAGGGCTAATTATAATATATAAGGAGAAACAGCTAATTGCACCACTGTACAAAGCAATATTTAGGCCACGTTTGGAATATTGTATACAAGCATGGAGGCCGTATCGTAAGAAGGACATAGAAAAGATAGAAAGATTGCAACGAAGAGCAACTTAGCCGACACCTGAACTGAATGATCTTGGTTATGAAAGACGCCTATTGGAATGTGGGTTGACAACACTAGAGACTAGGAGACTAAGATGAGACCAAATAGAAGTTTTTAAGATATTGAATGGTTATGAAGATATTGACAGAAATATTTACTTCAAACTGAAAGAAGGCAGTATAACCAGAGGGCACAATACAGCATTAGTCAAGAAACAGTATGGGTTGGATATGAGAAAGTACTCATTCTCTCAGAGGACAATAAATGACTGGAAAAATTATCTGATGATTGTGTTAATGCTAGCAGTGTGAATATGTTCAAAAATTGACAGCTATCGGGCGAGGACGGGTTATACGTAAGAGAAAATTGTTGGATTCTCGATAAGCCAAAGGCTTCCTTGTCCACATGCCGTCTGGAACGTATAGCTGTGGACGGCAATTTGTTTAAATCTTGTTAAATCTGTACACAGATTATGTTACAAGCATGTCAACTTCGTCAATGGCAGTGTCAGTGTCTTGCAATAATAAAGATAATATATGTTTTGACAATTTGAAGACCCTAGTATAAAATGTACCTTTAGCCATATGGTTTATCCTACAGAAGCACCACACTTGTTCACATTGTTCGACAAACACAATTTTTGGAACAGCGTCAAGTATGGCCATGAACTTTCATATTTTCGAAGGAGCCACGCTAGGCTCCTGCTGTGGCAGCCATATTGGACAAATCCAAGATGGCCGCCATCCGGAATCAGGCTGTGAAATAACTTGAGAACCATAGTAGAAGAACCATAAATGAAACCACGTATTAGGGGTTTTCGAGTATGGCGAATCCATTTTCTGTGATATTTTACGATTCCTGGTCGAGGTCATGTCATAAGGACACATTCAAGGTCATATTGGCTCAGAATATATCTCTGTTGTACATAGGATCACTGTATAAAGCGTTATGTTCCAAGCATAGGGTTATCGACTTGAAAAGGGACCACAGAAAGGGATCGAAAGACAAACACGCCAAGCAACGAGGTGCACAGAATTGAGAAAGCGTCAACCCAACACTACTGGTGATCTGTCGGCTCCGGCAACTGTCACCGCAAACATCAGTTGTAACATCAGCTTCAACATCAGTCTCAACTACCATCTTAGACCGACATGCATTCTTCTCAAATCTACAAGCGGAACTATCGAGTTGCCGTTCTTATGCAGTAATGAACCTTGCATGCAATCCCAGATGAGCTGCCCCATGCACGCTGAAACTCAATCCACCGTCGGTGAAAGATTTGAAGCTCTTGCCGTCAGACCAAATCTCCCAAACAAGCGTGGAAACTACGAGTCTTCGTACTGTTCAAGTAGAGGTCGACGGAAACTGCTCCCCCGTACAGGGAGCCTCCTAGTCACCGGCAGCGAGAACAACCACGTTGAGACTCGGGTAAGGATTGCGCACGAACTGCTATCACACGACGGCGTCTACTTGGACGACAGTTTCTTGTCCCAGGAGACCAACAGCAAAGGCTCAGCGTTATCGATGACGTATGCTCAATAGTCACCAAGCTATGTTCCAGGCTCAAAATTCACCGCTCGTGTCATCCGCGCCATTTACGAGCAGGAGACGATGACCATCATCCACCCCAATTCCTATTGTGGAATATGGCAAGTACACGCATTGGCGTCGGTGATTGAAACACCTATACGGTCACTCTATAAAAATCATGTTTAAAAATGAGAAATAAAAAATGACAGTGTATTTCCTATAAAGACCACTTGTTGCGTGTCCAACGTCATCGGTACTGATTGGTTCACTACATTAATTTATTTTTGTTATTGCTGGGTATTTCGACATATATTCTTTTCTTTCGAGTTAACGAAGGAATCCTGAAACAAATTATGGAGATAAATCTGAATCTGATGAAAATATAGTTAAAAAAAACTGTAGCGTGGCATTTTGACTGCGTATCCAGAATCATCGACGGAAAATAGGAAATTGTACAAGAAACGAACGTTTATACTGTAAATAAAAAACGCAATACTATTTACAGCGATATTAGTCTTATATCAATAAGCAATAATAATGACGTTGATATATGAGCAAATTGTCCTGCGAGAAACTCAGATGTCTAAGTTGCTTGGTGACGCTGGACAAGCCAAAGCGACCAAAGGTTATCACTAATATATATCGGTGCAGCAATTAGCTCGTCTTATAACTAAAAACAATTCACACATAGTTTTCCAAGAAACTTAATGTTTACAAACAGTAGGTATATGTGGTGACATGGAAATTCGCTGGTTACTGTCAAAACGTAAACCTCTATGACTAATTTACTTTATGTAAGAGCTCGCAGTTTACATTTGGAGACGAAGGTAGAAAGCTATCATACCAGTAGAATGTAATTTGGGCGAACTTGATACATTATTATGTTTGGAGAAATATAAACATCACACTTGATGACGCTGAATATGCAGTTATGCAATTATCTTTACATCATACTAAACTAACACATACCATTTATAAGGTGTCAAAAGCGGGGGAGGGGTGTATGATTGCTGCTTTTAAATGAAACACCATTTATCAGACTGAACGAAACATGGCCGTCGTTTATTATCTGATCCGACAAGCACCGAAGAAAGTCAACGGGATCCGTCAGTAATACATAGGCTACGTAAGTATCTAACATGCAGGGAGCGGCTATATTACATCCCTCTCTACCTTGATTACTTAGTCACATTTGTTAATTAAAGGAACATTGAACTGCAATAAAGTTTGTGACATGGATTCCTAATAAGTGTTCGTTGTGAAAAGTGTTCGTTGTGAAAACAGATGAACGGACAAACATGCCATGTTATTTAACTGAACACTTAACTAGATAACGGATGTGAAGGGCAGCGATCCGCCTACACCCTTTTATCGTGTAACTAACTATATCTAGAACGGGCTACACCCAATTTCTAGATTTGCTCGATTAAGTGATGTCGCTTCTTTCGAGCTCGTTGTGGACGGACAGCTTGCAGAGCAGGTGGCTTAAGCACCTCTTCGTCATCGTGACGGGTCTCAGACGACTCATCATCTGTTGGCGGGTCGTCGTCCGCAGCTGTGTCCTCGGGATGATGTCGTGCGATTTCATCGGGCGACAAGCCTCGCGCGCGACGGAACTTAGACACATTTCGCGTCACCGTGGACCCGTCACCACGCACGGCGGTGACCATTGGTCCTTTCATTCCACTGACGATGAGCGGTGTCGGTGCAAACGGAGTAGAGAGTTTGTTCACTCTAGGCTGCTGTACAAGCACAACCTCTCCCATTTGTAGGTTCACATGTGAAGCGTGTGCACGCTCGTCTGAGTACTCTTTCATTCTCGCTTTTTCACGAGCGTCTTGTCTGCGAACGACTTCATCTTCTGGGTGCTCGAGTAGTATGTCAGGTTAATCAGCAGGGACGTTGGCGCTCCCTGGTGGAAATCCCATGTTAAAAGATACGGAATTTTCCACCAGTGCGCGCCCGGGTTAAAGGATAGGGAATTTCCCCATGTAAAAGGATAGGGATTTCCACCAGTGCGCACCCGGGTTAAAACATAGGGAATTTTAACCATGTTAAAGCATAGAAGCTATTATCGTAAACGTATGCGACCACTTTTTGAATTTTCCCCGTGTTAAAGGTTAGGGAATTTTCACCATGTTAAAGCATAGGAGCTATTATCGTCAACGTATACGACCACTTTTTTAATTTTCCCCATGTTAAAGGATAGGGAATTTTCACCATGTTAAAGCATAGGAGCTATAATCGTAAAAGTATGCGACCACTTTTTGAAAAAATAAAATATATGTATGTATCTATGTATGTCTCTATGTATATATCTATGTATATCTCTATGTCTGTCTCTATGTATGTATCTATGTCTGTCTCTATGTATGTATCTGTGTATATCTCTATGTCTGCTCTATGTATATATATATATGTATGTATCTATGTATGTATTTATGTATGTCTATATATATATGTATGTATCTATGTATGTGTCTATGTATGTCTCTATGTATGTATCTATGTCTGTCCCTACGTATGTATCTATTTATATATCTATGTCTGCTCTATGTATATGTCTATGTATGTATCTATGTATGTCTCTATGTATGTATCTATGGCTGTCTCTATGTATGTATCTATGTCTGTCTCTCTGTATGTATCTATGTATATCACTATGTCTGCTATATTTATATGTCTATGTATGTCTCTATGTATGTATCTATGTATATCTCTATGTATGTATCTATTTATATATATATGTGTGTGTGTCTGTCTCTGTGTCTGTATGTATGTATATCCCTATGTCTATCTCTCTGTATGTATCTATGTATATCTCTATATCTGTCTCTATGTCTGTATCTATGTATGTCTCTATGTATGTATCTATGTAGGTATCTATGTATATATCTATGTCTGCTCTCTCTATATATATATATATATATATGTATGTATCTATGTATGTGTCTATGTATGTATCTATGTATGTCTCTATGTATGTATGTATGTATGTATATCTCTATGTATGTATCTATGTATATATCTACGTCTGTCTCTATGTCTGTATCTATGTATATCTCTATGTCTGCTTCTATGTATGTATCTATATCTGTCTCTATGTATGTATCTATGTATATCTCTATGTCTGCTCTATGCATATATATGTATTTATGTATGTATCTATGTATGTATCTATGTATGTATCTATGTATGTCTCTATGTATGTATCTATGTCTGTCTCTATGTATGTATCTATGTATATCTCTATGTATGTATCTATGTCTGTAGTCTCTTGGCGTATCTCGTCCGTAGTCTCGTGTGATGTATCATCCGTAGTCTCGTGTGATGTGTCATCCGTAGTCTCTTGGCGTATCTCGTCTGTAATCTCTCGTGTAATAGAGAAAAAAGTTGGGGTTAACTTCGCGAAAATTTTATGTTTTTGTTCCTCTGGGACAAAAACAAAATTTTTTCGCGAGGTTAACCCCAACTTTTTTTCTGTAGCTAACCTAATTATATATGTTTACCCGCTAGATGGCGCTCTCATGTGACGTAATTCTCCGATTGTCCACTAGGAGGCGCTACGCCGGAAGTGACGTCGTACCGGAAGTTACTTGCCTGTCATGGCAGCCTCTACTAGGGACGCTACGTCGGAAGTGACGTCGTACCGGAAGTTATTTGACTGTCATGGCGGGCTACGCTTCCGATATTCACGGAAGTGTGTCAACGAATAGAAACCTATCATGGTCGGTAGATGGCAATGCTCTGACTAATTACATTGGTGGCCGTTGAGTGGCGTCGAGAACCATGATGGTCACCTCTTTGAATGAAGTCCTGTCAGGTGGTTGTCCTTACATGTTATTGACATAATCGTTTTCGATCATAGCAGTTTTCAAATTCGTTTGCTATGGCAGTCTCAACTAGGGACGCTACGTCGGAAGTAACGTCGAAACGGAAGTTACTTGAATGTCATGGCGGCCTCTATGCTTCGGGTATTCCCGGAAGTGTGTCAACGAATAGAGATCTATCATGGTCGGTAGATTGCAATACTCTGACTAATTACATTGGTGTCCGATGAGTGGCGTCGGATGTCGCCTATCTCACGAACGCGCACAGTTTTGTGTTAAGGGAAGTCACGTGATGTACGTTCGGTCTGATTGGTTATGTAAATGAGATGACGCCAAAAACTAGTGTATATATGTAAGTCCTACCAACACTAAAAATGTCTGAGTCGTAATCTCGTGCGCTAAGTTTGGTAGAGATGTCAAGCGGTAAACTGTCGAATTGTCTGAAAGAGGTGAGATGTCATGCAATAACCCGTTAAATTCAATTCGTACCACGTGATGATCAAAGCATAGTGTTTCATGTGTACAACTAGTTGGTCTGAATTCAATTTGTGCAGCGTGTTGATCAAAGCATAGTGTAATGAGTGCGTGAGTGAGTGCGTGAACAGATACGAAGGATGAGTGAGTGAGTGAGTGAGTGAGTGAGTGAGTGAGTGAGTGAACAGATACGAAGGGTGAGTGAGTGAGTGAGTGAGTGAGTGAACAGACACGAAGGGTGAGTGAGTGAGTGAGTGGTGAACAGACACGAAGGGAGAGTGAGTGAGTGAGTGAGTGAGTGAGTGAATAGACACGAAGGGTGAGTGAGTGAGTGAGTGAGTGTGTGAGTGAACAGATACGAAGGGTGAGTGAGTGAACAGACACGAAGGGTGAGTGAGTGAATGAGAGAGTGAACAGAAACGAAGGGCGAGTGAGTGAGTGAGTGAATGAGTGAGTGAGTGAGTGAACAGACACGAAGGATGAGTGAGTGAGTGAGTGAGTGAACAGACACGAAGGATGAGTGAGTGAGTAAATGAGTGAACAGACACGAAGGATGAGTGAGTGAGTGAGTGAGTGAGTGAGTGAGTGAGTGAGTGAGTGAGTGAGTGAACAGACACGAAGGATGGGTGAGTGAGTGAGTAAGTGAGTGAGTGAACAGACACGAAGGGTGAGTGAGTGAGTGAGTGAGTGAGTGAATATCGATAACACGTCTATTTGCTCCCTTTTGAGGGGATCTCACACGATAACACGTCTATTTGCTCCCTTTTGAGGGGATCTCACGTGTGATGTGTCATCCGTTGTCTCGTCTCTTGTCACATCCGTACTCTCGTGTGATGTGTCATCCGTACTCTCGTGTGATGTGTCATCCGTAGTCTCGTGTGATGTATCATCCATAGTCTCGTGGCATATCGCGTCCGTAGTCTCGTCTCTTGTCTCGTCCGTAGTCTCGTGTGATGTGTCTTCCGTACTTTCGTGTGATGTGTCATCCGTAGTCTCGTGTGATGTATCATCCATAATCTCGTGTGATGTATCATCCGTAGTCTCGTGTGATGTGTCATCCGTAGTCTCGTGTGATGTGTCATCCGTGGTCTCGTGTGATGTGTCATCCGTAGTCTCTTGGCGTATCTCGTCCGTAGTCTTGTGTGATATCTCGTCCGTAGTCTCATGCAATGTCTCGGCCGTAGTCTCGTGTGATGTATCATCCATAGTCTCGTGTGATGTATCATCCGCAGTCTCGTGTGATGTGTCATCCGAAGTCTCGTGTGATGTGTCATCCGTAGTTTCGTGTGATGTGTCATCCGTAGTCTCTTGGCGTATCTCGTCTGTAATCTCGTGTGATATCTCGTCCGTAGTCTCATGCAATGTCTCGGCCGTAGTCTCGTGGTTTATCTCGTCCATAGTCTCGTCTCTTGTCTCGTCCGTACTCTCGTGTGATGTGTCATCCGTAGTCTCGTGTGATGTGTCATCCGTAGTCTCGTGTGATGTGTCATTCGTAGTCTCGTGACATATCGTGTGATGTGTCATCCGAAGTCTCGTGTGATGTATCATCCGTGGTCTCATGGGATATCTCGGTCATAGTCTCGTCTCTTATCTCGTCGGTACTCTCGTGTGATATGCCATCCGTAATCTCGTGTGATGTGTCATCCGTATTCTCGTGTGATGTGTCATCCGTAGTCTCGTGACATATCGTGTGATGTGTCATCCGAAGTCTCGTGTGATGTATCATCCGTGGTCTCGTGGGATATCTCGGTCATTGTCTCGTCTCTTTTCTCGTCGGTACTCTCGTGTGATGTGCCATCTGTAGTCTCGTGACATATCTCTGTCATAGTCTAGTGTGATGTGTCATCCGTAGTCTCGTCTCTTGTCTCGTCGGTACTCTCGTGTGATATCTCGTCCGTAGTCTTATGCAATGTCTCGGCCGTAGTCTCGTGCGCTAAGTTTGGTAGAGATGTCACGCGATAACTCGTCGAATTGTCTGAAAGCAGTGAGATGTCACGTGATAACACGTCGAATTGCCTGAATTTGCCTGAAACTGCCTGTGTATCTTGGTCGATTGTCTGAATTTGTGTGAATTTGCCTGAAACTACCTGTGTATCTGTGTATATGTATGTCTCTATACCTGTCCCTGTGATCACTGTCCTTGGTATCCTTGCTGTTGACAATACGGATAGTCTCTTTAGTTCTGAAGTGTAAGGCTATTAATAAGGTTCCCAACATATGCTTTGCATTACACTGTGAAAAAGACACAAGATGAGGTTTGCACAGTTTATTCATGAACAACACAAACGTATTTACATGTCACGCTTCATAACTACAAGAACTTGCAAAAGCTCAAAACAATGGCTAACCAAAGCGCTACCTGTTTAAAATTATCAAAGAAACGTCTAGAATGACATTTTACAGGGGAATTTTTACTCGCTGTAACACCACGTCACTGAACATAACGCCACAACATGTGGGTTATATTCAAGTGCAAAAACACAAAACAATGGCTAACCAAATGGCTACCTGCTTGACCAATTCACATCACACACAATTACTATACGTAGCAATGTATAGTTTAATAATATCATACAGGAGGGACACACTCACGCCCGCGACAAACAAACAAGTCCAGACAGGAATCGAGTACGGGTTTTATAAGAGACGCGAATTTAACGCGGTTCGCCGATAGCGCATCGCGCATAGCGTGTCGATTGTGTTTATTTATTTAAATAGATGAGACTTGAACAGGGAATACCCCTTCAAAATAGTTTACAAACAGGATATCCACTGTGACCGCTGGTACGTACTAATTTCATATGACAAATACCGGTATCTCGTATGTTTTATCACGGGCCGAATATCGAGATGTTCTTCCAACACACAGTCACAGAGCAGCCATTACGAGTTCGTACCAGTTCATACCAGTTAACAGGGTAATGTTTCACTCGTTATAACGGCACTGACCATAACATCAAATGATGGGATTATATTGAAGCACGAAAGCTCAAAACATTGGCTAACCAAAGCACTATCTGTTTAACTAAGTCAACCTCGCATACAAAATTACTGTGCGTAGCAGTTTACCGGTAGCTCCTATGCCTATGGCTATGCTTAACATGGTGAAAAATCCATATCCTTTAACATGGGGTAAAAATTCACCTCGCGTACAAAATTACTGCGCATAGCAGTTTAATGACGTCACTGACCATGACGTTATTGACCCTAATGATGGAAATACATTCAAGTGCGAAAGCTCAAAACTATGGCTAACCAAACCACTACCTGCTTGACCAACTCACATCGCGTACAAAATTACTGCGCGTACCATGACGTCATACAGGGTGCGCGTGCTCACGCTCGTCACAAACAAACATGTCCAGACACGTCTCGATTACGGGTTTTGTAAGCGACACCAAAGGTCTAATTCCAAAATGGTCGCTCTGTTCGAAAAAACGAGGCTATAGGTTCTGATATAACATAGTCCTATATGTAATCTACATTTCGTATACATTACTTCAGATAAAACGGTCTCCGTTGCATTTGTAATCCTTTTATTGTAAATTACGGCTTATTATAACACCACATTTTCGACATGCCATCGTCAAACAAATAAAGGCTCGGTCCTTGGCGAAGGATCGGCCTCCGGGCCAAGCATGCGATCTTGTGTGTGACATATTCAAATGCTGTTCGGTATATTTTATGTTATTCGCAAAGTGGTCGCATACCTTTACGATAATAGCTGCTATCCTTTAACATGGGGTAAAAATCCCTATGCTTTAACATGGTGAAAATGGCCTATGCTTTAACATGGTGTAAAATCCCTATCCTTTAACCCGGCCGTTCATTGGTGCAAAATCCGTATCTCGAAAACCATTTTGTGACTACTTTCGTCTATGACCTCCAGTCAAAGACAAGATTTGGTGGAACCCTATCTCTTAACTTAGGAAAATATCCTATCTTTAACCCGGCCGTTCACTTGCGGAAAAACCCTATCTCTTAACATGGGATTTCCTCAGGTGAACGGATGTTGCCCACGCTAGACCACCTCTATTACTACTCGTATATCCAGGATCACAACCATTAACAGGTTCGTGTCACAAACATGTCAAAAGGCGATGTCAGCAGTACGTGGATGTTTACAATCTTCTTAAATAGGAAGACTTGGCACGTGACACTGAGGTTCTAGCAAGCAGATGTGTTGTTGCGTGTCCTAAGTGTGTGTGCATCATCCTATTAATTTTATTAAAATGTTTCGGCAATGTTTTGAATCCGGGCCCACATCGATTTCGTGGTTATAATTACATTTTGCCCAAATTTAATACCTCAGTGCATCCACTCAGTAATTCCACATCATTTCAGGCATATAATGTTTAACAATATATGCGTCTATGCGATGAGGCCCAAATAGCGCCCCGGTTTGTGCGAAACGCCTCGCTGTATTACAATAAACACAACGCATTAAACGTGTAAACTTCATATGGCTATTTATATATTTTTTGATGATCAATACATTATTAATTGTAATTATTTAACATTAATTGGGATAGTTGTTTTATGATCGCTGAGTTGTTTGTGATGCAAACAACTCAGCGATTGCCTCCAAGGTTGATTCATAACAACAAAGATCAGCGGCTCTAGACGGTACGTAGTCGAACAACTAACGGCACGCCAACCTGCAGGCGCATTCTGAAACGCCATGCCCTGTTTTTGCGCCCGCTTCATAAAGAAATGCGTTACGTCTCAACGCGTTACATCGAAACGATTTACTATGTCGATGGTTATCGGTGAGCTGACGTCAGGCTCCGTGTTGTGCGTTGGACATTGGGTGTGTAGTCGATCGGGCGGATACATCGCTCGACAAAAAAACTGGACGTCGGTCAGAATTTCATGTTTAGCAGCTAGACAGTGCGCATTTACGAATAAAAACGACAGCAATTTGCCACATTTATATACTCAACTCATACAAAAGTCCAATTTAATTAAGTTGGTTGAAGAGACGCTACTTAGCAAAACACCGGCCTTCCTACCTGATCGACGCCGCTAGACCCGTCGCTTGTTTGCTTTGGCGAAAAGTATGGACTTTTGCATTCGTGCAGACCAAAGTTCAACCACTCGCTCATGTGTAATGCTGTTTATAGCAAGGCATATTTTAATTGAAGGCACAGATTGATGACGCGGACCGACGTTTCCAAACTATCCGCTGTAGAGTTCAACAGAGACTGTCTTTTCCGGTAGATAATTATTAACAGGAAGCTCGCTGAATAAGTTGTACTTCTGTGTGTGTGGGAATCACGTACATCAAAGCTACCTGTGGGTATATGGCCGCGGAAGGGCAGCAATGCTGACAGGGCTGCCCATCGGAGGTCGTGCACTGGTGGCTGACCTTGTTTCTGTGGTGCAGATAAATGACTTTGACATATTGGTATTTCCGTCGGACATTGTTGTGCGCGATCACGCTATACTTGATGCCTTGACAAAATGAATCCAATGTAATTATGCCACAAGTGTTTTTCACCGAAGTGTAACATTCTCCGGGTCACTAACTACGTTGGATTACATCTCAGTGAATACTACATCGGAACTAGTTCAATATGTAAAGAGAACCCCTTTATATGTTTGATAAATTTAGGATTGGTAAAAATAATATTCGCTTTATTATTATCTGTATTCAACAACATTATTTCTGCATATTATCCGTACCTTCCCGTGTAAATGGAAGGAGAAAACGCAGCAGAGGCACAAGGTGGGGTTTGACACTCTTAGGAACGCAAATATAATAACTAAACTTCAAAAAAAGCCCTGCGAATTATTACCTTAAGTAACCGTATTTCCCAAACGTGGAAAAAGACAGAGTTATGTAGCAACAGCTACATACCTCTGTTCTTTGTGCAAGTTGTCCCGGTCGATCTGACCTGGAGTTGACAAAAACCACACAGCTCTCGTTCTGGTGCAGATAGGTCAGCATCCAGATTTCGGCATCTTGAAACATATCTTAGATCAACAACACGACAGAGAAGGAACGGAGTAGCGCAACGTAATATGAATTACGTGACCGACCGAGGTTTGAAGAAAACAGCAAGCAACAACGATCATTAGAGCTATCTGTCAAATATGTCCTCAAACAGGATGCGCTGATAACATGCCGATATATATGACACAATCATAAGTCCTGTTTGAAGGCCAACACATAAATATGTACGTGGTGTATGTGCACGTACGCTACGCTTGTGTTTCTGTCTTGCGAAGCGATCATATACCGGATTCTGTGATCGTCCATCTTGTATATACACATTTCCAATGAATCGAATGTCCCAAACACTATAATAAAATTATGTCACTTTCCTAACCTCCGTAAAAAACTGTTTTTACATAACATATAATTTTATGAAAAGACGAACGATTAGTTCGCATGCCATACAATTATTATTTCGAGGGCCATGTCAACCGGTCATTTTCGCAGAAGCATAATTTATCGAATAACATCATATATATCAAAGTGACATATAAGTATGATTAAATAATAGGTACATATATATACACTTTATATAGTATGCGTGTGTGTGTATTAACAAAAACGGGATTTGAGGCTCATGTCTGACATATATATTTGCTGTTTTTCAAGCAATATTGTCTCATTTATTCTATAGTTAAATATATTTAAACTATATATTTAAAACATCTATACAGTTAGCCAATAACACAAATTAATAATATTAACAGTACAGTAGCCGTATAAATATTAATTTAAAAAACACAAATACTTAACCCTACAAATCTGTTAAAAATACTATAAAATATAATTGTCTTATGTTACAAAACACTGTAATGGTGATTCATTCTGTATAGTTATATCTAAACTATATGTGTGTGTGTGTGTGTGTGTGTGTGTGTGTGTGTGTGTGTGTGTGTGTGTGTTTGTGGGTGTGTGTGTGTGTGTGTTTGTGTGTGTGTGTATTATTTCTGTGGTAGTAAAGTATAGGAAATTAGTCGCGCTAATACGGCCACCTCGTTTTTTTAGGTCAGTTGTGCCTAGTCCAAGGATGGCCTTAAAAGGAAGGTTCCACTGAACGTTATGTTGTCGTTGGGTTACTCTACTTTTGACAGTGGGATGGCAACAAACACGATTCACACGAGGTGCATCGTTTCGATATTTGAGAGGGTTTGCCAACACAAGCAGTCAGCGTGACGAGGAGCAACGTGTTCAAATATAGTCGAACACGGGTAATGTATGGCTCATAAGGGAACAATTCCACAGCAACACAATAACATTTTCACAACGACCAACTGTTAATACATTTCCACCGTGATCGGTTTGTCTGATATAGTGTATCCTACTTAATGCAAACCAGTCATTTATTCCATGTATTTATCCCATCGCGAAGAAAGTTTTAATACAGCGCGGTATCGAGTCCTTGGGTCTGTCCAAGTCGCTTTATATTTCACCGCTGGCAAACATCTTAATTAAACACCATTTCCACTTATCTGGAAAGCATTCAGCCACGCTGCAATCAATGCGCAAAGATTATTCGTACACAAATATCCAACGTTGACTATAGACAGGTATTCATTCATACAGCTGAGTGAACTGAAGAACCGTGGAGTGGAAGAATTTGTCCAGGTTTCGAAAAGGCAGCAAGAGGACAATATATCTTATAGTAACCTGCGTGAAGCTGCACAAATGTTGACACACATATAATCCAGTGGAGTCTTGCGAATCACTGGACCCATTGATTTCATGATTTCATAACTACAGCCACAGTACAGTTTCTATGATGACAAATGTCAACCTGCTGTAGTGTCCATATCTATACACGTTATTTTATAATGTTCTCTGTCTAATGTCCTGTCAAGGCTCGTCAAGGTGTATCTACCATAGCAGGAAGTCGAATCATTCTTTCGTCATTTCGGCTGGCAGAAATCCTTGTTACCCATATGATGACGTACGGAGGACAGTTCGTCGTAGAAGTAGTCCCGTCCTGCCATCGTCAGCCCTTTCTTGTCAGGCAACAGGGACGGGTATGACTTCGATCCGGTGACGAGGTTTAACGCATACCGATTGCCGGGAATGTCAACAATTTCGCAGAAGTTTGA
Source organism: Escarpia spicata (assembly GCA_963995525.1). Lineage (NCBI taxonomy): Eukaryota > Metazoa > Annelida > Polychaeta > Sabellida > Siboglinidae > Escarpia > Escarpia spicata. Next base: position 24,763,868 of record OZ023205.1, on the reverse strand, counting down.
GCCGGCTAGGCAGGCGATGCGGTTCTTGAAAATGATCGCACGCAGGTTTACACAGTTGATGAAGTCACCTTTGTAAAGAGGCACCAGCTTCTTCATGAGACACCGGTTGTTCTCCCTGATCCACGTTTCCCCCTGAAACCACATGTACCATATTACCGACCGACCGACCGACCGACCGACCGACCGACCGACCGACCGACCGACCGACCGACCGACCGACCGACCGACCGACCGACCCACCCAACCACACACCCACACATAATGCGTAAACAATGCACTGCCTTATCTGGTTGAAAAAAAACCAGAATACTAGCATTAACAGTTTCCTGGTTATTGGTTGATGAAATTAATTTCACCTGCTTTTAAAGTCGCTGAATAAATAGTACTTAAAATGTGTTTCTTTCAGAATATACATAACAGTAAATCAAATATTCCAATAATCCTGCTAATGGCATTTACAAGTGTGTTATTATTTCAAGTATTTTTTAGTATTGTTGATTTACACAAGGGTTCTGCAAACATCTTTATAAAAAGATAGCTATGCTCTCCATGCAGTATCCACTACCTACCAATTTCACTCCTTAAGCTAAAGGCCCATGGCATAGGAAATGGTATAATAAACTGGATAGAAAAATGGCTGAATGACAGAAGACAACGTGTAGTAGTTGATGGGGAGGCTTCAAACTGGAAATTGGTATTGAGTGGGGTACCACAGGGATCAGTACTAGGACCTATATTATTCTTAATATATATCAACGATTTGGACGATGATATAACAAGCAAGGTGTTGAAATTTGCGGATGATACAAAAGTGTTTAGAAGGATTAAAAGTGATGGAGACAGACAGCATTTACAAGATGATCTTGATAGGTTGATCAAATGGTCTGAAAAGTGGCAAATGCTGTTCAATTTTGGGAAATGTAAATGCCTCCACACAGGTCATGGGAATGAAGAGGTAAAATATAAAATGGGGGGTACTGTTCTAAGTACTACTGTAAAAGAAAAGGACTTAGGGTTAACCATTAGTGCTGATATGAAGGTTTCAGAGCAGTGCGGAATTGCAGCGTCAAAGGGAAATCAAATCCTTGGATTAATTAGGCGAAATATAGCGTATAAGAAAAAAGAATTAATAGTACCGCTGTACAAAACAATAGTGAGGCCTCATTTAGAATATTGTATACAAGCATGGAGGCCATATCGCAAGAAGGACATAGATATGCTAGAAAGAGTACAGAGGAGAGCGACTAAAATGATACCAAATCTGAGGGATCTTAGTTACGAAATACGCCTAAAAGAATGTGGTTTAACAACACTAGAGACCAGGAGATTGAGAGGAGATCACATAGAAGTGTTAAAAATATTGAATGGTTATGAAAATATTGATAGAAACATTTTTTTCTCAGTTAAGAAAGATAGAAGGACCAGAGGACATGAAGCTACATTAGTAAAGGAGCAGTGTAGATTAGATATAAGAAAGTTCTCATTCTCACAAAGGACTGTAAATGAATGGAACAGATTATCTCCTGATTGTGTTGGTGCTAGTAGCGTGAATATGTTTAAAAATAAAATCGACACACACCTTAAAAAGGCGGGATACATGTAGATAAAAAGTATTGGACTCTCGATAAGCCAAAAGGCTTCCTTGTCCAACTGCCATCCAGAGTAATTTTCTGGATGGCAATCTTGTTAAATCTTGTTAAATCAAATATAACCTACGAAAAACTTGAGTACACGTCACGTTTCTATGTCACCGAGTCTGGGGATAACGGCACTGATGCTGTCTAGTAGATTGTCACGCTCTGACAGGTGTGTCGTGACAAGGTCAATGAGATGAACTAAGTGATCTAAACAACTGCTCCTTTCGACAACCATCTGACCTGAGAGTGGTAAATCAATTCACCATAATGCATGTCATATTCCCGTTAACGCAATTGACGTAGGTTCAAAGCATGTGCACGGGTGTCATTGACAGCGTGTGCTCATAAGACATTTGACGACATCTCCTTCTCCATCTCGTGATTAACCTTTAACCTTTCGGCGGATACGTGCCCCAGCCAGCCAGCCAGCCAGCCAGCCAGCCAGCCAACTAGCCAGCCAGCCAGCCAGCTAGCCAGCCAACCAGCCAGCCAGCCAGCCAGCCAGCTCCAGTTCATTAAGCTATACGAATAGTCTTCGCTTGAACAATATCTGCCAGGGATTAAAGAGTAAAGCGCTTTGAGCAGTCCTACGGACTAGATACCGCGCGATATAAGAATTTTCCTTTGGCTTTAGACCTTTTACGCATGAGCGTGCAGTGCGAGCATGTGTGCATGCGCACGTGCGCGTGGGCGTGTATGTGTGAACCGACTGACATACAACTAAAATAACGCACATTTTCTGTGATCTTTTAACGAGAGGACCAACCAAGTTTAATTACGTCGTAAGTAGTACAACTCGAACGGTCATGTATCCATCCGGATGCATGTGGCCTTAAAACCCAGTTTATGGAACCCCAATTCAAAGTCCACGGAGTATTTTTGTTTGTTTTCACTAACGGCTTTTTAATGAACATGTTACATTTTTTGATAAATAAATAGGTTGTATTACCTTTCTGCTTGATGCTTTCATGTTTCTTGTAGTCCTCGATGGCGATGCGTGTTTTTGAATATTTCATCATGGCACACACAAGGAGTGTCTTTACAACCTGCAAACACAACAATTATGATAAATATTTGTCAGCGAATGAATGAGTGTGTGCGCGTCAGTGTGTTTGTGTATCTGTGAGTGTGTGTGTGTGTGTGTGTGTGTGTGTGTGTGTGTGTGTGTGTGTGGTGTGTGCGGGCGTGCGTGTGTGCGAGATATTTTAACTTTTTGGCTCCTAGACGTCTTGCATATCGGATGTCATAGTGTCAGGGAATAATGTACTACCCTTTTGAACAAAAGTAACACACTTGTTTCTTTAAGAAATTCGTAGTCTGTTAAGATTTTTTGTTTGTTTAATAGTTCGTATCAATGTACCGGTCTGGTAGTAAGTTCTGGTCTGAAAGTAAGCTCCGGTTCCGTTTTGTGTATTGCGCATGCGGATGTACATGTCAAAGGTTAGCGCCTGCTTTCGGCCAGCTTAAACACGGTGTCTGCCGAAAGTATGCGTGACACATTTATATTATAGTTTGCGTTAATGATACGCTTACTTTTGTAATTGTTTAAACGACACATGTCTCCGACATTTTGGCATGTATGAAGCTGAATTTGTGTATATGATCTAACGGGCCCATTGGGGTAGTTTGTAAATGTAGATCTTTTCTAAATAGGGGTGGGAGTCTCGGAGGAGGTCATAATTTTTAAATGGCACTTATCTGCGCCAGTTTTGCATGTATGGGATCAGACATTTTATGCGATCCATTGGATGGTTCGTAGATTTATCTTTATCGAAATTTGTCCAGGGGTGGAAGTCTGTGGGATCACAATTTTAAAATGGCACTTATTTCCGTCAGTTTTGCATATATGGGGCTGACATTTTGTATGCAGTCTAGCAGGCCCACTGGGGTGGTTCCAAATTTGTACGAGCATGGGGCTCTTGGGTCACCATTTCCAAACATTTTTTTCCAACGAGTCATGCAATCACGAATAAGTAAAAATGTATTATCATGTCAACGTGTATAATTATGTGTGACATAACAGTTCAAATGGTATTATTAAATAAAATGTAAATAATGTCTTTCATTTACGCAGATCAAAACCATGTAGCCCTTTGTATAATACTGCAATGTTGGCAACAAAACATTTCTACAAATATGGTCTATTCTAATATATATATAAAAATATTCAGAAAAGAGATCAAATTCAATTATTCATCTGTGGTCACACGCAGATGTACGCTCGCTATTGAGCACCGTGGGGGAGCATATAGGGGAGTGGAGTAACGGTCGCTACAGCAAATAACATTGTTAATTATGTAACTCAGTCGCCGCGTGCGTCGAGCAAGGGGTCAAAGTTGATCGGTCACCTGAGGTCACGTTGCTCACCGCGGGTTGCATTTGTTGTACTGCACATACGCGAGCATGCGCAATATGCAAAAACGGAGCCGGAACTTACTTTTAGACCGGAACTTACTTTCAGGCCGGTATAACGGACGTTAGACGAACGTAAGTCGATTGTTCGCAACGTTACGCGTGGTTTCTGCATTTTTTTGCGTCATGTAAGCAGTCCACTGAGCAAGACACGATATGTGTAGCCACTGCTATTATAACATACTAACCTGCACCCACGCAGCAATGGCGTCCTTTCCAATAAAGTCCTTCAGCTCATATACTTTATACAGTGCCAGTTTGTTTGTTGACGCCATCTTACAGAAGCCCACTCCGCTGTCCAGGTAGCAGCGAACGTGTGAGGCGAAGGCTTTTCTTTTGATGGTAGCACAATCGGATCCTAATGCGTACCAATACGCCAGTTTTATCATCAGACACTTTCGAACTTCGTCCACCCATTCCTTGCCCTGCAGGCATATATACCAACTTATTAAAATAGTCCACAACCAAACGCAGTCATTGTATTTCAGCAAAGAGTGCACGAATAAATACAAATGTACCCAACATCCCAAAAAGTAGAAATCGTGAAATGCAAAAAACGGAAATTTAGTGCCACATACGCATACAAATAACAGGAAAATCATAAAACATCACAGTTCAATAATGGTAATCAAGTCGTAAGACATCGTGGGATCAATACCGGATATGGTACTCAGCCATGCCGCCGGCACTTATATGCTATACAATGAGACCGTCTTTGGGACATGGAGCGCCGGGGGCTTTTTGCCCCATGGAAGGGGGCGTCTTGACCCCAGGTGTGGAGCAAGACGCCCCTTAGGCCAATATTTTAATTAACGACTATATAAGTTAGCGTTGTCAGCTAGATGTCACTAATACTTTAATAATACATAGCATAGCCACACGGCAGTCATACGCCAGCATCAGGACGCCAAAATGAACCTAGATGCAGGCACATTTTAATTAACCTAGTTGCAATTTTTCTAATGCCAGACTCACCACTTTATTAAAGTTTTCGTAGAATATTGCGAATCTGTGGCAGTATCGGTAGCCGTAACCCAAAGCATAGCCGTCATTGCCACATTTCGGCCTATGTGTTGCTTCTTCACATTTATAGAACTCGCAGTCTCCCTGCTCGGCTAGCGATTCGCACCCTGCATTAACAAAATGCAAACGTATGGGTGTTGAATTCTACCTACATATCAACATACTTTTGCCTAAAAATACCGTCAATGCTACCTGTTGCACTTTGTTTCTTTCGTCTAAAAAATAACTGCGCTGTTGCAGTTTGTTTTTTCAAATTTGAGGATTCGAAAATCCCAAATTAAATCGACTTTCTTACACAATTTTTGTACCAATAGGATTATGATGACACTGTGTTTTATTGGAATATTGTACAGGTGTAAGTGAAAAACTAAAATTCCAAATGCTTAAGCATGTACATTTTACATTATCATTACACAAGAGGACACTACTTCGATCAATTCCTCCCGTCATCCGTTTCGTTTGAAATAATGCAAACAAACCAATTTAAGACACTTAAGGGTCGGCGTCCATAGGTACGCCTTCCTGACGGCGTTTGTGTGATCACTGCTGTCTGTTGTCTCGTGCATATTGATGCCGTCCCATAGTCCGACGGAGCCGCCAGACCCATCAGACGTCTCGACCATCAGGATGCCGCTCTTCCCACTGAAGGCCGACACCGATGTGACGGTCACGGGAGCTTTGTACCTGTGCATCAGATAGCTCCTCAGTACCGCCAGGTCGTAGATATACACGAAGTCCTGTTTGATAACCGAACCCCGTGACTGTGTTCTAGGGATCTGATGGCCGTCGATCGTATTTAGCATCATCGACAATCTCAAGGCATTGGTGGACGCCTGTCCAGCAGGAATCTGAAGACTTCCTGCTGTCTCCTCTCGTATTCCGGATTCATTCATTCTGCTCGGGTAGGCTTTGATCAGTGTCCCGTAAACGGGAATGTAGGAACTCGAAACTGCTGCAGCTAAACATGGTGGATAACATGCGCACGAACACACATCAGACGACGTCTTAACAAAATTAATTTAACAATAATAAACTCAATAACATTATTACGTATTCAGAAATGTAGCACCATTTGTATGTTGAGGTATTTGTGGCTGCAAATCGTTGCTCAGTTAAGTGAATAAAAAAATAAAAATAAAGGTAAGCTCTTATATAGCGCAGTATCAAGTCCTCAGGACTGCTAGAAGCGCTTTACACTTTACTCCCTGGCAGATGTGGTCAATCGAACACCATCTCGACTTCTCTGGGAAGCATCCAGCCACGCAGCAATTAATGCACCACGGCGCTACGCAAAGCTAATTAAAACATACTTATTCAACAAGAACTAATTGAACTGTGAAGTACCAAACGGATTTGTTGGTAATATTATAATACAAAGTTTATCAATGCCGCCGCTTGTGCCAATTAATTAGTATGTGCATCAATAGCGATCGGGAAAATCTCAGTTTTAGTTAGTGCTTGTATACATAATAGATCTTACCACGGGTTTGTAGCATCGATTGGTAGAACTTGTTCACTGCTTCTTTAGCAGCCTCTTTGCAAACGCTAACGTCACTGGAAAAGAACTTCTGATTCCATTTGGCGGCCTGTCGTTGAATATCTTTACAGACCAGCGTCGTTTGTTTGATCATCTTATCTTTGTTGGTGACGATCGCCTTGAACTGAGCAAACCTCACATCCTTGGACACAGAGTTCGTGTGGTTGATGCCAGTGCTGTAGTAGAGCTCTAACACGTTGCTCAACTTCAGCCGCGGATCCTTCTGCAGCCAGATGGGAAGTCGCTCTCCCAGCACGAAGCCGTCGATCCCACCTAGCAGATCAGCTCGTGTCGTGTGTTGACCGGACTTGATGTTCTTATCGAGTCTGTATTTGACGGGGCAGCCGGATCGGTCCCACTTCCCCGTCGCTCCCATCGTGTACGATGTCTGTTTCATGGCCGCCAATCTATTGACGGCGGCTCGGGCAAGGCTGCCCGCCACCGTCGCGCCGTAGAGGGTGTCTGCCTTATAATATCTCACCTTCTGCGAAACGAGGGTGTTGCGATCAGTGCCTGCGTGGATCCCGGCGAGTACGTGTCCGATGGCCACCACGTCTCCACCGGCCTCGATGACTCCCAACTCCCGAAGTGGTTCACTGAAGGAGAAGCCGTAAGTCACCAGTTCACGCAGCACGTACCACGCGAAGCCGTCCGAGTATTTGTGTCCGTGGTCGTCAACGTCCAACATCATTCCGAGATATGACGACTTGAAATATTCGCTAACGCCGACGATGGCCTGAGTCATGTCAACGAGCCCGAAACCTGTGTACGTCTCCAGCTGTTTCACCAGGTCGACGAAGTAGCGCAACGTGTATTTTGTAGTCACTTTTGGACAAGTCACATATCTCTGGTAGAAGTTATCCACCATTTGTGGAACGATTTTTTCCAGGTTCTCTTTTTCACGAATGTCGTCATAATCGTTCGTTAGGGTAGGAATTATTACAGACATGCCCTTTACGTTTATTATATCAATTATGTTTTCGATGCATTTGCGTTTGAGAGTTCTAGGCCAATTTCTAATCATGCTGTAGTATACTTTAGCTGCGGCTGTACTCTGCAACTTGAGTTGAACGTCTGAGATAATTTCGCCGAATATCTTCGCTCTGTCTCTGGCTCTGAACACACGACCGCCAACTTTGATACCATCTTTGAGATAGTACTCTCGGAAGATACGACTCAATTTCCAGTTTTTGTTGCGGATCATGGGGATAATGATGCCGAGAATGACGCCGTCCATATCGCTATACACCAAGGTGTCTGTTAACTTCGAAACCGCTTTTTCAACAGCCTGAACACCCGTGATGTTGTTCAAATGACTGGAGTTACCCGTCTGCTGCGATACGAGGTATGCATTAACTGCTGATCGGCCAATATCTCCGGAGATCGTCGTAAAAAACAAGTTGTCAAGATGCGACTGCGGAACAGACGTGAGTTTTCCTGCTATTTTAAGTTTCGTGTCTCTGTCGAATCCTCCGCAGCTGATGCCTGCTATGACTTGAGCCATCGCCAAGGCGTTCCCATCTCGCTCCAATACTAGACCAACGCATCCGTTTGCTTCCCGAGCGATCATCCCCTTGAGTAGTTGTAGTTCCACTTTGTCTAAGTGGTGGGACGGAAAGAAAAACGTCGTCATCTGGCCGCACACCTGATCCATAAGTAGCTCTTCTTTGTTTCCTTTGAATCTGTCGTCAATACTAAATATGCGCAGATCCTTTGCCACTTTCTCCGCAGAACTGTCGGATAATGTTGTTTCTAGCAATTCCACCATCTCTACAAATCGGCTCATGTTCGACGGTTGCATCCTGTAAATAGAAAACATTTCGTAAACTTACTGAAAAGCGTTGATTTTGTATTATCACAACTGTACATGTAGAGCGGAGCTTTAAACTTATCATAATATCATTTCATAGGACACTCATATTAATTTAGTGAAATCAAAACTATCAAAAAGTTATGCTGTTGTGTATAGAGTCAGCTAATTAATTAATAGACATGGTTTACATATTTTATACTACTCAAATGTTCAATATTTAGCTATGTTACAAAAAAGGTTATACGGTTACTATGTGGAGCCAAAAGACCGGACCATACAAAGATGCCATTTTATAATCTTCACATTATTAAATTAGCAGACTTAGTTGAATTAAAAACAGCTATTATTATGTATAAGGCATTTCACAATTTGTTACCAAGGAATGTACAAACAATTTCAGTATATATGAATCGATTTATTTAAACCATCACAAATGTAAGTTTAAACAAAATTATGCACGTACCAGTTAAAAAATATGTGTATTTCTATCAAAGGGGCAAACCTTTGGAATTCCCTTGACAGTTCACTAATTACTTGTAAGAATACTCACCAATTCAAAAAGTATTATACAACAAAATTATTGAATAATTATGTGTTAAAGTCGTAAATTATTTTTGTAAAAATAGTCACATCAACAAGGTAAATGACATGAATGTGACGTTGAATGTTAACAAAATGAGATGCGTTAAAGTTATTCAGTTCAGTAAAACATCATTTTAATAGGTGTAGATTTATATTTAAATTTGTTTAGTTTTTTTATTTATATTTTAGTTTTATGTAAAGCGCTTTGAACGCTATGGATATGGCGCTATATAAAATAAAGGTTATTATTATTACTATTATTTGCAGATTTAATCTACCATGAACGTACATGAAATTTGTGTTGTTGCATTTATAATTAATTTTTCTTATTTTGCACTTTGTCTTTTTCCAGAATTGTTATGTATTCATAAGCTAGTCATTACAAAGGGTAACCATTATAAGTATTGCACTTTGTGTACCCTTTTTTAATAAATTATATTAACCAATATTATGTTATTACGCATTGTAATAATGAATGTTTAACTACAGCTCGTGTTGTGAATCAACTTCGACGAGGTGACCGGCGATCTATCACTGCAGTCCTACAATAGGTACACTGGCTTCCAGTGAGAAAGCGTGTCGAGTACAAGTTACTCATGGTTGTACACACGGCACTGTATGCAGGCACGCCAGTGTATCTCGCGTCACTGTTACATCGTCACTCACCACGCAGGAACCTACGCTCTGGCGGTGGTCTGCTTCTGGACATTCCACGCGTGAACCTAGAACGTTATGGTCGCCGGGCGTTTGCATGTGCTTGGCCGACATTGTGGAACTCTCTGCCTCTGGAACTACGCGCGATTGACAACACTGCGCAGCTTGGAAAATTATTGAAGACATTGCTGTTCTCAAACTAATATAATCAGACATCATTTAACCTTTGTATTATTCATGCATATAGTTTTAATCAATGTTCAGTCGTATTTATCTCAGAATCACATTTTAGTATCTAGTCAACTTATTTATTGTAATTTAGGCTTTTATTAATTTATTTATGTTTTATCCAGTATATTCAGCTGTTCAGCTGTTCAGCACTTTTGCTAATCTTTTACTTTATTATTGCATTTACTCGTAATTTTACCATATATACGTTTATCTTTATATACTACTAAGATTTTGCTTCCTAACTTTATGTTTTATAGTTATTTCTCTTAAATATGTTTTTGTTTTTATGCCTCTTACATGATTGCTGATTTGTAAACAAATTTAGTCCAGGATTTGATGGTGTGTAAATAAAGTTTATTATTATTATAAAAGAATTCTTCTTACCTTTCTAAGGTGTAGTCATCCTTCGACAGAGTACCCTCAAATGCTACAATAACAATAACACAATTTATTATTTAGTAAACCAATGTTGATATCCAAACATTCATTTGCACAGAAGATTGACAAATTACACATAATCGATGTAGAAACTATAGCTCCACATGCTGCGCTTACGTTATGATAACGCAGCATCAACGTAAGACTGGATGAAAGCGGATTTGTTCACGATTTTTTAGTTTTAGCAAAATGCGAAACCATGGATTCAATGTCTACTTTAAAAAGTAATCTAGTCGATATAAAGACAAGGTGTATGAAACGGTCACACAAACCTCCGTAGCAAGTTGTTGCTGCTTTGCCAACATTCCAAATCCTGTAGACAACGGGTATATATCTTTTAAAGTCAACCTTCTGTCTTTTTAAGTCAACCTGCTGCAGCATGACCATAAACAGACATGCGCGAAAGAACGCCGTGTTCACCGACGCGTAACAACCCATGGTTCACTGGTTCACGGGCGTTGCTGCAAGCACAAAAGCACTGTACTGGTTCTAAATCGTTAACATAAAAGCCGTACAATATATACATATTTCGAGAGAAAGGTGTCGTTTATCAACCAATAGGGTGACAGTACATAGAACATATTTTCTAGTCCGTAGCCAGCCAGAGGTGAAATTGTGTGGGATTTATGTTGTGTTCTCATAATGGGTCATTTCATAGTGCAATACACGAACCGTTGAGTTCTTGTGAGCATAACCAGATCCACGGTAAACAAAAGAAAAAGTCACGGAATAGAAATTAACACCAATAGAGCATAAACTTCCACAAATGCAAATAAAGAGGTGAGAACATATATTGTGAATGCAGGCTGCAGTAACTTAATGAAGAACATGACAGTAACAGAATATTCGAACATTTTAAATGTTTATGTTGGCGACACTGTTGAGAGATTAGTTCCGCCAGCTTGTATAAATACATTGGGAACACTGACATTGACGGGAAGACAGGAGGACAAGATACAAATAGCAGAGAACAACTGATTCCGAAGAATATGTAGAGTTATGCGAGGAGATAGAAGCATAATTACGGAAGTGAGAGAAGAAATTGGCATGAAACAACACTTAAAGATGACAGTTATGCGAAACAGAATGAGATGCGCAGGACACGTGCAAAGAATGAGCGAAGACAGATTGTCTATAAGAGAATGGAAAGCAGAAGAGGGTGAGATGATTGTAAGTATGCTGGTAACTGTTTGTGAATGAAGTTTTCGTAGTAGCTCTTTTTCAAATAAGTCAATTTTTGGACTATGTTATTTATCGTCGCAGTCGGTTGTTATATACGGTTTTCCAAAATTGAATTGTCAAATCGATGACTGCATCATCACGTCACAAAATAGTTTCAGTCATACTTCAACATATGTGCAAGGCAAGGCTGTGTTGTATTGAGTGTATTCGTAGAACCGCCCTCTAGCGTGCACATACTATCTAACTGACTAAGGATGTTGTTGTTTGATCTCTAAACTAATCTTGAACAGTCAACCCAATAATTTAGAGCAAAGTACGGACTACCACGTTATCCATTCTTTATGGTAATAACGATTGTAATGTGTTCTTTTGCTCATTGTATAAAGTTATGTTATATACATTGATTTCCATTTTATTTAAATTGTGTTTTAACCTAAAATGTACACATCGAATTTTAAATGTCTCCACATGTTATACTTTTTATTCAATCTTACAATTGCAATTTAAATAAAATAATAGTACTGTACTATTCACTACCACTGCCCGTTACTACACTGGACGGGAATATAGCGGATCACTATTAAAAAGTCAGTCATTTGTAGTTTCAATAATAAAAGCCAAGAAAATCAATTATATAGGTAAGGTAAAATATAGGAACGTACAGAACTAGTAGCGCAAAGTCTGGAACTAGCAGCGGAAAGTACGGAACTAGTAGCGCAAATTGTGGAACTAGTAGCGCAAAATACGGAACTTGCAGCGCATTTAAAGTACGGAACTGGTAGCGCAAATTAGTTTTCACAAAATCTATTCGTAACGAAATGAGGGTACGCTTGAAAATAAAGACATGTTAAAATGGATGCCAGCGGGGAAGCCAATAGGCCCGAAGAGATGAAGTTGACGATGTCTGTTGTACAGGATACAACTATAGTTGTAAGTCCAATTAAAGGTGACCGAATTAATTAAGTCACTCAATTGTTGATATACGTCTAGCTAGAGACACGTACACACCAAATGCACGCACACACGCACGCACGCACGCACGCACGCACGCAAACATACATACATACACGCACGCACGCGCGCGCGCCAGCTCACCTGTTTGTAAAGATCACAAGCCAACGCTTAGATTCGGTCGTTGTCACTATATAGTTAAACGAACGTCCAGCTTTGGCGCCATGTTACCACTTGTGCGCTACACTGCGTATCTTAGCTGTCCCGGCATGCTCTGCGATAATAACAACGTGCCCCAAATATGTAACTGGTCGAGTTAATTTACCTATACTTATAACTGGAATGCAGACGCTTAACTCTTATCACTGGGCTGGTTATAAATAGAGGTCAGTGGTCGAGTGACATCTGAAAGCACTAGTGCACCATTGGATGCATTCTGTCACCAGCGTTATGAGTGACTGAATGATACCATTCCCGTAGCCTAATCGCAATGTCATTGGTGCGCTGACACATGACCAACGAAGCGCGTCAAAACTGAACAGCATTGGTCTGAGTTACAGGGAAGCAATAACACGCGTTCGGTGTAATACAGAATCCTGCATTAGCTCATAAAGATATGGGGAGAGACATTTAGTTTTACTACCTTCGGACTGGAAAGATGAACACCTGTAAGTTGGTGCTTGGCCTGTTGTTAATACTACTCTTAGTCGATCAAACAAGATCATGGTGGTGGAGTAGGAGTTGTTCAAGCGTCGACTGTAAGTGGGGCGATTGGTCGGCCTGGGGCGCCTGCAATCACGCATGCGGCAACGCGGGCGTGCAGAGTCGGAGTCGAGGGATCTCGAGGGACTCCTCGTGCGGTGGTTCCAGTTGTTCAGAGCCCTCCAATGAAATGCAGGACTGCAACAGGTTCTGCTATAACGGCGGCACTCCGCAGAACGGCTACTGTGACGACTGTCCCGACGAGTAATGGGGCATGTGTTGTGGCAAACGTAAGTATACAGAAAGACAAATCCTGAACATAAAAATAAATGCACAGCCAGTTTTGTTTTGAGACATGTTTTGCAATTATGTAGAAGGTGTATTTTCCAATTATAACATTGCGTAGATATTTCAGTGTATGTTATTGTGTTATCATCTTCATCATCATCATCATCATGTGTAGTAGTGGTACGGGTAGTGGCAACGGCAGCAACCGTAGGTCGTAGTAGCCGCGGGAGTAGGCTGTTGAACAAATACGTTTTGTTAAAACGATGAGTCTAGTAAGAATTTAGATGCTACGAAGTCATGACCAGGGAGGCTAAACATATATCAAGGCCCCACCCGAAATATTGGGGGCTCAACCCCTAGCCCCCCCCCCCCCCCGGTTCCGACCCCCTTGCATTTAGCAGTCGAACAACAGACTGATTTCAACGCGCTGGCGAGACGACAATTCATCCGACGTGAATGTGCCAGTTTGTCGTTCTTTGATAGACTATGTACCATCAAATCACAAGTGTTTTCAATCATCACTTAGACTAACCACTACAGTTTTCATGCGCTCCAAACATTGGCAATCCGCGACAAATTGCACGAGTTATTGTTCCTGGCTGTGTAATGGGGTCTGTTGGGATGGGTGTATGAGATGGATTACGAACGCATTCTCCCCCCGCTGAGGTAAAAACAATTCCGTCTGATGGAAAAAGTATCGCTTGAAAAGCAATAAGCGGCTTTTCGTGAGCCTTAAGGGCAGTTGGAGGTCTCAGGTGGGTGCAGTTAAAAGACTCAAGGGGTGTAGTTGGAAGTTTTTTGGTAGCCTGAAGCTGCAGGTCAAAAAAAGCTTCTCAAAAAATCACAATTGTCACCAATGCCGGCGTTCACCAACTTCACGCACACGATGTATGCTGGGTAATTGTGATATATATATATATATATATATATATATATATGCGTCAACCCACACATGTAACTATCTCACATGACATGAGAGGATGCTTGTCATTGACACCTCTATTTAGGGCGCGCAACATCACAATTACCCAGCATACATCGCGTGCGTGAAGTTGGTGAACGCCGGCATTGGTGACAATTGTGATTTTTGGACAAGCTTTTTTTGACCTGCAGCTGCACACACACACACACACACACACACACACACACACACACACACACACACACACACACACACACACACACACACACACACACACACACACACACACACACACACACACACACACACACACACACACACACACACACACACACACACACACACACACACACACACACACACACACACACACACACACACACACACACACACACACACTCACACACACACACACACACACACACACACACACACACACACACACACACACACACACACACACACACACACACACACACACACACACACACACATATATATATATATGCATTATCATGTCATCAGGTTTCATTATTTATTTATCTGTTTCGCCGCCTTCTCTCTCAATTTGCCATTATCCTCCGACTTTGCTGTATTTCACTTAAAGTAGTATTCCAATCTTTCTTAAATGCGACCTCACTGTATTCCGCCTCTACTCTTCCTGGGAATTGGTATGCATCCCTCGGTAACAAGTTCCCCCACCCGCATCTTCCGACTTCTTGTTATACTTCCCCTTAAACTTTAAATCCCAATATCTTCCTTCAAGTCACCCGCCAATCATCTTTGTTCCTGTTAATGTCTGAGCCCAGTTGCTCTCCCTACTTCCAGACTCGATCTGCTGCTCACCAGTATTGATATCGTTCCGGTGCCAGTGATTATTATAACAATTCATTACAACAGAATCATGAACCCGGCCAGTTTCGTCGTTTAAACTTACGTAGTGACATCTAGCGAGTATGCATGAATGATAATTCTACGGCGCTCCGCAGATTACGCTGTGGTGCGATGCCACACGGGCGCGAGGAGATTCTTGTGAGCTGGCCGTGACTGAACGCCGTCTGATGTCTTATGATTTGGTCAGCATTTAAGTATTTCGACGTTTTTGTCATTTGTTTAATTGTACATTTGAGCATACCGGCTATAGCTATATATGGTTATATAGTATGTGTCTTAGATGCATGCCTAAGTTCGCTACAGTACAGTTATCATCCTACTGTCATACTCTGCAATGACTGCATGGGCGTGGTAAAAAATCGTGTCACTGAAATCTCGTCTTCTAACGGGATTAACCTTTTGGTCTATTTTAATACACTGTCCGAACTCGCTCTGGTTCACGTGACACGCTCTGGTCATTAAGCGATTTACGCAGCGCAGATCGGACGCACGGTTTTTGACGTAGGCATCTTTTAATACGAAAATTGGATTCCGCCGGTATATTTTCGTAAGTAATTCACTCAAAACTACTTTTCACATAGTTTGTACTTTGTTTGCGGAACTGTGACGGAATACGTATTATAAATTTAGCACATAGATATCTTTAAAATAGTTTGATCAGATTTTTGTTGAACGTTGTAATAAAACGGCAAAAACGAATCGACGCACGATTGATGCCACCATCCTCGCACGCCAGGGGTCGCTGCTGCTTATTACGTCAGTGCCAGCCAGCAGTACTCCCTGGCTGATCGCTTTGGCGAAACTCTGAATTTAAGCTCAGGCCTCAGCCTATGAAATCGCTCACTAGATCAGTGAATCTCGGCAGGTCAGGTGGTCATAATAAAACTAATTTCAACCAACCGTGGCTCGTGTTACAACTTACATGCATTGTTTAGAAAATAGATGCAATTATTCGAATACACAATACGTCAATAGTCAATAGTACACAATACTGCTGAGCTGCTCGTGCTAATGGGCGAACGGGTCATTCACTCATTGGGAAAAGGAGGAAACCGTTTACACCAGGTTGGAACAACCATGTAAAGGATTTATACATGGCAGCTAGAGATGCATATCTTTTCTGGAAGGACATTGGCAAACCCAGAACGGGTGCTGTTTATGACGTTGTGCGGCAGGCTAGGTCCAAATTCAAACATGCACTTAAAGTATGCAAGAACAACAAGAATTTTATTAGTGTGGATGAAATTGCTGATAAAATGAGTGAAAAAAATGATAGAGATTTCTGGAGGGAAACTAAAAACTCCACAAACAGTAGTGTTAAATTGCCAAACACTGTGAGTGATGTACATGGCAGCTAAAACTTAATTGGAATGTGGCAAGAACACTATAGTCAAATTTTTAATGTAGTTAGAGGAAGTTGCAGCAAGTAATTTCTTACTGATCTGTGTCAGGAGCATGACGTCTTTGACCAAGGTAGCATGTTAATGAAATTAGTGAAATTATCAAAGATTTTTCTTACAATAAGTCACCTGGTTTAGACGGCATAACTTACGAGCACATGAAGTGGGCGGATCGACAGCTGCCAGTTTTATTGGCTCTATTGATGTCGGCTATACTTACACATTACAGAAATATGCTAAAATCTGTCATTGTTCCCATTATTAAGGATAAAAATAAACGTGTCAGCGACATAGATAACTATAGGCCGATATGTGTGTCTAATGTATTCACAAAAATAGTGGAAAAAATACTGTATAATTGGATGCAAAGTCATCTACGAACTACAAGTAACCAATTTGGGTTCAAACCCAAGCATGGGACAGAAAGGTGTGTATTTGTGTTGAAGGAGCTCCTTCAATATTACACTAATCATGGGTCATGCGTGTCTGTTGCCTTCCTTGATGCCAATAAGGCATTTGACAGGGTGAATCACACATAATTATTTATGAAGCTACTTAAGCTTGGAGTGCCTAAATATTTAATTAAAGTGATATGTCAGTGGTGCTGTAATCAGACTATGTGTGCAGCGATAGAAATAAGCCAGAATATTTACTTGTCCGCCGGACAAGTAAGTTTTGAAATCTACTTGTCCGCCAAAATTTTAACTTGTCCGAGTGGTTGTCAAGGGGTATCGAAGCTTCGGAAAAAAAAGTAAAAGTCTGTCTTATTTTTATGACGACAACACAATGTTCCTGCTGTTTCGTTGCATGAACATCTGAGTGACTTGTGATCAAAGACACACTTTGATTTAATCTGCAAATTTTGAAATTGCAAAATTATATTTGCAACTATTTTCCGGTCCATTACAGGCCTTGACATTAAGGTTTTGAATCCACTGGCCCAGGGGGCCAGTAGATTTGAAAAGTTAATGGTCCGCCTGTGAAAGTTACTGGCCCAGATTTTATGTTACCGTCAAAAATACGCTGATACATACTGAGGTGCAAAACATTATTATATTTTTTAAAGATAATTTTACCAACAAAGTCAAAGTTGTTAGAAGTTACTATGCACATATTGACTGTTCAAAGTGAGATGTACAAAGCTAACAATATTGTTCAAGTGTGTACTCAGATGCATATATACAGTATTTGCCAAGTTTAAATAAAGTGTGGCCAATGTGACGACAGCTAGTCAGTTGGTAGTTGAGTTGACACTGCTCAGATCATTCAAGGCATTATACTATTTCACGGTTCATTCGCTGGGTGGCACCACCCAAAATAGGCTTTGCACGCCGTCGTCCGCATGATAAGTGTTGGAGTTTGGACTCATTATTGATCAAAATTAATATCTGCGTTATGTTTACAATGTCCTGTAACTGAGTCGGGTCTAAGAATTCTGGCGAACTGCATCTGATAACCGATGCGGTCGTGCCGTGACCGCTGCTTCGTCTCGGCGGCGTTCGAGAACCGGAAATCAATGCCAACAGCAGTGGCCCGTCGGGCCAGTAAAATATAAGAACTGGTGGCCCGACAGCTTCAAAAAGGTGCCGGGCCATCGGGCTAGTGTTAATGTCGAGGCCTGCATTATCATTATTATTCATCACATATATTAAAAGTAGACACATTACATGATGTATACCAATATTTTTTGTGATGCTTATATGTACACTTTTATTAATAACAAATAATTTTTACGATGATAGGAATGAGACAATTGTTTTTCTTGCTATTTGTTAAAATGTTGCAAAAACTGTTTATGTTTAATATAATATATATATAACACTGCTGTAAAATGTTGGCATCAGTTTGTCATTGAAGATGTCACTCAACCATTAGGAACACGATAAATGCAAAGCCAGGAAATGTTATCACAAAAATAATAATAAACTATATAATCTGATATAATTTTGTTCAACCTCTATGAATTCAATATGAACAAATTTATGTTTTTATAAACGAAGATAATATTCAATTGAACATCAGCAAACGAACGCATATTTTTCAATGATGATAAAACAGTTTTAACGGTGCCCGAATTACATTTACCAGGCGGAATATAATTTTTAGATTTAATTACGTCGTAACGTTGCTGCCGCGCGCGGACCGCCGTAGTTGACGGAAGCCGACATGTCAACGGCGGTTGGCACTCCGTCCCCGGCCGCGCGTTTTGCATAATTCGACTTCGAAAACTCGCAATTTATGGTTAAAATAAATGTTACATAGATACAACAACACTTCTGAAATTTCATTAATATTCCGTTTATCAACCACCACCATAGATTTACCGGACAGCCAGTTACAAGTTTTGAAAATTGTCACCGATCTGGATCGGACGTTCGATGACTTGGAAGACTGCTGAGTCCGCGTGGGTTAGGCATAATAGTGGTTAAAACTATATAAATATTTAAATAACAGGTAGCGATACAAAGTATACTATTTCCAAATTTCATCAAATATGATCCGTTACTGGAAGCAAGTTGTACGTCAGCCAAACTGAATGATTTACGATTTTGTGAAATACAGCCTCGATCAACGGTGGCTGATGCGGAGTCTGTCCTACGCGTATGACAGAGCTAGGTCGGTGCGCTCAGCGCATGACCCTGTTAACGCAAGCACTAAACTCGGTCGAACACTGACGTACAACACACCGACGGCGGAACGACAAGGCGCCGACACATTAACAAAATTGCAATGCGCGAGATCGCTAGCGAACTTCATTTACGTTTGAATTTCCTCAAATAAAAAGTTTGCAATGTTGCACGCATCACTATTTACTGTAAATTTTCACTTATCTACCGGATAACCATGTAGAGTCATTTTACTTGTCCGGGCCAAAAATCACTTGTCCCGGACAAACGGACAAGTGCTATTTCGAACGCTGGTGTGTTAAATTGGGTTTGGTATTTTCCAACTTCTTCTCTGTAACTAATGGAGTTAGACAAGGGGGTATGCTATCTCCTTTCTTATTTAATTTATACATGAATGATTTGAGTTTGCTACTGATGAAACTACCCACCGGATGCTATTGTGGCGAAATAACTGTTAATCACCTCATGTATGCTGATGACATTGTACTACTGGCTCCATCGGCTAAGGGGTTGCAAAGACTGCTAGATGTATCATACAATTATGGATGTGACAACGACATATTGTTTAACAGAGTAAAGTTGCAAATAATGTTTTTGACACAAGAAAAACCGGCTTTGAAGTAGCTCTTAAGCTTGGTGATGCAGTTCTGAATACAACGGCATATAAATATCTTGGCCATATAATCTGTGATGATCTGTCGGATGAAATGGATATGAAATCCAAAGAAAGGAGTTTGTACGGCAGAAGCAATATTCTACTCAGGAAATTTCACTTTTGTTCAGTGAATGTGAAGAACAAACTGTTCACATCCTACTGTAGTAATGTGTATTTATGTTCCATATGGGCTAATTATAGAAAAGCCGCTATGCAGCACTTTATTGTTTCCTATAATAATGCATTTAGAATTATGCACAGCCTATCTATGAGGTGTAATGCTAGCCTAAAGTTTGTTAGTTTTTACACGGAGTGTTGCAATACTAGATTTAGAAAATGCATATACAGTCTTATGAACTTCGACGAACAACATTTGTTGGAAGTATTGTACACAGTGATGTTTATAAGACCTCTGTATTGCGCAAGAAGTGGATTAATGCAATATAAACACTACAATATACTTTTTATTTTTACTTTTTTATTATGGACATAATGCATATTACATGTACGCTTTTTTGTCTGAAAACAAAATTGAATGATTGATTATATATTAGGATTCCCAGAAGTCGTTTATCCGTCTTCAAATTGGGGCGGGTATTTGCGCTGTTCTCACGGGTGATGCAGTCGCGACTGGTGAAGTCAATTACTAGTTTGACTCGGCTAACTTCCGCACTTCGCGTAGGGGATCGGCCAGGGCTAGTTTTGCATGGCAAACAGCCCTGGCTTGCGAAGATTGATGCCACCACAGACACAGTCATCATATACTGAAACAAAATGTAATCAAATTCTTCTATCTAATGTGCTAAATCTATAACACCTATTACGTCAAATTTCTGAAAATAAAACTAAAAGTCGTTTTGAATTACTGATAAGTTGATTTTTGTGTATCTTGGCTGACTGGAGTTCATGTAGCTATTTTTTTGTAACCTATCTCATATCATACTGATAGGACTATAATATTATATATATATATATATATATATATATATATATATATATATATATATATATATATATATATATATATATATACATTTCTCATCTCAGGCCAGGGAAGGACCTAGACAACAAAGTAGGCAGATGCGGAAATAATTTTAGGCCAATTAAATGGTAATTATTGAGTGCTGATCACCCTCAACAGCAGCAGCCTTAGTAGGTGTGGTATGTTATGTGCCTTCCCCAACTACCTTTGACAGTAAGTGTAATTCTGTTAAAGGGGACCAGTCTTTATGATAACTAGATCTAAGTTCTTAATTGCTTGCAGCCTGCACACCCATCGATCATTGCGAAAGCCTGGTGTGCTCTAGTGGCACAAACCAACAGTGTCGGAAGTGTGAGTATGACTATGGCGGAATTAGGAAAGCTTACCGACTGGCCAGGAATGGTGGATACAACGACAGGATCTGTCAGAGTGAGTACACAATCCAGCAGTTAAACCACAAAATTGCCTTATGGACATATATATATATATATATATAACTTTCTAAATCACTAAATGATCACTATTTTGAAAACATGCTATATATATATATATATATATCACTGTTTCATTTATATTGATATGGTTTCAGTTGTAACCAATACAAATGTATTCATAAAGGGCATTACTGTATAGTTCCCAATAAACATGCAACAGGCGTGTGTGCTTGTCTGTTGATTTCTCATAAGACCTAAGTATCACACTCGGGTGGACAGTTGCACAAACTGCATACACTTTTTAAATTTTGATAACATGACATCTTTGCATACATGTATAGATTTGCAAGTACAATTAACAGACATGTCATATTGCTTTGATGCGCACTCTGGTATACATAAATACCAAACATGTACAACTGTTCATTAAGATACTAGCATGTGTATTTTGTGCTTCAAAAGTCTATCATGTGAGTGATTTATTGAACAAATCATTATTTTATTAACGTAATGCACATTGAGCAGCAATTGCAAGTATCATATTTAACCTATTAAATGTACATGGTTTTCCAAGTAAGTGTACACCCACCTTTTTTTACTAATCACCTATCTGTAATCTTGATTACGTCTACAGCGACTAGGCTTGAATTTTGTAATATTTTCTTCGCTGACATCTAGGCACAGTGATACCAGATTCTTGATTATGTCAGCCGACTTTGCAGTGCACTTTTGAGACCATATGTATGTGAAAGTTAAATGCAAATAGTCTTCAAGACTGGCAGATGACTGGCCAAGATCAGTAATTATTGCTAATAAGACAGATGGAATTTAGAGGGGGCCAGCTGGCCACTAGATATTAACCTGATCATTTTATTAATTTTTTTAAATAAAATATCAGAAAGTCTTTAACTTCTAAGTCTTAAATAAATAGCCAGTTTTACTCAAGATTTAAGTTACTTATCTTACCAACTGTCTGAGTGTCACTGATTCATAGAGAATAAGAGATTAGTGCTGCAAATTTCAGAAATGGCTGTAATCAAATGGAATAACCCTGGGTGTCTATGTGGTGCCTAGGACATGATGATATGACCCAAGTGTATCTATGTGGTACCAAGGACATGATGAAATGACCCAAGTGTTTGGTTTTATAGAGATCTGTTCCTGGCGTTCTGATAGCATCTTCTGTTACCCTGGAAAGTGTCCGGGTACGTCATCGAGGTTTGGGTTGACCAACTGTTTGACAAGTGATTGACACTTTGTTATATATACAAGTGTATGTGTTATCTGGTATCGTTGTTATTGTTATGAACAGAAGCAGAACATTGTTATTTTCATGATCTATAATAGTTAATTTTCAATTTATATCATGTGTCAAACACATAATAATAATAAGACAACTTCTATTGCACCTACATCCTTGGAAACAAGGCTCACATGTGCATCAAGACAAAAGCATTGGTCAATCTCAAAATGTAAGTGTTTGCATTGATGTGAAAGTGTTTTATTTAGCCAATGTGTATGCTGTCAACCTCACTTACTTCAACAGGTGAGTGTGTCAGTAGCAATCAGATTCAAGCAACACAAGGCACAGCAGCTTCCTTTGTTTTCTTCTCATTCGTTTGAGCAGCTGTGAAACCTGCTAAGTGAGTATGAGGTTTGGTTCCGATAGGGATCATCATAGAACCGTGTCGCAGTCGTGTATGAGGTTTGGTTCCGATAGGATCATCATAGATCCTTGTCGCAGTCATGTATGAGGTTTGGCTCCGATAGGGATCATCACAAAACCTTGTCGCTGTCATGTATGAGGTTTGGCTCCAATAGGGATCATCATAGAACCTTGACGCAGTCGTGTATAAGGTTTGGCTCCGATAGGGATCATCATAGAACCTTGTCGCAGTCATGTATGAGGTTTGGCTCCGATAGGGATCATCATAGAACCTTGTCGCTGTCATGTATGAGGTTTGGCTCTGATAGGGATCATCATAGAACCTTGTCGCTGTCATGTATGAGGTATGGCTCCAGTAGGGTTCATCATAGAACCTTGTCACAGTCATGTATGAGGTTTGGCTCTGATAGGGATCATCATAGAACCTTGTCGCAGTCATGTATGAGGTTTGGCTCCGATAGGGTTCATCATAGAACCTTGTCACAGTCATGTATGAGGTTTGGCTCCGATAGGGATCATCATAGAACCTTGTCGCTGTCATGTATGAGGTTTGGCTCCGATAGGGATCATCATAGAACCTTGTCGCTGTCATGTATGAGGTTTGGCTCTGATAGGGATCATCATAGAACCTTGTCGCTGTCATGTATGAGGTTTGGCTCTGATAGGGATCATCATAGAACCTTGTCGCTGTCATGTGTGAGGTTTGGCACTGATAGGGATCATCATAGAACCTTGTCGCTGTCATGTGTGAGGTTTGGCTCTGATAGGGTTCATCATAGAACCTTGTCGCTGTCATGTATGAGGTTGGGCTCTGATAGGGATCATCATAGAACCTTGTCGCTGTCATGTATGAGGTTTGGCTCTGATAGGGATCATCATAGAACCTTGTTGCTGTCATGTATGAGGTTTGGCTCTGATAGGGATCATCATTGAACCTTGTCGCTGTCATGTATGAGGTTTGGCTCTGATAGGGATCATCATAGAACCTTGTCGCTGTCATGTGTGAGGTTTGGCTCTGATAGGGATCATCATAGAACCTTGTCGCTGTCATGTGTGAGGTTTGGCTCTGATAGGGTTCATCATAGAACCTTGTCGCTGTCATGTATGAGGTTGGGCTCTGATAGGGATCATCATAGAACCTTGTCGCTGTCATGTATGAGGTTTGGCTCTGATAGGGATCATCATAGAACCTTGTCGCTGTCATGTATGAGGTTTGGCTCTGATAGGGTTCATCATAGAACCTTGTCGCTGTCATGTATGAGTTTGGGCTCTGATAGGGATCATCATAGAACCTTGTTGCAGTCATGTATGAGGTTTGGCTCTGATAGGGATCATCATAGAACCTTGTTGCAGTCATGTATGAGGTTTGCCTCTGATAGGGATCATCATAGAACCTTGTCGCTGTCATGTATGAGGTTTGGCTCCGATAGGGATCATCATAGAACCTTGTTGCAGTCATGTATGAGGTTTGGCTCTGATAGGGATCATCATAGAACCTTGTCGCAGTCATGTATGAGGTTTGGCTCTGATAGGGTTCATCATAGAACCTTGTCGCTGTCATGTATGAGGTTGGGCTCAGGTAGGGATCATCATAGAACCTTGTTGCAGTCATGTATGAGGTTTGGCCCTGATAGGGATCATCGTAGAACCTTGTCGCTATCATGTATGAGGTTTGGCTCTGATAGGGATCATCATAGAACCTTGTCGCTGTCATGTATGAGGTTTGGCTCTGATAGGGATCATCATAGAACCTTGTCGCTGTCATGTATGAGGTTTGGCTCTGATAGGAATCATCATAGAACCTTGTCGCTGTCATGTATGAGGTTTGGCTCCGATAGGGATCATCATAGAACCTTGTCGCTGTCATGTATGAGGTTTGGCTCTGATAGGGATCATCATAGAACCTTGTTGCAGTGATGTATGAGGTTTGGCTCTGATAGGGATCATCATAGAACCTTGTCGTAGTCATGTATGAGGTTTGGCTCTGATAGGGTTCATCATAGAACCTTGTCGCTGTCATGTATGAGGTTGGGCTCTGATAGGGATCATCATAGAACCTTGTTGCAGTCATGTATGAGGTTTGGCTCTGATAGGGATCATCATAGAACCTTGTCGCAGTCATGTATGAGGTTTGGCTCTGATAGGGATCATCATAGAACATTGTCGCAGTCATGTATGAGGTTTGGCTCTGATAGGGATCATCATAGAACCTTGTCGCAGTCATGTATGAGGTTTGGCTCTGATAGGGATCATCATAGAACCTTGTCGCTGTCATGTATGAGGTTTGGCTCTGATAGGGATCATCATAGAACCTTGTCGCAGTCATGTATGAGGTTGGGCTCTGATAGGGATCATCATAGAACCTTGTCACAGTCATGTATGAGGTTTGGCTCCGATAGGGATCATCATAGAACCTTGTCGCTGTCATGTATGAGGTTGGGCTCTGATAGGGATCATCATAGAACCTTGTCGCTGTCATGTATGAGGTTGGGCTCTGATAGGGATCATCATAGAACCTTGTCGCTGTCATGTATGAGGTTTGGCTCCGATAGGGATCATCATAGAACCTTGTCGCTGTCATGTATATGGCACTTGTGATATTGGGTTTAGCGGCAAAATCTGAGAGGTAGTCAGTGAGCACGGGCGGGTTCAGAGGGGGTAGTCTAGGGGGGCCCAAAGACCTCCAACACAAATTCGTATATATTCGGTGGTATGAGCTGGACTTTTAGTGTGACTCCGCTGTCGTATCGGATCATCGGAAGACGAGGGGAGGGGGTGCTATTGAACATTTGTTGTCGCCGCATTGCCGTAACTTCAGCTTATTGTAACCTAAGTGGGGGCAAATTCAAAGTTTTGGGGGGCACAGTAACAAAGGCCCATTCAAAATCTAGGGGGCACCGTAACAATGGCCCATTCAAAGGTCTAGGAGGGCACAGTAACAAGGGCCCATTCAAAAGTCTAGGGGGCACATTAATAAGGGTCCATTCAAAGGTCAAGGGGGCACAGTAATAAGGTCCCATTCAAAGGTCTAGGTGGGCACAGTAATAAGGTCCCATTCATAGGTCTAGGGGGCACAGTAATAAGGGCCCATTCAAAGGTCTAGGGGGCACAGCAACAAGGGCCCATTCAAAAGTCTAGGGGGCACAGTAACAAGGGCCCATTCAAAGGTCTAGGGGGAACACAGTAACAAGGACCCATTCAAAGATCTAGGGGGGGCACAGTAACAAGGACCCATTCGAAAAGTTCCAAGGGCACGCCAAATTCTAAAGGTCTAGGGGGCACGCGCCCTATGATGAGAGGATACTCGAGTATTATATCCACCAACAGTACCACATAACATATGAATATATAAATGCAACCCTACCTATATTGTTAAATACTTGATGATCATTATATGTATTGTATTATATGTGGACATGTTGTATAAGACAGTACAGCAGCCATTGCTCTCTCTCTCGCAGTCACGGCCAAACCCAGCATCACCTACTGCCTCGTGACAGTTGAGCAACAAACTAGCTCGAGCACAGAGAAGGCAGAGATAAGTAGTGAGAACCTCTCAAACACCGTCGTCTACACCAATGTACTGGCAACGAGAGTGAAGGTGAGCTAACTGTCCTTGATCACACAGCAGACATGGCTGAGTAGTTGTTCAAGTTTCTTGTTCTGAGCAGACACATATATCTCATCATCATCATCATTGTGCAGCTGTTGTGTCCCATGATTGGGCGAAGGCCTCGGCATGTCGTTTCCAAATCTGCCTATCTTGCACTATCCTCTGCCAGATGGTGCCTTTCCAGTACTCGTTTAGTTTATCTCTCCACCGTCTTGCTGGTCTTACTCTAGATCGTTTCCCTTTGTAAAGTCTCTAGGTTGTGATACGCGATGTCCATCGGTTATTTCATAGTTTGCTTTTTGAGGCTGCTGCTGTTGAGGGTGGTCAGCACTCAACAATTACCATTTAATTGGCCTACAATTATTTCCGCATCTGCCTACTTTGTTGTCTAGGTCCTTCCCTGGCCTGAGATGAGAAAGGGTGTCGGCGCCTTGTCGTTCCGCCGCCAGTGTGTTGTACGTCAGTGTTCGACCGAGTTTAGTGCTTGCGTTAACAGGGTCATGCGCTGAGCGCACCGACCTAGCTCTGTCATACGCATAGGACAGACTCCGCATCAGCCACCGTTGATCGAGGCTGTATTTCACAAAATCGTAAATCATTCAGTTTGGCTGACGTACAACTTGCTTCCACTAACGGATCATATTTGATGAAATTTGGAAATAGTATACTTTGTATCGCTACCTGTTATTTAAATAATTATATAGTTTTAACCACTATTATGCCTAACCCACGCGGACTCAGCAGTCTTCCAAGTCATCGAACGTCCGATCCAGATCGGTGACAATTTTCAAAACTTGTAACTGGCTGTCCGGTAAATCGTTGGTGGTGGTTGATAAACGGAATATTAATGAAATTTCAGAAGTGTTGTTGTATCTTTGTAACATTTATTTTAACCATAAATTGCGAGTTTTCGAAGCCGAATTATGCAAAACGCGCGGCCGGGGACGGAGTGCCAACCGCCGTTGACATGTCGGCTTCGGCCAACTACGGCGGTCCGCGCGCGGCTTCAACGTTACGACGTAACTAAATCTAAAAATTGTATTCCGCCTGGTAAATGTAATTCGGGCACCGTTAAAACTGTTTTATCATCATTGAAAAATATGCATTCGTTTGCTGATGTTCAATTGAATATTATCTTCGTTTATAACATTTCCTGGCTTTGCATTGATCGTGTTCCTAATGGTTGAGTGACATCTTCAATGACAAACTGATGCCAACATTTTACAGCAGTGTTATATATATATTATATTAAACATAAACAGTTTTTGCAACATTATAACAAATAGCAAGAAAAACAATTGTCTCATTCCTATCATCGTAACAATTATTTGTTATTAATAAAAGTGTACATATAAGCATCACAAAAATATTGGTATACATCATGTAATGTGTCTACTTTTAATATTCGTGATGAATAATAATGATAATGCAGGCCTCGACATTAACACTGGCCCGATGGCCCGGCGCCTTTTTGAAGCTGTCGGGCCAGTTCGGGCCACCAGTTCTTATATTTTACTGGCCCGACGGGCCACTGCTGTTGGCATTGATTTCCGGTTCTCGAACGCCGCCGAGACGAAGCAGCGGTCACGGCACGACCGCATCGGTTATCAGATGCAGTTCGCCAGAATTCTTAGACCCGACTCAGTTATAGGACATTGTAAACATAACGCAGATATTAATTTTTATCACTAATGAGTCCAAACTCCAACACTTATCATGCGGACGACGGCGTGCAAAGCCTATTTTGGGTGGTGCCACCCAGCGAATGAACCGTGAAATAGTATAATGCCTTGAATGACCTGAGCAGTGTCAACTCAACTACCAACTGACTAGCTGTCGTCACATTGGCCACACTTTATTTAAACTTGGCAAATACTGTATATATGCATCTGAGTACACACTTGAACAATATGGTTAGCTTTGGACATCTCACTTTGAACAGTCAATATGTGTATAGTAACTTCTAACAACTTTGACTTTGTTGGTAAAATTATCTAAACAAATATAATAATGTTTTGCACCTCAGTATGTATCAGCGTATTTTTGACGGTAACATAAAATCCGGGCCAGTAACTTTCACAGGCGGACCACTAACTTTTCAAATCTATTGGCCCCCTTTTTTTAAACTTTTTTCCGAAGCTTCGATTCCCCTTGACAACCACTCGGACAAGTCAAAATTTTGGCGGACAAGTAGATTTCAAAACTTACTTGTCCGGCGGACAAGTAAATATTCTGGCTTATTTCTATCGCTGCACACATAGTCTGATTACAGCACCACTGACATATCACTTTAATTAAATATTCAGGCACTCCAAGCTTAAGTAACTTCATAAATAATTATGTGTGATTCACCCTGTCAAATGCCTTATTGGCATCAAGGAAGGCAACATACATGCATGACCCATGATTAGTGTAATATTGAAGGAGCTCCTTCAACACAAATACACACCTTTCTGTCCCATGCTTGGGTTTGAACCCAAATTGGTTACTTGTAGTTCGTAGATGACTTTGCATCCAATTATACAGTATTTTTTCCACTATTTTTGTGAATACATTAGACACACATATCGGCCTATAGTTATCTCTGTCGCTGACACGTTTATTTTTATCCTTAATAATGGGAACAATGAAAGATTTTAGCATATTTCTGTAATGTGTAAGTATAGCCGACATCAATAGAGCCAATAAAACTGGCAGCTGTCGATCCGCCCACTTCGTGTGCTCGCTAGTTATGCCGTCTAAACCAGGTGACTTATTGTAAGATAAATCTTTGATAATTTCACTAATTTCATTAACATGCTACCTTGGTCAAAGACGTCATGCTCCTGACACAGATCAGTAAGAAATTACTTGCTGCAACTTCCTCTAACTACATTAAAAATTTGACTATAGTGTTCTTGCCACATTCCAATTAAGTTTTGGCTGCCATGTACATCACTCACAGTGTTTGGCAATTTAACACTACTGTTTGTGGAGTTTTTAGTTTCCCTCCAGAAATCTCTATCATTTTTTTTCACTCATTTTATCAGCAATTTCATCCACACTAATGAAATTCTTGTTGTTCTTGCATACTTTAAGTGCATGTTTGAATTTGGACCTAGCCTGCCGCACAACGTCATAAACAGCACCCGTTCTGGGTTTGCCAATGTCCTTCCAGAAAAGATATGCATCTCTAGCTGCCATGTGTAAATCCTTTACATGGTTGTTCCAACCAGGTGTAAACGGTTTCCTCCTTTTCCCAATGAGTGAATGACCCGTTCGCCCATTAGCACGAGCAGCTCAGCAGTATTGTGTACTATTGACTATTGACGTATTGTGTATTCGAATAATTGCATCTATTTTCTAAACAATGCATGTAAGTTGTAACACGAGCCACGGTTGGTTGAAATTAGTTTTATTATGACCACCTGACCTGCCGAGATTCACTGATCTAGTGAGCGATTTCATAGGCTGAGGCCTGAGCTTAAATTCAGAGTTTCGCCAAAGCGATCAGCCAGGGAGTACTGCTGGCTGGCACTGACGTAATCAGCAGCAGCGACCCCTGGCGTGCGAGGATGGTGGCATCAATCGTGCGTCGATTCGTTTTTGCCGTTTTATTACAACTTTCAACAAAAATCTGATCAAATTATTTTAAAGATATCTATGTGCTAAATTTATAATACATATTCCGTCACAGTTCCGCAAACAAAGTACAAACTATGTGAAAAGTCGTTTTGAGTGAATTACTTACGAAAATATACCGGCGGAATCCAAATTTCGTATTAAAAGATGCCTACGTCAAAAACCGTGCGTCCGATCTGCGCTGCGTAAATCGCTTAATGACCAGAGCGTGTCACGTGAACCAGAGCGAGTTCGGACAGTGTATTAAAATAGACCAAAAGGTAAGAGCGTTAATCCCGTTAGAAGACGAGATTTCAGTGATACGATTTTTTACCACGCCCACGCAGTCATTGCAGAGTATGACAGTAGGATGATAACTATACTGTAGCTAACTTAGGCATGCATCTAAGACACATACTATATAACCATATATAGCTATAGCCGGTATGCTCAAATGTACAATTAAACAAATGACAAAAACGTCGAAATACTTAAATGCTGACACAATCATAAGACATCAGACGGCGTTCAATCACGGCCAGCTCACAAGAATCTCCTCGCGCCCGTGTGGCATCGCACCACAGCGGAATCTGCGGAGCGCCGTAGAATTATCATTCATGCATACTCGCTAGATGTCATTACATAAGTCTAAACGACGAAACTGGCCGGGTTCATGATTCTGTTGTAATGAATTGTTATAATAATCACTGGCACCGGAACGAAATCAATACTGGTGAGCAGCAGATCGAGTCTGGAAGTAGGGAGAGCAACTGGGCTCAGACATTAACAGGAACAAAGATGATTGGCGGGTGACTTGAAGGAAGATATTGGGATTTAAAGTTTAAGGGGAAGTATAACAAGAAGTCGGAAGATGCGGGTGGGGAACTTGTTACCGAGGGATGCATACCAATTCCCAGGAAGAGTAGAGGCGGAATACAGTGAGGTCGCATTTAAGATGGGAATACTACTTTAAGTGAAATACAGCAAAGGCGGAGGATAATGGCAAATTGTGAGAGAAGGCGGCGAAACAGATAAATAAATAATGAAACCTGATGACATGATAATGCATATATATATATATATATATATATATATATATATATGTAGTTGGAAGTTTTTTTGGTAGGTTTGGCAGGTCAAAAAAAGCTCCAAAAATCACAATTGTCGGCAATGTCGGCGTTCATCAACTTCATGCACGCGATGTCCTTTAACTGCACCCACCTGAGACCTCCAACTGCCCTTGAGGCTCACGAAAAGCCGCTTATTGCTTTTCAAGCGGTGCTTTTTCCATCAGACGGAATTGTTTTTACCTCAGCGGGGGGAGAAAGCGTTCGTAATCCATCTCATACACCCATCCCAACAGACCCCATTACACAGCGGATTTGTCGCGGATTGCCAATGTTTGGAGCGCATGAAAACTGTAGTGGTTAGTCTAAGTGATGATTGAAAACACTTGTCGAAAAAACGTGACAAACTGGCACATTCACGTCGGATGAATTGTCGTCTCGCCAGCACGTTGAAATCAGTCTGTTGTTCGACTGCTAAATGCAAGGGGGTCGGAACCGGGGGGGGGGGGGGGGGGGCTAGGGGTTGAGCCCCCAATATTTCGGGTGGGGGCTTGATATATGTTTAGCCTCCCTGGTCATGACTTCGTAGCATCTAAATTCTTACTAGACTCATCGTTTTAACAAAACGTATTTGTTCAACAGCCTACTCCCGCGGCTACTACGACCTACGGTTGCTGCCGTTGCCACTACCCGTACCACTACTACAAATGATGATGATATGATGATGTGATAATGATGATGATAACACAATAACATATATTGAAATATCTACGCAATGTTATAATTGGAATATACACCTTGTACATAATTGCAAAACATGTCTCAAAACAAAACTGGCCTGTGCATTTATTTTTATGTTCTGGATTTGTCTTTCTGTACTTACGTTTGCCACAACACGTGCCCCATTACTCGTCGGGACAGTCGTCGCAGTAGCCGTTCTGCGGAGTGCCGCCGTTATAGCAGAACCTGTTGCAGTCCTGCACTTCATTGGAGGGCCCTGAACAACTGGAACCACCGCATGAGGAATCCCTAGAGATCCCTCGACTCCGACTCTGCACGCCCGCGTTGCCGCATGCGTGATTGCAGGCGCCCCAGGCCGACCAGTCGCCCACTTACAGTCGACGCTTGAAGAGCTCCTACTCCACCACCATGATCTTGTTTGATCGACTAAGAGTAGTATTAACAACAGGCCAAGCACCAACTTACAGGTGTTCATCTTTCCAGTTCGAAGGTAGTAAAATTAAATGTCTCTCCCCATATCTTTATGAGCTAATGCAGGATTCTGTATTACACCGGACGCGTGTTAATGCTTCCCTGTAACTCAGACCAATGCTGTTCAGTTTTGACGCGCTTCGTTGGTCATGTGTCAGCGCACCGATGACATTGCGATTAGGCTACGGGAATGGTATAATTCAGTCACTCATAACGCTGGTGACAGAATGCATCCAATGGTGCTCTAGTGCTTTCAGATGTCACTCGACCACTGACCTCTATTTATAACCAGCCCAGTGATAAGAGTTAAGCGTCTGCATTCCAGTTATAAGTATAGGTAAATTAACTCGACCAGTTACATATTTGGGGCATGTTTTTATTATCGCAGAGCATGCCGGGACAGCTAAGATACGCAGTGTAGCGCACAAGTGGTAACATGGCGCCAAAGCTGGACGTTCGAATAGATTTAGTGAAAACTAATTTGCGCTACCAGTTCCGTACGTTAATTGCGCTGCAAGTTCCGTATTTTGCGCTACTAGTTCCACAATTTGCGCTACTAGTTCCGTACTTTCCGCTGCTAGTTCCAGACTTTGCGCTACTAGTTCTGTACGTTCCTATATTTTACCTTACCTATATAATTTATTTTCTTGGCTTTTATTATTGAAACTACAATTGACTGACATTTTAATAGTGATCCGCTATATTTCCGTCCAGTGTAGTAACGGGCAGTGGTAGTGAATAGTACAGTACTATTATTTTATTTAAATTGCTATTGTAAGATTGAATAAAAAGTATAACATGTGGAGACATTTAAAATTCGATGTGTACATTTTAGGTTAAAACACAATTAAAATAAAATAAAAATCAATGTATATAACATAACTTTATATAATGAGCAAAAGAACACATTACAATCGTTATTACCATAAAGAATGGATAACGTGATAGTCCGTACTTTGCTCTAGGTTATTGGGTTGACTGTTCAAGATTAGTTTAGAGATCAAACAACAACATCCTTAGTCAGTTCGATAGTATGTGCACGCTAGAGGGCACAGAGGGCGGTTCTACGAATACACTCAATACAACATAGCCTTGCCTTGCACATATGTTGAAGTGTGATTGAAACTATTTTGTGACGTGATGATGCAGTCATCGATTTGACAATTCAGTTTTTGAAAACCGTATATAACAATCGACTGCGACGATAGATAACATAGTCCAAAAATTGACTTATTTGAAAAAGAGCTACTACGAAAACTTCATTCACAAACAGTTACCAGCATCCATACAATCATCTCACCCTCTTCTGCTTTCCATTCTCTTATAGACAGTCTGTCTACGCTCATTCTTTGCACGTGTCCTGCGCATCTCATTCTGTTTCGCATAACTGTCATCTTTAAGTGTTGTTTCATGCCAATTTGTTCTCTCACTTCCGTAAGTATCCTTCTATCTCATCGCATAACTCTAAATATTCTTCGGAATCAGTTGTTCTCTGCTATTTGTATCTTGTCCTCCTGTCTCCCCGACAGTGTCAGTGTTCCCAATTTATTTATACATGCTGGCGGAACTAATCTCTCAACAGTGTCCCCAACATAAACATTTAAAATGTTCGAGTATTCTGTTACTGTCATATTCTTCATTAAGTTACTGCAGCCTGCATTCACAATATATGTTCTCACCTCTTTATTTGCATTTGTGGAAGTTTATGCTCTATTGGTGTTAATTTCTATTCCGTGACTTTTTCTTTTGTTTACCGTGGATCTGGTTATGCTCACAAGAACTCAACGGTTCGTGTATTGCATTATGAAATGACCCATTATGAGAACACAACATAAATCACACACAATTTCACCTCTGGCTGGCTACGGACTAGAAAATATGTTCTATGTACTGTCACCCTATTGGTTGATAAACGACACCTTTCTCTCGAAATATGTATATATTGTACGGCTTTTATGTTAACGATTTAGAACCAGTACAGTGCTTTTGTGCTTGCAGCAACGCCCGTGAACCAGTGAACCATGGGTTGTTACGCGTCGGTGAACACGGCGTTCTTTCGCGCATGTCTGTTTATGGTCATGCTGCAGCAGGTTGACTTAAAAAGACAGAAGGTTGACTTTAAAAGATATATACCCGTTGTCAACAGGATTTTGAATGTTGGCAAAGCAGCAATAACTTGCTACGGAGGTTTGTGTGACCGTTTCATACACCTTGTCTTTATATCGACTAGATTACTTTTTAAAGTAGACATTGAATCCATGGTTTCGCATTTTTCTAAAACAAAAAAATCGTGAACAAATCCGCTTTCATCCAGTCTTACGTTGATGCTGCGTTATCATAACGTAAGCGCAGCATGTGGAGCTATAGTTTCTACTTCGATTATGTGTAATTTGTTAATCTTCTGTGCAAATTAATGTTTGGATATCAACATTGGTTTAGTAAATAATAAATTGTGTTATTGTTATTGTAGCATTTGAGGGTACTCTGTCGAAGGATGACTACACCTTAGAAAGGTAAGAAGAATTCTTTTATAATAATAATAAACGTTATTTACACACCATCAAATCCTGGACTAAATTTGTTTACAAATCTGCAATCATGTAAGAAGCATAAAAACAAAAACATATTTAAGAGAAATAACTATAAAACATAAAGTTAGGAAGCAAAATCTTAGTAGTATATAAAGATAAACGTATATATAATAAAATTACGAGTAAATGCAATAATAAAGTAAAAGATTAGCAAAAGTGCTGAACAGCTGAACAGCTGAATATACTGGATAAAACATAAATAAATTAATAAAAGCCTAAATTACAATAAATAAGTTGACTAGATACTAAAATGTGATTCTGAGATAAATACGACTAAACATTGATTAAAACTGTATGCATGAATAATACAAAGGTTAAATGATGTCTGATTATATTAGTTTGAGAACAGCAATGTCTTCAATAATTTTCCAAACTGCGCAGTGTTGTCAATCGCGCGTAGTTCCAGAGGCAGAGAGTTCCACAATGTCGGCCCAGCACATGCAAACGCCCGGCGACCATAACGTTCTAGGTTCACGCGTGGAACGTCCAGAAGCAGACCACCGCCAGAGCGTAGGTTCCTGCGTGGTGAGTGACGATGTAACAGTGACGCGAGATACACTGGCGTGCCTGCATACAGTGCCGTGTGTACAACCATGAGTAACTTGTACTCGATACGCTTTCTCACTGGAAGCCAGTGTACCTATTGTAGGACTGCAGTGATAGATCGCCGGTCACCTCGTCGAAGTTGATTCACAACACGAGCTGTAGTTAAACATTCATTATTACAATGCGTGCCTCTATTGTGTGATATGAATGAATGAATGAATTAATTAATTTCAACAACAATAACAACATCACATATACAGTACATAATATTGGTTAATATAATTTATTAAAAAAGGGTACACAAAGTGCAATACTTATAATGGTTACCCTTTGCAATGACTAGCTTATGAATACATAACAATTCTGGAAAAAGACAAAGTACAAAATAAGAAAAATAAATTATAAATGCAACAACACAAATTTCATGTACGTTCATGGTAGATTAAATCTGCAAATAATAATAATAATAACCTTTATTTTATATAGCACCATATCCATAGCGTTCATAGCGCTTTACATAAAACTAAAATATAAATAGAAAAATTAAACAAATTTAAATATAAAACTACACCTATTAAAATGATGTTTTACTGAACTGAATAACTTTAACGCATCTCTTTTTGTTAACATTCAACTTCATATTCATGTTATTTATCTTGTTGATGTGACTACTTTTACAAGAATAATTTAGGACTTTAACACATAATTATTCAATAATTTAGTTGTATAATACTTTTTGAATTGGTGAGTATTCTTACAAGTAATTAGTGAACTGTCAAGGGAATTCCAAAGGTTTGCCCCTTTCATAGAAATACACATACTTTTTAAACTGGTACGTGCATAATTTTGTTTAAACTTACATTTGTGATGGTTTAAATAAATCGATTCATATATACTGAAATTGTTTGTACATTCCTTGGTAACAAATTGTGAAATGCCTTATACATAATAATAGCTGTTTTTAATTCAACTAAGTCTGGTAATTTAATAATGTGAAGATTATAAAATGGCATCTTTGTATGGTCCGGTCTTTTGGCTCCACATAGTAACCGTATAACCTTTTTTGTAACACAGCTAAATATTGAACATTTGAGTAGTATAAAATCTGTAAACCATGTCTATTAATTAATTAGCTGACTCTATACACAACAGCATAACTCTTTGATAGTTTTGATTTCACTAAATTAATATGAGTGTCCTATGAAATGATATTATGATAAGGTTAAAGCTCGGCTCTACATGTACAGTTGTGATAATACAAAATCAACGCTTTTCAATAAGTTTACCAAATGTTTTCTATTTACAGGATGCAACCGTCGAACACGAGCCGATTTGTAGAGATGGTGGAATTGCTAGAAACAAAATTATCCGACAGTTCTGCGGAGAAAGTGGCAAAGGACCTGCGCATATTAAGTTTTGACGACAGATTCAAAGGAAACAAAGAAGAGCTACTTATGGATCAGGTGTGCGGCCAGATGACGACGTTTTTCTTTCCGTCCCACCACTTAGACAAAGTGGAACTACAACTACTCAAGGGGATGATCGCTCGGGAAGCAAACGGATGCGTTGGTCTAGTATTGGAGCGAGATGGGAACGCCTTGGCGATGGCTCAAGTCATAGCAGGCATCAGCTGCGGAGGATTCGACAGAGACACGAAACTTAAAATAGCAGGAAAACTCACGTCTGTTCCGCAGTCGCATCTTGACAACTTATTTTTTACGACGATCTCCGGAGATATTGGCCGATCAGCAGTTAATGCATACCTCGTATCGCAGCAGACGGGTAACTCCAGTCATTTGAACAACATCACGGATGTTCAGGCTGTTGAAACAGCGGTTTCGAAGTTAACAGACACCTTGGTGTATAGCGATATGGACGGCGTCATTCTCGGCATCATTATCCCCATGATCCGCAACAAAAACTGGAAATTGAGTCGTATCTTCCGAGAGTACTATCTCAAAGATGGTATCTAAGTTGGCGGTCGTGTGTTCAGAGCCAGAGACAGAGCGAAGACATTCGGCGAAATTATCTCAGACGTTCAACTCAAGTTGCAGAGTACAGCCGCAGATAAAGTATATTACAGCATGATTAGAAATTGGCCTAGAACTCTCAAACGCAAATGCATCGAAAATATAATTGATATAATAAACGTAAAGGGCATGTCTGTAATAATTCCAACCCTAACGAACGATTATGACAACATTCGTGAAAAAGAGAACCTGGAAAAAATCGTTCCTCAAATGGTGGATAACTTCTACCAGAGATATGTGACTTGTCCAAAAGTGACTACAAAATACACGTTGCGCTACTTCGTCGACCTGGTGAAACAGCTGGAGACGTACACAGGTTTCGGGCTCGTTGATATGACTCAGGCCATCGTCGGCGTTAGCGAATATTTCAAGTCGTCATATCTCGGAGTGATGTTGGACGTTGACGACCACGGACACAAATACTCGGACGGCTTCGCGTGGTACGTGCTGCGTGAACTGGTGACTTACGGCTTCTCCTTCAGTGAACCACTTCGGGAGTTGGGAGTCATCGAGGCCGGTGGAGACGTGGTGGCCATCGGACACGTACTCGCCGGGATCCACGCAGGCACTGATCGCAACACCCTCGTTTCGCAGAAGGTGAGATATTATAAGGCAGACACCCTCTACGGCGCGACGGTGGCGGGCAGCCTTGCCCGAGCCGCCGTCAAAAGATTGGCGGCCATGAAACAGACATCGTACACGATGGGAGCGACGGGGAAGTGGGACCGATCCGGCTGCCCCGTCAAATACAGACTCGATAAGAACATCAAGTCCGGTCAACACACGACACGAGCTGATCTGCTAGGTGGGATCGACGGCTTCGTGCTGGGAGAGCGACTTGCCATCTGGCTGCAGAAGGATCCGCGGCTGAAGTTGAGCAACGTGTTAGAGCTCTACTACAGCACTGGCATCAACCACACGAACTCTGTGTCCAAGGATGTGAGGTTTGCTCAGTTCAAGACGATCGTCACCAACAAAGATAAGATGATCAAACAAACGACGCTGGTCTGTAAAGATATTCAACGACAGGCCGCCAAATGGATTCAGAAGTTCTTTTCCAGTGACGTTAGCGTTTGCAAAGAGGCTGCTAAAGAAGCAGTGAACAAGTTCTACCAATCGATGCTACGCACCCGTGGTAAGATCTATTATGTATACAAGCACTAAGTAAAACTGAGATTGTCCCGATCGCTATTAATGCACATACTAATCAATTGGCACAAGCGGCGGCAATGATAAACTTTGTATGATAATATTACCAACAAATCCGTTTGGTACTTCACAGTTCAATTAGTTCTTGTTGAATAAGTATGTTTTAATTAGCTTTGCGTAGCGCCGTGGTGCATTAATTGCTGCGTGGCTTGATGCTTCCCAGAGAAGTTGAGATGGTGTTCGATTGACCACATCTGCCAGGGAGTAAAGTGTAAAGCGCTTCTAGCAGTCCTGAGGACTGGATACTGCGCTATATAAGAGCTTACCTTTATTTTTATTTTTTTATTCACTTAACTGAACAACGATTTGCAGCCACAAATACCACAACATACAAATGGTGCTACATTTCTGAATACGTAATAATGTTATTGAGTTGATTATTGTTAAATTAATTTTGTTAAGACGTCGTCTGATGTGTGTTCGTGCGCATGTTATCCACCATGTTTAGCTGCAGCAGTTTCGAGTTCCTACATTCCCGTTTACGGGACACTGATCAAAGCCTACCCGAGCAGAATGAATAAATCCGGAATACGAGAGGAGACAGCAGGAAGTCTTCAGATTCCTGCTGGACAGGCGTCCACCGATGCCTTGAGATTGTCGATGATGCTAAATACGATCGACGGCCATCAGATCCATAGAACACAGTCACGGGGTTAGGTTATCAAACAGGACTTCGTGTATATCTACGACCTGGCGGTACTGAGGAGCAATCTGATGCACAGGTACAAAGCTCCAGTGACCGCCACATCGGTGTCGGCCTTCAGAGGGAAGAGCGGCATCCTGATGGTCGAGACGTCTGATGGGTCTGGCGGCTCCGTCGGACTATGGGACGGCATCAAGATGCACGAGACAACAGACAGCAGTGATCACACAAACGCCGTCAGGAAGGCGTACCTATGGACGCCGACCGGTAAGTGTCTTAAATTGGTTTGTTTGCATTATTTCAAACGACACGGATGATGGTAGGAATTGATCGAAGCAGTGTCGTGTTGTGTAATGATAATGTAAAATGTACATGCTTAAGCATTTGGAATTTTAGTTTTTCACTTACACCTGTACAATATTCCAATAAAACACAGTGTCATTATAATCCTATTGGTACAAAAATTGTGTAAGAAAGTCGATTTAATTTAGGATTTTCGAATCCTCAAATTTGAAAAAACAAACTGCAACAGCGCAGTTATTTTTTAGACGAAAGAAACAAAGTGCCACAGGTAGCATTGACGGTATTTTTAGGCAAAAGTATGTTGATATATAGGTAGAATTCAACACCCATACGTTTGCATTTTGTTAATGCAGGGTGCGAATCGCTAGCCGAGCAGGGAGACTGCGAGTTCTATAAATGTGAAGAAGCAACACATAGGCCGAAATGTGGCAATGACGGCTATGCTTTGGGTTACGGCTACCGATACTGCCACAGATTCATAATATTCTACGAAAACTTTAATAAATTGGTGAGTCTGGCATTATAAAAATTGCAACTAGGTTAATTAAAATGTGCCTGCATTTAGGTTCATTTTGGCGTCCTGATGCTGGCGTATGACTGCCGTGTGGCTATGCCATATATTATTAAAGTATTAGTGACATCTAGCTGACAACGCTAACTTATATAGTCGTTAATTAAAATATTGGCCTAAGGGGCGTCTTGCTCCACACCTGGGGTCAAGACGTCCCCTTCCATGGGGCAAAAAGCCCCCGGCGCTCCATGTCCCAAAGACGGTCTCATTGTATAGCATATGAGTGCCGGCGGCATGGCTGAGAACCATATCCGGTATTGATCCCACGATGTCTTACGACTTGATTACCATTATTGAGTCCTGTGATGTTTTATGATTTTCCTGTTATTTGTATGCGTATGTGGCACTAAATTTCCGTTTTTTGCATTTCACGATTTCTACTTTTTGGGATGTTGGGCACATTTGTATTTATTCGTGCACTCTTTGCTGAAATACAATGACTGCGTTTGGTTGTGGACTATTTTAATAAGTTGGTATATATGCCTGCAGGGCAAGGAATGGGTGGACGAAGTTCGAAAGTGTCTGATGATAAAACTGGCGTATTGGTACGCATTAGGATCCGATTGTGCTACCATCAAAAGAAAAGCCTTCGCCTCACACGTTCGCTGCTACCTGGACAGCGGAGTGGGCTTCTGTAAGATGGCGTCAACAAACAAACTGGCACTGTATAAAGTATATGAGCTGAAGGACTTTATTGGAAAGGACGCCTTTGCTGCGTGGGTGCAGGTTAGTATGTTATAATAGCAGTGGCTACACATATCGTGTCTTGCTCAGTGG
The DNA here is from genome assembly GCA_963995525.1 of Escarpia spicata. NCBI lineage: Eukaryota > Metazoa > Annelida > Polychaeta > Sabellida > Siboglinidae > Escarpia > Escarpia spicata. The sequence continues at coordinate 24,722,676 of OZ023205.1, read as the reverse complement.
ACTGCTTACATGACGCAAACAAATGCAGAAACCACGCGTAACGTTGCGAACAATCGACTTACGTTCGTCTAACGTCCGTTATACCGGCCTGAAAGTAAGTTCCGGTCTAAAAGTAAGTTCCGGCTCCGTTTTTGCATATTTCGCATGCTCGCGTATGTGCAGTACAACAAATGCAACCCGTGGTGAGCAACGTGACCTCCGGTGACCGATCAACTTTGACCCCTTGCTCGACGCACGCGGCGACTGAGTTACATAATTAACAATGTTATTTGCTGTAGCGACCGTTACTCCACTCCCCTATATGCTCCCCTACGGTGCTCAATAGCGAGCGTACATATGCGTGTGACCACAGATGAATAATTTAATTTGATCTCTTTTCTGAATAAATATTATAATAGACCATATTTGTAGAAATGTTTTGTTGCCAACATTGCAGTATTATACAAAGGGCTACATGGTTTTGATCTGCGTAAATGAATGACATTATTTACATTTTATTTAATAATACCATTTGAACTGTTATGTCACACATAATTATACACGTTGATATGATAATACATTTTTACTTATGTAATTCGTGATTGCATGCCTCGTTGGAAAAAAATGTTTGGAAATGGTGACCCAAGATCCCCATGCTCGTACAAATTTGGAACCACCCCAGTGGGCCTGCTAGACTGCATACAAAATGTCAGCCCCATATATGCAAAACTGACGGAAATAAGTGTCATTTTAAAATTGTGATCCCACAGACTTCCACCCCTGGACAAATTTCGATAAAGATAAATCTACGAACCATCCAATGGATCATAAAATGTCTGATCCCATATATGCAAAACTGGCGCAGATAAGTGCCATTTAAAAATTATGACCTCCTCCGAGACTCCCACCCCTATTTCGAAAAGATCTACATTTACAAACTACCCCAATGGGCCCGTTAGATCATATACACAAATTCAGCTTCATACATGCCAAAATGTCGGAGACATGTGTCGTTTAAACAATTACAAAAGTAAGCGTATCATTAACGCAAACTATAATATAAATGTGTCACGCATAGATTCGGCAGACACCGTGTTTAAGCTGGCCGAAAGCAGGCGCTAACCTTTGGCATGTACACCCGCATGCGCAATACACAAAACGGAACCGGAGCTTACTTTCAGACCAGAAATTACTACCAGACCGGTACATCGAAACGAACTATTAAACCAATAAAAAATCTTAACAATTTCTAAAAGAAACAAGTGTGTTACTTTTGTTCATAAGGGTAGTACATTATTCCCTGACACTATGACATCCGATATGCAAGACGTCTAGGAGCCAAAAAGTTTAAATATCCCGCACACACGCACGCACACACACACACACACACACACACACACACACACACACACACACACACACACACACACACACACACACACACACACACACACACACACACACACACACACACACACACACACACACACACACTCACAGATACACACACACACTGACGCGCACACACTCATTCATTCGCTGACAAATATTTATCATAATTGTTGTGTTTGCAGGTTGTAAAGACACTCCTTGTGTGTGCCATGATGAAATATTCAAAAACACGCATCGCCATCGAGGACTACAAGAAACATGAAAGCATCAAACAGAAAGGTAATACAACCTATTTATTTATCAAAAAATTTAACATGTTCATTAAAAAGCTGTTAGTGAAAACAAAAAAGAATACTCCGTGGACTTTGAATTGGGGTTCCATAAACTGGGTTTTAAGGCCACATGCATCCGGATGGATACATGGCCGTTCGAGTTGTAATACTTACGACGTAATTAAACTTGGTTGGTCCTCTCGTTAAAAGATGACAGAAAATGTGCGTTATTTTAGTTGTATGTCAGTCGGTTCACACATACACGCCCACGCGCATGTGCGCATGCACACATGTTCGCACTGCACGCTCATGCGTAAAAGGTCTAAAGCCAAAGGAAAATTCTTATATCGCGCGGTGTCTAGTCCGTAGGACTGCTCAAAGCGCTTTACTCTTTAATCCCTGGCAGATATTGTTCAAGCGAAGACTATTCGTATAGCTTAATGAACTGGAGCTGGCTGGCTGGCTAGCTGGCTGGTTGGCTGGCTGGCTGGCTGGCTGGCTGGCTGGCTGGCTGGCTGGCTGGGGCACGTATCCGGTTAAAGATTAATCACGAGGTGGAGAAGGAGATGTCGTCAAATGTCTTATGAACACACGCTGTCAATGACACCCGTGCACATGCTTTGAACCTACGTCAATTGCGTTAACGGGAATATGACATGCATTATGGTGAACTGATTTACCACTCTCAGGTCAGATGGTTGTCGAAAGGAGCAGTTGTTCAGATCACTTAGTTCATCTCATTGACCTTGTCACGACACACCTGTCAGAGCGTGACAATCTACTAGACAGCATCAGTGCCGCTATCCCCAGACTTGGTGACATAGAAACGTGACGTGTACTCAAGTTTTTCGTAGTTTATATTTGGTAGGTAGTGGATACCGCATGGAGAGCATAGCTATCTTTTTTATAACGATGTTTGCAGAACCCTTGTGTAAATCAACAATACAAAAAATTACATGAAATAAGAACACACTTGTAAATGCCATTAGCAGGATTATTGGAATATTTGATTTACTGTTATGTATATTCTGAAAGAAACACATTTTAAGAACTATTTATTCAGCGACTTTAAAAGCAGGTGAAATTAATTTCATCAACCAATAACCAGGAAACTGTTAATGCTAGTATTCTGGTTTTTTTTCAACCAGATAAGGCAGTGCATTGTTTACGCATTATGTGTTCTTCATAACAAACCTATGTACGTTGTATTTATTTAGCTACCACGTGGGATTGTCTTGCTTACGCCGACGCGGGCGACGGTCGATTCTACCGGTGCTTCCATGAAAAGTTTCCCTGCAACGAGTTTGGCACGAGTCACGTGTCCGATTTTGAGTATCCGCTTTGTAAGGACATGGAGAGTCACAAAGCCTTGCTTGACTCGAAGGTAACAGTCGGCATTTTCACAGTATAGTGATGTGAATATCAATTCACGAAAACGCGTTGTTAAAAAAGAACCCGTGAACATAATTACCTTCAGTCGATTACTCGTTTGTACTCTCGATCCATCAGTCGGTCGGTCGGTCGGTCGGTCGGTCGGTCGGTCGGTAATATGGTACATGTGGTTTCAGGGGGAAACGTGGATCAGGGAGAACAACCGGTGTCTCATGCAGAAGCTGGTGCCTCTTTACAAAGGCGACTTCATCAACTGTGTAAACCTGCGTGCGATCATTTTCAAGAACCGCATCGACTGCCTAGCCGGCTCAAACTTCTGCGAAATTGTTGACATTCCCGGCAATCGGAATGCGTTAAACTTCGTCACCGGATCGAAGTCATACCCGTCCCTGTTGCCTGACAAGAAAGGGCTGACGATGGCAGGACGGGACTACTTCTACGACGAACTGTCCTCCGTACGTCATCATATTAGACATTAGACAGAGAACATTATAAAATAACGTGTATAGATATGGACACTACAGCAGGTTGACATTTGTCATCATAGAAACTGTACTGTGGCTGTAGTTATGAAATCATGAAATCAATGGGTCCAGTGATTCGCAAGACTCCACTGGATTATATGTGTGTCAACATTTGTGCAGCTTCACGCAGGTTACTATAAGATATATTGTCCTCTTGCAGCCGTTTCGGAACCTGGACAAGTTCTTCCACTCCACGGTGCTTCAGTTCACTCAGAAGTATGAATGAATACCTGTCTATAGTCAACGTTGGATATTTGTGTACGAATAATCTTCGCGCATTGATTGCAGCGTGGCTGAATGCTTTCCAGATAAGTGGAAATGGTGTTTAATGAAGATGTCTGCCAGCGGTGAAATAAAAAAGCGACTTGGACAGACCCAAGGACTCGATACCGCGCTGTATTAAAACTTTCTTCGCGATGGGATAAATACATGGAATAAATGACTGGTTTGCATTAAATAGGATACAATCTATCAGACAAACCGATCACGGTGGAAATGTGTTAACAGTTGGTCGTTGTGAAAATGTTATTGTTGCTGTGGAATTGTTCCCTTATGAGCCATACATTACCCGTGTTCGACTATATTTGAACACGTTGCTCCTCGTCACGCTGACTGCTTGTGTTGGCAAACCCTCTCAAATATCGAAACGATGCACCTCGTGTGAATCGTGTTTGTTGCCACCCCACTGTCAAAAATAGAGTAACCCAACGACAACGTAACGTTCAGTGGAACCTCTCTATTAAGGCCATCATTGGACTAGGCACAACTGACCTAAAAAACGAGGTGGCCTTATTAGCGCGACTAATTTCCTATACTTTACTGCCACAGAAATAATTTTGGACTACCTTAGAGTGACCTTACTTGCGAGGTGGCTGCATTAGCGCTGTGACCATGAAGCGACGTTGTACTGTATGCTAATATTTAATGCGACCATCTTTCAAGAACTAATCATACTGTGTGTGTGTGTGTTAAATATATATATATATATATATATGTATATGTATATATATATATATATATATATATATATATATATATATATATATATATATATACATATATATATATATATAATTTGGTAGCACCGCCGTTGTTTGCAAGTTGTGCTGTTACGGTAGACAGTTCGCAATTGGCACCAAGTTACACTTCTGTACGTGTGGTAATTTTCTGCTGTCATTAACAGGCACATGCTCATTTTATATATATATATATATATATATACATATATATAGAAGAAGCTCAAGAACATATTTACCTGAATTATTGTTAATGAAAATCAAACAGCAGTTTGGGTATTAAACGAAGTAGTAAACTGTGAAATATTATGTATCAACAGCACTTTATTATCTGGACATTTCTTAATTGTGCTTAAATGTGCGAGTGCTTTTAGTATTTGAATAAGTATTTTTGAAACTCAGCACATATAATTTACTATGTAACTGAACTGTGTTAATACCAAATAAAATTTACATTAGTATGCGATATTTGATTATTATGTGTTGTATTTGATGGTGGCTTGTGGTGAGAGCAAGGAAACAGACGGAGAACGAGAAGGAAAGATTGAGGGAAGAAAGAATGAAAAGGAATATAGAGAGCAGGCGGGGATTACAACGGAAGGAGAGAAAGGGAAATGTTATATATATAAATATATATATATATATATAATCTACATATACATATGTATATATATATATATATATATATTATACACACATACATATATGATTAAATAAATTAATACTGCTAGAAAAACAACAAAAGCAAAAATAAGTCAGAAATGAGCCTCTACTCCAGTGTTTTGGAGAATACACACACACACACACACTCACACGCACGCACGCACGCACGCACGCACGCACGCACGCACGCACGCACGCACGCACGCACGCACGCACGCACGCACGCACGCACACATACACGCACAGTTTATATATAACTATACAGAACGAATCACCATTACAGTGTTTTGTAACATAAGATAATTGTATTTTACAGTATTTTTTAAAGATTTTTACGGTTAAGTATTTGTGTTTTTTTTAATTAATATTTATACGGCTACTGTACTGTTAAATAGTATTAATTGGTGTTATTGGCTAACTGTGTAGATGTTTTAAATATATAGTTTAACTATGTTTAACTATAGAATAAATGAGACAATATTGCTTGAAAAACAGCAAATATATATGTCAGACATGAGCCTCAAATCACGCATACTATATACAGTATATATATATTTACTTATTATTTATTTAATCATACTTATATGTCACTTTGACATATGATATATTATTCGATAAATTATGATTCTGCGAAAATGACCGGTTGACATGGCCCCATCGGTTAGCGGAATAATAATTGTATGGCACGCGAACATAATCTTTCGTGTTATCATAAAATTACATGTTATGTAAAAACAGTTTTTTTACGGAGGTGAGGAAAGTGACATAATATCATTATGGTGTTTGGGACATGTGATTCATTGGAAATGTGTATATACAAGATGGACGATCACAGAATCCGGTATATGATCGCTTCGCAAGACAGAAACACAAGCGTAGCGTACGTGCACATACACCACATAAACATTTGTGTTGGCCTTCAAACATGACTTATGATTATGTGGTATATATCGACACACTGTTATCAGCGCAACTTGTTTGAGGACATATTTGACAGAGAGCCCTAATGATCGTTGTTGCTTGCTGTTTTCTTCAAACCTCGGTCGGTCACGTCATTCATATCACGTTGCGCTACTCCGTTCCGTCTCTGTCGTGTTGTTGATCTAAGATATGTTTCAAGACGCCGAAATCTGGATGCCGATCTATCACACTCACAGTAGATGACTTAGTTGCACCAGAACGAGAGCTGTGTGGTTTTTGTCAACTCCAGGTCAGATCGACCGGGACAACTTGTACAAAGAAGAGAGGTATGTGGCTGTTGCTACATAACTCTGCTTTAGGCCGCCCGACCTTTAAAAGGGTGAAAGTGAAAGTCTTTTTCCACGTTTGTGAAATACGGTTACTTAAGGTAATAATTCTCAGGGCTTTTTTTGAAGTTTTATTATTATATTTGCTTTCCTAGGAGTTTCAAACCCCACCTTTTGCCTCTGCTGCGTTCTCTCCCTCCATTTACACGGGAAGGTACGGACAATATGCAGCAATAATGTTGTTGAATACAGATAATAATAAAGCGAATATAATTATTACCAATCCTAAATTCATCAAACATATAAAGGGGTTCTCTTTACATATTGAACTAATTCCGATGTAGTATTCACTGAGATGTAATCCAACATAGTTAATGACCCGGACAATGTTACACTTCGGTGAAAAACACTTGTGGCATAATTATATTGGATTCATTTTGTCAAGGCATCAAGTACAGCGTAATCGCGCACAACAATGTCCGACGGAAATACCAATATGTCAAAGTCATTTATCTACACCACAGAAACAAGGTCAGCCACCAGTGCACGACCTCCGATGGGCAGCCCTGTCAGCATTGCTGCCCTTCCGCGGCCATATACCCACAGGTAGCTTTGATGTACGTGATTCACACACACACACACAGAAGTACAACTTATTCAGCGAGCTTCCTGTTAATAATTATCTACCGGAAAAGACAGTCTCTGTTGAACTCTACAGCGGATAGTTTGGAAACGTCGGTCCGCGTCATCAATCTGTGCCTTCAATTAAAATATGCCTTGCTGTAAACAGCATTACACATGAGCGAGTGGTTGAACTTTGGTCTGCACGAATGAAAAAGTCCATAATTGTCGCCAAAGCAAACAAGCGACGGGTCTAGCGGCGTCGATCAGGTAGGAAGGCCGGTGTTTTGCTAAGTAGCGACTCTTCAACCAACTTAATTAAATTGGACTTTTGTATGAGTTGAGTATATAAATGTGACAAATTGCTGTCGTTTTTATTCGTAAATACGCACTGGAAAGGCTCAGCGTGTGTTGCACGTTGGCTGCGTTGATGGTTTGTTTATGGTTTGTGACTTAGTTGTGCAGTTAGGTTGTCGTCAAGTACGTATTGGTTGTAAATTGTTATTGTTTTGGAGTGTTGTAAAGTTTGTTGTGCTTTTCTCAATCTGTCGTCATCAAAATTGCGAGACAGTTGAAAAATACATAGCTTGCAAAGCCGGTTAGTATAGCTGACTAGAAATAGCAACAACATTAACAACGAAAACAACGAAAACAGTAAACAGCAACATCAAGATAAACTACAAAATCAACTAAAGCAGCGAACGTAACATAAACTGTAACAACAACAACAACAACAACAACAACAACAACAACAACAACAACAACAACAACAACAACAACAACAACAACAACAACAACAACAACAACAGCCACTCAAATCAGCAGAAGCACGAGTAGCAATAGTAACACCAGCCGCAACAACAACTACAACAACAACAACAACAACAACAACAAGACAAGGCACATCAATGAAAGCAGTCCCCGAAACAGCTCGTTCCCGTATAGATCTCCACCCACCACTGTCGTACAGTGTATTACGATGTCCGTCTAGCTGCTAAACCTGAAATTCTTACCGACGTCCAGTTTTTTTGTCGAGCGATGTATCCGCCCGATCGACTACACACCCAATGTCCAACGCACAACACGGAGCCTGACGTCAGCTCACCGATAACCATCGACATAGTAAATCGTTTCGAAGTAACGCGTTGAGACGTAACGCATTTCTTAATGAAGCGGGCGCAAAAACAGCGCATGGCGTTTCAGAATGCGCCTGCAGGTTGGCGTGCCGTTAGTTGTTCGACTACGTACCGTCTAGAGCCGCTGATCTTTGTTGTTACGAATCAACCTTGGAGGCAATCGCTGAGTTGTCTGCATCACAAACCCTATGTGCTAAGAACAGCATCATAAAACAACTATCCCAATTAATGTTAAATAATTACAATTAATAATATATTGATTATCACAAAATATATAAATAGCCATATGAAATTTACACGTTTAATGTGTTGTGTTTATTGTAATACAGCGAGGCGTTTCGCACAAACCGGGGCGCTATTTGGGCCTCATCGCATAGACGCATATATTGTTAAACATTATATGTCTGAAATGATGTGGAATTACTGAGTGGATGCACTGAGGTATTAAATTTGGGAAAATGTAATTATAACCACGAAATCGATGTGGGCCTGGATTCAAAACATTGCCGAAACATTTTAATAAAATTAATTGGATGATGCACATACTTAGGACACGCAACAACACATCTGCTTGCTAGAACCTCAGTATCATGTGCCAAGTCTTCCTATTTAAGAAGATTGTAAACATCCACGTACTGCTGACATCACCTTTTGACATGTTTGTGACACGAACCTGTTAATGGTTGTGATCCTAGATATATGAGTAGTAATAGAGGTGGTCTAGCGTGGGCAACATCCGTTCACCTGAGGAAATCCCATGTTAAGAGATAGGGTTTTTCCGCCAGTGAACGGCCGGGTTAAAGGATAGGGGTTTCACCATATTAAGAGATACGGATTTTCAGCCAGTGAACGGCCGGGTTAAAGATAGGAGATTTTCCTATGTTAAAGGAAAACAAAAGGCAACGTTTTGGTGTTAAGCATCTAAAAGAGTTAATACAAACTAACAATTTCCAACTACAATCAAATTTTTAATGTCAGCGGTTTACCAGGAAAACATTTTTGAACACGCAACTACCGAATTTCTATGGACTACGCCATTGTTAGAAGAAAGTGACGTCACACTGTCGTAACTTTTCTGCGTACTATTTGTTCCCAACTCCGTTAGGTGGCGCTATGGTAAGTTTACCAATTAAACTATGTGCGCATGCGCTGTGACTGTGTAAATAAGACGGCTTTCCAATTCTTCGGAAGACAACGAAAACCAAATCGATTTCGAAGCAGCTGGTTACCGGTTTGAGCCACAAAAACAATGGAAGATACGGCAGAGGCGGGTGCCGGTGGGCACGAACAGGAAGGCCCACGGGCAGTCGAAATGTCGAAGCGCATACCATGCCGAGATGAAATTGACTGGTGTCGGTGTGGAAAATGCCGCAGCGATCTCCTTGTTCAGGAACAAGAACTGAATATGTCTGATGCCAGGAGGCGGTTGCTACTCGACAGCAACGCTGTTGGTGAAGGTAATTATTAATCTGTTTAGTTTATTGTTTAAATAACCGATGAGCCTAAGTTCCGGGCTGCGTATGAACAGCGAGAGATGATCGCTCGGGCCGGGACACGTCACTTGTCTTACATTTGGGATTGGTTGACGTTTAACGTTATATCTCGCTCTCAGTGCCACTGCACTCAGTGTTTGAACTTTGACATGTCCATTTTCGAATACCACCCATGGCTGTACCTTCACTTTTTATAAGAAATGTAGTTGAATGGTTCCATGATTCATGTGAACCAAAATTGTACAGGTCAGAGCTATGATAGAGTATGAACAATATGTGGCAGTACTACTTTTTAAACACATGGCAGGTAGATAGATTATTTTTAACTTTACGCATACTGCAATTTTTCTGCCCAAAGTTTACATTGGCTCTTATGAATAAAATATACCTTGAACATTTTTCAGCCAGAGCCCCCATTTGTTTTGGTGACAGAAAATGACCACCGTTTTGTGCAAATATTGACACATTTCAAAACGGCCTTCCTTAATCTGCATGATATTTCTATGGACCCAGGTGTAACACTGGGATGAATACAGTTAGAGGACCGTGATGCATTCTTTGTGAAATTTGTTCAGAATAATAATCCATGTTTGCTTAACATTCGTGTAAAACTATTATTTAAAAGCTTTACTTACAAAGAGCAGGGGATTTAGAATTCTTTGTTTGGAGCAGGTGATGCTGCAGAATGGGAATTACGCCGTCCAACAAACAAGTACGTATATATGTGCATGCATTGTTACAAGACCAGTGAAATGTGTTGTTAAATATTTATTGAAATGTATTAATAATGAACACAATACAACATCATAGTAGCACTAGCAATACAAATATATATATAGGTAATTTTATCAGCAATCTCATGCCTGATGCCCAAATTATTAACAATCTTCCAGGGAAATTACTTAGTGGACTTACCATACGTCATCTACCATCCACATGCTAAGCAAATTCACATCATTGAACTGACTACCGTTTGAACCTAACATCAAGAAAGATCATGTATTCAAAACTAACAAGTATGTCGCACTAATCCATGATGTAAACAATAACGGAATAAAATCAGAATTAACATGCATTGAACTAGGTTGCAGAGGCTATGTATCTGAACCCAACAAATCTAAGACTAAGACTGACAACCTCCTTAAAATCTCTTGGAATAAAACCACCAACAAAACAACTAATTCAATCGTATGCTTGTCTAAACTAGCCCGGCTGACGTCATTCACCCTTTCTAAATGTAAAGACGAACCACACTGGTTTGACCCAAGACTAATTTAAATATGATGACCATCACCCTAATATGGCAATAATTGCAAAATAAAATTCCCCTCAACAGCAAGTAATCCTACATAAATGTGTTCATTTTCAGTATGACTTGCCTTAACCGTTGGTCATTATTTACCTAAGCCTGCTACAATATACTACTATACATAGTTATTTACTGTATTCACACATGTACTTGGGTTATTGTTTCACACTTTATTGTATTCTACTGTAAGAATAAAGTGATAATCTCTCACTACAGAACAAATTATAATGGTTCCACTTAAGTTATCATAACGTATAGATACAATGTTTGTTGCACCGTCATAATTTGTTCTGTAGTGCAAAATTATCAATATTTGCCTTATTCCAGAAGAACACACGTTTAATGGTAAACAATTGATATAAACGAATGGTGTCGTTATAGAACCGATTTTTATATGTCATTTATTTACAGTGTCAGATGTCTATTTGACCCTAATTTATTTCAGGTCTCAGGTGGGCTGCATACAGACGGTTTACCTGGTGGATTCATGGCAAGCTGGGACGGAGGGTACAGATAGTTCTACCAGCATGCGCCAGCCATAGAATAAGATCAAGGTTTCCTGCCCCCGATGGGGGACAACACGAGGGATACCACGCTGGACTTGAAAACTAAACTAGACAATGTACATGTGACCTATGAAGGTGTAGGTTAGTGGTGGCAGTATTTACTGTTTCTTTACAAATTGACTGACTCTTGCTGCCAGCAAATCCTCCTTCTCTGGTTTTGGGACATCTGCCCCAGTGACTGTGATCGCATACAGTGTGATATTTCTTTATAAACACATCTGTCACTCGATCCGTGAGCTTGAGCTTTTGTAGGTGGGTGCGTGGGTTCACCTGCTGTGGTCTGTTATGCAACACCCATTGTTTGCGTCTGTTGGACCACATGACATGAAGTCTCAACCGGTTTGTCTGGGCTGGGACGTGGTCGGTAGTTCCACGCCAGAGCAGACAGCATCAATCTAGCTTTCATTCCTACAGTGAAGAATAGTGCATGCAGTATTCTAATAAAATGTCTGCAAACAACTGGTGTAACACACCAGTCTATATGTTGTTAGTAAGCAGCTGTTATTTACCTTATGACTGTAGCATTCAGTGAACTTAAAGTGTTTTTCCTGTGTAAAGTGTTGGTTGTTTTTAGTAACAATACAATGGCCAATCATGGTAATCATACTGGTACATTAGTAAACCGATACTGATCCTAACAAATAAGGCATTCCATCATCACATTCTTTCACATAATTTATTATAACTTTTCCTCTTAATTTCTGTATCTACTCTATATACAGTCACTGTATTTTGATATCATGTTTTGATTTTATATTTCTTTAATAAAATTGGTGATAATGACACAAGTGCTCTTATTTATTTCATTACAGACAATTGCATTCTGGAATGTAATTATTACACGGCGATGTAATTTATTACACTCAAGTAACTGTACTCATAAATGTACACAGCAACTGATTACAAGGAATAGGTAGGGTGATACAGAATGGACTCTATCCATCTGTGGAGTATTCGCCCCCTCACATCTGAGTAACTAAACTATTGAAAAGTTGGTCATCAGGAACTTTGACTATGTAACATTTTTGGTCCCATTCATAAGTCGGTAGTCCACATATTAACACATAACATGTAAACAGCATTTACATTATTAGTTTTGGAAGTCTGAATAAACACATTTACTGATAAGGTAGTAGTCATGCTGGCTGGTACTTTTGAGTAGGATGCCTATGAGTTGGATGCCTATGAAATGCAGTAATTTCGAAAACTTATTATAATGTTAGTTATGCATAGGATTTGGGATATCTACTGATTGCAAATCTAAAGGTTACTTGTTGCTTTGGACATGCCTCAGGTATAAAATGAATACATATCAAGTTTGGTACTTACTCCAGGAACTGTGCGTCACCATTGCATGTTGCACAACACCACCACAGATGGTTTAATACATTCTGTATCCAATGAATGAGGTCCTCGCATCCCTTGCCTTGGACCTTCACAGTAAACTTGCGGTTGATGCCTTTCCCCATGTGCCACATCATGTTGGTGATCGAGCTGAAATGCAAATTACAATTATTTATATTTTTGATCCAAATTCAAGATATTTTCACAACAGCTGTTACCTGTTTTTGCTGTTAGTGTGCAAAAAACAAGTTAGTGAAGATGTGTGCACATGGTATATTATTAAAGATATTTAAACAATATATGATTATTGAGTGATGCCAGTATTTTTATAATACAAACATGGTGTATCTGGTGAGCTCATTGATAACTATATTTGGATCACATAATTAGTCCCAGAGATATCCTTCCAAATGCAGAATTTTAATTTAAAAAAAATAGAAAATGGCCATCAAATGTGGCATAATGGATACAAATTACTTGATATTGACACCCTTATTCCATGGATAAGAGTGGTTTAAAGATATGTAGTTGTTATAAAATTATATATATTCACAGTAAACATAATAAGCTATCATAATCTGGCATAAAATAAAAAAAATTGTATATTTTTTTCAAAAAAAACACTTTCACCTGGGTTGTATCCCCTTAACTAAAATTGAGTAACATTATGGAATTTTACTAAATACAAATGAAGCCATTTTAAACGTTTTACAATAGAGTATATAGTGATATTCTTCGTCACATAAACACTAGTCTCACATAATTATATACGAAGTCCAATTATATAACATCATGACATAGGCCAAACATTTCGATATATGACAATGTCTAATGAAATATTATTGAATGCAGAACGTATTTTTGTTCATTTAACACAAAATACAGTAAGTTTTGCAATGTTATTATAAACGACAATCATTCCAGCCCATGTTAATCCGTTAGTGTAAATTGTAATATCGCTAACGCGACTTGATTGCCGTTAACTTTTGGCTTTGCTATTCAGGTATCTTCTAAAGTCTAAACTCTTTGTGGTGCAATATAGTACATTCTGGTACTGTTCTGGCTTGCCTCCAGCATATCTTGCATCTCAAATGTCAAAAGATTTTAATTGGATACCAAGTAACTCGGTACTAACCTTCTTGCGATCGATTTCACGGCGGCGGCGCTTTTGACCGAAAATATGCGTCGCTTCGACGGTCGAGGTCCGTGACTAAATATCGTAGGCACTGCACCTGGCTTCAAACATCGACGTCGGCGACGTTTTGTCGGATATTGTGTCATTAACTGACGATATAGATTTCCTTCGAAGCACGTTTCTTCAAAATGATCTGAACATAGTGCGTTGTATTTCGAAGGCTTCCAACCAGACCGTCCACAGTTGTGAATCCACTATTTCACTTCTGCCTCGTTTCAAAGGGAAAAAAAAGAGACAGCTCCTTATACTTCGCTGTACTATTGTTACAACCGTATGTAGAGCAGTGTGGCATATTGGAAGTCACGTTTTCACTGTAAGCTCAACTTATACTAATGTAACGAACCGCATCCCATGAACATGAACCAACTACGCGAACAACACAAGACAGTGTGTCGTACACAGCAAAACTAATGCTGCTCGTTTATTGGTTGCTTTCGGCCAAATGAACGCGTCATCAGTAAGAGTAAACCACTGAACTGACATTTTTGATTGTAGATGCAAATGGTTAGTTTGTGCTAAATCTTTTAGGTGCTAAACACCACAACGTTCCCTTTTGTTTTCCTTTAAGAGATAGGGTTCCACCAAATATTGTCTTTGACTGGAGGTCAAAGACGAAAGTAGTCACAAAATGGTTTTCGAGATACGGATTTTGCACCAGTGAACGGCCGGGTTAAAGGATAGGGATTTTTCACCATGTTAAAGCATAGGGAATGCTGTCCATGTTAAAGGATAGGAGCTATTATCGTAAAGGTACGCGACCACTTTGTGAATAAAATAAAATATACCGAACAGCATTTGGATATGTCACACACAAGATTGCTTGTCCCGGAGGCCGAGTCTTCGCCATGGACCGAGCCTTTATTTGTTTGATGAAGGCATGTCGAAAATGTGGTGTTATAATAAGCCGTAATTTACAATAAAAGGATTAAAAATTCAACGGAGACCGTTTTATCTGAAGTAATGTATACGAAATGTAGATTACTTATAGGACTATGTTATATCAGAACCTATAGCCTCGTTTTTTCGAACAGAGCGACCATTTTGGAATTAGACCTTTGGTGTCTCTTACAAAACCCGTAATCGAGAGGTGTCTGGACATGTTTGTTTGTGACGAGCGTGAGCACGCGCACCCTGTATGACGTCATGGTACGCGCAGTAATTTTGTACTCGAGGTGAGTTGGTCAAGCAGGTAGTGGTTTGGTTAGCCATAGTTTTGAGCTTTCGCACTTGAATGTAATTCCATCATTAGGGTCAATAACGTCATGGTCAGTGACGTCATTAAACTGTTATGCGCAGTAATTTTGTACGTGAGGTGAATTTTTACCCCATGTTAAAGGATATGGACTTTTCACCATGTTAAAGGATAGGGAATTTTCACCATGTTAAAGCATAGGAGCTACCGTTAAACTGCTACGCACAGTAATTTTGTATGCGAGGCTGACTTAGTTAAACAGATAGTGCTTTGGTTAGCCAATGTTTTGAGCTTTCGTGCTTGAATATAATCCCATCATTTGATGTTATGGTCAGTGCCGTTATAACGAGTGAAAAATTACCCTGTTAACTGGTATGAACTGGTACGAACTCGTAATGGCTGCTCTGTGACTGTGTGTTGGAAGAACATCTCGATATTCGGCCCGTGATAAAACATACGAGATACCGGTATTTGTCATACGAAATTAGTACCTACCAGCGGTCACAGTGGATATCCTGTTTGTAAACTATTTTGAAGGGGTATTCCCTGTTCAAGTCTCATCTATTTAAATAAATAAACACAATCGACACGCTATGCGCGATGCGCTATCGGCGAACCGCGTTAAATTCGTGTCTCTTATAAAACCCGTACTCGATTCCTGTCTGGACTTGTTTGTTTGTCGCGGGCGTGAGAGTGTCCCTCCTGTATGATATTATTAAACTATACATTGCTACGTATAGTAATTGTGTGTGATGTGAATTGGTCAAGCAGGTAGCCATTTGGTTAGCCACTGTTTTGTGCTTTTGCACTTGAATATAGCCCAGATGTTGTGGCGTTATGTTCAGTGACGTGGTGTTACAGCGAGTAAAAATTCCCCTGTAAAATGTCATTCTAGACGTCTCTTTGATAATTTTAAACAGGTAGCGCTTTGGTTAGCCATTGTTTTGAGCTTTTGCAAGTTCTTGTAGTTATGAAGCGTGACATGTAAATACGTTTGTGTTGTTCACGAATAAACTGTGCAAACCTCATCTCGTGTCTTTTTCACAGTGTAATGCAAAGCATATGTTGGGAACCTTACTAATAGCCTTACACTTCACAACTAAAGAGACTATCCATATTGTCAACAGCAAGGATACCAAGGACAGTGATCACAGGGACATGGATAGAGACATACATATACACAGATACACAGGTAGTTTCATACAAATTCAGACAAATTCAGACAATCGACCAAGATACACAGGCAGTTTCAGGCAAATTCAGGCAATTCGACGTGTTATTACGTGACATCTCACTGCTTTCAGACAATTCGACGAGTTATCGCGTGACATCTCTACCAAACTTAGCGCACGAGACTACGGCCGAGACATTGCATAAGACTACGGACGAGATATCACAAGAGAGTACCGACGAGAAAAGAGACGAGACTACGGATGACACATCACACGAGAGTACCGACGAGACAAGAGACGAGACTATGACCGAGATATGTCACGAGAATACGGATGACACATCACACGAGAGTACCGACGAGACAAGAGACGAGACTATATCCGAGATATGCCACGAGACTACGGATGACACATCACACGAGACTATGATAGATAAGTCACGAGACTACGGATGACACATCACACGAGACTACGAATGATACATCACACGAGATTATGGATGATACATCACACGAGACTACGGCCGAGACATTGCATGAGACTACGGACGAGATAACACACAAGACTACGGACAAGATACGCCAAGAGACTACGGATGACACATCACACGAGACTACGGATGACACATCACACGAGACTACGGATGATACATCACACGAGACTATGGATGATACATCACACGAGACTACGGATGACACATCACACGAGAGTACG
This sequence comes from Escarpia spicata, assembly GCA_963995525.1. NCBI lineage: Eukaryota > Metazoa > Annelida > Polychaeta > Sabellida > Siboglinidae > Escarpia > Escarpia spicata. The sequence continues at coordinate 24,705,449 of OZ023205.1, read as the reverse complement.
GATGTCACATCACACGAGACTACGGACGAGACAAGAGACAAGACTATGGACACGTGAGATCCCCTCAAAAGGGAGCAAATAGACGTGTTATCGTGTGAGATCCCCTCAAAAGGGAGCAAATAGACGTGTTATCGATGTTCACTCACTCACTCACTCACTCACTCACTCACTCACTCACTCACTCACTCACTCACTCACTCACTCACTCACTCACTCACTCACTCACTCACTCACTCACTCACTCACTCACTCACTCACTCACTCACTCACTCACTCACTCACTCACTCACTCACTCACTCACTCACTCACTCACTCACTCACTCACTCACTCACTCACTCACTCACTCACTCACTCACTCACTCACTCACTCACTCACTCACTCACTCACTCACTCACTCACTCACTCACTCACTCACTCACTCACTCACTCACTCACTCACTCACTCACTCACTCACTCACTCACTCACTCACTCACTCACTCACTCACTCACTCACTCACTCACTCACTCACTCACTCACTCACTCACTCACTCACTCACTCACTCACTCACTCACTCACTCACTCACTCACTCACTCACTCACTCACTCACTCACTCACTCACTCACTCACTCACTCACTCACTCACTCACTCACTCACTCACTCACTCACTCACTCACTCACTCACTCACTCACTCACTCACTCACTCACTCACTCACTCACTCACTCACTCACTCACTCACTTCGTATCTGTTCACGCACTCACTCACTCACGCACTCATTACACTATGCTTTGATCAACACGCTGCACAAATTGAACTCAGACCAACTAGTTGTACAAACGAAACACTATGCTTTGATCATGACATTGTACGAATTGAACTTAACGGGTTATTGCGTGACATCTCACCTCTTTCAGACAATTCGTCAGTTCATTGCGTGACACCTCACCTCATTCAGTCAATTCGACAGTTTACCGCTTGACATATCTACCAAACTTAGCGCACGAGTCTACGACTCAGACATTTTTAGTGTTGGTAGGACTTACATATATACACTAGTTTTTGGCGTCATCTCATTTACATAACCAATCAGACCGAACGTACATCACGTGACTTCCCTTAACACAAAACTGTGCGCGTTCATGAGATAGGCGACATCCGACGCCACTCATCGGACACCAATGTAATTAGTCAGAGTATTGCAATCTACCGACCATGATAGATCTCTATTCGTTGACACACTTCCGGGAATACCCGAAGCATAGAGGCCGTTTTCACCATGTTAAAGCATAGGAAATGTTGTCCATGTTAAAGCATAGGGATTTTTACCCCATGTTAAAGGATAGCAGCTATTATCGTAAAGGTACGCGACCACTTTGTGAATAAAATAAAATATACCGAACAGCATTTTAATATATTACACACAAGATTGCTTGGCCCGGAGGCCGAGGCTTCTCCAAGGACCGAGCCTTTATTTGTTTGACGATGGCATGTCGAAAATGTGGTGTTATAATAAGCCGTAATTTACAATAAAAGGATTAAAAATTCAAAGGAGACCGTTTTATCTGAAGTAATGTATACGAAATGTAGATTACTTATAGGACTATGTTATATCAGAATCTATAGCCTCGTTTTTTCGAACAGAGCGACCATTTTGGAATTAGACCTTTGGTGTCTCTTACAAAACCCGTAATCGAGACGTGTCTGGACATGTTTGTTTGTGACGAGCGTGAGCACGCGCACCCTGTATGACGTCATGGTACGCGCAGTAATTTTGTACTCGAGGTGAGTTGGTCAAGCAGGTAGTGGTTTGGTTAGCCATAGTTTTGAGCTTTCGCACTTGAATTCCATCATTAGGGTCAATAACGTCATGGTCAGTGACGTCATTAAACTGCTATGCGCAGTAATTTTGGACGCGAGGTGAATTTTTACCCCATGTTAAAGGATATGGATTTTTCACCATGTTAAAGCATAGGAGCTACCGGTAAACTGCTACGCACAGTAATTTTGTATGCGAGGTTGACTTAGTTAAACAGATAGTGCTTTGGTTAGCCAATGTTTTGAGCTTTCGTGCTTGAATATAATCCCATCATTTGATGTTATGGTCAGTGCCGTTATAACGAGTGAAACATTACCCTGTTAACTGGTATGAACTGGTACGAACTCGTAATGGCTGCTCTGTGACTGTGTGTTGGAAGAACATCTCGATATTCAGCCCGTGATAAAACATACGAGATACCGGTATTTGTCATACGAAATTAGTACGTACCAGCGGACACAGTGGATATCCTGTTTGTGAACTATTTTGAAGGGGTATTCCCTGTTCAAGTCTCATCTATTTAAATAAATAAACACAATCGACACGCTATGCGCGATGCGCTATCGGCGAACCGCATTAAATTCGCGTCTCTTATAAAACCCGTACTCGAGTCCTGTCTGGACTTGTTTGTTTGTCGCGGGCGTGAGAGTGTCCCTCCTGTATGATATTATTAAACTATACATTGCTATGTATAGTAATTGTGTGTGATGTGAATTGGTCAAGCAGGTAGCCATTTGGTTAGCCATTGTTTTGTGTTTTTGCACTTGAATATAACTCACATGTTGTGGCGTTATGTTCAGTGACGTGGTGTTACAGCGAGTAAAAATTCCCCTGTAAAATGTCATTCTAGACGTTTCTTTGATAATTTTAAACAGGTAGCGCTTTGGTTAGCCATTGTTTTGAGCTTTTGCAAGTTCTTGTAGTTATGAAGCGTGACATGTAAATACGTTTGTGTTGTTCATGAATAAACTGTGCAAACCTCATCTTGTGTCTTTTTCGTAGTGTAATGCAAAGCATATGTTGGGAACCTTACTAATAGCCTTACACTTCAGAACTAAAGAGACTATCCGTATTGTCAACAGCAAGGATACAAAGGACAGTGATCACAGGGACAGGTATAGAGACATACATATACACAGATACACAGGTAGTTTCAGGCAAATTCAGACAAATTCAGACAATCGACCAAGATACACAGGCAGTTTCAGGCAAATTCAGGCAATTCGACGTGTTATCACGTGACATCTCACTGCTTTCAGACAATTCGACGAGTTATCGCGTGACATCTCTACCAAACTTAGCGCACGAGACTACGGCCGAGACATTGCATAAGACTACGGACGAGATATCACACGAGAGTACCGACGAGACAAGAGACGAGACTACGGATGACACCTCACACGAGAGTACCGACGAGACAAGAGACGAGACTATATCCGAGATATGCCTCGAGACTACGGATGGCATATCACACGAGAGTACCGACGAGACAAGAGACGAGACAATGACCGAGATATCCCACGAGACCACGGATGATACATCACACGAGACTTCGGATGACACATCACACGATATGTCACGAGACTACGGATGACACATCACACGAGACCACGGATGACACATCACACGAGACTACGGATGACACATCACACGAGACTTCGGATGATACATCACACGAGACTATGGATGATACATCACACGAGACTACGGATGGCACATCACACGAGAGTACCGACGAGATAAGAGACGAGACTATGACCGAGATATCCCATGAGACCACGGATGATACATCACACGAGACTTCGGATGACACATCACACGATATGTCACGAGACTACGAAAGACACATCACACGAGACTACGGATGACACATCACACGAGAGTACGGACGAGACAAGAGACGAGACTATGGACGAGATAAACCACTAGACTACGGCCGAGATATTGCATGAGACTACGGACGAGATATCACACGAGATTACAGACGAGATACGCCAAGAGACTACGGATGACACATCACACGAAACTACGGATGACACATCATACGAGACTACGGATGACACATCACACGAGACTGCGGATGATACATCACATGAGACTATGGATGATACATCACACGAGACTACGGCCGAGACATTGCATGAGACTACGGACGAGATATCACACGAGACTACGGACGAGATACGCCAAGAGACTACGGATGACACATCACACGAGACCACGGATGACACATCACACGAGACTACGGATGACACATCACACGAGACTTCGGATGATACATCACACGAGACTATGGATGATACATCACACGAGATTACGGATGACACATCACACGAGAGTACGGAAGACACATCACACGAGACTACGGACGAGACAAGAGACGAGACTATGGACGCGATATGCCACGAGACTATGGATGATACATCACACGAGACTACGGATGACACATCACACGAGAGTACGGATGACACATCACACGAGAGTACGGATGCGACAAGAGACGAGACTACGGATGACACATCACACGTGAGATCCCCTCAAAAGGGAGCAAATAGACGTGTTATCGTGTGAGATCCCCTCAAAAGGGAGCAAATAGACGTGTTATCGATGTTCACTCACTCACTCACTCACCCTTCGTATCTGTTCACTCTCTCACTTACTCACTCACTCACTCATCCTTCGTGTCTGTTCACTCACTCACTCACTCATCCTTCGTGTCTGTTCACTCATTTACTCACTCACTCACTCATCCTTCGTGTCTGTTCACTCACTCACTCACTCACTCATCCTTCGTGTCTGTTCACTCACTCACTCACTCACTCACTCACTCACTCACTCACTCACTCACTCACTCACTCACTCACTCACTCACTCACTCACTCACTCACTCACTCACTCACTCACTCACTCACTCACTCACTCACTCACTCACTCACTCACTCACTCACTCACTCACTCACTCACTCACTCACTCACTCACTCACTCACTCACTCACTCACTCACTCACTCACTCACTCACTCACTCACTCACTCACTCACTCACTCACTCACTCACTCACTCACTCACTCACTCACTCACTCACTCACTCACTCACTCACTCACTCACTCACTCACTCACTCACTCACTCACTCACTCACTCACTCACTCACTCACTCACTCACTCACTCACTCACTCACTCACTCACTCACTCACTCACTCACTCACTCACTCACTCACTCACTCACTCACTCACTCACTCACTCACTCACTCACTCACTCACTCACTCACTCACTCACTCACTCACTCACTCACTCACTCACTCACTCACTCACTCACTCACTCACTCACTCACTCACTCACTCACTCACTCACTCACTCACTCACTCACTCACTCACTCACTCACTCACTCACTCACTCACTCACTCACTCACTCACTCACTCACTCACTCACTCACTCACTCACTCACTCACTCACTCACTCACTCACTCACTCACTCACTCACTCACTCACTCACTCACTCACTCACTCACTCACTCACTCACTCACTCACTCACTCACTCACTCACTCACTCACTCACTCACTCACTCACTCACTCACTCACTCACTCACTCACTCACTCACTCACTCACTCACTCACTCACTCACTCACTCACTCACTCACTCACTCACTCACTCACTCACTCACTCACTCACTCACTCACTCACTCACTCACTCACTCACTCACTCACTCACTCACTCACTCACTCACTCACTCACTCACTCACTCACTCACTCACTCACTCACTCACTCACTCACTCACTCACTCACTCACTCACTCACTCACTCACTCACTCACTCACTCACTCACTCACTCACTCACTCACTCACTCACTCACTCACTCACTCACTCACTCACTCACTCACTCACTCACTCACTCACTCACTCACTCACTCACTCACTCACTCACTCACTCACTCACTCACTCACTCACTCACTCACTCACTCACTCACTCACTCACTCACTCACTCACTCACTCACTCACTCACTCACTCACTCACTCACTCACTCACTCGCCTTCGTGTCTGTTCACTCTCTCACTCACTCACTCACTCACTCACTCACTCACTCACTCACTCACTCACTCACTCACTCACTCACTCACTCACTCACTCACTCACTCACTCACTCACTCACTCACTCACTCACTCACTCACTCACTCACTCACTCACTCACTCACTCACTCACTCACTCACTCACTCACTCACTCACTCACTCACTCACTCACTCACTCACTCACTCACTCACTCACTCACTCACTCACTCACTCACTCACTCACTCACTCACTCACTCACTCACTCACTCACTCACTCACTCACTCACTCACTCACTCACTCACTCACTCACTCACTCACTCACTCACTCACTCACTCACTCACTCACTCACTCACTCACTCACTCACTCACTCACTCACTCACTCACTCACTCACTCACTCACTCACTCACTCACTCACTCACTCACTCACTCACTCACTCACTCACTCACTCACTCACTCACTCACTCACTCACTCACTCACTCACTCACTCACTCACTCACTCACTCACTCACTCACTCACTCACTCACTCACTCACTCACTCACTCACTCACTCACTCACTCACTCACTCACTCACTCACTCACTCACTCACTCACTCACTCACTCACTCACTCACTCACTCACTCACTCACTCACTCACTCACTCACTCACTCACTCACTCACTCACTCACTCACTCACTCACTCACTCACTCACTCACTCACTCACTCACTCACTCACTCACTCACTCACTCACTCACTCACTCACTCACTCACTCACTCACTCACTCACTCACTCACTCACTCACTCACTCACTCACTCACTCACTCACTCACTCACTCACTCACTCACTCACTCACTCACTCACTCACTCACTCACTCACTCACTCACTCACTCACTCACTCACTCACTCACTCACTCACTCACTCACTCACTCACTCACTCACTCACTCACTCACTCACTCACTCACTCACTCACTCACTCACTCACTCACTCACTCACTCACTCACTCACTCACTCACTCACTCACTCACTCACTCACTCACTCACTCACCCTTCGTGTCTGTTCACTCACTCACTCACCCTTCGTATCTGTTCATTCACACACTACTCACTCACTCACCCTTCGTGTCTATTCACTCACTCACTCACTCACTCACTCACTCACTCACTCACTCACTCACTCACTCACTCACTCACTCACTCACTCACTCACTCACTCACTCACTCACTCACTCACTCACTCACTCACTCACTCACTCACTCACTCACTCACTCACTCACTCACTCACTCACTCACTCACTCACTCACTCACTCACTCACTCACTCACTCACTCACTCACTCACTCACTCACTCACTCACTCACTCACTCACTCACTCACTCACTCACTCACTCACTCACTCACTCACTCACTCACTCACTCACTCACTCACTCACTCACTCACTCACTCACTCACTCACTCACTCACTCACTCACTCACTCACTCACTCACTCACTCACTCACTCACTCACTCACTCACTCACTCACTCACTCACTCACTCACTCACTCACTCACTCACTCACTCACTCACTCACTCACTCACTCACTCACTCACTCACTCACTCACTCACTCACTCACTCACTCACTCACTCACTCACTCACTCACTCACTCACTCACTCACTCACTCACTCACTCACTCACTCACTCACTCACTCACTCACTCACTCACTCACTCACTCACTCACTCACTCACTCACTCACTCACTCACTCACTCACTCACTCACTCACTCACTCACTCACTCACTCACTCACTCACTCACTCACTCACTCACTCACTCACTCACTCACTCACTCACTCACTCACTCACTCACTCACTCACTCACTCACTCACTCACTCACTCACTCACTCACTCACTCACTCACTCACTCACTCACTCACTCACTCACTCACTCACTCACTCACTCACTCACTCACTCACTCACTCACTCACTCACTCACTCACTCACTCACTCACTCACTCACTCACTCACTCACTCACTCACTCACTCACTCACTCACTCACTCACTCACTCACTCACTCACTCACTCACTCACTCACTCACTCACTCACTCACTCACTCACTCACTCACTCACTCACTCACTCACTCACTCACTCACTCACTCACTCACTCACTCACTCACTCACTCACTCACTCACTCACTCACTCACTCACTCACTCACTCACTCACTCACTCACTCACTCACTCACTCACTCACTCACTCACTCACTCACTCACTCACTCACTCACTCACTCACTCACTCACTCACTCACTCACTCACTCACTCACTCACTCACTCACTCACTCACTCACTCACTCACTCACTCACTCACTCACTCACTCACTCACTCACTCACTCACTCACTCACTCACTCACTCACTCACTCACTCACTCATTCTCCCTTCGTGTCTGTTCACCACTCACTCACTCACTCACCCTTCGTGTCTGTTCACTCACTCACTCACTCATCCTTCGTATCTGTTCACTCACTCACTCACTCACTCATCCTTCGTATCTGTTCACGCACTCACTCACTCACGCACTCATTACATTATGCTTTGATCAACACGCTGCACAAATTGAATTCAGACCAACTAGTTGTACAAATGAAACACTATGCTTTGATCATCACGTGGTACGAATTTAACTTAACGGGTTATTGCATGACATCTCACCTCTTTCAGGCAATTCGTCAGTTCATTGCGTGACATCTCACCTCTTTCAGTCAATTCGACAGTTTACCGCTTGACATCTCTACCAAACTTAGCGCACGAGACTACGACTCAGACATTTTTAGTGTTGGTAGGACTTACATATATACACTAGTTTTTGGCGTCATCTCATTTACATAACCAATCAGACCGAACGTACATCACGTGACTTCCCTTAACACAAAAACTGTGCGCGTTCATGAGATAGGCGACATCCGACTCCACTCAACGGACACCAATGTAATTAGTCAGAGTATTGCAATCTACCGACCATGATAGATCTCTATTCGTTGACACACTTCCGGGAATATCGGAAGTATAGAGGCCGCCATGACATTCAAGTAACTTCCGTTTCGACGTTACTTCTGACATAGCGTCCCTAGTAGAGACTGCCATAGCAAACGAATTTGAAAACTGCTATGATCGAAAACGGCTATGTCAATAACATGTAAGGACAACCACCTGACAGGACTTCATTCAAAGAGGTGACCATCATGGTTCCCGACACCACTCAACGAACATCAATGTAATTAGTCAGAGTATTGCCAACTACCGGCCATGATAGGTCTCTATTCGTTGACACACTTCCGGGAATATCGGAAGCGTAGAGGCCGCCATGACAGTCAAGTAACATCCGGTGCTACGTCACTTCCGAAGTAGCATCCCTAGTAGAGTCTGCCATAGCAAGTGCATTTGAAAATTGCTATGATCGAAAACGACTATGTCAATAACTTGTAAGGACAACCACCTGACAGGACTTCATTAAAAGAGGTGACCATCATGGTTCCCGACACCACTCAACGAACATCAATGTAATTAGTCAGAGTTTTGCCATCTACCGGCCATGATAGGTCTCTATTCGTTGACACACTTCCGGGAATATCGGAAGCGTAGAGGCCGCCATGACAGTCAAGTAACATCCGGTGCGACGTCAATTCCGAAGTAGCATCCCTAGTAGAGGCTGCTATAGCAAGTGAATTTGAAAACTGCTATGATCGAAAACGACTATGTCAATAACATGTAAGGACAACCAACTGACAGGACTTCATTCAAAGAGGTGACCATCATGGTTCTCGACGCCACTCAACGGACACCAATGTAATTAGTCAGAGCATTGCCATCTACCGACCATGATAGGTCTCTCTTCGTTGACACACTTCCGTGAATATCGGAAGCGTAGTCCGCTATGACAGTCAAGTAACTTCCGGTGCGACGTCACTTCCGAAGTAGCGTCCCTAGTAGAGGCTGCCATGACAGGCAAGTAACTTCTGGTACGATGTCACTTCTGGCGTAGCGCCTCCTAGTGGACAATCGGAGTACTACGTCACACGAGAGCGCCATCTTGCGGGTAAAAATATATAATTAGGTTAGCTACAGAAAAAAAGTTGGGGTTAACCTCGCGAAAATTTTAACAACCACCAAAGTGGTTGTATAAATTTTCGCGAGGTTAACCCCAACTTTTTTTCTCTATCACACGAGATTACAGACGAGATACGCCAAGAGACTACGGATGACACATCACACGAGACTACGGATGATACATCACACGAGACTATGGATGATACATCACACGAGACTACGGCCGAGACATTGCATGAGACTACGGACGAGATATCACACAAGACTACGGACGAGATACGCCAAGAGACTACAGACATAGATACATACATAGAGACAGACATAGAGATATACATAGATACATACATAGAAACAGACATAGAGACATACATAGAGACATACATAGATACATACATAGATACATACATATATATGCATAGATCAGACATAGATATATACATAGATACATACATAGAGACATACATAGATGCAGACATAGAGACATACATAGACACATACACAGAGACAGACATAGATACATACATACATAGAGACATACATAGATACATACATAGATATATACTCACAGAGACAGACATAAACACATACATTCACAGAGACATAGATATACGGACGAGACATCACATGAGAGTACCGATAAGACAAGAGTCGTGAAAAAAGTTGGGGTTAATTTCGCGAAAATTAAATGTTTTGTCCTTCTGGGACAAAAATTAAATTTTCGCGAGATTAACCCCAACTTTTGTTCTCTATCTAACCTAATTATATATTTTTACCCGCTAGATGGCGCTATCATGTGACATAATACTCCGATTATCCACCAGGGGGCGCTACGCCGGAAGTGATGTCGTACCGGAAGTTACTTGACTCTCATGGTAGCCTCTACTAGGAACGCTACGTCGGAAGTGACGACGCACCGGAAGTTACTTGACTGTCATGGCGGCCTCTACGCTTCCGATATTCCCGGAAGTGTGTCAATGAATAGAGATTTATCATGGCCGGTAGATGGCAATACTCTGACTAATTACATTGATGTTCGTTGAGTGGTTTCGGATGTCGCCTCTCTCATGAACTTGCACAGTTTTTGTTTTATGGGAAGTCACGTGATGTACGTTCGGTCTGATTGGTTATGCAAATGAGATGACGCCAAAAACTAGTGTATCTACCATTCTTCCGACGATTCTGGTCTTTGCTTTTTCGACTCTCGAGAAGGTCGTATCGTGTGTGATCGCTCGCACTGTTTGTAAATATAGATTTGTTACGTTGTACAGACGGATGTTTCATATGTTTTCCGTTAAAAGAAGCAATACCTCATACGAGTCCTATGATCGTCTCGTTGGATGTGAATCCGAACAGATGATCGTCTCTTGACATGAAGGTATGTGATGTTTGGTTCTTGTCGCTCATTGATCTAAGTGTTTGGTGTTTCGTTTGTCCGACATGTTTGGTTCTTGTCACTCTTTGGTATAAGTGTTTGGTGTTACTTGAGATGTCACACAATAAACTGTCGAATTGCCTGAAAGAGGTGAGATGTCACGCGATAAACTGTCGACTTGTCTGAAAGAGGAGGGATTTGACGCGATAACCCGTTGAATTGCCTTAAAGAGGAGGGGTTTGACGCGAAAACCCGTCTATTTGCCTGAAAGAGGAGGGATTTGACGCGATAATCCGTCTATTTGCCTGAAAGAGGAGGGATGTCATGCAATAACCCATCCATCTCTATCCCTCCTCCTCCTCTTCCTCCTCCTCCTCCTCCTCGCTTTTAGCGTTTCAGCGCAGTAGATTGGTAAATCTCATTCGTACTCTCGTGTGATGTGTCATCCATAGTCTCGTCTCTTGTCTTGTCCGTACTCTCATGTGATGTCTCGTCCGTATATCTATGTCTCTATGTATGTATGTATCTATGTCTGTCTCTATGAGTATATCTCTATGTCTGTCTCTATGTATATCTCTATGTCTGTCTCTATATATGTATCTATGTTTGTCTCTATGTATGTGTCTATGTATGTATCTATGTCTGTCTCTATGTGTGTATCTAAATATATATATATATGTCCGCATCTGTGTACGTATCTATGTATATCTCTATATATGTATGTATCTATGTTTGTCTCTATGTATCTGTCTATGTCTGTCTCAATGTCTGTATATATGTATGTCTCTATGTCTGTCTCTATGTATGTATATATGTATATATATATATGGCTTTTTCTATGTATGTATCTATGTATGTATCTATGTATGTCTCTATGTATATATCTATGTATATATCTATGTATGTCTCTATGTCTGTATCTATGCATGTCTCTATGTATGTATCTATATATGTCTCTATGTATTTATCTATATATCTCTATGTCTGTCTCTATATATGTATCTATGTATGTATATCTCTATGTATTTCTCTAGTCTCTATTTATGTATCTATATCTGTCTCTATGTATGTATCTATGTATGTCTCTATGTATATCTCTATGTATATATATATGTCTGATCTATGTATATATATATATATGTCTCTATGTATGTATCTATGTCTGTCTCTAAGTATGTATCTATGTATGTCTCTATGTATGTATCTATGTATATACCTATGTCTTCTCTATGTATATGTATATGTATGTATCTATGTATATACCTATGTCTTCTCTATGTATGTGTCTATGTACGTATCTATATATGGATCTATGTATATCTGTATGTTTGTCTCTATGTATGTATCTATGTTTGTCTCTATGTATGTATCTATGTCTGTCTCTATGTATGTATCTATGTATATCTCTTTGTCTATCTCTATGTATGTATCTATGATGTCTGTCTCTATGTATGTATCTATGTATGTCTCTATGTATGTATCTATGTATATATGTATGTCTGCTCTATGTATATGTATATGTATGAATCTATGTATGTGTCTATGTCTGTCTCTATGTATGTATCTATGTATACCTCTATGTCTGCTCTATGTATATGTCTATGTATGTATCTATGTATGTCTCTATATGTATGTATGTATCTTTGTATGTCTCTATGTAGGATCTATGTATATCTCTATGTCTGTCTCTATGTATGTTTCTATGTCTGTCTCTATGTATGTATCTATGTATGTCTCTATGTATGTATCTATGTATATCTATATGTCTGCTCTATGTATATCACTAAAATACGAAAATGTTACCACGGTATCATGTTGAAAAGATAAAATATTAGAAAAACAACGAAGGGAGGGCGTGAATGAGTGCGTGAGTGAGTGAGTGAGTGAATGAGTGCGTGAGTGAGTGAGTGCGTGAGTGAGTGCGTGAGTGAGTGAATGAGTGAGTGAGTGAGTGAGTGGCAATGTCCATTCGTTCCTTGTACCATTGACCTCTGATCTACCAATGGGCGATGTCCATTCAGTTCCTTGTACCATTGACCTCTCATCTACCAACTGGCGATGTCCATTCAGTTCCTTGTACCGTTGACCTCTGATCTACCAATGGGCGATGTCCATTCAGTTCCTTGTGCCGTTGACCTCTGATTTACCAACTGGCGACGTCCATTCAGTTCCTTTTACCAATGACCTCTTATCTACCAACTGGCGATGTCCATTCAGTTTCGTGTACCATTGACCTCTGATCTACCAACTGGCGATGTCCATTCAGTTCCTTGTACCATTGACCTCTGATCTATCAACTGGCAATGTCCATTCAGTTCCTTTTACCAATGACCTCTGATCTACCAACTGGCGATGTCCATTCAGTTTCGTGTACCATTGACCTCTGATCTACCAACTGGCGATGTCCATTCAGTTCCTTGTGCCATTGACCTCTGATCTACCAACTGGCGATGTCCATTCAGTTCCTTGTACCATTGACCTCTGATCTACCAACTGGCGATGTCCATTCAGTTCCTTTTACCATTGACCTCTGATCTATCAACTGGCAATGTCCATTCAGTTCCTTGTACCGTTGACCTCTGATCTACCAACTGGCGATGTCCATGCGATGTCCATTTATTTCGTTATACCATTGACCTCTCATCTACCAACTGGCGATGTCCATTTACTTCCTTGTACCATTGACCTCTCATCTACCAACTGACGATGTCCATTCAAGTCTTTGTACTATTTACCTCTCATCTACCAACTGGCGATGTCCATTCAGTTCCTTGTACCATTGACCTCTGATCTACCAACTGGTGATGTCCATTCAGGTCCTTGTACCATTGACCTCTCATCTACCAAATGGCGATGTCCATGCGATGTCCATTTATTTCGTTATACCAATGACCTCTCATCTACCAACTGGCGATGTCCATTTACTTCCTTGTACCATTGACCTCTCATCTACCAACTGACGATGTCCATTCAAGTCTTTGTACTATTTACCTCTCATCTACCAACTGGCGATGTCCATTCAGTTCCTTGTACCATTGACCTCTCATCTACCAACTGGCGATGTCCATTTACTTCCTTGTACCATTGACCTCTCATCTACCAACTGGCGATGTCCATTCAGTTCATTGTACCATTGACCTCTGATCTACCAACTGGTGATGTCCGTTCAGTTCCTTGTACCATTGACCTCTCATCTACCAACTGGCGATGTCCATTTACTTCCTTGTACCATTGACCTCTTATCTACCAACTGGTGATGTCCATTCAGGTCCTTGTACCGTTAACCTCTCATCTACCAACTGGCGATGTCCATTCAGTTCCTTGTACCATTGACCTCTCATCTACCAACTGGCAATGTCCATTTACTTCCTTGTACCATTGACCTCTCATCTATCAACTGGTGATGTCCATTTACTTCCTTGCACTATTGACCTCTCATCAACCAAATGGCGATGTCCATTTACTTCCTTGTACCATTGACCTCTCATCTACCAACTGGTGATGTATTTGATAGAAAGAAACACAGAGATAGTTATTTTGAGTTTTTTCCCATTCCCCAGGTGGCACCACTGGAGTTATGATAAAATTACTATTTTATGAGAATGTTGTGATCCGTTGTAGCAGACAGATCTAGCATGGTAAGCATTGTTACTTTACCTTTATCCATATTTAAAGTAACACCATATGTACTTGTTGTGAGTTATTTCTTCTCCACGCGCTGTAACTCCAGTATGTCTCGCACCCGCTTCTCCGCAGCCTCCTTCTCCTGATCCTCCTCGTAGAGGTTTTGTCGCACTTGGTCCTTCTCCTTCCGTGCATATCTCTCTTTCGCAATCTGGTCAGACAACTGATTGACGATCTCCGACCTCATCTCTTCCGCCTCCTTTCGCGCCGTCTAGCGGGCGTGTTCCCGTTCCGCCTGGGGTTGGCGAAGTCGGGCATGCGTCGGTTTTCCTCCTCCCGTCGGTGTTTAATTCTTCACCTCCTCCCAGTCTTCCCGCTGGCGCGTGAACTCGTCGACGTATTTCCGCACTAGCTCCATGTGTCCCTGGCGTTCACGATCCCGTTGATCTTCCTCGTAGAGTTTGCGCACAATTCCATCCGCCATGAGTTTCTCCTTGAGTTGTTCCTCGAATTCCTGCTGCTTCTGCACTTCCTGTTCCTCAAGTTGTCGTTTCAGTTCCTTCTGGTAAAGGGCGTTGTCCTCGTAACATCTGAACTCCATGCATTTCTCGACGCAAGTTCGATGCACGCTCGCCCTTTTTTTCATTGATTGATACACATCAGCGTCACGTCAGGACAAGAACTACAAAAAATGCTGCGTCACGCGCCATTTTGTCGAATTAATTTTTTTCCTTATCGATGCTGCATGTATCTGTCATGTTGTTGGTGTGTGTCTTCTTCTTTTTGTGAACAATCTCAGTCTTTCTACATTTGAAAAGAATGTCACCAACTGTCCTCACGCACGTACACTTTTTGTCACCATGCACCTTCCTTCTGCCTCCCAGTGATACTGTCTTCAATGTTATCGACTTCTTTCACGTGTCGTCATCGCCCCTGTTCTCGTCAAATTTGAGTTCATTCGGCTTCATCGATTGTTTCCCGGAAAAGGCGCTGTGTTTCTTGTGCAACATTTTAGGTGGAAGCACCGGTGTTTTCTGATTGGTGCCATCTTCCACATCACTCGTACACTGAGTTAGTTAGTTTGTCATTTGAAAGCACGTCTGCTGTAACATATTGAGGCAGGTCATCAATGTTTAGTTCATCTTTGTCTTCTGCCTCTTCCTCTTGTGCTTTACTATCTGCCTCCTCATCTTCCACCTCAGAGGCATCCTCCTCGACCGTGGGGATCGAGTGATGTTCTCGGGTTATGGCCTCATTTGCCACATACGTATATCAATGCAGTGTCTTATGTCACCGTCATGTTTTGGCACAACTACTGTGGAGTAAACACATGGCGTTGGTCCTACGATTGGTTCGATGCTATCCCACTCAACTAATTGTTTCAGTTTTCCCTCTTCTCGCTCACGCAGCTGGAAGGGGGTCTACGGAGTGGCTGTGCCACTGGCGGGACACTGTTATTGGCCGTAACTTCAAGGACATTAGATATATCGTTATGTGAAATGTAAAGATAAAAAAACGTATTGCAAATACTTGCACAAGTGCCAAAAGGATTATTAGCCGACGCAACAAATTGTGTTATTACCCGATCGGGTAACACATCCCCAGGATCAATGAAGTAATTTACTTACAAGCAAGTCACTGCTTTGGGGAAGGAGATGGAGAAGCTACTACAACGTGCATAGGCCTTGGAGAAGCAGCTACGTTGCAATACTTGCAGTCTGGTTGAATTAGCAGGAGCTTTCACAATGAACGTCCACCAAACGCTAGTCTGCTTACGTCGTACCAACATTATTCTGACGAATGACGCCCTTAAAACATGAAATGAGAAATGGTCCACCATGCTCTTTAGTCAGGGGGCTTATCCTAAAAAAAACTCAATTGTTCCTCAAGCACCATTTTTGGACCAGCGTTAGATTTTTTTTTCATTTTTTGCGGGAGCCAAGCTGAGCTCCCGCTGTGATGGCCATATTAGACAAATCAAAGATGGCCGTCGTTCGGAGTTAGGATAGTAAGGATGTGCAATAACTTGAGAACTAAAAGTAGTATAGAACCATAAATGAGAACATTTTTGGTGGTTTTCGAGTATGTGGAATCCATTTCCGGTGTTATTTTGCCGATTCCTTGTCTAGGAGGAATATCACATTCAAGGTCGTTTTGGTTCAAAATACACGTGTTTTGCACATAGTATTGGATCACTGAACTTGGCGGTAACTTCCGCTGGTGAATCGTTTTGAATTTGGTGCAGCAAACACAGGAGAATAAAAGGATATTTCATCAAGATAAGTGATATTATTGACTGTATATCATACATAAGTTATGTATTTACTACTACGTTAAGTAACATAACGTATAGTTGCAAATACATAAATAAGCAAGATTTTGTGTTAAAAGTTAGTTTAGCTAGAGGGAGTAAACTATGGTAGTTTGAAAGTAGGCGATTTGCGAGCGTTAATTGAGGACGTTAATGTAATCGGAACTTTGTTTACAAATGAGGTCACAGGCCAAGTTAAAGTAACGTAAACAACAATATAATAGGGCTAGTTGAGTTAGACGTTGTAGTTAGATGAGTAATTAAAACTTGAAATAACAAACATAAAGTGTATATTAGTACACACGAAACAGTGTTTGTAGAGACTACCTTGAATCAAAGTCTAACTTGAATACATCGTAAGACATGGTGTCTCACTGTGTGTTAACAAATATAACTAACTATAACCTATACAATCTGGTGTAAATTGTACACAGAAAAGTCTTTTAAAGACTATATAAAAACTATCTTGAATATAAATAAATACTGATATGGCACCTTGAAAGCGGCAACTCAGGGCAAATCGACACTTAGTTTTCAACGACTGCCAGAGTTGGGTATACTATGGCACAGAAGGAGCAGAGTTGTGACACGGAGACTGAAGAAAGGAGACTGGGAGGAGGGAAGGAGACAGGTGTGAAGGAACAAGGAAATGAGAAGAAGACAGAGGAACGGAGGAAAAATGTTCGGCAGAGGAAAAGAAAACGGGTCAGTGAGGACAGATCAACAGGTGGTCATACTGTAGAGAACGAGGAGAGACGCGACAGCGTTACATGTGGTGAAGAGGTAGATACTACAAAGGCAGTTGGTAAGACTGTGAAACAAAAGATTGAGAAGAAAACAGATGGAAGAAGACAGAGTGTTCAGCAAAAGAAAGGCAAACAGGTCGGTGTTGAGGAGCTGCAACAGAAGGAAGGCAAGAGTTATGCAGATGCAGTAGTTAAGGGGAAAGAGAGGAAACTGCGAGTGGTCACAGGGGATTCTATTAAGTTGGACAAGACAATAAACAAGGGAAGGATATGCCTGTGTGTCTACCAGGGGAAACGATAGAGGATGTCACTGAAAGAGTAGGCCAGCTCTTTGTAGGGAGAGAAGATCTATTTATGAATGATGGGCTATATCTGACAGGAAAAGGAGCAGCAGTTCTAGGAAGCGAGTTCATTGGGTGCATAGATGAAGGTACAGGCACAGTTGAGTATTTAAACTAGATGCACAGGGGGAATACGTAGAGCCACCTCAACGAAACAGTACACATAAATCTACATGAAAAGGTTCACCAAATATCCATACAAATTAACTTTGATGTGTATGCTTAAATGCCGGAAGCATTGTAAATAAGCGATTTCGACATTAAAATAGCGGATATAAACCCCGATAAAATAGGCATTACAGAATCTTGGGCACATGAAGACATGGTTGATGCTGCATTAGTTCTATCGGGTTATGTTATGTCTAGAAAGGACAGACAAGAATGAAGGGGACGCGGTATCATTCTGTATATTAAAGAATCAATACAAGTACAAATGAAAAGGGAAGCCATTTGGTGCAACATAGTTACCAGAAACTCAACATCAACAATAGGACTAGTTTATCGTAGTCCTAGCATAAGACAAGAGGATTATTTAAAACTGCACAGTGTTATGAAGGATATAAGTAAAGGGGAATGTGTTAGAAAAGGTGATTTTAATCATGGACGTATTAACTGGAAATCACTAGAGAGTGCTGGAGATGATGACCAACAGTTTTTACTTCTAATACAGGACCGTTTCCTTACCCAACATGTGTTGGAACTAACCAGAGGTGGGAATTTGTTGGATTTAGTGGTCTCTTCTCAAAACGAATTAGTTGATAATGTTAAAATACACGAACCGTTAGGATCTAGTGATCATAACCAGATTAGTATAAAAAATACAACCAGGGAGTAATGGTAAAAATCGATGGAGGAGAAACTTTAACAAAGGCAAATATCAACAGATGAGAAAATATTTAGCACACATAGATTGGACTAACTTAATGAAAGACAAGATGGCAACAGAATGTTGGACCATTTGAAAGATGAGATTGAGGGCACTAATGAATGATGTGTTCCCCTAAAAAGCATATAAGAATATAAGAAGAAACACCTATCAAAAGAAGCTATACGAAAGATTACTTACAAACAAATTAGGAGGACACTTTACAGAAACACTGGGGATCTAGAAGACTATAATAACTACAAAGTGGCCCTTAACCTAGCTACAACCGAAATTTGAAAATCCAAAGGAACGTTTTGGCGAATGACATAAAAATGACGGCAAGAGTTTCTATACTTATGTACGGAGTAAACAGAAGGTTCTTGATCAGGTGGGACCACTAGGAAACGTAATGTCTGATGGGTTTCAAATGGCAGAGGCCCTGAACGAGAACTTCAGCTCAGGGGGATGAATTAAATCAACTAGGGAAGTTGAATTTCAACATGGTTTCTAAAAGCTAGGTCTTATGTAACCAATCTCTTCTGTTTTTTTAAGAAAAAGATACAAAATGGGTAGATGATGGGTCACCAGTGGATGTTGTCTACTTAGATTTTCAGTAAAGCATTTAATAAAGTGACACATCAAAGATTGTTACTTAAACTAAAAGCCCATTGTATAGGGGATGGTGTGATCAGTTGGATACAAACATGGTTGACAGACAGACGACACAGAGTAATAGTAGAGGCTGAGATTTCAAACTGGAAACCAGTTTTGAGTGGAGTGCCATAGTGGTCGGTGTTGGGACCTATATTATTATTGATATGTACACATGATTTGAATGATGATGTATCAAACCAAGTACGGAAATTCGCAGACGATACAAAAGTGTTCAGAACAGTTAAAACAGATGCAGATAAACACACTTTAATGGATGATCTAGCCAAATGGTCTGAAAAGTGGCAAATATTATTCAAATTTGGAAGTGTAAATGCATCCACATAGGACGTGGAAATGTGAACAAAGAATACATAATGGGAGATACTATATTAGGTAAAACTGTGAAAGAAAAGGACTTAGGAGTAACAGTTAGTGCTGACATGAAAGTTTCCGAGCAATGTGGAATTGCTGCTTCAAAGGGTAACCAAATACCAGGGCTAATTATAATATATAAGGAGAAACAGCTAATTGCACCACTGTACAAAGCAATATTTAGTCCACATTTGGAATATTGTATACAAGCATGGAGGCCGTATCGTAAGAAGGACATAGATAATATAGAAAGTTATGATCTTGGTTATGAAAGACGCCTATTGGAATGTAGGTTGACAACACTAGAGACTAGGAGACAAAGAGGAGACCAAATAAAAGTTTTTAAGATATTGAATGGTTATGAAGATATTGATAGAAATATTTACTTCAAACTGAAAGAAGGCAGTATAACCAGAGGGCACAATACAGCATTAGTCAAGGAACAGTGTAGGTTGGATATGAGAAAGTACTCATTCTCTCAGAGGACAATAAGTGACTACAACAAATTATCTGATGATTGTGTTAATGCAATAATAAAGATAATATATGTTTTGACAATTTGAAGACCAAAGTGTAAAATGTACCTTTAGCCATATAGTTTATCCTCCAGAAGCACCACACTTGTTCACATTGTTCGACAAACACAATTTTGGGAACAGTGTCAGATATGGCCATGAACTTTCATATTTTCGAAAGGAGCCAAGCTAGGCTCCTGCTGTGGCAGCCATATTGGACAAATCCAAGATGGCCATATTGAACAAATCGAAGATGGCCGCCATCCGGAGTCAGGCTGTGCAATAACTTGAGAACCAATAGTAGAAGAACCATAAATGAAACCACGTTTTAGTGGTTTTCGAGTTTGGCGAATCCATTTTCAGTGTTATTTTACAATTCCTGGTCGAGGTCATGTCATAAGGTCACATTCAAGGTTATATTGGCTCAGAATATACCTTTGTTGTACATAGGATCACTGTAAAAAGCGTTATATTCCAAGCATAGGGTTATTCAAGAAGTTTCGCATTGCGCCATTCTCCAGAGACACAATTAGCCACGAGCCGGTGAAATCGCCGCAAATAGAACGAGAAATCAAAGCCCCGGAACCGGCATGAGAGGGAATCGTCATCGCAGAGTTGAATCTGGATGTGGTGTCGTCGGCACCAACGAAGTTTGCTGCATACAGGCGGAGAGAGGCCAAAGGTGACAGCAGAGTAAATTATCCGGTGTAAGCAACTTGGATGTACCTGAAGCAGCAGGTAGAGTGATAACAACTACAGCCGCTCCCCTTCTGAGTGTGAGGAGCACCCGTTCCTAAAAGCCGGCTTGATATCCAAACGTCTCGTCGATGTCTTCAAAACCCAATCAGAGAAGGAAACCCAAGTGAGGCGTGGTGCCACCACAAAAGCACGAGTACTAACAAGCAAAGAAATACCAAATGCGATAAGGCAACGTGACCACAAAAAGAAGATGGCACAGACAGAGAAAGAACACAAGAAGAGAATTCGACTTGAAAAAGGAGAACAGAAAGGGATCGAAAAACAAACAGGCAACGAGGTGCACAGGATTGAGAAAGCATGAACCCAACACTACTGGTGATCTGTCGGCTCCGGCAACTGTCACCGCAACATCAACATCAGTTGTAACATAAGCTTCAACATCAGTCTCAAGTACCACCTTGGACCGATATGCATTCTTCTCAAATCTACAAGCGGAACGATCGAGTTGCAGTTCTTGTGTAGCAATGAAGCTTGCAATCCCAGATGATGAGCTGCCCCATACAGGCTGAAACCCAATCCACCGTCGGTGAATGGTGTGAAGCTCTTGCTGACAAACCAAATCTCCCAAACACTTCTTACCGAGATCACAAGCGTGGAAACTACGAGTCTTCGTACTGTTCGAGTAGAGGCCGACGGGAACTGCTTCCCCCGTACAGGGAGCCTCCTATTCACCGGCAGCGTGAACAACCACGTTGGACGACAGTTTCTTGTCCAAGGAGACCAACAGCAAAGGCTCATCGCTATCGATGACGTATTCTCAATAGTCACCAAGCTATGTTCCAGGCACGCTGGTTAGTGTCAAAACGTAAACCTCTTTATGACTAATTTACTTTATGTAAGAGCTCGCAGTTTACATTTGGAGAAGAAGATAGAAAGCTATCATACCAGTAGAATGTAATTTGGGCGAACTTGATACACACTTGGTGATGACGCTGAACACGTGATGACGATGAATATGCAGTTATGCAATTATCTTTACATCATACTAAACTACCACATACCATGTATAAGGGGGGGTTAGTGGGGTTGAACCCCCAACATTTTTGGTGGGGCTGGAAATCGGTTTTGCCCCCCACTATTTGGAGAATGGGTGCTTTTTTGTTATTTTGTTGTCAAGGAGACTGCAGTTTGAGTAATTGATGAGCTTCAATTCAAGGGAGCGTGGTGGAATTGGAGGTGTGAAGAACCTCGAGGGGGGGGGGGGGGGGGTGCTGTTGGAGGTTTTTGGTGAGCGTCAAGGGGGTGGAATTGGATATTTTTGGTGAGCCCGCCAGTGCATTTAAGGGCCGTAACTTCAAGGACTTTAAGTTATATGGCTTACCTTTCATAAGTTATGCTATGAATACTTTCATGTTGCATTCATAGCCATTAGTTATATCGTTATGTGAAAATGTAATGAAGAAGACGGAGAAGCGGCGACAACGTGCATGGGCCTTGGAGAAACAGCTACCGTGCAATACTTGCAATTTGGTTGAAGGAACAGGATGGTTTTTTATATAAATTATATGCCTTCCACAATCAACGTTCTACCAAACGCTATTATGCTTACGCCGTGCCTGCGTTTTTCTGACGAATGACGCACCAAACCCTTAACAGCATGGAATGAGAAAGGCCCACGCTGCCCTTGCATGTAGCACTTTTGTTGGCGGCGTAAAACAGCTCCGTTAAGACAAAGCGGACACTGTTCTTTGGAGGTCACTTGAAAAGGAGTCAGACCGTGGATAAGATCGCTGAGAAGTTGCAGCTGGGCCACCACAAGCAGCATCTCGCAGGACAAAACACAACGCGTAGGACGGTCGTTTACAGTTGAAGTGAGATATAAAGAAACAGTTTCCGATTTCAGTTCCTGTCAGGAAGACGTTCGCGGTGACTAATGATAAGAAGAAGAAATTGAAGACGGGAATCTTGTACTCTTCCATACATTCATGCTAAATTGTGTGAGGAAATTACAAATACCAAAATCGTATCCTGCTTGTTTTGTCAGCCAATATCGAACCATGTTGTTATGGTACGCTTCAAAAGCAATAACATCTGCTTACGCAACATAACAGAACAATCTTTTGAAACTAAGATCGACCAGACTGGCTGGTATGTTAACAAGTCCAGACGGGATGTGTAATCATGCGTATTAGGAAGAGTTTATAAATGAGTACTTGAATAGTTTGGAAACAACCACAACTATGTTGCCGAATAACGACGAATGAAAATTGTCCTGTCAGGTGGCAAGTACATAAAGCGGATACAACAAGTGTGCTTGGGGTAGTTTTACAAACCCTTCACTGGGGATATGGTTATATTACGTGAGATTGTGACACGTGTGAAAACACAATGTTCGCAAACTATAGAATTACACACATGCGCGCGCGCGCGCACACACACACACACACACACACACACACACACACACACACACACACACACACACACACACACACACACACACACACACACACACACACACACACACACACACACACACACACACACACACACACACACACACACACACACACACACACACACCAACACAAACACACATACACTCACACACACACAAACACCTACACACACACACACACACACACACACACACACACACACACACACACACACACACACACACACACACACACACACACACACACACACACACACACACACACACACACACACACACACACACACACACACACACACACACACACACACACACACACACACACACACACACACACACACACACACACACTCACACACACACTCACTCACACACCTACACCTACACCTACACCTACACCTACACCTACACCTACACAAACACAAACACACACTCACACTCACACACACCTACACCTACACACACTCACCTACACACACACACCTACATACACACACACACACACACACACACACACACACACACACACACACACACACACACACACACACACACACACACACACACACACACACACACACACACACACACACACACACACACACACACACACACACACACACACACACACACACACACACACACACACACACACACACACACACACACACACACACATACACACACACACACACTCACATACCTATAAGATTAATTTAAAAAGTATCTGCTATATTCTACGAGTCACAATCGTAAGCCCACAGGTCAGTTGTCGGGCTGCCCGGCATTAAATCCCTGTCAGGCCTTTGGTAGTGTTGGGGCTCCTGCCTTTGAGGGGATCTTGTTTAGCAGTGGCGTTGAGCAGTGGCGACACACGCAGCTGGCAGTGCGTCAGAAATCCACGCGTTACAGCAGAAGTGACGTAGGCGTAATTATCGTAAAGCGCCATTTCCGCCGACTTACACATTCAAATCCAAATACGTTTATTTCTTTCATCATACATTTTCCATGCTTAAATAATGAATCGTTTTCTAGTAAAAGTTGAAATGGATATGCTTGAAACTAATTAGCTTATAAGACAACATACCCAATTTTAGTAATACACAATACATTTTTAGCAACACGTAACAGGAAAATACATAATTTATAACATCATTTACGTAATATCAAAAATAGATAAACGAGCGAAAAATTCACAAATCGAAACACGTTCAAAACATGAAATTCTACGGTCGCTAGCAACCTCACGGATCGTCCGATCCCGACGATCTTGGTATCATTTGAAAGGATGCACTTTCTTGTATTCTAGCATCATCTAGATTTCCCGGTAACCGTTTATAGAACACCTATAAACGGACTTACAATCATGCCGTTTTCGGTGTTTTGTACGGTTCCGAACGATATTGGCGGCGGGTACTCAGTACACTAATCTTGTAACTGCGGCGCTGTTTTCCTCATTTGCATAGGTTCAGACATGCGCACTTTACAATTTCTTGATTCCATATTATAAACTCCACCCACTTTTAAACGGCAGCGATACTGACGTGCTTTGATGGCAGCGAAACCGATATATTTATATTTAATGCAGGTCTACTAGTCTTGTTATGCGTTTAATTATACTATCTACATTTTAGTAGCTATTAGTTGTCAACACCCTTGAACAGAGTCCTACTCTGGATATGAGTGTATAAATAAAGTATATTATTATTATTATATATGATTCTATACATCGGCGCGACGTCACATTAACGTATGACAACCAACGGATCTTAGGATCAACATTCGTTGCGTTGGTTGGTTGATATACGTGATTGTGACGTCATGGCTACTTCGAATATGCCAGTTTAGCCGCCGTTTAAAAGTGGGTGGAGCTTATAGTATGAAATCAGATAGTGGTACCTCAATCGGTAGACTGGTGAATTGTGTCAACGAACCAACAAACTCGTTTGCAACGAACAACGAACCAACATTGCCAGAAACGGCACGGTTGTAGGTCCGTTTATAGTTTTTAGGAACGATTATCAGGAAACCAGTTATATGGTTGAATAGCAGAACGCGTAAGCTTTCAAACGATAACAAGATCGTTGGGACCAGACAAGCAGTAATGGACCTAGCAATCGTTCAAAAAGCGTTTTGGACGTGCTTCGAGTTGTCATTCGCTTATCTATTTTTGGAACTGTATGTATTAAAATCCAAATATTTCTGGCACAACGCATTAGTAATACCAACAGTAAATCAGCACCCATAGCACTACTCGAACTCAATTTCTAACGGTATTTTGCTAACATAAGAGTTATCAATTAAGTGTGAATTATGTTGCAAGAATATGGCCTAACTGTTTTTTACACATATACTTAGATTATTCCACATTTTACATCTATAACACTGACGCACGTTGATTTCAATTTGGTTCTTGTATACACACAGTGGACATGTCCCTGACTACTTGATCTGGTGTTGTACACGTGATCTACAATGCAAAGGAAATCGTTCAGGATTAATTTGGAACCCGATTGCACGGTGCAGCGGACAGCGAAGGAGTACAGCCAAGATACTTGGCTGTACTCCAAGTACAGCCAAGTATCTTGGCTGTACTTGGCGACCTAGCTTGTCGTCCTATGCTCCTAGTAACCCTGTGCATGCATGCGTTATCACATCTCTATTTGACGACACTATTATCACACAAGGGCCGGATAGGCCCCGTAAGCCGCCCGGCATAAATGACGTATACAAGTGGATACGACGCTTATGATTCTACTATAGGTACTTGCCAAACTTTTTGACATTCTGGGATATTCATCAGCAATTCAGCACATTTTCCGTTTCGCGCTATCTCAGAGGGGGCATTCAAAATATGTCTTTGAAACCTGACTGTCTTCCTGGTGAAGTCACGCAGAGAGTCGAGAGTCGGTTCAGCATGTCTCAGCATGTCTCTCGTAGTGTCGTGCTGTCCCGAAGAAGGCGGGTGCAGTTGGAGATTTTCATCGAAAATCCGGGAGATTTGCCTGCATTTTTGCGATTCATTTATGAAAAGTTAACAGACTTTGAAGTCACGCCCCATTTGCTGATCATTGGTCTGTCTAAACATAAAAACGGATGCGTGCGTATGTACGTTTGTCTTTTGTTGGGCGCCCATTTGCGAAGTCGAATGTAGAATATTTGGCAAATATTAAGAACATTGTCGGATAGCGAATTACGAATTGGAACGAAGTTTTTAGAGTAAGTGGTTTAATGTAGGCACCGCCTTTGTATCGCAATACATTGTGTATTTCTAAGACTTATTACGTGCATCGTGTATTTAGAATTGTTGTACGGACTACATTGTCTACAGACTACACCCTTTTAAACAAACTCTGACGTTTTAATACTTCTGTAACGTAAGCGGTGATAAATATGCCACGCTTAAGAAAATTGACCCAAAATGTCAATACATCCTTGACCTTGTATGCAGATGACCTGGTGATGTTCTACCTGTCCATTTTAAACCTGAGGGAGTTGTTATCAGTTTGTGAAAGTCATGGTCATTACATTAAAATTATAAAGAATTATACTGATACGTAGAGGAAAGCAAAAATATGAAGAATTATGCGCTCTTGTAACTAAGCTAAATGGGGAGGAAACTAAATAAGTTTGTAGTATCAAGTACAACTTTTTGGTTTAATTATGTACTATGTTTTCTTCTGTTAATATCAGCTTATTAACTTTTATATGTGTATGAATATATGGACCAATGTATGTATCGCCATGTGTATTTTGGTCTGAAGTAAATAAGTGAATTGAATATAACTCTATATAACTAATAACACTTGGTATTCCATTTTTGCTGAAAACATTCACATTTCCATTTCACCTTTAAATATTTAACTGTTTTATTTACAATTAATACTATGAATTTTGTCTGTGCACAGACAAGCCACTACGTCCATGGCAATGTCGTGTACTCTAGTCGCCAGTCTTCGTTCTGATAATGTTACAAATAACTACTAGTACAATAGTATAATATATACTCGTCGACTAGGACAGACAGGTAAAGCATAACAACATGATGTATCTTAGTTAATAATTGTTTTGTACAAGATAGCAAAAATACGCATTCTGTGGTGCCTACTACATATATAACCTATATTTATTTGTATAACTTTATCTTTAAAACTCAAAGCAATTGGACACATAATATGTGTATTCTGTATAAATAACAATAGTTATAAATAATATTAATCAACCAACTGACCATTTATATAAACGTTGGTTTATCACAAACTCAGTAGCCGTACACCACTGCAGCACGACAGCGAAATTAGCATCATGTGTGTCAAGTTATTTCAACAAAAATACGCATTGTTCCGTTCCACATGCATCACTAATAATATCTTTATTCACGATTCGTGGACAATGGTAGATGTATGCATAATAAAGATTTTAAGATGTAAGTTGTAGTTATACGTTTTTCGGTCTATGTACGTTAGTTCCGCATCGTAACAGCCGGTCACGTGGTCTCCACAAGGGTCCCGCCGTGATACGTGTACGTAAACACAGAGAGAATGGGATCTATTAGTGAATCAGACCCGAACCAGTGTTGCCAAAGGTGGTCCGGCCCAACGACCAAGTACATTGGAATGGGTTTGAGGAGGGATATTCCCTCCGTGGCATGGGGAAATTTGAGAAAAGGGAAACAAAATGGTACATATAATTATTGATATACTTGATAGCACTGTTTCCGCCCTTAAAACAATGATCTTCCCAACTTCATTTATTAAAGCACACTATTACGATATGTTGCCTTTAAATACCAATAGCTACAATTAGGTGCTATATCCCAAATTGCTCTCAGTAATGCGAACAGAATCAAAACCTTCCTCTCAGTAAATGCCATTTTAAAGAACGTTTGCCTTTTTACCAATGAAAGTTCTATAACGGACATGCTAATGGTTTATAGATCATGTAATGCATATATCTAAGAATATATATAACTTAGCAGGACAGGGAAACACTAGTGATTTTTTTACAGTAATTGACGTTTAGGAAGGTGTCAACATGGCGACTAAAATCACCCAGGTATGACATGCTTCAGGCGCGGATCCAGAGAGGGTAGGTAATGTGGGATCGAGCAAAAACTCCACTTGTCCCCCGGAGGCTCGGAAAAACATGTTGACATACATGTCAACCCTCCGTCATTCGTACGGAGACTCAGTCATTTCGACATCGCTGAAAACCTCCGTCACGGAGACGAAAATCTCCGTCATTTGACGGTCACCGCGGAAAACAATTTACATACAATTTTTTTTATTTTAAATATGAAAAAACTTAACGAAATTTTCGTTCGGTTTCGACATTTTGTTTCTCTCGCGAACGCGTGACCTACATCCTGGTATCTCGGCAAAAGTGCGCGCTCATTCGCTGATGAGAAACGTAACAACATGTCACCCGAGTGGAATGCTGGGTAACACGTTCTGGGCCGCCATGGCGACACGCACCACTGCAGGGGGAGATCATCCCTTCGCCACCCTCTCAGCCGTCATGAAGGTTATCTACTCATCCTCCATAGCAACACCGAATCAGAACAGGCTTTCTCCATGGTCAACAAGAGCGACACGGAGCACCGCTCGGAGTTGGCCCAGGACACCATCGCTGCCGTTCTGTCAGTGGAAGTGAACTGTGCGGCAGACATCCACTCCCATGAGCCACCTGCGACTGTGCTACTTATGTCCAAGAAAGCCCCAGTGAACTACAACCTTCACAGGAACACACCTTGCCCAATCACTGTCGACACACATTTTCTGTATATAAATGTACATACGTTCAC
The DNA here is from genome assembly GCA_963995525.1 of Escarpia spicata. Lineage (NCBI taxonomy): Eukaryota > Metazoa > Annelida > Polychaeta > Sabellida > Siboglinidae > Escarpia > Escarpia spicata. The sequence continues at coordinate 24,675,733 of OZ023205.1, read as the reverse complement.
TAGATGCCTCTTGTTTGTCATGCTGTGTGACGTAATGGGTTACGTGAGTGTTCTGTTTGTCATGATGTGTGACATAATGGGTTACGTGAGTGTTCTGTTTGTTATGCTGTGTGACAGAATGGGTTACGTGAGTGTTCTGTTTGTCATGCTGTGTGACAGAATGGGTTACGTGAGTGTTCTGTTTGTCATGATGTGTGACAGAATGGGTTACGTGAGTGTTCTGTTTGTCATGATGTGTGACAGAATGGGTTACGTGAGTGTTCTGTTTGTCATGCTGTGTGACGTAATGGGTTACGTGAATGTTCTGTTTGTCATGCTGTGTGACAGAATGGGTTACGTGAGTGTTCTGTTTGTCATGCTGTGTGAAAGAATGGGTTACGTGAGTGTTCTGTTTGGAGTGTGCGAGAGCGATAGGACGCGCGCTGTTGGACAATTTTCGCGGCAACGTTCATAGTTTCAGAATGTCTAGGGGGCAACGTAACGGGGGCACTCGCACGTCCTCAAACGTACAGTTGCCAATTGCATTGCGGCCGCCTATGAGATACGTCAAACATATGCGCTATATAAGTTAAGTGTTGCGATACGTTCGGAGCTTAGAACATATGAAATTGCCTTTTAATGGCAAACACAAATAGATGAGTGAA
>OZ023205.1:24632589-24670089 GCA_963995525.1 Escarpia spicata | reverse complement strand
AGATGTGGAAATTGAAAACTGCAAGGGCAAATATTGTCTCGGCTCCAAAGCTGATGTATCTGCCTCCCACCAATGAGACCTGTCGACTAAATGTGATGAGAGCTCACTTGCAAACCTGCATCTGGAAACATGCTACCCAGGCTATTCCACCTGACGTAGATCCTCTCTAACATGAATGGACAACAGATGCAGTAAACGCAACTTTGCGACCAGTGATGCTAAAAAGCGACGCGGCACCCCTCCAGAAGACATATTGACACTCATCAACAACTGTAGATCATCTAGATGCTCGTGTTCGTCGGCAATGCGTATATTCGTTTTTCTCATTGATGCCAAGTTGTGAGGTAGCCTGCCACTTTCGTTTTGCTATAATATAATGTTAATATAGTTTTGCTCTGTTTGCACATGCGTGTGTGTGTGAGTGCGTGCGTGCGTATGTGTGAGTGTTGTTTTTGTGTTTTCGAACTCTGTGGCATATTATGCTTCGTTTCATAATATTTCATGAAACTGGTGTGGCATATTTTCGGTTTGACCTTGACAGTTACGTCTGACCTTGACCTTAGATTGTCAATATAATATGTCCAATGGATTCATCACATCGAAAACCATAGAAATGGACACATTAATGAATATAACATGTTATAATTGTTAATATATGCATATATTCGTGTTTCTTATTTATGCCCAAAAGTGAGATAGGGTTGCCATAGAAACCAGCCATTTCTGCAAAACGCCCAAGGGTGACAGCTTGTCACCCTTCTGATTATGATTCTCCATAGTCTGAAGATACAAAATCAACAAAAAACCATTGTGGGACCTTTAGTGCATGGTTACCTCCAACTTCCTCTGGACTATTCCGCCTACCTGTGACGTCATGATAGGCGGCTGCGTGTAGCGCCGTCTGTCCTGCGCCGTCAACATAGTCCGTCTCGGCGCCGAGATCGAGCAAAGTCTCGACGTTTTCGAGTCGCCCGGCGGCCGCCGCCACGTGCAGAGCCGTAGGGCCTCGCATGTTTCGGACCCTGGCCTGCTGGTTCACTTTCCCTCCGCCATTCACCAGCGTCGCCAACATAGCGCGGTTGTATTTCTCTGCAACAGCAGGTGATGTATTCAGATATGAATGTGTCTGCGACTAGTCATTTATGTCTACATAATTTATTATCACACATATTCAAATACATGCATAATAATACATGTTTAAATGTATTTGGTCTTTATCTCTTTCGTTCTTACTTTCGTCTACTGCATATGCCACTTCCTTTGGTATAAATGAGTTAGTTGGATATTATTATTTCGTAGCTCCCATCAGAGTGGCTGTTATGATACAATACTTGTCACTGACCAGTTTTACAAATTACAGCATGTCTGTGTGTAAATATTGTTAATATATGTTCATCTATTGCTTCGGTTACTCAATACTATCAGCACTGTATACGGGGTCGAAATTAACTGTGTTGTGTTCATACTGTATGTTTACTCGTATGGTTAGTTATGTATTGTGTTCATACTGTATGTTTACTCGTATGGTTAGTTATGTATTGTGTTCATACTGTATGTTTACTCGTATGGTTAGTTATGTCTTGTGTTCATACTGTATGTTTACTCGTATGGTTAGTTATGTTTTGTGTTCATACTATATGTTTACTCGTATGGTTAGTTATGTCTTGTCTTCATACTGTATGTTTACTCGTATGGTTAGTTATGGTAATTATACAGCTGCTTCATCAATTATTTTAATCCACCGCGAAACCGGTTCGTTCGTGTTCAGATGTTTGGTATGTGGAGAGTTTTAGTGAAATGATAAGTCAATCTAATAAATGAAAATGATTGGCCCTGCCTTACTTTGTTATTAATATTATCAATGACATATTTCACTTTGGCTGTTACAGAAATAAATTAGCGAGTTTGTTTTATAAGTACGTTTCAGTATTATTTTTCTTCTTCAGCATGGCGGAGATCCCGATTTCTGGGTAATATTCAACATATTGAAATTAACTGCTAATACCGTGAGTAGAAAGTCAATTAAAGTACGACCTGTATGGCGCCAGGGGTGTGTGAGACGTACTTTTAGCGGCCATATGTACGGGTGTGTAACCTCGTCCGTCCATCACCCGCGGGTTGGCGCCACCGTCCAGTAGTGTCTGGACGTCGGCTAACTCGCCATTCAAAGCGGCCTTGTGCAGCGCCGTCTGTTGGACGGCGTCTGTGGTGTCGACGCGCACGTCGGCGGCGGCCAGCACCACCTTGATGACGTCAGAGTTGCCGGGTGTCGACGACAGAAAATGAAGGACTGTCTGCTTCTTAATGTCGCCCTGGAATCATCCACATAATCACGGCCGCTGGCGTCACGTACGTTGACGTCATCGTGGACACAGCACATAGAATGCATATACTCTTATGTTATGCACATAGTCTGGTTATGATTCATTTTAAATAGGTTTTAGATATTTATAATTGCTTAAAGACATTTCAAGAGACACTATGATAACGCGCAAATCCTCGTCCAAGTCTAATACATAATTTAACATGTAAAGTTCGTTTTATCCAATGAAACAACGACGAATCACAAATACAATACGCCTGATTGAACATGTTTCGTGGCATAACACCAGGCGATCTCATATCCCTATCACACTCGAATATGCATGGCCAGTAATTGTTCCCTGGGATACCACTACGCAATCCTATTAGATTCATATAAGATAACGTAGTCGTATCCCCGGGAACAATTACTGGGCATGTGTATTCGAGTGTGAGAGGGATATGAGATCGCCTGGTGTTATGCCACGAAACATGTTCATTCAGGCGTATTTGTGATACACTGCTTATGAACAGTTTACTCGAGCGACTTTTGTCGCATACAGTCCGTGCGAGAACGATTAGCGAGGCGTATGTCTAGTGCAAAACCCCCGTGGAAAATGAATAAAACTGGTTCCAGTCCCGCTAACATTTGATTTTCAAGCACTAGTCAGTCAGTGACTGACATGTCACAGTGTCTACAAATATCGCTCGTCTAAACACACACACGGTTTAATTGTTTACCTCGTTGACTTTGAGTCCTTGTTTGGTGAAGAGCGAGAAAATCTTGATGAACTTGAGATTTAGTTGTGGCGGCCTGTCGTAGATGGAGTAGGACGTATAACAGAGCGCCAACTCGTGCAGGGCCGTGCGGTACTGGCGGCTGTCTATGTAGACCTGAGTCACGTCCAGGCCGCCCTGAAACGACATCACCGTCATGTCTAGGCTGTCGTGGACAATCATGACAGCAGTGACTAAACTGTCTTATAGTAGAGTTACCCAGGCTCACAAAAACCACGAGTCGTTTACACAACGGCTGAACTGTTAAGTCTGGCTAAACAAGATTTTATTTTGCTTGATAAAAGGAACACCGTCTGTCAATTTAACTGAGGGAAACAATCAGTTATCAAAATGGCGAAAACACGTCTGAGCGAGCCAGTTGAAAGCTGGAAGTTTCGGTTGTCGCGTAATGATGACGCGTAGTCGTATAACGACTTAGACATTACAGTCTACGTTGTAGACAAATAGTGTCATGAATTGTTTACGTAAACTGTTGCGCTGTTACATTATAATTTGGAAAACGAATGTGTGACTAAGTGTGCCCTTTTCTGTTGCCCCACCTTCATTGCTTCCCACACATGTTAGCCAAAGGTCTAATTATTTCCCCAAAACTATACAACACAAAGAAATCGCGTTACAGTGCGGTTTTTCGGTTATGCATTATTAATATCGTAAAATCTATACATTGCATGCAATCCACTCTCGACGTTGTGGATAAAGCAAGTAAGACAACGTTACCAAAATCAGCTCTTCAATCCTGTTCACGTCGAAGTTTAATATGGCTGCCTGTAGTGATGTCACTTCCGGCGACTCGTCCGTGCTGGAAGCTTGAGATATTACGCTGATCCTGGCAAGGGTCGGCCTACGCTTCGTTTCTTCCTCACCCATTGAGATGGATTCACGTCACGTGTGTGTAGCTTCACGTCACGTGTGTTTGCCAGCAATAAACATCATTTCCAGCAATGCGGTGTGCTGTAACATTATAATAGCTGTATAGTAATATTAATACCTATCAAACAAATAGAATAATAACTGCTGTTACAAATTCACATATACATAAAACTAGTAATAACCATAAAATAAATAATACATAGCCATAGTAAGGATAACAATGATACTAAACATTATAGACTTAAAGTTAAATATACAGTGCATAGTTACAACAAACACAAAGCATCTCGTTTCTTTCAGGCACACACATTCATGATATGACACAAGACTACAATATATAGGAAAATACTGAAATTCCCACGAATTGCCGTTTGGCGAACAGCTGTTGAGAAAGAAGGGCAACTGGTGGGGAAAGATGGCAAATAGCCAAACGGGTAGCCAGAGACAAGAACATGCACAGCTGCACACGGTACGACGGTTAAATGACACGATGTTGGTCATTTATATTCTACGCTGACTGGTGTACTTTGTACAGATTTAATAACTAGATACATACAAATGTCTGCGATGTTTGCTGTGCGCACGAACCAAACAACGACAATTATTAAAACGTCAGATCGACAAATTGTTACGTTGTGATGGTAGCATAGTGAGGTTTTATTTATAAAGTTAATAGCCCTTAGTGTTATTGCTGGTGCCCGGATTTCCTTGTTGATACGACACTGTGTTAAATAGTTTTGGCCTGGAGTCGGATACCACCGTTGTCGTGGACGTAAGATAGCTCAGAAAACAGCCAGACGAAGAATGGTTGGTAAGGTATCCTCCATGCAGAGTCTGGAAAATGGAAAATGTGCGAGGTGTTTGGCGCGGTATCTTGGCGGTGCAACGCCGGGGTGTGGGTGGAGGGGCTAGTTCCCTATTGCCGTTTCAAAACTTGGACAATTCCGTTCACCCCCACTTTGTCTGTGTCTTTCGGAAGATACACAAAGAGCCGTTGGACCGTTGTATGTGGTGTCTATACTATACTTTCTAATTGAAACACATATTTGGAACTCACTGTTCCAATGACCTCAATCTACAAAAAACAAAAAAACAAACGAGCGCTGCGTTAGCTGCTGCCAAAACACTTGCTCTGATAAAGGTGCAAAACCCACGAGAATGAGAATGATCTACGTGGGACACTATGTATTATTCATTGTTATTATTTCCCCATATACGATATGTTTTCTGGTTTAGACAAATGTTAGGACTTCAAACTGCACACACCGGTCGTTTAGTATAACAATTACGGTTCTATGCGTCACTACCGAAATACAAGCTAGCCTTAGCGCCCCCAGTAGCGACGCTATCGGCTCTCTATCGATTAGCGGGCCAATTACACGTAATTTGGCACTGCGCCTGTGTCTGATAACCTGCTGTTTGTATGCGTACTTCTATGAATGATAAGTACATGTGTTTGAAGTTTAAGTAGCATGCTTGTCTTTGAGTGAAATCCTGTAGGTTGGCCGGGTCCGAGTCCCATTGTGTTAACCCCTGGTTAATTAACGTGTTTGGTTGTATTCGTAGTATTTACCAATCCACTGTAGTGTAATGGTTCAGTTGTGCGTTTGACAACAGGACTGACAATTACGCGACTCCTTTGTCGTTACGTCATAAAGGGTCCATTGGCACGTAATGTATGCCATTGTATACAATGTAGATACGTATGGATATGCGTGTGTGTGTTTGCGTGTGTATACGCGCGTGCGTGTATGTCTGCCTTTCAGTGTGCGTATGTATGCGTTCGTGATGCGTGTGTGCGCGTGTGCACATATTTGTATGTTTGCTTGTATGCACGTATCCACATACAAGTATCTGTACATGCTTGTGTGTGATTGCATGCGTGCTTGCGTGTATAAACACATACACAGTATGTCTGCGCATTTCATATACCGGTGTCTAGCAAAACTAGAGAGATAGCGTACTGGTGTCAGAGTAACCATGAATTAAGCTTATAGGAAGCACTCGCACTGCTACTTAATTACCAACGGTGCAGTTATTTAGTGGAACACTTAATGACTGTTCGGCCTTCGTATACACTTGTAAAATAGTCCAAGACGTAATTTGATATCTTTAGAGTTTAGACCGTACATATGGAAGTTTTAACCAAAAAATCTGCACCGTAACGCGACTTCTTTGTGTTGTATAGTTTTGGGAAAATAATTAGACCTATGACTAACATGTGTGGGAACTAATGACGGGTGTAGAATCTCGCAAAGGTGGGGAGGGGCAACAGAAAAGGGCAAACTTAGTCACACATTCGTTTTCCAAGGTATAATGTGCAACAGTTTATGTAAAAAAATCAAGACACTATTTTTTTTATACATAACATAGACTGTAATGTCTAAGTCGTTATACGACCCCTTTGACACTGCAGTTGTAAACAGTTTACGTCAAACTGACATAGGCCAAGTGAATCTGGATGTAAAGCTTATCTATCGGCATATTTATGGCATGTCCGCTGTCACGGAAACACCCTGGGGATTCTTGTCTTCAAGACTCGAAAACAGTTCTCTCTTTCGACATTCTACGGTAGTGTTTCAAACGTAGATTTAAACAAAATTCTCCTGTCAGGTTGTGCATTTTTCGATGTAAGCAACATAGATACAATAGAATATTGGGAATAATTATAATTATGGGGTTGTAACATGATTTAAAACGTAGCAACAGGTCATTTTTACAGTTTTTGTAACGAACGTCTCTAAACTGGCATGTAACATTTCATTGGATGAATGTGTCCTGGTTGAATATGTCCAATGCTTAGTGTGTTCGAGGTTAAGTATGTCGTGGGTAAATGTATCATACAGGTTGAATATGTCCGATATTTAACACGTCCTGCGTTTAACAAACCCGTGATCGAGTCTAGATTTGCATGTCCGGGATTTTATAAGCCCCAGTTTGAACATGACAGAGACTGGATATAGGCCCTACTATGTCCAATGTTTAATCTGTTAGAGCTTCATTATATCCGAGGCTGAATATGGCCATGATTGAATATGTCCAAGGTTGTATACGTCCGATATTTGATATGTTTAACATGTCCTATGTTTAATGAGTCATAGGTGTGCATGTTCGATATTTGATACATCCGATGTTTGGTGTTACCGGAGTTTTATATGCGCCAAATTTGACACGTTTGAGGTCTATGGCTGGCAATTGAAACGTAACAAATATGAGATGGTGTAGAAAACTCATTTAATTTAACCTTGCTAGGTGTAGCATTGCCATAACTGTAAGCGGGGAAGGCTTCGTTTTTTAAGACAAAGCTTCATGTTTCAGGATCATGATCATTTCAACGGGGACGTTAGTCCTCTACTTGGGGGCCGGGTTGCGACTGGGTTGCGTTACTTGTTCCCGTCGTTCCATTAGTGACGATGACGCTGGCGGGTCACCCTAGCCACAGTGCGTCTCGAACGATGCGACACTTAATATCTCAACAGTGCATCGTGGTCATTGGTCACCACGAAAGACGATGTCCTGTGCTCACGAATGCATAGATCTACCGATAATGACCTAATATTTATAACAATTATATTCAATCACTGAAATAACAAAACGAACGTATATACTAATTCACCAAATACTGCACATGAACTCGTCAAACGTAGACAAATACAATTTTTAAATCTTCGTTGGGAAGTTAGTCGGACATCACGTAGATAGGATCCTACTTAGGATCAATATTTCGGGCATGTGCATCCTATTTGCCAATGGCAGTTATGGTCTGGACGCACAATTATGTAAAAACATATAATTATAAACAATCTTATAACACAACACATTTATAATATAATTTATAATATACCTAGGCAGGTAAATTATTATGTAAGTTCAATGTTCGAACGGAGTAAATACGTTCGAAGTCATTGACTATTACGTAACTGTACCACTAGCCGTTGTATTAACGAGGTGAATAATAATACAGTAAGTCATCGCCTATTATTATGTACATGTGTGCCAGTCGTGTACGCGTGAATGCACTCCGAGATCGCAATCACAGTTCAAGGAGTGTAGACCTGGGGCAGTCAAATGTTACGAAACACCTGCCACTTGCATACGTCACACACACCATGTCACAGCCTGTGCCATGCTTGCTAGCATCAATAAAACGACACGTACAACAAAGTAGGAGTAGGTAACGTACGGGTGCCATTTGCATTGTTCTTTGTGCGTAGGATGTTACGTGTGTTTTCTACGGTAAATACCTCCACGTCCAAAGTCTATGCCATGGACATAGGCCTACATATCATTTGAAGTAATTGAAAAGCTGATATCACGACTACGAAAAATAAAGGGATACGAATATGTGTACGCACATGCATGCGCACGCGCGCGCATGCACGCACACACACGAAGCATTCAAATACACACGTAGGTACGTTCGCACATACATGCAAGCACACACGCAAGCACACGCACGCACGCGATGGTACGCGCACGCAAACACACACGTTTCAAGATTGTATGAATGTACGTGCCCACGAGCAAACATGCATGCATGTATGCGTAGCCACCCACAGACATTATACCGGAATCATCACATGTATACATAACACACACACTGTTGAATAATGTACTAACGGCGAACGCAGTACACTACAGCCAATTCAGCTCGCCCGTGACGACGCATTGTGCCGAGTCAAATGAGATCACTGACGTATAGGCCTATAGTATATACTCGCCGCGATACGCTCATCTAGCTATGTGGGACCCCGCTGCGCGTATTCATATAATTATTAGGTCGCCATGCCGGCGGTAGGGAGTTCGATCCGACAGAAGTGGCGGAATTCTCAGCCAGCAGGAGCCAGCATATAAATCCCAAGAGATTAATTAAGACAACCCGGTGTTGTGGTCCTTACCCGTCGGATGACGTCACGTCTTCACATAAGACCCTACACGGACGTTGTCGTTGTCCGGTCGTAGCTAGTTACACGAAGCCGCCGACCTCGCTGGCTGTGACACAACACGGCCATACATAACGACACACATCCCGTCACGTGACGGGGGCGGCGGGGACATGCGACGTCGTCGTCTAGGCGTATCTCCGGTTCAAAGCTCGTTTTTTCCCTTCTCAAGGCGAGTTGATGTCGCTTAATGTGTCCTCCCGGGTCGTAGGCCGGCCACTGTGACGTCCTGCGACACGCATGTAACAGGTCCGCGTCAGCCTGCGGACAGGTCGGGTGTCACACTCGCTACGCCAGCTGCGGCTGACCGACATATTGACGTACCGTAAATACTGCATAGACAATCGCGCTATGAAAGACACGCTCAAAGCTCAACGTGGTATTTGCGTGCAAGCGCGTGTATGGATCCATTATTATGGGCGTGTTACCGTGTGTACATTTTACAGGGGAAATACATTTACAACACACGCACACGCACAAGCACACGCACAAGCACACGCACAAGCACACGCACAAGCACACGCACAAGCACACGCACGCACGCACGCACGCACGCACGCACGCACGCACACACACACACACACACACAGGAATATAATGAGCATGTGCCTGTTAATGACAGCAGAAAATTACCTCTAAATACTACACGAACAGTAGTGTAACTTCGTGCCTATTGCGAATTGTCTACCGTAACAGCACAACTTGCAAACAATGCAGCTAACTAAGGCCAGGCCCCTACGTTCCGTGTGCCTGTGACTGTGCAGTATAATTTCCCCGCGTGTAGGCCTGATGAGTGCAATGCCGAGCACAATCACGATAGACACACCTGCAAAGATACAACGGAAAATGTATTGAAGTAATATTATATCTAAATTTATATTACCAACATCCTATTATATATATATTACACACACACACGCACGCATGCACGCACGCACGCACGCACGCACGCACGCACGCACGCACACACACACACACGCGCGCACACACACATGTGAGTGTAGAGGCCCAATTGGGGACTAATATTTGTAGTGGTAAGTGGGGACCTATAAAATACATGAGTTGGCCAGCTCACTGGCTCACTGTTTAACCGTATGGTGGTTTATTTGAAAAATAGCGCGTACGGTAAGCACTTTTTTTTTTTGCGTTAAAATTAAGCCACATAAATGAAGTTAGAAATGCGCCTCTGAAGACCGCAACATAAGTGCCATATTATGAGTGTCAAATTTATTTACACCATAGTTATATCGTATAAGATATTGTATACGATTATGCACACCGATATATTCATAACAATGCATGTGATGTATTAATTGTATTTGTCACAATGATGTTATCCGTATATGGCACTGGCTGGTGGTCATGTTTACAAATTGGTTGGTGCACGTGGAAGAACGACTTTTGAAATAAAACATCTTTATTTCTCACAGAGTGTTCAGCTTCAGTTGCTAGTATATAGCAGGGCTATATATTTTCTGAAAGTTACCACATTATTATTTTTAAGTAGAGTATATTATACAACAAAATGCGATGCACTGGTCAATTCAACGAAACTATCTGTAAACATTTTGTGATTCAAAGCTTCGTGGAGCCGGTCGGGCCTTGACACAATTTGGAACATAGGGGTGAGTTGCCTTAGTCCGATTCGCTACTTGGATACGGATCCCTAACTAATATATACAGTAATACATAGTTGCAGTAAACAAAATAGCTAGTATTGTTGTTTTTGTGTTAATTCCAACCACAGACTATTAACTGATTATTTAAAACACATCGATGAATGTTGAACAACTACAATTTTAAGAAAGACTAATCGTGGACACTTTTTCCTCGGTTGAACCACCTAATTTATTCGATTGGACTAAAGTCAAATTATGACAAACACGATTATTGGGGTAAACTTGCTGGGCGTATTTGTAAGCACCCGTTCACAAAATAAATGCACCCTGTCATATTTTGAATTATAGTTTAGTAGACTCTGAAACCTATCATCAATACAATACGTCTGGCTTAGGTGGGTATCCTAGAAAGGGTTATGCATTGTGGCATATGTGTGTTCAGGACTCTGCCTAAACGTTCTAAAAAGGTAATTTTTTGGTGACTAAATCCTTGGAAACCAACCTGATAGGTGCAATACAACAAAAGGGTTGGTCAAAAGTCAATAAGCAGTATAATAGTTGTCATCATATGGTTGGATACGCCAGGGGACTAGGATGGATACGCAAGGTTATATTAGGGCTCGTGCATTATACTTAGTTATAAGTGAGAAGTTTCCCAAGCGCGGTAGACTGTAACAATTAGCCCCATCTAGGCGGGGCTAGTTTTAAAAACATACGGGGCACATTGTCACAGCAAAGAAAACATCATACAAATTGGTAAAGTCACTGTTTATGTGTTTAGTGGTTTAAAAATTATAGACGTGGTTCACTGGTGTATGTAAATATAAATTATATGTAAACATCAATCGTACGTTTCTAACAAACTTGTCAAAGCAGTGGTAATAACCGTAAAATATATGGATATGATCTTTATTTCTTTATATCAGTAAGGTTTGGACACGTTTGTAAAGTCGTGTTGTTATAGAAATAGTTGTTGTGGTGATCTATCATACCACGTACACCAATGATCCCCTTCTAATTCACTCAACGCATTAAACAGTAACGCATGCGCACAAACAATCATAAAACTCGTGCGTTAGCTCAAGTTTGGGCTGTCTGGAGTAATTCGCCTAAGATCTAAGAGCTTAATGTTAGATAACTCAACATTTTAGTTTTGTACGCATGTTCAACTCTTGTAAAGTGTCATCATCCATAGTGAAAACATACGAAAATTATCTGTTTAGTTAATTGGCTTTGTCGGTATCACTGGCAGCTAATTCACCACATGTGCTAAGTGGGGGGGGGGGGGGGGGGGGGGAGGGGGGGGGGGGCTAACCCGTCCTTTATCCCGTTGTTGATTGCAAATGTATCCCCGTAGGCCCCACATGTCCCACTAGTAACTAACACAGAAGCATAGTGTATGAAACTCGGGACAACAACATTGCTAATCACACTGTGTTTAAGATGTTTATGAATATATATATATATATATATTATATATTATTATACGGTAATAATGTGACTATCGTATGCATATCATGGTTCGTATTTTATTTAATATAATGTGAATTGTCCCGGGTACTATGTAGAACGAGGAACTTCTTTTTCTTTGCCTTTTTTGCGGATTCTCTCTCTCTCTCTCTCTCTCTCTCTCTCTCTCTCTCTCTCTCTCTCTCTCTCTCTCTCTCTTCTCTCTCTCTCTCTCTCTCTCTCTCTCTCTCTCTCTCTCTCTCTCTCACACACTCTCTCTCTCTCTCTCTCTCTCTCTCTCTCTCTCTCTCTCTCTCTCTCTCTCTCTCTCTCTCTCTCTCTCTCTCTCTCTCTCTCTCTCTCTCTCTGTCTCTCCCTCTTTCTCTCCCCCTCTCTCTCTCAATATATATATTTATATAATTATATATATATATATATATATATATATATAGAGAGAGAGAGAGAGAGAGAAGGCAAAGAAAAAGAAGTTCCTCGTACTACATAGTACCCGGGACAATTCACATTATATTAAATACAATACGAACCATGATATGCATACGATAGTCACATTATTACCGTAAAGTAAATTGCAAGTAGTAATGAACGAATGTAACGAAAGCTAAAACAGCTACATCTCTGTTACATACGCTAAAATGAAACTAAAATGGAAATGTGGACTAAGCAGTATCAGACCCACAAACAGCAGTGCGAATACGTAATGCGATCAATCGACTCACTTGCTCAGTCTGTCAGGAGAAATTAGCATCAACAACTGGTCCTTGCACATTTATTATTAACTGTACATGCATTCCTGTACGATATCGTATAATATTTAAGATATGTACCATTACATACCAGGCACTGTCCAATAAACAACCATCTTATTTGCATTTATTGCTTACTCCTGTAAGAAAATCTATCCAGCTTCGATCATCTAGTTCTGACCTACTTTTTGTTCCTAGAGTCAACACTAACATTGGAACTAGGGCTTTTTCTGTTGCTGCACCAACTCTTTGGAATATGCTTCCTCTTAGTGTTAGATCAGTTGAAAATATTACAAAATTCCGTCGTCTTTTAAAAACATATCTTTACAACCCTTGCTTATCCACCGTAGCTCCCTAGCGCCCTGACCCATCTGTTGACAACTGGAAAACTACTTATGGATTTTGAGATTGACCAACCCTTTTGTTTTGATGCGCCTCTGAGCTTGGTTTCCAAGGATTTAGGCGCAATAGAAGTTATCTTGTTATTATTATTATTGTTGCTTACGTAAACCAGGTAGCAGGAATTGATTGTGTTACACAATGTTTATTGTTGCTTACGTAAACCAGGTAGCAGGAATTGATTGTGTTACACAATGTTACGGATTTTTCAGTCAGTAACAAACAGATCACATAAACATATCATCATGCAACTTTGCATCTATATTTTCAAATATATAATATATACGCCATCAATTTCCCAGAATAACTTTCCTGAAAACACATTATTTAAACTGCAAGGACAACGTCATTGTGATAGAAAGCGTGACGTCACCACATTCAACTATTCCCCATTCGCCAGTCAACAAATTGAAAATAAGAAAATACTACTCTAGTGTCCGTCGCCGAAATTGTTTTGGCGCTGTCGGCGTGGTGCACTGTGTGGCATTATAACAGTTGGTAACCGTGTAACTGAATAGAAGATATTAGTTTTTTTGGCGCTTTAACTACTGTGAATGTTATGTCGGCGTGCTGCACTGTGTGGCATTACAACAGTTGGTAACCGTGTAACTGAATAGAAGATATTAGTTTTTTGACGCTTTAACTACTGTGAATGTTATGTCGGCGTGATGCACTCTGTAGCATTATAACAGTTGGTAAATGTGTAACTGGATAGAAGGAAATACGAGAATCCAACCTGTGAGCTGGCATATTGATACACAAGTCGAGGAAACAGGGGTATTCGACGCGTCACCGCAGCGCCATCATCGAAGAAGCTCGAAACTTATTGGTCAAGCATCGGGGGTGTGTCTCAATATGTCAGCTGTCGGTGGCGTGTCTCAATATGTCAGCCGTCCAGGGGGGGGGTCTCAATATGTCAGCCGTCGGGGGTGTGTCTCAATATGTCAGCCGTCGGGGGCGTGTCTCAGTATGTCAGCCGTCGGGGGCGTGTCTCAATATGTCAGCCGTCGGGGGTGTGTCTCAATATGTCAACCGTCGGGGCGTGTCTCAATATGTCAGCCGTCGGGGACGTGTCTCAATATGTCAGCGTCGGGGGCGTGTCTCAATATGTCAACCGTCGGGGGCGTGTCTCAATATGTCAGCCGTCGGGGCGTGTCTCAATATGTCAACCGTCGGGGGCGTGTCTTAATATGTCAGCCGTCGGGGGCGTGTCTCAATATGTCAACCGTCGGGGGCGTGTCTCAATATGTCAGCCGTCGGGGGCGTGTCTCAATATGTCAGCCGTCGGGGCGTGTCTCAATATGTCAACCGTCGGGGGCGTGTCTTAATATGTCAGCCGTCGGGGGCGTGTCTCAATATGTCAGCCATCGGGGACGTGTCTCAATATGTCAGCCGTCGGGAATTGTATTATTTCACTGTAATCTCCCGTGTTGAAAATAAATTCGAGGTAAGCCACAGGCGTGATATTGTTGTTTTTTATATTTATGTTAAATGTGTAAGCCGACAAGATTGCCAATTGTTTCCCTTTAACTATATTGTATGGCTTTCCAAATTTCGATCGGGATTAAATCATATTAGCACAAATTGTATGTCATATCACTAAACGTTTGTAGACATTTTGACATATCCTTAATTTTTTTAAACAATTTTAATGGATGATGCTCACATCAAATGTTACCAAAACAGGAAGATTGTGTATACATTGGGCGCAGGGAAATCGTCGGATACGCGGAGATTCTCAGCGCTTAAGATAAATTAAAAAAGTTTGTATGAATTACCCGACAACTAAATCCCCAGCCCCAGGAAAAAATCGAAGCCCACAATTTTCAGATAGGTGTGCGATCTGCAGATGGGTGAGCAATCTGCGAATCTCCGCGTATCCGAGGATTGCGCTGCGCTATCTTCAAATTGCACAGATCCAACAAATACGCCCAATATATACATGCCCAGAGGGTTCTTTCATAGGCAACAAACCAACTTCTCCCAGCAAACCATCCGAAGTTGATATATCTGACCAGCATAACGATTGCAGTCCTAAAATATCACTATTTCACTGTTCATAAATATTTGCTCAAGGTGCAACAAATCCTACAAAGCGGGTACCTTCTCACAATCAGTGATATCCTCTATCTACTCTAAAGGCGTAAGTGAAATAGTAATATGTTTTCAGGCGCATTTAGATTGAAAAGAGGCGACCGACACATTTGCGAAATGGAGCCATCGTGGGCACGGACTCAATCCATCCAATCGTCAACGAGTCGAGCAACAGAAGAATTAATCCATCGTGGCTTGGGACCCAAGCCATCCAATCTAGACGATCCAATGAAACGAGCAACATACTTGCGAAAGAGGCATTCTTGGATTGGGAACGAAGCCATCCATTCGGCAATATATATATATATATATGTGTGTGTGTGTGTGTGTGTGTGTGTGTATGTGCACGTGCGCGTGTGCGCGTGTATGCGTGTGTCACCGTAAAGATAATAACCTTACCTATAAATAGGTCGCTGGATGAACCCAGGAATTGTGTTTACTTTTTGAGTTATTGCCGTTTGAATATAGCGAATACTCAAACTTGCAATGGGAGTGTATTTTTTGATATCACAGTAAAAATGATAATCGTACTTACAAATGTGCTGCTGGATGTACCCATGATTTATTTATATTTTTTGAGTCAATGCCGTTTGAACATCGCGGATGCTTAGCGGATATATACACAAGGTTGAGCATTCGCGATGTTCAAACGGCAACAGCTAAAAAAACTTAACACAATTCATGTGTACATACAGCGACAGATTTGTAGATAAGATTATTGTCTTTATGGTGATAACAAAATGTTAAATTCTGCGATTGCAATTTTGTCTGAAACAACAGGCCGCACCACCGCTCGCCGTGCTAAAGGATAGGGCGCGCTCAGCGGCATTGCCTGTGGTGACGTCAGCAACATCTGATGGGCTGGTTGCTTTGCGACACGCGAATTACCACGTTTGAGCGGGCTTAGTAACATGAGTTCGCAATGATAAGGCTTCACATTTGGCACAGTACAAGAGTATTCAGTTTACGTATACGAACTTTCAAAGACATTAAAAATGTCATTGAACTTAGTCTTTAATAGTATTGTTGCAACGTAGCAGTTGTTGGCCAAATTATATGTAATATGTGAGTCGCAGGTAAATAAATGATCTATTGGTAAGAGTAATAATGACAATATTTATTGAATGTTTATGCAAGGACATAGTCAAGCCTTATGTGATAAACATTAACCATGTTTTAATAATCACGCTAGTCAGAGAGAAGCGAAAACCGTCAATCCATATATGCAGCCATTATTTCCACGTAACGTTTACTCCTTATACAATTGTTTACATATTATAAAAAAATCAAAGGTAAGTTTTTATATAGCGCAATATCTACTCCTTGGGACTGCTTAAATATTATTTTCACTTCTTACTAAATAAGGTACTTAGTAACTTATATAAGTTATCAGTTGTGCGAGGGCAGTTTTTTCTACAATTATATATATATTATGTGGGGATGCGTACCGAAAACCTACCTCTAGTTCACTATATAAACGAACAAAAATCACAACACTTATGTGGGCCACTCCACCCGGAGTGTGACAACAACAAGTTTTATTCCACTCAATCCGCCAACTACAACTGTAAAGTTCAATTGCTAACTCCGACTGCAAAGTTCGATTGCCAACGCTATACGCTAACCCCAACTGTCAACTCCAACTGCAAACTCAAACTGCCAACTCAAGCCGCTAACCCCAATTTTGAAATGCAAAGGCCAACTCCAAATACCCGGCCAACACATCCCATACTGTTAACACAAACGGTCAACACCGACGGCCAACACCGATGGCCAACACCAACGAGCAAATTCAACAGCAAACACAAACGGTAAATTCCAACGGCTACTCCAAATGCCAACTCAAACTATCTACTCAAACTGCCAACTCGAACTGCTAACCCAATTTGTCATCTACTACTGCCAACTCGAATTGACAACTCCACAGCCCAACGCCAACTGCCAACACCAACGGCCTAAACGATCTGCCAATTCCAACTGGCAAATTCCAACCGCAAATTCCAACTGCCAACACCTATGGCCAATTTCACCGGCCAATTCCAACTGTCAACTCCAGTCTAAACCAGTTCACAAGCAACTGCTGGTAACGCCGCGTCTATTTCCAGCCACCGCTATCGCACTTCGCTCAATAATAGTAATAATAATGACACTTCTTGTGCACCTAAATCCTCGGAAACGTTATTAGATGGATCGATACGTAACAGGGTGAAGTAGGCTGATTTTCACAGGCAGTCAACTGCTGCTGAAAGAAATTCCCATCAGGCAATTATGAAAAAATTATGCCAAAGGCTAGGCGTCGGATGGTGGACAACAGTTGTCAGGTAAAACATCAATACTGTCATTGTAAAACACAACGGTTCTAAATGCTAAACAGACATAGACGGTCTTAGCCAGGAAGGACGCGTTGTGTGGACTACTCATTTGAAGTTATACAATTTACACTTGTATAGTATTAACAACGAACAGTTTCTTTGACATTGATCACAGTGGTGTTGTTCGACATTGACACAGGAGACGAGCTCTCCAAAGGCACCTTTCCTCGAAGTGACGTGGGTCACCGGGGAAGGGCGCCGTGTCGTTCGCGTGTGTCAGTTTGACAAGAAGAGTTCAGCAGAAAGTCGCAGTACGGAAAGAGACCAACAGGACGTGAGATGGCTCTAGTGCGGCTGCTGTGGTTTGCTTTGTTGGCGAAGACGACCGTCGTGGCGTTGACCTCGTCAGGTAAGTTTGTGTGAAGAGATGGTGAAATATATTGGTTGTGCCTGTAACACTGCGAATTTACATTTCTGCTTACATATAGTTGTTGTATATATATATATCCCCTAGTTACGCTGGTAGCGTACTCAAGGTAGGTGGTGTTATATAACTGTGGAATGACGGCACATCACACGTGTCTCTGTATCTCCAAATCTCTCTCGTGTCTTTCCATATCTAAGTATATGTGTGCGATAAAACACCGAACAGCCAATTAAGATGATCATGGTTCTTGTCCACTTGGTTCCGTTTTCAATCGTCGGCAATTTCGTATATGTGTGTGTGTGTGTGTGTGTGAGTGTGTGTGTGTGTGTGTGTGTGTGTGAGTGTGTGTGTGTGTGTGTGTGTGTGTGTGTGTGTGTGTGTGTGTGTGTGTGTGTGTGTGTTATGCCAATCGATGTAATCAGCCGGAAGTATCGACCTTAACAGTATTGTTGCAACGCAGAAGGTTACTGGTTCATTGACACGTCACTCTGGAGATGTACCTGCAGGTACCATTCATCCTTGCTGGTTGTCAGTGTACAGAGGAGCAACAGGCTTGTTTTCTTAGCGACGAACACTTGTTATCCGCTCATCCCAAACAGTACAATTGATTCTTGCATATTTAATATAGATTGAACAAAAATTTTGCATTGTGCAATAATCCGTTTGGTGTCAAAGTCTCATTGATACGGGTTCACGAGAGGCTGGTTGGTCTGAGAACCCGGAAGTTGATAATGTAATCCCTATCGGCTCGGGGTGATACTATTCGATAACTACTACAGTTTTGGGGCCATCCATGGCGACAATGCTGCCCTGTTGAGGAAAATAACTCCTGAATATATATATATATATATATATACAGTGTATATATATATATATATACAGTGTATATATATATATATATATATATATATATATATATATATATATATATACATACAGTGTATATATATATATATATTTGCTATGTGGAGGATTCTTGTTAATAATCATAACAAGCAAAATCATCGCCAGATTTTGCTCTGCCGATTGCAAATTGCAGCAAATGGCATCCTACCAGTTTTTGGATTATGCCCGCCATCTTTTTAGAAAAATATAACATGCCAAGTCAATTTTTCGAAGGTGTTTGGCATAGTCAGTCGGCCATATACCTGGCAACGTTTACTCAAAATATGACTGCCTTGAAAAGTTGGTGTCACTGTTGCGGGCGTTTCACGACGGCCGACACATACTATGGTACACATCGAGTTGTTATATGCATATTTGTGTTAATGAAATGGACATTTGTCTACTCCTAAGCCCATGTTTAACTATACAACCTAGTAGTAATAATATACCACCAATGACATATTATGATATCATACGCATGTGTTTGCAATGTTCATCTATAAATCGACTCCCTTTTTATACACTTGAAAACAAACAAGCCAAACAAAGCAGTAGGTCCAAATGGCGTCAGACCAAATGTTAACATTGAAAACACGTGCAGGACAGCTGTTTGTAATTTTATGTCATATTTTTAATCTCTCGCACATCCACTGTATGGTTCCCGTGATCTGGAAAACATCTTGTATCGTCCCTGTGCCAGCAACCAGTGAAAGTGATACATGATCTGCGTCCCGTACCTCCTGTGTCGCGAATGGGTTTGAGAGAGACTTGTTCTTGTACACCTTCAGGAACATGGAGTAGATTTTATGGAATCTTTTCAGTTTACTTGCAGAAAGACTATAACTGTACATGATTCTAGTTTAAATGTTTTAAACAACGTTTAATCCCATTTTGTAAAACCTGGCACATGCATTCACCTTAAGTTTAAAGATTTTTGTTCAGTGCTTTTAATACCATTCAACCTCACCTACTCTCAGAAAACTGTTAACCATGAATGTCCAGGCATCCAACATACTGTGGATTTTAGATTATCTTACACACCGTCCACAGTTTGTCAAACCACGTCCACAGTCAGCATGCAAATCTTGCAGTCACCAGCAAATTCTTGCTTCAGAACAGAATTTTATATCGGACATCAACTGCATCAAAACAGGTACGTCCCAGGGGACCGTTTTGTTGCCGTTTTTGTTTTCTCTGTATATGGCAGATTATCGAAGCTCTCACGATGACTGCATGGTAGACAATACGCTGAAAACACCGTACTGATAGGACATATAACTGACGACGATGACACCCATTACCGACAGGAGATTGACAGCTTTGTCCTGTGGTATGATCAGAACCAACTGGACCTGAACATTCTCAGATTTTACAAATGTTTTTTATTTCTTCCATTTCTAGTGTGCTTACTTTTAGGTGTGTCTGCTGGGGCGGAACTGTCTCAAAGCAGGATAGGGACAGACTGGATAAGATTATAAAGAAGACAGAAAATGTCGTAGGCAAAAACCAGGACAGGTTTGACACACTCTACTAGGGACGACTGACAAACATATTAACATACATTCTTCATGACGACACCCACCCACTGAAGGCTGACTTTTACAATATAATCATTGAACGTAGCGAACGTTTCCAAGCGCCTAGGGCTAGAATGACAATGTACATTGGTACTGTTATGCTTTCTACGATCAGTGTCTTTAACCAGAAGAGAGGATGAACTAAGAATGAAAACATGGATATATGTAGGCGTATGTGGGTGTTTTTAATTGTTTATACCGGAACTTGGTCATACATACATACATACATACATATATATATATATATATATATATATATATATATATATATACACATATATATATACACACACACACACACATATATATATATATATATGCTCGAAGTTCCTTATCAGTACGTCACTGAACGTGTCTACGTAAAACATTCTCCTAAAGAAGATCGTTCAACTTGAGACAATTCGAAATGGAAATGAAGGTACAACCACTGTGCAGTCGACACATCCGGTTCGAGGATGACACTGGAGTTGTGTCCCATCTGTAGATAATATCGAGTTAGGTTGCAAACGCGTCTGCATTATTTGGAGTAATTCTGACCTTCGCAAGACACAGGTGTTTCACGAAAATCACACATTAAGCCAACAGCCGTGCTAAATGGTTTATCATTTAATGTCATTTCCATTTACCTTGAAAACACTTTTAAAAATTTATGTCTCTTTGACAATTACCTATCGTTACGGGTTCTGCTTGTCTCTGTCGCTTTTCGATGTCACCGCGAACGACTGCTGGATACGCAACATGAAACATGAGAATACGTAGATTGTGAGCAAATCGATGCTGCCCGTGTTGTTCAGCTATCGCATTAGCGAGCTTGTGCATGTTTGATAAAAGTACAAAGCGAGCTTATCTATTTTTGATGTTACGCTCTCTGCGTGAACATATCTGTCTGGTACAACGTGTAGTGCGATCGATATGAGAAACGATTGCACGGCTGGCGCAGCATAGATTAAACATGTTTGTCTGCTGTGTGCCTCCTTGTAGATTTACCCTACTGGTACGCCAAGTTCACAAACTCTGTTTCGCTGTTTCAACAATCAGTACCAGTGTGTGGAACTCTATTCTGATACGTCTGACTACACAGCTAAATGCTTCCTAATAAGTATATTTGTCTATGTAACATGATGACACTTGCCAGGTCGAAGTGACGTCATTGATGTATCGTTTCATGACAATTATTTCACGATACGATACGCGATGCATTCTACAAGTAAAATATATGTCCAAAATGTGAGTAAAACACACGTAGGTGCTGTTTCAAATATACCCATTTGTCACGACTGCTACCTGGTAAATATGCAAAGGGCACATACATACAAAATCACACATGCAAACAAGCAAATGAATAAACAAACACACACAAAACGAGACAAAGGAGCAAAGATACAAAAAATAAACAAGTATAAAAACAAACAAACAAACAAATATACATACATGCATTCATGCATACATACATAGATACATACATACATACATCCATATATACATACATACACACACACACACACACACACACACACACACACACACACACACACACACACACACACACACACACACACACACACACACACACACACACACACACACACACACACACACACACACACACACACACACACACACACACACACATACATACATACACACATACATAAGTACATGCATACACACAACTTCCGTCTTCTTTGTACTGATGGTCAGTCCGACGTTGTCAGAGGAGGCGGAGAGCAGACCAATACTGCCAGCGAACAGGAACTCTCGAAGCCTGTCAACGTGGATCTTGGTCTTGACCTGAAGGCGCCGCAGATTTAAGAGTTTGCCATATGTTCGATACCTGATGTCTATGTCCGGGTCTCTGTCCTGGAAGGCATCAGTAAGCGTTGCTTAAAACATTATGCTGAGCCGGGTCGGCGCCAGCACGCAGCCTTGTTTTACTCCATTGGTGACAGGGAATGGAGCAGAGAACTCTCCGTAATCAATAATGTGAGCGTGCATGCCATCATGGAATTGCGGTATCATCAGAATGAATCTGTCTGAGCACCCAAAGTTGCCGATAATTTCCCAGAGTCCCTCACGACTGACAGTGTCAAAGGCCTTGGTAAGGTCGACAAAGGTGGTGTAGAGGTCCACGTTATGTTCCTGGCATTTTTCTTGCAGCTGCCGGACAGCAAATACCATGTCAGTAGTTCCCCGTTCCTTCCTGATGCCACACTGGCTTTCTGGTAGAAGACCATGCTCGAGATGTAGGATGAGCCTGTTCAGTAGGATTCTGGCAAGGACTTTTCCTGTGGTGGAGAGGAGTGAAATCCCTCTGTCGTTGTCGCAGGCTTGGCGATTTCTATTTCGCTTATACAGATGTATAATGGAGGCGTTCGTGAAGTCTTGCGGAATGTCTCCCTGTGCCCACATGGATTGAAACAGCTGTGTGATCTGGTCGAACAGTTGTGGTCCGCCATGTTTATAGACTTCTACTAGGATAGCATCAACTCCGGGAGTCTTGTCACTTAATAGTTGGCCGATGGCTTTTATGGTTTTCAGACGTGTTGATCGGTTGTCTAGGTCTGTGTCGAAGTCAACCTGAGGCAGTCTGCTGATTGCTTCTTCGTTGATTTGGGATGGTCTGTTGAGGACGGCGTCATAGTGCTCTGCCCATTTCTCCAGGATGTGGCATTTCTCAATGAGCAGTGTTGACCCTTCAACGCTGAATATCCGGGATGAGCTGGCAGGCGTAGAAGCATTTAATATATTTCCTGTCAATATAACACCGGATCTCTTCTGCCTTCTGATTCAGCCAGTTGTTCTGCATGTCCCGCAGCTTGTGTTGGACTGCGCTGCGTATGGTGTTGTAGGCAGCTTTCTTAGCGGGGAATTTGTTATTGAGGTAGACTCTATGCAGCTTATGTTTCTCATCGATAAGCTTCTCTATCTCCTCATTGTTGTCATCAAACCAGCATTGATGCTTTGTCAGTGCCGAGTGTGTCTAAGGCTGTGGGGTAGACAGTGCCATAGAAGGAAACCTAGCGGTACTCAATGTTGTCAGTGTCGAGTGTGTCTAAGGCTGTTGGGTAGACAGTGCCACAGAAGGAAACCTAGCTGTACTCAATGTTGTCAGTGCCGAGTGTGTCTAAGGCTGTGGGGTAGACAGTGCCACAGAAGGAAACCTAGCTGTACCCAATGTTGTCAGTGCCGAGTGTGTCTAAGGCTGTGGGGTAGACAGTGCCGCAGAAGGAAACCTAGCTGTACTCAATGTTGTCAGTGCCGAGTGTGTCTAAGGCTGTGGGGTAGACAGTGCCGCAGAAGGAAACCTAGCTGTACTCAATGTTGTCATTGCCGAGTGTGTCTAAGGCTGTGGGGTAGACAGTGCCACAGAAGGAAACCTAGCTGTACTCAATGTTGTCAGTGCCGAGTGTGTCTAAGGCTGTGGGGTAGACAGTGCCACAGAAGGAAACCTAGCTGTACTCAATGTTGTCAGTGCCGAGTGTGTCTAAGGCTGTGGGGTAGACAGTGCCACAGAAGGAAACCTAGCTGTACTCAATGTTGTCAGTGCCGAGTGTGTCTAAGGCTGTGGGGTAGACAGTGCCACAGAAGGAAACCTAGCTGTACTCAATGTTGTCAGTGCCGAGTGTGTCTAAGGCTGTGGGGTAGACAGTGCCACAGAAGGAAACCTAGCTGTACTCAATGTTGTCAGTGCCGAGTGTGTCTAAGGCTGTGGGGTAGACAGTGCCACAGAAGGAAACCTAGCTGTACTCAATGTTGTCAGTGCCGAGTGTGTCTAAGGCTGTGGGGTAGACAGTGCCACAGAAGGAAACCTAGCTGTACTCAATGTTGTCAGTGCCGAGTGTGTCTAAGGCTGTGGGGTAGACAGTGCCACAGAAGGAAACCTAGCTGTATTCAATGTTGTCAGTGCCGAGTGTGTCTAAGGCTGTGGGGTAGACAGTGCCACAGAAGGAAACCTAGCTGTACTCAATGTTGTCAGTGCCGAGTGTGTCTAAGGCTGTGGGGTAGACAGTGCCACAGAAAGAAACCTAGCTGTACTCAATGTTGTCAGTGTCGAGTGTGTCTAAGGCTGTGGGGTAGACAGTGCCACAGAAGGAAACCTAGCTGTACTCAATGTTGTCAGTGCCGAGTGTGTCTAAGGCTGTGGGGTAGACAGTGCCACAGAAGGAAACCTAGCTGTACTCAATGTTGTCAGTGCCGAGTGTGTCTAAGGCTGTGGGGTAGACAGTGCCACAGAAGGAAACCTAGCTGTACTCAATGTTGTCAGTGATCTGAACATGTTTTCCTTTCTCTTCCATTTCATCCACAAACAATTGCCTGATGTTGTCCTTCTTGAGACGAGAACTATTCAAACGAGGTCTTCTTTCCTTGCGGACGTCTCTTGGGCTGAATCTGTTCTTGGTCACCCGTACATCATGTCGGTCCCTTTTCCTGGTGATGACGAAATCAATCAGATGCCAGTGCCTTGAGCGTAAATGCATGCAGTCGCGGATTGGGAGGCGGAATATTGTGTTGGTGATATGTAGCTCATGTTCACCACAAACGCGCAGGAGTAGGAGACCATTGTTGTTACACTTCCCAATATCGTTCTTGCCAATTATCCCTTCCCAAGGTTGATGGTCCGTGTCTTCTCTGGCATTGAAGTCGCCGAGTATGATCAGCTTGTCTGACTTTGGTGTTGGTGTTGTCAAGGAGCGTCATAGAATGTTTCCTTGATGCATTCTGGGTTCGTCATCGCGGGAGCGTAAGCACTGACGACGGTTGCTTGCTCTTTGCCTGCAAGTGGCAGCCTGAGTGTCATGAGACGGTCGTCATTTGGGAAGACACGTCTGCCTGCCGTCGAGTTCGGTCTTCAGTGCAAAGCCCACGCCGGCCTCACGTCGGTCATCTCTGGCTCTGCCGCTTTAAAGGAAGGTGTACCCTGCCCCAATTTCTGTAAGCTGTCCTTCTTCAGCGAGGCGTGTCTCACTGAAAGCGGCGATGTCCAGTTTATACCTGGCAAGCTCTCTGCCTACCAGAGCAGTTCTCTTTTCCGGTCTGTCAGCTTGGCGTTGTCCGTCAATATGCGCAAATTCCATGGGCCGATGGTATACGCATACACGCGTTCGTACATGCATACAAGCATACATGCATACTTAAATACATACATATACAAATACATACATACATAGGCAAAAACATGCATAAATACATATACACACACTTAGCTGCATACGTACATATATACATATATGCATACATGCGTACATTCATACATACAAATTTTCACATACGCACATACACACTTGCGCACATACACACATACACATCTACACGCATACACGCACACACGCACACACGCACACACGCACACACGCACACACGCACACACGCACACACGCACACACGCACACACGCACACACGCACACACGCACACACGCACACACGCACACACGCACACACGCACACACGCACACACGCACACACGCACACACGCATAATGGTTGGTAGTCCGTCGTATCCGACGATGACGATGCTGTGCTAGTCATATGTGATATGTGTCCTCAAGTGGCTATGTAGGCCAATTCTGGACGCACATAGTCTCTTGCAAATTGCGCAAGGGAAGCCCGTCGTGGCTAGTGTTGACGATGCTGCTGCCCGGTGTCGTCTGTCCCTGTCATCTTGCAGACGTTGGCAGCGTCTTTCCTCAAAGGCCTAGCAGGCAGTCCTGGTGAGGGCTCGCCATTGATTTCTGTCAGCTGCTGCGCTCTCGAGTTCTCTTGGACGGATGCCACTGTACTGGAGGTTGGCCTTGATGCAGTCCTTGTTTCGCTTGCGGAGACGTCCCTAGCGCCTGTGGCCTTCAGAAAGCTCGCCGTAGAGAAGCTGTCGGGGGATCTTTGTCTCATCCATACATACATACATATATACATACATACATACATACATACATACATACATACATACATACATACATACATACATACACACACACACACACACACACACGCATACATGCATACATGCATACATGCATACATGCATACATGCATTCATGCATACATACATACATACATACATACATACATACATACATACATACATACATACATACATACATACATACATACATACATACATACATACATACATACGTGCATACACGCATGCATACATAATCACATATGCAAACATAAGCATACACAAATAATCACACATACGCATACATGCTCACTCACATACATATACACTCACGCACGCACTTCCCGATTACGCGGTTACGCCAAAGTGTTATATTCCGGATGAAAGATTATATGTTTTTAGCAATGTATACTTTGTAGAACACGTCTGTGGGCCATATATTGGCTGCTTCCAAGATGACTCTACAGCACGGAACCTTCAAGTCAATGTATACAGTGGACCTATGAATACGCCAAACTTTTGTGGTAATCGTTGTCTAGAAAAAGGTAAGTGCCCTCATTCGCATAGGCGGATCTAGAGATCAGGGGGGCACACCCCCTAGACCTTTGGAATTTGGCCGCGTCAGGCCTACGCTAGAGTAACGTGTCCCTGTATTTTGATCTACAACACATGTTTCACACGTGTTTTAGAACGAAATACTCATGTTTTATGAGTATGAAAGTGTTTAAGCTACTGTTGTTGAAAAATCGCACGACCACGTGTGAATATGCAAGTGGTCTACATTTCGTTGTAGAACAGGTTACGACTATGCATCTGTTCTTAATATTGTTGTTGTACTAATAGTTGTTCCAAGTATGAATATCTTGGTGTTTTTTGTTGTTTATATTGACGAGGTGGCTCGTGTTCTAGCGATATAATGTATCTTAACGAGAGATTCGCGACCTTACGTATTACTTAAGTTATTCCTTGTATATGTATTGTATACATGGGTCAAATAACTTGATTCTGGGTCTTCCGAGTCTTCCTGAGTCATGAACTGACGCTCACGCTAAGCACGAATTTTGTTCAGTTGCCAAGTTTTCCAGCGCCCAAACGTATTACATGTTCAGTCATAATGCAACAAGTAATTATGTAGTGCATGCTGAGATGATCCCCCGCCTAGTCATGTGTTGATAAATCAACTAGATAAATTACTTCCTTTCAATTAATACAAATGGATTTTGAGTGTTATCTGAATACGGTGATGTGTACATATTGTATCAACGGGTACCATAAATGGATAGGACGTATGTGTTTTAATAGGCTACCACTACACGGGGGTGAAATCTAATAAGGAATGCTGGTGTGGAAATTCATACGACAAGAGAACGAAGATCCAAGAGGTGAATTGCAACACGACTTGTGCCGGAGACTCCAATCGGGTGTGCGGTTCTAACGGCAGAATGAATATCTACTACACTACACCCGTAGTAGGTAAGCCGAGCGTGTGCTTAAATTCATATACATTATAGTTGCATTATGAGAACGTCCATCTTTTAAATACATATGTTATGGGTATCAACATACACCAAATACTACATACACTAGGTATCACTGCCTTCAACTCCAAACATAAACTTGGTTTTCTTTTCAAAGTATGCAATTTCAAGATAAAACGGCGCAAAATAACTACGGTATCCGAATACTCGATGTTTATTATTCCGCTTGCCTGACCTGGGGACCGGTTACGTTTAGTGAAAAAACGTAATAACATATCGAATGCCAAAGTACCGTATATGGTAGAGAACATGATCGATCAAACAAACAAATATTGTTCTTGTTCTACATACACTTTCTTGAAAGCAGTTTAACAAGATAGTTTATCTCATAATAACAATTTTAATATTTAACGAAATTTAATTATATGGCCATCCAGATCAAAAATCTCGATTTGACAAGAAAGCAGTTGACTTAAAATGTTGTTCATTTTACACTTTTAGTGTAACAGTCTACAATAGATTCGCTTTATCAAGGTAACCCTCCGGACTGGATAAATGTTTTTTATATGGCTGCCATTTCTGGACGCCGCAAAATATTGAATGCATCCAATCTTTATAATGGGTTCCTTGGTATATAGAATAGATGAGCAAAGTGTCTTGCTTTAATCCAAAAGCGCACCATTTCTTCACATATCCGCTGGACTAGTTTTGCTTCACATATCTTTAACACGCTGCCAATGCAAATCAATAGTGCAGTTGTAGTCTTCGACAATTATCTCTTGTGGTACTTTATATCGTTTGGAGAGTAGTAGTTGAAATGCCACAGTTATTCATATATCACAAGATATTCCGGTTTGTATTTGTTTCTTCCGCTAGTAGCTTGTGTATATATTTTAAATTGAGTTGTAGTTTTGCTGTTACCAGATGGTGGTCCGCTGCTGCATCTGGCCCTTGCAATACATCTAGCAACGATATTCGAATTCTTCTCACTCTTTGTGACATGAGTTGGAGATACCCGTACAATTACTTTTGTGAAGATAATAAATGTTGTATCATAAAAAAGAAACTGCTTGGAACACAGTCGGTGTCGTTAGGGACCAATTGCACTATGAAAGAGCATACAGCTAGTGGTAATGTCCCAAACGTTGCATTTTAGAAGCCATCTTATAGGAATATAATTCCTAATATGTAAATAATATGTAAATAGCAGTCAGGATATGTAAATAGCAATATTATATAAAAAATCCAGCGGGAAGAAATTAAGGTAAATATAATTTCCATTGTAATATTCTTCATAATAATGCACAAGATTTTGAATGCAAATATAGAGTTACATTTTCCATAAAAAGGAAAAAAATTGTGAGACAAGATCTCACAAATAATAATTATAGGAAATTAATTTTGGAGCAAGCATGTTACCAAAATCATTCTACAATACCGCCTACCATTGGGGCAATGTCCCAAAAGGACACTTTTGGTATCAAACTACACGGTGGTTCTAAGGTAGAATTAAAATATTTTAATAAAATGAGAAGCCCGCAAGTTACTTCTCGTTGTCAAAAAACATGTTATTCTGTAAAAGGAGATACGTTAAAAGGAACGGTCTCGAAACGGACACACACATATTCAAAGGACACATATTGCCATAAAATTATTATTTCTTTTACGTTGTAAACAAAGATAACATACTGGAGACTATGCTCCAAAAGGAATTGTTTTGCCAAAACAACAATGTGTTCATTTTACTGGAACAACATTCCAAACTAGCACTTGAAACAATACCTCACTGGAAAAGACGACAGCGGGGAATGCATTTTATTAGTTGAGTTCTTTACCCAGATTGATTACAGAAATGATTTCTCCTGAACAAAACGATTCATCATTAGCTTAATTAATATAACTGATTGACTTAACAGGTTAACTTCTTAATATAACGAACCCAATTAACCTACATTCCGTTATTATAAGCACAAGAGAGCAAGTGATGACTTAAAAGATCATAATATTTTGGGCATTGTCCAAAACAGGACATTTTTCGGTCAACGTTTTCCATACATTGATAATTTCATTTATGTTCTGAAACGGAGACAATATTTTACGATGTGTCTTAGAAATAACAATTGTCTACTATCGTAATAGTAATGGCAAAACAAATTATTCATAGTATTTCTCAAGTTGTTTTAAACACATTGTAACTGTAACTGTTTTGCATTTTTAAAACCTGCAGTTATTTTTTAATTCATACTCTTCTCTGAGAAAATATCTTGCCTACATTTCTCCACGATGGTCCTTCATTCCATCTAGTCCATTTATATTTTCTACTAGTTACAGTGTAGCGCCGTGGTGCAGTGGCAATATCTTCGGACTCTCAACCGAGCGAACCCGGGTTCGAATCCTGTGCGGCGGTGTCGAACCTTGGCCAAATTCGTTCACTATACGTTGCTCCAGTTCACTCAGTTGTATGAATGAGTACCTGGCTGTAGACAGTGGTGGATATTTGTGAGTGAATATTCTTCGCACATTAATTGCAGCGTGGCTGGATGCTTCCCAGAGAAGTCGAGATGGTGTTCGATTGAACACATCTGTCTGGATACTGCGCTACACAAGAACTTACCTTTTCTTTACTTTTTTACGTATGCCCGTTAGCGCCTCAGTCACACGAATTGTACAAAAATGCGCATACCTGGAATATTGGCAATGCAACCGGGACTGACTAACGTGCGACTCAAGCACCTATGTTATGTTCGCATCAAACATATTATAAAAAGTGTGTGTATACCACACTGCAGATTTACCTTGGCAAGGCTATATTTGAAATTTAATGACTGTGTTACCGTTTTTATGTATGCACGGATTTCCAGAACGAGACATTGGTGAATATATTGGCTGCTTCGGAGATGATCGCGGGAATCGAGTCTTGCCTGACAAGCCCTACCAAACAAGCGACTACGTCACTCCCGCAGTGTGTGGTTTCACTTGTCTACAACGTGGTATGTACACTGTTTGCGAGTGCACTATAATGCGTTGAAGAGCAAACGCTCCAATCATATTTGAGTGCAATATAAAGTTGCTTAATAACAAATGCTGTTTCTTATAATTACACTACGTTTTGTTGAAGAGCAAATAACGTGTTGCACATGTTGTTAGACAAAAACGTGGTGATAACTACATGACATCTCGTGAATGTACTAGATGTTATCAAAACAAACTAGTATTGTACAGTCAATAGCGGTGATAGAATAATGCTCTTCAAGAAAATATAATGCATTCATAATTGGTCAGTTGGTCAAACATTTAATGTTCAATAGCACAGCGTTACATATTATTTTACTGCTCTGTCATAATTGAGAGTAGCGCTGTTTTTAAAGTACATATCGTATAATTATATAATATATATATAATTATATAAATTGTTGTTATACTGCACCGACCCCCTCAAATATATATAATGTATATATATTGACAAATTATGAATGTATTATATGTTCTTTAAGAACATTAATCTATCACCGCTATTGACAGTATAATACGAAAGACCTACATCAACTAGAACTGTAACGTTAATAACAAAACATAAGTATTTAGGTGCGAAGATTTCAAATGTTTTTTAAAGCTTTGCTCACCTTAAAATATCCACCATTTTAAAAAGATGGCACCTGTCAAGGTATGTATCCCATATACCGTAAGAATGACGTCACACAGAGTCCTAAAGTTGTCACACTAGGTGTTCAGATGCGAAATTTTCAAATACATTGCTGTTAACCTTCTCCAACTTTCATATCGGCCATTTTTACCACACCGTCAGATATTCCTCAGGGTAAGACAGTGAGCAAAGTCATTTCGAACTTTGTTTTATTGACTTTATGCAT
Source organism: Escarpia spicata (assembly GCA_963995525.1). NCBI lineage: Eukaryota > Metazoa > Annelida > Polychaeta > Sabellida > Siboglinidae > Escarpia > Escarpia spicata. The sequence continues at coordinate 24,638,405 of OZ023205.1, read as the reverse complement.
GGCTATTCCTGCTCACAAAATACACAACAGGGATTTGTAATCGGTTCACACATTCTGTTCATATCCACGTATCCGTATCGTATGGTTGATTTACAACGATCGCTATACCAAGACTTTCACAACCAAGTTCGCTAGCTAAGCTGTCACCTAGCAACGAACACACCAGTGAACTTTTATGAATGTTGACAGTCGACGAAGGCTAAAAGAAACATATTTAAGCTATTTAGGTACATCGTAAGCTGGACTATTAGGCAAATTGCGCAAAATAATGTTAGTGACACATTCATTTCAAAAGGGTTGTTTTTTAACATGCCCAATATGTATGTGATGACCACTATATCACATTTGCTGTGATAGGGTACCGGTTGTTGGGAGTGCAATATGGCACCGACTGCTGGTGTGGCAACTCATACGCCAATGCAGAGATGGTATCAGAGCGGCGATGCAACATGGCTTGTCCCGGAGACAAGAGGCAGACATGCGGTGGGGTTCTCGCCCTTAGTTTCTACTATACGGTACCCAGAGGTGAGCCGCGTATGTGTATTCTTGTCGTGCACTCAAATATGATCGATAATGTACACTTGTGTTAGTTGTTAGTTTAACAGAGGTGGGGTAGATTGAATACAACAAACTCAAAGTTCCTGCATTGGGATGAACTCTGCAAGTATACAACACTGAAAATAAGATCGAGGGATTACAAATTTAGATTAATAATGTAATTTTGTTCTATGTTAATAGTAATAGTCAACCCAGACTGCAACATTGAACATGATACTGCCATTCCCCGACATATGTTTCATGATCCACAATGTTAATCCAGTGGTTTTTTAAATACACAACAAACACATTTTTTGTTTGAATGGTTTGCATCAGAATGAATAAACCGAGAGTAAACACATAACGAGCCAACAAGTTCTACTGCCAACCGGTACACCACTACAGAAGGAATGGCTGCAATGCACCCACTCATGGCTCATGCGTGTAACACTAGTCAGATTGTGTAAAGGCATTACACACGCATGCCCTGCGTTTGTATTGATAATCTGGCGGCAGAGTTATAATTCATAACTACCACGCGAGATAATTATGAAAACATAATATTGCAACAGCCTGCCGTGGAACGTGGCAGATTGAGGACATTACTGCCATCGCCAAAACAGTTCGTATCCAGCGTACCCATCAAATGTCACGTGATTATCTACCTGGCTGAGAAACAACTCATTATGTTATGCAATATTTCTCTAGTCAGAGTCATAAGTAAAAGTAAGTGTAAGCTCTTATATAGCGCATTATGCAGTCATTAGGTGGTTTTGGAAATAAAGACAGTCTTAAGATATTCACGAAGGCCGTTTCTAACAAGGCTATTAACATCATAACGGCTCCCGCCACTTGCCTGTGGTGATGTGCCTTCATAACATCAATGCATTAATAATAAACTTCTATAGTGCCTATATCCCCAGGAATCTGAGCTCAGAGGCGCAACATAAAAGAATCGTTGGGCACAATCGTTAACACGGACAAGCAAGAGTCGTCATTAGAGCAAGGGACCGCCGAAGGTATATAGTCTCAGATGATTTTAAAGTGATAGGGAGTCGATTCCAGATTTTGGGTTCAGCTACAGAAAAAGCACGTTTGCCAATATTAAGCTTGGTATTCGGAACAAAAAGTTTTTGTGAAACAGATGATCTGAGATTCCTGGGGATATCGGAGAAACGAAGGAGACAAAACAAATAGGATGGGTATTGTGTAGAAAGGGCACGATGCGCGATAGTGGCTAACTTGAATTATATTCAATATGCAATTGTAAGCCAATGTAATTGTTTAAGTAGGGCCAGTGAAGGTGAGAAACGAGATGCTTTTATAACCACACGTGTTAATTTTTTTAATTCATGTTGGATTTTAGCTAAGTAATTTTACCAATATTGTTTAGGAGTGAATTCCATTAGAGAAGGCGACTGCTAATTAGAGCTTCTGATATTGTTTTAGAACTATATATATATATATATATATATATATATATATATATATATATATATATATATACAAACGATGCCCAGTTAGAAACAGGATTTGCATACTTGATAAATTCTGGTGAAAGCTAAAATCACTGTCAAAGACAACACCTAGAATACGAACGATATCTGATGGTGATCTATCATTACCAAGCAATTTAGCTGGAAAGTAGTTTAACAACTTTGTTTTGTTGTTGTTTTGTGCCAATAATAATTCGATGAGTTTGATCTGGGTTTAGGTTAAATTTACTTGCTTCCATGCACAGCAAGATGTCAGTGAGACAGTCATTTTAAGTTGATAGAGATGTATGTGCATCAGTTGGTAAAAATGATACATACACCTGTGTGTCGTGACGCGCCTGCATGACGGTGTTTAAATCCATTTTGTACCCGCCCCGCTTCTTTGTTTATTTAGACCACTGCCGCTGCCTTTCAGGTGGGACTATCTGATGCAGCTTGCCAGCGCATGAAAACGACACAATGGTGCAACGTTGTGTTGATTGTTCACTAGCTAGTACGGCAGTGAAATGCTGTCTGGAGGGTGAACCTTGCAGTAGGGTCCGGACAACGCTTTCAAAATATGCAAATTAGTGTCGCCATCATAAAATATTCTAGCCCCGTCAACATATCGGTAATTATTGACAATAGCACAATAAATGACGTGGTTGTGCCATTATGTTGATGATCTGTGGTACTGTTCAGGATATTTCCAAACGGATACTACATTGCACTACCCAAAATATGCAAATTAGGCTCCGTCATTTGCAAAATATTGAATTTGGCCCATGTCGCAATAAATATGCGTGATAGTAAAACAGACCAGACGAAGTGTCTGTACCTGCGTCGTGAGGGTATACCATATCGACGAGGACATTCAGCCCGTATTCCTGCCAAACAGTTTTCACGTGATATGCAAATTAGCAGCAGCCATTTAGAAAAATCGATGTTTGATACATTTTTTCGGATTTTTCTTGACAGCGTTTCAAATGAGATGTGTAACCCTATGGCCATTGGGTCAGTACTTTCGAAAGTGCCACCCCAAAGAGCTACCTGGTGATGTTAATATACGAACACACAATAAACTGTTCTAAAATATTTCAGCAGAGAAATAATTAAGCTGACTGGCCCTTCCTTCTCTGAGCAGTGAATTATACGTTGTCCTATCTGTTTGCTGATGACCACTTCAACTACGCCAGAAACATCTAGGGTCGAAAGAGGCACTACCAGCGGACATTCTTCATCGTCTTAGGTTTATGAAGGGAGAACACGTAGCGTGCCATAGACCAGGACTGTGGAATGACATGTGGTCTGTTTTGTTACTGAAAACCACATCCGTGATGTACAGACATAGCCCAAAAGGAATAGTGTATGCAAGCCACGGTGGGCTTTGCGCATCCACAATTGCAACAAAGTTGTTCAAGACATCGCTGACATGGTAGGTGGATACAGACAGACGTTTGAGACTACAACTAAAGAGGAGACGCCGCCACGTATCCAGTCTGATAGACACGATCCTAAACAGACCAGGGAACGACTTCCGGCATGCATCGATCCTCTTGATCGTGCTGATCACCCAACCACCATCATAAACAGAGTTATCGACAAAATTGCTCCAGAGATAGTGAAAGCAGAGAATGTGGTAGACATTGGCAAAGCACAACTGGAGACCGAGTCAATTCACAGAATCCGACAAACAGGATGTAATGATGTCTAATCCAATCGGGTTGTTACAATATGGACAATTTGCACTAAAGCTGTTATAATCTACACAAGAGTGTTGGAATTACAACAACCCGCCAATATTGATCTGAGAACAGGCAACCTTCAAGTGAATGTGTCTTCCAGGTTGATATGTGATGCGGAGGTGACGATTTTTGATGGGTGCGCCATGCATTGGTCTAGCGTGTGAACAGTTGAAAACTTCAAGAACAGTTTCTGCTGCTACGTGCTTAAGAGAACCGCCAATGAAATGTATAACTCGCGTTCGATAGGTACTATGACTTCAGCATCAAATGTGGAACCACGTCAGCACGAAGCTGTCACGATGCCACCAGACGACACAGACTGTCCTCGGATTCCACAAGTTAAGACATACTTAATTTGTCAACAACTTATTTAAAAGGGACACACTAAAATGCTACCAACCACACGCAAGCTTTTCATAAATGGTCGAGCTACTGTCCCAGTAGAACTATATCAAAGTGCTCTAGCAAACCCAATGTTCGCAGTGACGCCGTTTTGGGTGATATTACGGTGTTTTTCGAGGCGGGACGCGGTTTTTCAAGTTTCATCGCGTACCACGGACGCGGTTTTTCGCGTTCCGTTGTGGATCTTCGACGCAATTATATGGTTTTTCAAAGTTATTTCTAGTCCCACGTTAGACAGGTCGCTTTACAAAGAAATACGACAGATATCCAAATTGTATGTCGACAACCACACTTTTGTTTCACAACGAAATTATGCCGCCACCTAGCGACCAAACTGTGAAAGTGGAACACTGAATAGTTGTTCCCACTAATGCGCGTCATCACCGCCTAACGGCTAACTCGGATACTAGGTAGAACGACTTAAGCGTGGCGTCCGGTCAAGAACCTATAGTTTGGATTTACATCATGTATTGTGTATCCCACGCATGATTAAGATAGTTTGCTTTTCAAATCGTGTTATAATTTTTGTTATCAATCCCTAACGATGCAATCTAGGTTTCTGCCTATGACATCACAGATTTAGGTATAACCGACGTCTACAGAAAACAGTGTGTGTGTGTGTGTGTGTGTGTGTGTGTGTGTGTGTGTGTGTGTGCGTGTGTCTGTGTGTGTGTGTGTGTGTGTGTGTGTGTGTGTGTGTGTGTGTAATAAAATATGTTGTAGCTGCTGCTTATCATGCTTTGCAGCATGATACATATCAGGCGTTGAACAAATGTGCTAATGATATGAACATTTATTTATTTATTTATGTATCGAGGCCACACATTAATTTAGTCCAGTTAATAATCCACATCTTTGGACCCCATTTTTTCTTTTGGGACCCCGTTTTTTTAGGCCCGTGTACCCCGTTTTTTAAACCCTAACGCGAACACTGAAACCGAAATAATTTTTAAACGACACACACAGAAGCGGACGTGATCATTATTCCACAAATGACACAAGTAACCCATTCTGGAGTAAATACCATCATCATCATATGCGACGTTGACAGCGATGTTTTCATCATGCTCCTCCATTACTACGCAGAATTCGGTCTTACACGCAGCCTTAAAACGCGCAAGTTAGTAATATAATAGTTCGGCAATACGATGCCTAAAACACTCCAGTAACACAGAATGCTGATATAATCCAACAAACGACGTGAACACAAGCGTGACAAGATGGCTGGTGGAAGCTCGACCACACCCACCGATCGCTGTCTACAGCGCGCCGCGCCTGAGGTAGTTTTGTCAACAACTTTACGCCAAACAGTGCAAACATCAACACTGACGATGGATAGCGCCAATCCTGGTGGGGCAGTGATAGACATTGCCGCTGTAATTAAGAAATATATATACGTGGTCTCACAGGCAGTATACGCTCTTTCTGGTTGTGACACGATGGCGCAGTTATATGGTACTGGGAAAGGAACGTCAATTCAGAAGATACGACAAGTTGGTCGGACCCTCGATAAGATTGATCATATTCAGTAAAGTGTGCCTGGGTTAATCGCGAAGGCTACACACTGCATTGCTGAAACCTATTTTGGAAAGAATCCCATAACATATAGTGACGACGTCTGGTCCCGAAAATGGGTAAAGCAAAGGTGACAACAGCA
>OZ023205.1:24625089-24627589 GCA_963995525.1 Escarpia spicata | reverse complement strand
TGTGAGCAAAATCATGCTGAGAGTCATCTTGAACAGATTGAAACCACAGGTAGAAGAGATCATCGCCGAAGAACAGGTAGGCTTTCGCAGTGGAAGAAGCAACCTGCAACATCAACAGGAACTATTCCATGTCGTCACTGATTTCAAGAAGGCATTTGACAGGGTGTGGCATGCCGCACTATGGGCGACAATGAAGAACTACAATGTTGTTCTCCTCGTCGTTCCCTGTCTTCAGGGGTGAGGCTGGCTTGGATACGTCGACATTTTCTTTCTCTTCCTTATTGCACTTGCACCACTTTCTCTACCACCCTTCTCCATTCTCCTCGGTCTTTTGCTCTTTTCATCCATTCCCCTTTCCATCCATCCAGGTCTCTCTTCACACAATCCTCCCATCTCAGTCTCGGTCGCCCTCGTCTTCTATTTCCCTCAACTCTCCGGGCACCTGCTTTCTTTGCCACTCGTTCTTCTTCCATTCGCTCCACATGTCCTATACAGTTCAACCGACTTCTCATCAACTTCTTCTTGAAACTTTCTTTCACACCAACATCCTCCCTCAGCTCTTCCACTCTTCGCTTATCTATTCTCGTTACCCAGTTGTTTTCGCACACTCGTACCCTCTCCTGTTGTTTCTCTGTCATTGCTATAGTCTCTAGGCCACACAGGTAGGCTGGTGTCACACATGCGCATAGTACCTTTCCCTTGAGTTTTCGCGATATGTGCCTGTCTCCCATCAAACCTTCTACTTTCCTCCATGCTTTCGCTCCTGTTTGTATTCTCCTGGAAAGTTCTAAATTTAAGGGGCCATCTACATTATTCACCTACATTATTCAACATATTCTTGGAACGAATAATGACAGATGCCCTGCAAGGTCACATTGGCACAGTCAACATTGGAGGACGCATCATCACCAACCTACGGTCCGCTGATGACATCGACGGGTTGGCTGGAAGTGAAGAGGAACTTGCTAACCTAATGACAAACAGCAAAATACAATGAGGTCCCGAATAACTGCAAATGGACGCGAATTGGAAAAAGTAAGTCAGTTCAAGTACCTCGGAGTTATCATCAATGACGAGGGTTCCAGGAACGAAATCCTTGCAAGGTCTGCGCAAACATTAGCAGCACTGGCGAAAATTGAAACCAGTTTGGAGAGACAAAAACATTGCACTGAAATCCAAACTTAAACTGGTACATACACTGGTCTTTTCCATCTTTCTGTATGCATGCGAATCATGGGCCTTCACAGAGGAATTGCAAAGAAGAATTGCTGCATGGGAAATGAAATGCTACCAAAGAATCCTCGGTATTTCCTACACTGACCACATCACCAACGATGAAATCAGAAAAAATCATCACTCAACATGTAGGACATTACGAAGACCTGCTGACCAAAATAAAAAAGAGGAAACTGAGATGGTATGGCCATGTAACGCGATCAAGGACAAAACAATACTACAAGGAACATTACTGGGGAAAATAAGATAGGGAAGACAGAGGAAGAGATGGTCAGACAATATTGCAGAATGGACTGGGAAGACCTTCGCAGAAGACGTTAGCACACAACCGCGAAGACTGGCGTCGACTGGTGAAACATTCAGCAATGCAGCGCCACTATGACCCAGGCGGGTTACGGGAGAAGTAAAAGTAAAAATGACCTTGTACAAATGTCAAATGTATTTTGCTTCAAACAATCCTTTCCACTCTCTAGTAGAAGGCTTTTAATCGAAAAAAGTCACTAAAGGCAAACATAAAAATGGTAACATCAGTTTTCTTATTGCTAAGACATTTGGGAATTTATTTATAAAGGTTTCCGCAAATTAATATTCAGTGACTACAGGAAATATCTACATTTCATGCAGAATATACTAAGTTCAACATCACTCCAATGGGGAATGACAGACAATTTAAGAAGTAAAAGAACATTCTAAATAAATACCTTTGTATATATTGTCCAAATACATCGTCAATATGTAAATCAGAGGCCAGTGGTCTAGTTTAGCGAATGGATATTAGTGGCGAGGGAACTCCGAATCTGAGTGGGTATAGACTTACAAAACTACAAAATTATTAAAGCAATGCACAGATAACTACATGCTAGAATGTCAGCGTAACTAATATAAATTAGAATAATCGAAACGTTTCGCGGGACAAAGTTGAGTTGATGTGTTATCCAACGTGCTCAAATGTCAATAATTTCGAAATGATTGGAGGAAACAATATAAACGACATTGACATTATTATAATATGTGCTGAAATTTCAATTCCGTAGAATTTTCATCACATGGACAGACAAAGTCATGCGTATTTTCACCGTGATATGTTTTGAATGTAACAAAGGGTTTTGTATTTTTAGAAGATAAAGGGACGGTCTCTGTCGGTGTGATGGGCACAGCACCAGGGGAAGTTCTCTTCAACATTCGCAGTAGTGTAAAATGTGACGAACACAACCTAACAGTTGCCGACGATCAAATGTAAGCAATAGTACAAACTGTGTGTATC
>OZ023205.1:24603492-24624889 GCA_963995525.1 Escarpia spicata | reverse complement strand
GACCACTACGGTATTTTAATTTAAACAAAATACTGCTGTGTACTGGTGGATTCAGTTGTTCGTTACGCGTTTGGATGATATCAGTTGGTATTGGTTCTGCACACGCAATTTCCTAGAAACTAATAAACATATGATAATTATGTTCGACAACATAATAACATACCATTATGTCATCAGTAAAAGGCGTTTTAAATAGTCACCGTTCAAGCCATGCAATATTGCATTATATAATAATCCCAGGAAAACAGCTCGATCGTGGTCTTGGATACGTACATACACACTCACTCACTCACACACACACACACACACACACACACACACACACACACACACACACACACACACACACACACACACACACACACACACACACACACACACACACACACACACACACACACACACACACACACACACACACACACACACACACACACACACACACACACACACACACACACACACACACACACACACACACACACACACACACACACACACACACACACACACACACACACACACACACACACACACACACACACACACACACACACACACAAGCAAACACACACAAACACACACAAACACACAGACACACACACACACACACACACACACACACACACACACACACACACACACACACACACACACACACACACACACACACACACACACACACACACACGGGCACAAACGCATGCACGCACGCACGGGGACAAACGCAAGCAGGCATTTCACGTCAATTTCTTTATTGTAGACATGTAATTATTATTCTTGAATATCATATTCAATATACATCACATATCACAGTGACCAGATTATTTTTTTGTAATAAAATGTTTGTTATTAGTTTTAATATCTTACTGTGTCAAATGCGAACTAAAACGTGGTTTATGGCCAAAAATACTGGTTTATTTTTCAAACAATTGACAATTTGAAAAACGTCTGGCCATTGCGCAGAGTAGATAATACTGAATGCAACATTCAAAACCTTATTTGGATAGCATATCTGCACACAAAGATAATTCTTTTCCCAAATGCAAAATTTAGAAAAAAACACTTTTTTAGAAAATGGCCGTCAAATATTGCATAAAGGATTTGATTACTCAAGATAGACACACCTGACTCATACATGAACGTAATTTCGAGGTATGTATTTGTTATAATGGTTAGTGTATTGATAGTACACATATAAAACTATCATAATCTGGTGGACAACCTTTTATCCAAATAACACCGACGGTAAGTTGAGCAGTGGCGCAGTGAATAGAGCGTCTCAATCGAGAAAACCCGGGTTCGAATCCTATGCTACCGTATCGAACCTTCGACTAGTTTGTTCATTCTATATTACTTCAGTTCGTTCAGCAGTACGAATGGGTACCTAACTAAAGACAGTGATGGGTAGTTGTGTTATTTACGTATTGCCTGTCACCCCTACTAGGGCATAGGCCGCCAACAACTGCTCTCCAGCATCCCCTGTTCTGGGCCATTTTCTCCAGTTGGTTCCAGGTGTAGCCCATCCTGTTGGTGTCTGCTTCAAGTTCTCGGCGCCAGATGTTTCGTCGTCGACATATTTTCCTCTTTCCCTTGCTTGTTTGGTGAGGTTTGTGTCTGGTTCCCGGACTGTGTGCCCGAACCATCCCCATCTTCTTTTCCTGATTTCCTCTTCCACAGGAAGTTGGCTGGTCCTCTGCCACAGATCCTTTATTTATTTGGCCAATGAATCCGAAGTATTCTTCTCAGGCAGTTGTTGGTGAAGGTCTGCAGCGTCTTGATGGTTGCCTTTGTGGTCCTACAAGTCTCGGACCCATAAAGTAGGACAGATTTCACATTGAAATTGAAGAGCCTGACCTGACCGCAAACTTGGACCCAACTGTGATGACCAACTATCGCCCTATATGAAACTTAATTTTCCTCAGTAAGACAATGGAGCGAGTGGTAGCCAAACAACTGTCTTCATTCCTGGCCGACAATAATCTGATGGATGAATACCAGGCAGCCTATCCTGCACACCACAGTGTAGAAACTGCAATAGTAAATGTTCACAATGATCTACTACAGGCCATGAACTACGGCAAGATTACCCTTGTGTTACTCGACCTATACGCAGCTTTTGACACTGTCGACCGTTCTATACTTTTATCTCTCATGACCAGCTACTTCGGAATATGCCGTGTTGCACTTGACTGGTTCCAGTCCTACTTGAGCGACAGAACATGCTGTGTGCGGATTGACAATGTAACATCGGATGCATCGCAACTAACATACGGACTCCCGCTAGGCTCTGTCCTAGGGCCAATACTTTTTTCAATGTATTCGATACACATTGCTGATATCATCAGGAAGCAGGGCCTCAATTGTCATTGCTACGCGGACGATACACAAATATACCTCTCAGCCGATCCCACACAGTCAAAAATTACGCAATACAGCAAATTGAAGCCTGCCTTGACAAGCTACGTCAATGGATGTCGCAGAACTTCCTCAAGCTGAATGATGGAAAGACAGAATTAATTGTCGTCGGATCCAAACAACAGAGATCCAAGGTCAGCATCACACAGATCAGAGTGGGCGACACCATGGTTACTCCTTCGGACAGCGTCAGGAATATCGGTGTTATCTTTGATGAGAACCTTTCCATGGATAAACATATCGCCGCTGTATCCAGAGCCGTCTGTCTATCAATTCGTAATATTGGCCCGATTCGTAGGTACATCAGTCAGCCGGTTGCGGAACTACTCACTCATTACTTCTAGACTGGACATGGGCAATGCTCTGCTTCACGGCCTCAACAAATCACAACTACAACGACTCCAGCGACTACAAAACACTGCTGCCAGACTGGTCACTCTCTCCAGGAAATTCACACACATCACTGCGCTCTGCAAACAAGTTACTCCTAGTAGAACACAAACCGAAACACTCGTGGGGAGCACGATCGTTTATAGTATCCGCAGCAAAGATCTGGAATGCGCTTCCAAACAAAGTTAGAGCTACTAACAATCAACACCTTGAAAACCCACCTCTATAAAATATACTTAGAATAAGACATGATGTGGACATATGGACATTGTATAATACTGATCTTAAACTATTTATGAAAATACTTTTATTGTATTTATTATTTATTATATTACTTATAATATCGCAACATTTATTATGTATACTAGATATAGATTTTTTTAGAAAGGTTGTATTAATGAGTCTACAATACATTGATAACGATATTTTTTATTGATTTTATGATGTATAATTAATTACTCTCATCTTATAATTTCTAGAACGTTGCTCTTACTATATTTTAAAATAGTGTTTTTATAATTCCTAAAATTACTATTTTAAAGTCACCAATGGTCAAATACTGTGCACGCGCCAGGAGCGCCTCTACAGCGGATACCGGCGTTATATAAGTCTTCATTATTATTATTATTACCTTAGTGTAGGGTGAAATGGATTTGGTATTCCAAATGTTCGTGAGTTGTAGGAAGGCTGTTCTGGCATCGCCAATTCTTGCTCTGACTCATTCTCTGGTATTTGTGTTCGGATAATATATTCTCGCATTTATTGCAGCGTGTCTGAATGATTCCCACATATGTCGAGATGGTGTTCGATTGAACAGGTCTGCCAGGGAGTAAAGTGTAAATCGCTTCGACCAATCCTAAAGACTGGATCATGCGCTATAAAAGAACTTACCATTACCTGTGTCCTATGTCATGTCCTATACTCCTTACAGCTAGCCCAATAATGAGGAACATCGCCCTCTATAAGAAAGCAGTGCAGAGTGGCAGAGGGCAATCAGCCGATATTGCTGTGGACGGTATCTTCACCACCAGCCAATGTTCAATCACAAGTTCCACGGCCAACCCATGGTGGTCCGTTGACCTGCAGAAGCAGACGATTGTGACACATGTACACGTGACTCCGTGTGGTAAGGACCATTTCCCCAACACTAACATAGTTAACCATACTAGTATTATTGTCCATCCGCTGGATGGCGCTAAATTAACAAGACGCTCTTAAGACGATTTCTCGGAATATTCGTGCGCGAGTGCGCACGGACACGATATTATGACGTAATCACAAGTCTATTTGGACAGGAGGCTTCACTGAGCGAGAAAATGGCAGTCTACACTGAAGGTTTTTGTCCGCCATTCGGGAGGCAAGCGCATGCGCATGCGGGACCGGCAGCGCGCGATTTTAGTGTATCTATTCAGTCACCTCATTTCATCAGAATAATCACCAAGCTGTGAAACATATTAAAGTAATCCTTGAAGTTTAGTTTTGTAGCTATCACAATTCAAAATAATGAAATTTGCAAACAAATCACGTAGAAACGTTGCAATTATTTATTGAGCCAACTGAACTTCGTCGTGTTTCATCAGAATAATCATCAGGCTGTACCACTTCTTGTATAGTTTAAATATTGTGGTTATCGTTGAAAATGTTGAGCAGTAATAATACAAAGAACTGCATTTCCTGCACGCGTATGGTCTGGCTTGGCGCAACTCCCGAATGGCGGACCAACTGCTTACGTACTTTCCTCGAACAATGTAGATAGCGCGCGCTGCACCGTCTTGTATTGATATACGGTCTTTGATCACAAGTGTTTGTTTTTTGTTTTTAAAAGGAGTCGTTACTGTGTGTCTTGAGTGGTCAGACATATAAATAAACAGTGACAGAGGTGTGGGACGTCAAGATGCAGAAACGTACAACAGCGTCACGAAAGCCGTTTGCGGATGAAGTTCCGGCCACTGAAGATATTGCCGGCGTAACCAACTTGTAAGCGATCGCAGCCATGCTGCAAGAAATGAAAATACAGCTGCGACAAGAGGCGGAAGAAGATCTCGAACAAAAGCGACTGAAAATCGTTGAGCTTAATAAAAGGACGTCCCAGTTTGAAAATAAGCTACAAACGCTGGGGGACAGCGAACGTATAGAAACTCCAATCGGCACTGTTGTACATCTTGTTGTACCTGCAGACGTCATTGTCACACCCCAGTTACTAGCTTCCCGGGATGGACATACTCGGCAGTGTCCACTAAAGTTTGATGGGACGACGATGTGGGAGAACTACCACGTTCAGTTCGAACTCGTAGCGGAACTGAATGCATCGGATGCTGCTGAGAAAGCGGCATTCTTAGCTACAAGTTCAGAAGGCCCAGCAGCTAATGTTTGGGTGAATTGGATAGCGTGAAGCGACATAATCAAGAATCGTTAGTGGCAGCTTTGGAAACGATATTTGGTGCGTCTGTGCAGCGCGAACTGAGTCGAGTGAAGCTGCCGAGTCGTCGAAGGCATAAAGGTGACGCTTTGCCAGAACTTGCAGAAGATGTAGAGCGTTATGCTCGTTTAGCGTACGGCGAAGCGTCATCCAGCAGGCAAGACGAACTCGCCAAAGAGCAGTGTATTGATGTGCTGACCGACGACGATCTAAGCATTCGTCTAATGCAGGCTAGACCGAATACGCTGCATGAAGCTCTACGCATCGCAATGGAATTCGAATCGTACAACATGGTGGTACAACAACATCCCAGCGTACGAGCCGTGTCAATAACGGACGATTGCAAGTCGAATGGGGAGACGGCGTCAGGATATAAGCAACTGCAGGGAACGCTGTTTGTGGTGGCCGAAGGAGTGCAGAGGTTGTTGCGAGAACGCGACAGCCAGTCACATACACGTAATAATGCAAAGTGAAAAATAGCCCATTTCAGGCGAGCTTGTCGTCAGCCGCCAAGACAGATAGAGTTGAGTTCATCGCACTGGAAGGAGTCACAACAATGCTGACACATTGTCTAGAATGCCGCGACCCTGTCATGCGTCACAACGTCGTCACTGCCTTCACAACGAGCAACAGGAAGAGTACAGTACGCCAACATTATGTGTGGTGAAGGACACTGAATCTCAGTCACTGAGAGATCAACAGCTAGCTGACACTACCATCGCACCTGTCCTGAAATGGAAGGAATCGGGATTGCGGCCGAATTGGGCGGATGTATCGGCAATGAGTGAAGCCGTGAAGATATATTGGGCTCAGTGGAACAGTCTTGAGATACGAGAGGGAGCTCTTTACCGACGCTGGGAATTACCGATGCAGTTTTGTGGCAGTTTATTTTGCCAAAAACTGAACGAGTAGCGGTACTACGTCAGCTTCACGACGAACCGACGGGAGGCCACGAAAAAGACGCCGGAAAAGGTGCGTCAACGTTTCTATTGGGCGAAATGCCGTGATGATGTTACTGCCTGGTCAAGGCGATGTGACGTATGCGCCGCGACGACTGGCAAGAAAACACGATCGCCTCTACAACAATATAACGTGGGCTGTCCCGTGGAGAGGATAGCGTTGGACTTCATGGGCCCTTTCCCGGAGGCAGACGCTGGGAAACGATATTTGTTGGTTGTGATGGACTACTTCACAAAGTGGCCAAACGCATGTGCGTTGCCTAACCATGAGGTTACTACTGTTGTGTCAGTGCTCGTCGACGAGTTCGTTTCTCGATATGGTGTCCCAGCAGAGATCCACTGCGATCAACGGCGTAATTTTGAGTCTGATATGTTCACCGAAATGTGCCAATTATTAGGCATCCACAAGACGATAAAAACAGCTCTACATTCGCAGTCTGACGGCATGGTGGAGCGATACATCCGGACGCTTTGTCGGCAGCTTGCGAAGTTCATCGTAGAACATCAAGGTACGTGGGACCAAAAGCTGCCGTTACTTTTAATGTCGTATCGGTCGGCCGTGCTTGACACCACTGGGTACACGCCGAGTATGATGATGTATGGAAGCGAAGTTACAATGCCCGTTGTTGTATGGGCGCCCTGACGAAGAGCCCGTTGAGTTCTGCAAGTACGTGACCGACTTACGTGATCGGCTAGATTCTATTCATGAGTTCGCACGCTCACAGACCCAGCTGACACATGGCAGAGCGATGCGACACTATGATCTACGCGCTGAACGGAATCGATTTGACGTTGCTGGTCCTGTGTGGATGAATAATCCCCAGCGTAAGAAAGGCTGGCGAAACAGTGGGACGGACCGTACTACGTCGCCGACCGCATCAATGACGTACTGTATTATAATATGGTACAACAGGAACCCCGAAACATACCAAAGTTGGTGCATAAGGACCGACTGCGACAGTATCGAGGCGTGCCTGTGCACACACGCTGGGCTACAATCGTCAAAGACATCCACCGACGTTGTCCCTGTTCCGGGCAAGACAACGTTCCACCAGCAGACGACAATCGTCAAGTGAATCTCGGGGCGAACATTCGCCGTCGACGAGTAGTGGGCCAAGAGTACTTCCACGAAAGACTCGAAGAAAGAGAAGTAGACCTGTACGATATCGTGACTAAGTTTCAGCACGTATAGGTCGCAGTGTAGTACACGTTCGGTCTATAACATAACCGGGTTTCTTCGTGTACATTGTTGTTAGTGCGGTAGTCACTGTTAGTGCGGTAGTCAGTGTTAGTGCGGTAGTCAGTGTTAGTGCGGCAGTCAGTGTTAGTGCGGTAGTCAGTGTTAGTGCGGTAGTCAGTGTTAGTGCGGTAGTCAGTGTTAGTGCGGTAGTCAGTGTTAGTGCGGCAGTCAGTGTTAGTGCGGTAGTCAGTGTTAGTGCGGCAGTCAGTGTTAGTGCGGCAGTCAGTGTTAGTGCGGCAGTCACTGTTAGTGCGGCAGTCAGTGTTAGTGCGGCAGTCACTGTTAGTGCGGCAGTCAGTGTTAGTGCGGCAGTCACTGTTAGTGCGACAGTCAGTGTTAGTGCGGTAGTCACTGTGATAGTAGACGACCCGTATGGTCAAAGGTGGACCGATGTGATTCTATTGTTATTAGTTGGACTGAATATTGTGTTAGTAACTATTCACTATACCATTTGAACAATAATTGCTTTATGGGAAACCTGAGACGGTTACCTGTGGGGAGGGGGTAATGTTACGCCAATTCGTTATTCCCGACGTACAGAACGTAACCACGCATTGCGCTGTCGTGCGTGAGTGCGAATAAACAGTGGCAGTATTTATATCGTTGTCGTTTCACTTTCTTGTAAAGGAAATCCTAACGGACTCACCGTCCTATAACGATATTTTCTCTACAAACGCCGCAAGTTACATAACACTTCCGCAACAGATCGTGGATAGTTGATGTAATGTCGAACAATTGTAGATACTACATTGCGAACAATCGTTTTAACTGGTTCGAACAATAACACAGGAAAGACCCCTTAACCCAAGAGGAATTTTGGAAACAAATAATATAAAAGTTGTCGTATGAACCCAGGCAGTTTGGCGCTCGAGATGCAAAGCGTCAGAAGGATACGCTTAACATACATACCCTCTCACAGACATACGCAAGCGTGATTATACTTAGATTGTGGCGTAATTTTACTACACAGAAACGAATGTTGCGGCAAACTGTATTCTGCTGCACCAGTGTGCATATCGTGAACGTGTATTTGCAAACTGGATCACATCAGAGGTTGGTTACATATGGTTTTTCTTTCCGATAATGTGACCTTTTTTGCAAATGCATCTACACGAGAGTCAACAAAGTAGTGCAACAATATTCCAATTCAACTCCATTGAGTCGTGTGATGGTACAAGTGCGTCCATATACTATTCTACTACGTAAGAGGGTATGTGGGAAAACGCGCACTAAATGGGTTGACACGTTTAGCCTACGATTTCGGCTGACATGTATATCAACGTCTTTGCACGCAGGACGGGTCAATGACTTGATCGTTGGCTTGTCGGACTCACGAATTGACGTCGAGAACCCGCCGTTAAACTACATTCTGTGTGCCCGCATCACCGCTGTGGTTCAAGCACACACAACCGTCGTGCTGCCCTGTCAGCCGACCATTGTCTCAGGACAATTCCTCTTCATCCGCAGAACCAGCCCAGCAAACGCCGTGCTCAGACTAGCGGAAGTTCAAGTTTACACCGGTATTGGCATTATATTGCAAGTGGATCGATTACTATAGCAAGTGAATAAACATAAATTGAACAGTACAACATAAAAGTATGATTTTGGTAAAAAATATTGCACACACCACGTTTATCGTGTAACACTAATGCAACGGTACGAGTCAATTTAAACATCGGACTGATCGAGTAATGTTGCGTTAAACAAAGATAAGCTTGCATGTTCATTAAACAACACAATTACTATTATAACATTAAGTTTATGTATTGTTGTGTATGACGCAGTTCTACCAAATCTCGCGCGTGGAAGGCCGACGTGGCATTCCAGTGCGAGCGACGGCACAGTTCTGACCGGCCCCTACTCGTGCAGTGAATATGTCGGCGGGGACGTGACGTGGTGGACAGACCTCGGCGAGGGACAGCACATCGCCGCCGTCTACCTGAGACTGAAGCAGATCTACCCTGACGGCAGTAAGACTGACGATGGTAGTTGTAGCCCTGCTGAGTGGTAGCGGTAGTAATACAAGTCAGATTACTGATATTTCTGCTGTTGCTGCTACCGGTGCCCATACCCCACCCCTAGTCAAGACTGGCTTGAGTTGAAATGCGAGTGAGCGCATTTAAATGCAAATACAAATGTTTGAAACATTCAAATGCAAATACAAGTGCTACTGCGCCGATACACGGTTGCATTTAAATGCAAAGGCAAATGAAAGCGTTTGGAAGTATTCCAATGTAAGTATAAGTGGTTTTGAAATTATTCAAATGCAAGTATTTACAAATATTCCAGTGCAAATACAAATGCTTGACAATTATTAAAGTGAAACATTTACGCATGACTCTGTACGTACGAACTGATAGATGGACTTTGCATACATATCACTCTACATCATTTATCAAATACGACGGAGTGATGAACTTGCAGCCTCATTTGCTTTCGATGTTGAATCTTCGTTGCGTTGGCTCAGATGACGTCACGATTGCGGCGACCGACGCCGACCCAACGAAGACGAGGCCAGACGACCTGGCTGAAGCGTCATACGTCGTGTGCTCTGTCGTCACGAGCACGTTCACTGGACTCGCCCGCTGTGACATCACTGAGGTGTACGGCCGCTATGTGTTCGTCAAGGCGCGACCTGAAACGAAACTGAAACTGTGCGAAGTGGAAGTGTTCGCCTTCCGTGAGTACCAACGTGCAGCTATACATTTTTCACAATTCTTATTATGTCGAAGCTGGACGTACTGGTATTTCTACTGGTTTCGTTTCGTTGTTGCTGCTCATGGTAATTGTTCTGGTCTGTAACAGTCTCTGACAAGTACTTACAGACATAAGCATGTAACAAAACACTTTATTATGACCGACCGGCAATGCCCACTGCCCTGGTCGCCAGGTGGTAGCACCACTCACAGACTGCACCAATAGACAACTCATGACATCTCCCCCTATTAGGATTAAACATTAACTTAACCTGCATGCCACACATGTATCATCAATACACTATTCTTTCTTTCAACACAAGAATGTCACTCTTCTTTAACACAAGAATGTCACACTTCTTTAACACAAGAATGTCACAGTTCTTTAACACAAGAATGTCACTCTTCTTTAACACAAGAATGTCACTCTTCTTTAACACAAGAATGTCACTCTTCTTCAACACAAGAATGTCACTCTTCTTTAATACAAGAATGTCACTCTTCTTCAACACAAGAATGTCACTCTTCTTCAACACAAGAATGTCACTCTTCTTTAACACAAGAATGTCACTCTTCTTTAACACTACACTGTGGCAACTGTCACTCGTCCTTGCATTTCAATAAGTCGCACAGGTCTGATTATAGACCTGACGATACGGTCGGTATATGTCAGAAGACCATTGCTGACCGAAAGGAGACTTCAGACGTTGAAGAGCTCCCTCGGAGTTTCTGGTACGTCCTATTCATACTTTGGCCATCCAGTCAACGAGTGGATAACAGCTGACTGAAGAGTAGCATCGTCCCTCGTTGAGGATCGCAACTCGGCCATCTTCTGGGGTGACGTCGATAAGTTTGACTCCACCATATCCACGTGGAGTGTTCGACTTCTTTTGCGACTGATGATGCTGGAGTAATCTTTATTGGGCTTCTCGACAGAGCATCAGCAACAACAAGGTCCTTCCTTGGGTACATTCGCTTAGGTCTTGTGTCGCATCATCCGCATTAGTATTCGCTGACATCTTAATGGTGTCCTGATGTGGTCTTTGATATTGATCAGCGGCACAAGTGTATTGTGGTCTGTGAGCAGTGTAAATTCCTGTAGATCACATATGAATCTGTCAAATTTCTCGCACGCCCACACACTCGCTAAGCATTCTTTTTCTATTTGTGCGTACCGCTGCTCGGCGGGGTTCAACATTCTCCAACAGAACGCCACCGGTTTCATTCTCCCTCCACCGTGATCTTGCATGAGCACCCCTCCAATGCCGGATGAACTGGCAGCGGTACTCACACAGGTTGACTTAGTCGCGTCGTGGAACGCCAGGATTGGTGTCGATGACACCAGCGTCTTTACCTTAACAAATGCTTTTTCCTGAGCAGGTCCGCAATGACCAAACCGTGCCGTCTTTCAGTAGGTCGTTCAGACGACGTGTGACGCTTTATAGGTCTGGTAGGTATGAACCTAGAGAGTGGACCATTCCCATGACTTGTCGCAACAGTGACACTGTTGTTGGTGCTGGCATGTCCAGAATGGCAGCGACCTTTCCTGGACCTGCGACGATTCATTCGGCGATGAATCTGTGACCCAAGAACTTGAGTTAAGTTTGTCTGAACTGACACTTGTCTTTATTCAGTCTGAGACCGGACATCGCGACAACTTTCCTGATAGTGTCTAGGCGACGGTCATCCTCCTCCTGATCTTTCCCATAGACCAGGACGTCATCCGTATAACAGAACACGCCTTCCAGCCCCTCGAACAACTGAGACATCTTCCGCATGAAGATTTCTGACGCTGACGTGATACCGAATGGCAGCCGACGAAAGCAGTAGCGGCCAAATTTTGTGATGAATGTTGTCAACTCTTGACTGTCTTCGTGTAGTGGTATTTGATAGAAATCACTGGCGGCGTCAATAGAGGTGAATAGTGTCGCACCTTTGAAGTGACGTCATCTATTGTCGATAGGATAAAGGTTTCTCGCTTCCCCTCTTGATTGAGCTTCTTTAAATCAGATGCGGATTGTCCTGATTTCATCATGACGGGGACAATCGGTGCACACCACGACGTTGGCTTTGTGATGGGCACAATAACCCATGCTGCTTGCAGACGGTCCAGCTCCTCCTTCACCTTCGGTTGGAGTGGTATCGGCACGCGTCTGGCTACGTTCGATGCAAACGGCTCAGCTCCATCTCGCAGCACGATTCTTACTGGTTCAGTCTTGAGACACCCTATGTCGCCGAATGCCTCCTCAAACTCACCCACTTTGAGAATGAGGCCCATGGGGTTGGCAACGCTGCGACTCAGAAGGTTGTTTGCCTTTGCACTGACAACGACAATACGGAAGTGGAACGCTTGTCATTTAACTTCCGTTTGTGCTACAAATTGTCCCTTGGTCTCAAGAGGTCCGCCTACTCCAAGCAGTGTTCACGTGGTCGTTTTCAGCTTCGGTCTCGGCCTCGTAGCATTGTAAGTTTCTTCCGACATGATTGACGTATCTGCGCCTGAGTCTACTTTGAAATCGATCTTCTTGCCCAAGATTGGAAGTGTCACCCTCCAAGCTGGGTCAGCGTCTTCACACTGTACAGACCCTAGGAAGAAGTGCTCAGAAGATGAGTCTCGTGCACATGGTGGGACTGCTTTCACTTCCTGTACTCGCTTTGTCCGACATACTGACGCAAAATGTCCCTTCTTTCCACATTTCCTGCATTCTGCACCAATTGCAGGGCACGCATCGTCTCTAGTCGATCTATGTTTGTATTCGTAATATCTGCTCTTGTTGTCGGAGTTGACTGTTTGTTTTCTTTGGTTGTGGCGCGAAGGTGGCTTGTCGTGCCGCTGGAGCTGTTTCTGTTTTCTACCCCATCCAGCTGCGTCCACCGCTGATGCATTTTGCGTTTTGACTAACTCCCAATGCCTCGCTGTGTCGGCTGCTTTCTCCAGCGTCAAATCGTCTTGCTCTACCTGCAATTTTGTGTGATAGTTCTTTGTCTGACGTCGCAGCGATAAGTCTGTCCCTTATGTTTTCACATTCGTTCTCGCCAAAATTGTCATGTCACGCAGAGCGCGTATATATAGCTCGACAGACTCTCCCGGCAACTGACTACGCTGGTTGAGCGTTGTCCTCTCACGTATTACGTTTTTCGTTGGAACAAAATAGCTGTCGAACTTTGCCATCACTGCATCATAGTAATTTCTGGTATTTACTCCGTCAACTCCTTGTCCGAATACAAATGATTTGTAAATGCTATGTGCTACTCGGCCCATCGCATATACGAGAGAACTACTCTGCACGATTTCTTCCTCCTTGTCGAGTTTTGTCGCAATTCGGTATAGACCAAATCTGTTTTTTCCATTCCAGCCATTTTGATGGGCTGGAAAATTCGAAATTTTCGGGTTGGCTGAATTTTGGCATGTCTGTATAGGTGACAAGACAACGTGGTCGGTGAGCTATATTATGTGACGTTGATGTTTTTTGGAGAATTTGACTTTGATATTTACACCACTAACAGCAGTCTGTGTTAACACGATGTATGCGTGTTAGACGTTAAGATCCCACCGGTGTTACCATGGTCTGCTCTGTGGCAGTCTCTGACAAGTACTTACAGACATGGCATATAACAAAACAATTTATTATGACCGACCGGCAATGCCCACTGCCCTAGTCGCCAGGTGGTAGCACCACTCACAGACTACACCAATAGACAACTCATGACAGTATTGCTACTGTTGACACTAGTGTATATCATTAGTAGACAGTGATGCTGCAGTTATTACACTTCCACTTCTGCTTCCAAACGCACTCGCACACTTGAACACTCGCACACTCGCACACTCGCACACTCGCACACACGCACACACGCACACACGCACACTCGCACACACGCACACACGCACACACACACACACACTCTCTCTCTCTCTCTCACACACACACACACACACACACACACACACACACACACACACACACACACACACACACACACACACACACACACACACACACACACACACACACACACACACACACACACACACACACACACACACACACACACACACACACACACACACACACACACACACACACACACACACACACATACACACACACACACACACACACACACTCACTCACCCCCCCCACACACATACACTCACACACACACACGCACACCCCCACACACACTCACATTAGTGACGCACACACACACACACACACACACACACACACACACACACACACACACACACACACACACACACACACACACACACACACACACACACACACACACACACACACACACACACACACACACACACACACACACACACACACACACACACACACACACACACACACACACACACACACACACACACACACACATACACACACACACACACACACACACACACACACACACACACTCACACACACACACACACACACACACACACACACACACACACACACACACACACACACACACACACACACTCACACACACACACACACATTAATGATAGAGCACAGCAAAAGCGACAACTTCAGTAACCCTGAACTTATGTTGAACTGGAGCACTAATTCCAATGACCATTAATTATAAACACATATAATGATTCCAAATTAGCATAATACTATTATTAATATTACAAACAGAATGGTACTTTTACTTACCAAACAGTTTTTCCCCCGCAGCGCTGGCCAACAAGGCACTCGGGCAAGAGACATACCAGTCCTCTTTCCGACATAACTCATCGGCCAACTTGGTGTATGCTGTGAATGGAATCTTAGCAGCAACGTGTTCCATCACCTCGAGTTCCGACAGGGATCCGTGGTGGTCGGTCGATCTACGCAGTTACTATCGAGTGGCGGAAGTGCACTTTTTGACGGGCATGCCCTATCGTAAGTAAACACAACAATACAGGTCGCAAACTCTCACTTGTGGTATACTCGTGTTTAAAAATCGTCATCTTAGCAACAGGTTTATGTTTACGAACGACCAATCTTCAAAACATTTGGATATCTACTGAAATGTCACACTCACCGTTTACGTTGTACAATAGACAACGCAACATATTGCTACTCCCAAAGATAGCCTATTTCAAGGGTAGGTGAGCTACTGTTGAGATTGTTATTATTAACCCCAGTTGTTATTGCATTGAGAACTATGGTTCAATCTATAT
The DNA here is from genome assembly GCA_963995525.1 of Escarpia spicata. Taxonomy (NCBI): domain Eukaryota; kingdom Metazoa; phylum Annelida; class Polychaeta; order Sabellida; family Siboglinidae; genus Escarpia; species Escarpia spicata. Next base: position 24,609,576 of record OZ023205.1, on the reverse strand, counting down.
TTTTAAACCATTGTAAATAATTATTGAAAACGACACCAAGTTTGCCGTGATGTTATTTTAATGTGTTCTCATCGTAATGTGTTTGACAACTTACTATGCTACAATCTCACAATTGCTAAGGAGCTATCAGTAGTTGATTGATTGCAAAATGTTGAAAACAATGAATTGAGCTGTCAAGACTTGTTTGTCATCGTAATGACATCATCATGTATAATTACGAACATGTTGCATGATATATCATTATTGTTATCATAACACGTCTACTCCTGCTTGAGCCAGTGGAAACGCAATCATATATCGTTAAAGAGACACAGAAGGCAACGTGTTGAATCTACGCACCTGAAAGAGTATATGCAAACAAACCACACTTCAAACTACACTCTGAACTATAACGACAGCGGTTTATTCAGAACGTGAAATCAAATTAGAAGATTCTAAAGAAACCTCCAGTATCCTGGAGACTGACATCTTGCTCATGACGTGGAGGCTTGAGCAGTAAGTAACCAGTAAGCGAGCAGCATGTGAAGTTGCTGACGCCTCATCAGTTCTTTCAAAGACCAGTGGCAGCTACCTTCGGTTAGTTGTCAACACGGTTCGGTTGAATCTTACAAGGTCTGTTTGCAATAAAACGTGATTTTTAGATGGAGCCTTATTTTCCGTTGTAACAATGAAAAGGAGCACGTAGAATTGTCAAAATTCTTACCATAATATCATACAGGGGAAAACGAAGTCAACTGTAACAATGATACATGTTAACAATGGTTCTTCGACAGGCCCTTATTTTCTGTTCTAACTATGAAAACGGCCACCTAGAGTTGCAAAATGCATTATCTCATGAAAAACTGCTAAGTTCGGTAAATGCAAACGTGATGAATGTTTATTGGTTGCAGTTCTTAGAATTTAAATATCAATAACGGCGTGTAAACGTACAGTGCATGCATGAATTAGTTTAGTACAAACACAACGCCACATGTAGGTAGTGTGGAAAACTAGTTATAGAGATAAGCAAGTCGTCACATGGGTTTATCGACAACAATCGCGCGGCACATGAAAAGTTGTTACTCTGTGTTCAACAAGCGTTTTTATGGAGCGCCGTGGCGCAGTGACAAGAGCTTTGGACTCTCAACCGAGAGAACCTGCGTTCGAATCCTGTGCTGCCGTATCGAACCTTGGGCAAGATCGGTTACTCTACGTTACTCCAATTCACTCTGTTTCAATGAGTACCTGGCTGTAGACAGTAGTGGAGATTTGTGTACGACTAGTTATTGCGCATTAATTGCTGCGTGACTGAATAATTCCGAGAGAAGTCGAGATGGTGTTCTATTGAACATGTTTTGTAAATGGTTTGTTTGTATTCATTTTTTTAGTTGCGTACCAACACCAATTGCCTTTTGATTTGTGTATTAGCACATGCTCGATTTCTAGCAGTTTTTGAGTTTTATTCAGCTCTGTACGTGAGCAGAGTGTTATGTGAGTTGATCATTTGTTATTTAGGTGCCGGTGTTAAACTTGAAAACTTTGAAGTACTTCTGACTGATGTTAGACGTCCCAATAATGGGGCACTGAACATCTCGTTTCACAAATGTGGCGTGTTCGTCGACCCCCTGCCGGATAACTCCAGAACTCGTATTCCCTGCATGTCTGCTAGAGGGCGCCACGTGACCGTGAAGGCCAAGACACAGATGAGGTTGTGTGAGGTGGAAGTGTTCGTGCTACGTGAGTCTACTGCAACAAACAGTGCTGTCCCTATTACAGTATTGTGATCTTAAACTCGTTCCCGCTGACTATTTAAATTCTGCTGTCCACAATTTCAGCATTGCGTGCTGTCGAACATAACTCAACGGTGGCATCATCTGGAGAATGTGTCTTCATTCAATTAGAACGTAACTCCAAGTAAATCCCTTTTTAAGACTCATCGCCAGATGTTACATCAGAGGCAAATTGTCCAAGAAATAAACACAGGACGAGGCGAGTGGATCTCGTCACCTGGGAGGAGATATCGTTACAATGATCCAAATGTAACGTTTTATAATATAGATTTATAGTACTAATAACACCGGTTGTGATTATTTGTCTCCCAAAACATCACCGACATAATAATGATGTGTAGCTATTAACTTCACATAAGTTATACTGCCCATAACTATCCGCATTTCAAGTTAGGTTCAATACATTCGAACCATTAGTTATGTTCACAACTGACAAGTTGCAACACTAAGTCTCCTGTGACTTCTGTGAGACCTTCTTTGGAATTTTTCTCAATAATTTTGTTCACTACTAAACGCCTGTTGGTGTTGCTGTCTGAATATATTGCAAACAGCTGTCCATATATTGGTAAGTTTTGCTATAGTAGATAAAACAGTACTTTTTTCGTAGGCAATATGTTCCTGTGACATATATCCAACTGTTCCGTATATTTTCACACTGTCTTGTTATATATTTTGAAATTAAACGACGGCTACCAGATTACTATAAATAATGGCCACTTGGTTGATTTACTAGCTGAATCTGATGCAGAATATCGTTTATACACAATGGTCACGTTATGCAAATTAGATATCAATGAAACATTGCAATGCGACATGTTCGAAAAGGTACCTCGATTTGATTAATTTTACTTTAGCGGAACCTCGGCTGGAGAATGTGGCGCGTCACGCGGCGGCGACTCAGAGCAGTTCCGTTCCGCTAGGTGGCGCCAGTCGCGCCGTGGACGGCGGCACGAGCGCCGTCTGGTGGCACGGCAGTTGCAGCTTCACCCTGAGAGAACAGAACCCCTGGTGGCGAGTAGATCTGTCTCTCGTATACGATGTTTGGCATGTCGCCGTGACGCACGTCGAAGACTGTAAGTGAAGCGATTATAATGATGTTCGTAAACAGGTTGTTGTTGTTGCTCTCGCTCCTTGTTCCTTCCTGGACAAAAGTTGTCGAAGTTTTCTATCCATAGCTCCCTCTCTCCACCTTCCATCCTCCTCCCGTTCGTTTTATGTCCCTCCTCACGCAGTCCTCTCATCTCACTGTGGCATTACCCTTTTCCTGTCATTTGTGTTATTCCGCCTCTGCTCTCTTCGCTATTTTCCTGCATCCACTCTTGCCAACAGGCCTGCCCATCTCACCCGGCTTCTCAATAATATTCCTGTTACACTGCGTTGCATCCCAACCTCTTTTCTCATCGTAATTCGTCCTTCTGTCTACCCTCTTTGTTCTTGTTATACTTCTAACCCAGGTGTAACACACACCCTCAGAACTGTCCCTTTCAGCTTTTTAGAGATTTGTTTGTTCATCATGAATCCCTCTACATTTTTTCCAAGCATTCGTTCCTGCTTGTATCCAACCAACATCACCTTTGTTTTTCCAACCTCATTCTCAGTCCGTGTTTCTTGAACACCCTGTTCCATTCTTCCAAAATGGCTTGTAACTCTTGTTTATTTTTGGTAGGCATGGGGTGGGTGAGTGTTTGCGCGCGCACACATATTGTACCGTAGTAATTTAAATAGTGTTGATATCAAGTTTATTTTTACGTACTTTAAATAATACTTTGTGTTTTTTTACTTTTTAATAAACTTAACTGGTTCAATAAACAAGGAATGTGCATTTGAGAGCTATATTCATATTCGAATTACTATACCATTAATATTGCCTAAACTGAAAATAACAAATCATGAACAATACATATGCCTAATGTGGTGTATTTTTGCCAGGGACGCGTAGATTTGCAGGCCACGTTATTATTATTATTACTAGCATTTCTATAGCTCCATAACTCCGGGACCAGCTCGTTCATAGGCGCGTACACACATTGTAAAACGTACATGGAAACAAATGTAAACATATATATGTATAAATATGCCGGTAAATATATTAATTATTAAGATTTACAAGATTGCATATATATAGTGACTAAAATACATGACATATTTGCACAAATATTAAGATAATTAAGTAAAAGAACATATATTATGATATATAAAATTGTATTAAAAGATAAATAATGATACATTAATTAAAATACATTATTAATATAAATAAATTAATTGATTAAATACATGTTCATAAAAAAGTGTCCTACAGCATAGTTCCTCAGTCGATGTACGCCTGCTTAAATAGATACATTTAAAGTTTTTTACTTTTTAATAAACTTAACTGGTTCAATAAACAAGGAATGTGCATTTTAGAGCTATATTCATATTCGAATTACTATACCATTAATATTGCCTAAACTGAAAATAACAAATCATGAACAATACATATGCCTAATGTGGTGTATTTTTGCCAGGGACGCGTATATTTGCATGCCACGTTATTATTATTATTACTAGCATTTCTATAGCGCCATATCTCCGGGACCAGCCCGTTCATAGGCGCGTACACACATTGTGAAACGTACATGGAAACAAATGTAAAAATATATATATATATATAATGTGACTAAAATACTTGACATATTTGCACAAATATTAAGATAATTTAGTAAAAGAATATATATTATGATATATAAAATTATATTAAAAGATAAACAATAATAAATGAATTAAAATACATTATATAATAAAAATGAATTAATTGATTAAATACATGTTCATAAAAAAAGTTTCCTACAGGACAGTTCGCCTGCTTAAATATATTCGTTTTAAGGCAAATTTTGAATTTATTCAAAGTCTCTATTTGACGAACGTTTATTGACAGAGCGTTCCAGAGCGTAGGTCCAGACACGGAGAAAGCTCGTCTGCCGTAGCCCTCTAAGTTGTAGCGCGGGACTACAAGCAGATGTAAATCAGCAGATCGGAGGTTGCGGGTGGGCGTATACGGTATTATGAGATCTTGGATATACGCTGGAGCAAGACCATGTAAAGCCGTGAAAACAAGGACCAGCAGTTTGTACTGGATACGCCAGCGAACTGCAAGCCAATTTGTTCATCAGATTCAGATTCAGACTGTTTATTACTAAGTGGCATTTCAAATGTACGAGGAATTCTTGGCGTTGTGGCATCAACATACATGCACGCTTGTGCCTCATAAGTGCCTACAGGACCGCGTTACTTTAGTCCAGCCGCGAATGTCACCAGGGCGTGGACTAATGTCTTACACGCATCAGTAGTAAGACAATGTCTTATTTTTGTAATTGCGTAGATGTAGTAGTAAGCTGACTTGCACATCAGTGACACGTGTGACGACATTGTTAGTCCAGAGTCGATTATAATCCCGATGTTGCGGATGGTCGGTGGCGGAACAATGTTACATCCGCTTACACTAACAAACGAAACATCATGCAGGTGTTTACGATTTGGCGCCGTGATGATCATAGCCTCGGTCTTGTTTTCGTTCACCAGTAGATTGTGGTCTGACATCCACTGCTTCGCTTCTTCGATGCATCGCTCGATGCGGTCAACCGCATCAGCGGCTTCTCCATCCAGCGTTCCACTCAGGTCAACATACAATTGGGCGTCATCTGCATAAAGATGGTATTGCAGCTTATGCCTTCTGAAGATAGCACCCAATGGCAGAATGTAGATGGAGAAGAGAATTAGGCCCAGCACAGACCACTGTGAGATACCAGACTCGAGCAATGTTCTATGTGAGTTGTGGCCACTAATGCACATTGACTGAGTCCGGTTCGACAGGTATGACTCCAGCCATTTCAGAGTGATGCCTTCAATGCCTATACTGTGCAGCTGGTTGATTAACATCGAGTGGTCAACAGAATCAAACGCCGCACTCATATCGAGCAGCACTGCCAGCACACCTTTCCTTTTGTCAAGGGAATGGAGATGGTCATTCTGAATGCGCACCAGTGCTGTCTCAGTGCTGTGATGTTGTCTGTACGCACGTCGTCTAGATGCTGACGAAGTTGGACTGCTACGTGGCGCTCCAGTAACTTTGAACGTTATTGGTTGATCTAGTTAACTCTGTTAATATTCGACCATTGTTTTGTTGTTACAGCCACATTGCGCGACTTCGAGATTTGGATGTCTACCTCTCTACCACTGACCGACAGCGACAAACGTGTATGTGCTCGATACTCCGGCCCCCCACGGCCGGTTGCCGTCAGTTGGGTCAGATGTGAACAACCTCCAGTCAGAGGCCGCT